>CM062816.1:449478488-450678488 GCA_031772625.1 Pinus tabuliformis | reverse complement strand
AAAAACGATCAAACTGGACAGTTTGACCAATTTTGTACCATTGCAGCCCCAACCCTAGAAAAAGGAAAAATTAAACCTACAAAAAATCCTAAAACTACCATAAACCTCATTTCCCATCTATTTAATCATTCCCCCTATATTTGCTTCACAACCTTCTCATTGATCATTTGAGCAGCAAAGAGCATTGATTCAACAATATTCTTGTGTTGATTCATAGTGCTTCTCAATCTGATTCAGAGAGTTTCATCCGATGATTTGGAGCACTCAAGATTTGATTGGGGAGTTTCTTGGATCTATTACTAAACCTTATTTGGATTAAGACTTGGAGTATTGATTTGAAGATTTTATTGGGGTGCTTCTTGTGTTTTTGGTAATGTTGTAAACATCATGTCAGCAAAAATATCACCAAGAATCAGGACAAGAAAATATCGACAACATTAGGAAAATATCACATAGGCAAATTTAAAAAATACAAAATTATTCAAAGACACAAATAATTGACTTTATGCCCCTCCATTGATGAGTAGGAAAATAATTTCATGCATCTCATGATAATATCGAGATATATACAATATTCTCATGCTATTTTCAAGAATGAAAACACTGCACAGTTTATCAGCAATAATATCATTTTGGGGTAAAATTTGTGACATTGCAATAATACCAAGACCATGATAATCACAATGTTTGCAACACTAGTTTTTGGAGCTACTCTTTTGCCGATTCCATGTGTTGATTCAATATGTTCCTGCAATTGATTTAGATCTGCTCCTGGAACTAATTCATAGTGAAGACTTGGAAATTGTAAAGGTAT
This sequence comes from Pinus tabuliformis, assembly GCA_031772625.1. NCBI lineage: Eukaryota > Viridiplantae > Streptophyta > Pinopsida > Pinales > Pinaceae > Pinus > Pinus tabuliformis. Next base: position 450,677,674 of record CM062816.1, on the reverse strand, counting down.
TTACAAATATTCTTCAAACCCTATTTCTCCTAAGAGAGTTTATTAAAAAAAATCTAGAAATTAAATGTAAGGCTTTATTTGCAAATTATTTATGTGGTAGAAAAAATGTCATGACTCCCAAACATAAAAAGGATCCTACATGGAACCATTGCCAAATAGTTGGGGATGAAATGTTATGGAACTATTATCCCATGCAAAATTGATGGGGTGGTGGTTATACATAGACTGACAGTCGAAACAACACCTAGAAAATATACTGGGAAAAATTCAATATTTATCTAAAAACTTAGCCAAATTATAATCTGACATGCAAGCTGCTATTGAAAGCTATAACACAAGTCAAAATATATGCAAGAAGAAATAGGAAGAAATGGAAGTGAACATGATAATGAAACCCATAGTTCTGAAGACTCCACTACTCATCTTGCTAGGGATACCTTTAGAATCCCAATCCATCCAAAACATGAGGGTGATTATGGCACAAAGAACACAATCCTAACAGGCAAAGAGTTGACTCAATCTTTGTATCCAATAGGCAACAACACCCTTAGTTCTTAGCCCACCATTGATAACAAATGGAGGAAGTTGCTTGGGAATGCATGGCTAAATACTGACATGATGGAAAGATAAATTACAATCTAAGTTCAGTAGGATACAGATAGGGATCTGAACACAGAATTGCAAAATTTTTGAAAAGCCAGGATCCAGATATAGTAGGAAAATGGCAAGTACAAAAATATTTTGTAATATATATAAAGAGAGACAATTAAAAAAACAAAGAGTCAATAATCAAAACCATTCAAGAATGACAAGAGTAAACTACAAGTTTATAACCAAAACCAAAAAAGAAAATTATAATGCATGTTACTATTAGCCATCCATGTATTATAATTGATAATTTGATAAGTCATAACCACCATTGACTATTGATAATTTTGAAGACCATCTCAACATGAGAACATCGCAATTCATAACAATATTTTTGTAAGCAACATCCACATGTCCATATCAACAATGAATAAAGGGGCGTCTTGAAGACTATGGCAAGACTAAATAACAGTGTTAGTGAAGTGACCAACATCGTAGCACACAAGGGTAGAATAGACATTGAGAACAAACCTTGAACATGATGATAGATCAAAGCTTTTCAAACCTTGAAATTGTAAAAAACATTAAGTAAAATGATTGGCCTCCAGTTTCTCACCATATCCCTTTCTATTCCTTTAAGAATAAGCTTGATCAAATCTGCATTTACCTGCTCCCCCATGTGCCTATTTCCAAGGATTTTCAACACACCCCAAGGAAACACTTACATGAATTCAAGACACATTTCTAGCCATTAAAAGGGTAATTATAACAAAACAACCCAACATCAAAGTGATTCCCTACAACAGAAACTAACATTAACAAGTTAACGAATAAATGCACGTAGAACTTCACATTTAACTTCAATGTCACTATAGTTCATTTTTAGGTTAGGCAGATTCTTCTCTTTTAATCAATGCAACAAAGGTAATGAGTTTAAGCTTTAAAGGCATTCCCTTATATCAAATTATACACAAAAACTGTCACAACAAAGCCCAAATGTTGGCTACAAAAATCATCTCAATACAAAAAGCACAGCAATACAAGGAGTTTTGATATCAACAAAATTGTGAATTGTATGAAAAGCCAACACCTCTGAATTGAGATTATTCTAGACAAATGCAATTGCTCACCAAACCAATCAATACATGATAAAAAAGAATTGTTTGACACTCAATGAAATGCATCTAAACTCCATGTTAACTGCTATGACATCAATAAAATATGATACCATCATGATATAGATTCTATAACTAATAAATTCCCATAAAAATGCTAACGATATAGCATAATATCTATAGTCCATGTAGCTCCCATATTATGGAAAACATTAACTCAAACAATTTGAACCAAGCATAAACATGGGAAAGCAAAAAAATATGGAGTACAAATACATTAAAGTGTCATAGAAAAGTTAACAATAATTATTCAGCTATAGATCGAATAAATATCATATGATACTTACTTAGGGAGCACCACCAAAAAGATCATCTGGAGTAGACGTACACATCAAAACCAAGTCAACATCCTCTTGCTTGATTTTCGCCATGTCAAGGGCTCTTCTAGATGACTCTACAACTAAACCAATTAGTGTTTCATCACTTGCAAAACAAAGTGAGATTAATGGCGTTTTAGTCCATGTAAGTGAGGAGGTTTTGGCAGGCCTTTTTTTAGTATCCACAAAAAAAAAAACAATTCTAGACTTTCCTTCATCTATTCCTTCCTTTGAGTACAATTATTCAATCCCCATTCTTACACAGTAAGCCTTATTTCCTTCCATATGCAAGAGTTCCTACTTAAGTGTTCCTTGTAATGATGCTACCTAATTCTTCATTAAATATAAGATCTAGTAATACTCATAGTCTCCATATTGAAAGCTACTACAGGCCCGCGCGAAACCCCTCAGCAACAAAGGTGTCCCCTTGAAGCCAAAACACCTCTAATACCAAATGTAGGTTTTAACCCTGTACAGAAATTACCTGCATAAAAATTCTAAAACACATAAAATAAACAATGCAAGAGGATAACACATAAAAGACATAGACAAAGAGATTTTCCCCTGGATCCCAAAACCGGGACTACCAACTTGATTTTTCATTATCTTCCTTTCAATGTTACAATACATATTTATACATGCCGAAGCATCCAATACCATGGACCGAAAACCATCGCGTCCAAAAAACATGTGTGAAAATCATGCACAAAACCATAGGTGGGTCCGCCCAACCTAACATAGGGTCCAAAACCAAAATTTTATGGGGCGCTACACCGGACCCCATAAAGTGGGGTTACGAGTACCCCTCAAACCCCCCAGTTAACTATGTGGGCTAGTCGTGGAAAGAATATAACACAACCCAACAGAGGGTTTTTTTTGCATGGACAAGATCAGGTTGGTTGAGATGGCTTCATGTGATGGAATAGATATTGGTAGGCTAGAATATTCATCGGATCGTGACGTTAGATATCCAAGATTGGAGGGATTTGCACGATTGTTATTTGATCAAGGAGGATGAGTGCTTACAGGACTGAGCCAGTGGAGATCGTTTAGGCTCAGAGGGAGTCTAACCTCAAAGGGAGCAACCCTATGGAGGTTCGAGATCTTCAGGTTCAGATGTGATGAGGCAGAGGCACTACCGAGATTGTTGGATTCATTCTATAGGGTATGCTGTAGTGATGGATGTCAGATGGGCTAGTGTCACAAGAGATGATGATGGTGACTTCCTAGTCTTGGAAGTACCTCCCTCGCTAAGAGGGAGTGTTGATTTTTGTGTAGCTTGGGAGATACTCCAAGCCCTAGGGTTTAGGGATTGGAAGGTAAAGCGCCACAAGTAGGCTTGTGGGCTTGGAACCCAAGCATGGGGTTTTTCACCCATCAGGATTTGGGCTAAAACCATAAAGAATTTGAGCATGGGAAAATTTGAGGTGATAGGGCTTGGCGTGTTGATTCCAATGCTTCGAAGATCACCCAAATCAGAGCTCTAGAACTTGAGATATGAATTTTTGAAGGTTGTCAAGGTTGGCTTGAGTTAAATAAGCCTCTTAACGAGTTGGACAACCCTAGAATGACATTGGAAGAATCCCTCTTGTTTGGTATAAATAAGACGTGATATGTGATAATTAAATCATCCATTTTGTGAAACATAAGGACCGCAAAAGGGCAGCGTAGAAGGGGAAGAGGTCTCTGATTAACCGCGGGACACTAGGGAAAAACAACGAGGAGAAGAAGGGTCATTTTGGAGCCTCTTATGACTGCATTGAGGATTATCACATGCTGCAACTAGGCTGAGGGTGTTAAAGGCTGAATGCAGGACTGATATGGTAGCAACAAGGTGAGTTAAACCATATTTTGTATTGGTTGTAGGTGTTGGAGCTTAACTGTGGTAGGCCACAAGCCATACCACCATAGGAAGGCATCTATGCAAGGTTGTTTGGGGTGGCATATGCCCAGAACAGAAACATAATAGGTGGGCATGATCCCATGGTTATATCACATTGATTCAAGGTTGTTTGGGTGGTATATTTAGGGTTGTTGCAACGTGCAAGCGCCCTTACCAGGGACAACAGAAATATATCAGAATTGAAGCTGAGTTTTCTTGGTGTTGGGTCAAAGTTTTGACCAGTATTTGGATCAATCTCCATTACAGTTTATTGAGAGCCATTTGTTGGTGTTTCCTTGGGCATGAAGAAACTCCAACTAGAAGCAAATCCCACGATGGAGTGATGTAGGTGTCTTAGTGTGGACAGATTGTTGCAGCCTGTGGAAGCCAAGGAGGTAGGGCTAACGTGGCATGTTAGAAGCCCTAACCAATGGGAAGTTTCACAGTGAAGTTTGGATTCTGGATTTGTGCAACAACTCTTCTATTGTAGAGCAAAGGGCAGATGTGGAGAAGTCTGTGTGCAACCGTGTGTAAGGATCTCCTAGGTGTGGCAATGCCCTAACTAGGTGCAAATGCTAGATCGTGGACTTGGTCAATCGTGGACTGTTAAGGGTAGCGTGATATTGGAACAAGTGTGGACATGGATTGGGCACTTATGGTTTGTTCGAGGATAGCGTGATAGTGTCCAAGTTAGAGCCTGCTGAGCAACACCTTGATGAACAAATGTAGTTATGAGAGAGGCAGATGTTGAGATCAAGGGTCTAATCAACCAGGAGCATTTGTGGAGCCTGAGACTTGTGTGTGGAGAAGGACTTCTACAAAAGATGATGGGTAGTCCTCCCAGCCTGTGTTGATTGGGGGAGATGGACATATTGCAGTGATATGTGGTGGCCCTCCGTGCCCTATGTTGGTCTTCATCAACGCAGCGCAGGAAGACCATAGTGGGTGAAGTCCCTGAGTAGCTGAGGAGTAGCAATAGGAAGTTGAGAGTTGTTCACAAATGGAGCTATGAACAACTCAACAGGAGTCTCGATGTGTTGTGGCCTTTATGGACTATGGCACAACTAGAGAGCAGATTGACAATCGAGGTTTAGTGGCTAGATGGACTTGGATCATTGATAGAGGCAGGAGTTGTAGATCGGGAACCGAAGGACCGGGAAAGTACAAGGTACGGCTTAGGGGAGCTAAGAGAGTCGACTACATTAACTAGATGGTCAAAGTATGTTGTTGAGGGTAGATTGGTTGTTGATGGACTGACACCAAGCCCTAGTTTGTATCTTGTACTAGTGGATGTATGAGGACCATTATCCCTGGTACGTGAGCCCTAGATTGTTGTATTATATTTTGTTTAATATAGTAAATTTGGGTTAAAAATTGTAAAAAGTTGTTTATATTCTGTGCATGTGTGATTTACTGTTGTTTATATTCTATTGTGCAAAGTAGTATCGTTGAGATTCTTGGTTTGGCAGCGTCAAAGATTTTAAGATTCTATCCTAGACCTAAGATCGTGGAAATTAAACATCCATAACCTAACTGCTAAAGGAAAGAAGGGTTTTGAGATGCAAGGAGAAGGGAAAAAGGAGAATGGGTTACACAACAAACCTAAGAAAGTGAAGGATCAAGGAAAACCCCCATCAAATACTGAAGTGAACTTGGAAGACAACTCTAATTGGAATAAAAATAAATGTAAAGAAAGAAAGTTGCAAAACAAGAGAGAAGAAACCATCATCAACTGTGAGTTCAAGAAGGAAAAAATTCAACAAAGGAACCACAAGGTAAGAGGTACAACAAAATAAAGTTTTAGTTAGGAAAAAGAGGCAAGAAAAGGAAAAGAATGTTGAGAAGAGATGAAAAAATAGTTGAAATTGAGCACAAACAAAATGTAAAGTCAGTTTTAAAACTTCCATACAAGTAGTAAGGGCTTTCATTGCAAAAGTTGCATCTCTAGTAAAATTATTTTGTTTCTATTAAAGAGATAGAGATCCTAGATCTAAGTGATTTCTGACAAAATTGGTGAGAACTAGAGTTCAATCTAATAGACCTATTTAGTATAAATGAGGGAAAGAAATCTAAGAGAACAAATCATGTTTGATTAATTATGAATCATTAATTAACAGAAAACAAGTCTATTATACCTTTGAAGTGTCATTTTTCAAGTCAACTACTATCTTTGTTACTTTTGACTATCGTTTCTTTCATCTGGTTATCTTGCAATAAATTAAGTTTAGCGTACTAAGAACAACTAGTCATATGAGTCCTTCGCAATCAAAACTTCTAATGGGTACAAGTTTCTTCTTTTCAATATACGTTTGTCCTTGGTTTGTACCTATTGCAATCTCACATTTCTCTGGCAGGAGGAGCTTTCCCATGTTTTGGTTCTTATAGTTACAAAACTTGGCTCCGTGAAAACTTGGGTGAGACCAGAGAGTAAGTGATCGGCTCAAACATGGGAAAAACTCAGGCAAACTAGGCTAATTTTTTCTTACAAGAATGGCAATTTTGTACTAGCCAAGAAGTGAGTTTGACTTGCCAGCAAGTCAGTTTGGCTTTCTTTCTCTATTGGCTTGAGTTTGAATAGGAAACTATAACAAATTTTGTAAAAATTATCTTGATAATGTTATCAAGTTATAAATACATATTTTTAATGTAGTGGAAGACTAAAAGAGGAAGATAGAGATGAAAGTAAATATGATAGTAGGGATAGTAGTTATACCACGCTAGAGAGTTTTGGCATGTCCCCAAGAATGGATGACAATGAAGAGGACTTCCCGGATCCAACTGTGCCAAAAATTTCCACCAAAGATCCACTTCAAACCTCAAGGTTGATATTTTGAAGAGTGGATTTGGATTCCTCTTCATCCCAAAAGAAAGTACCATTTTCAACTACAACAACAATATCTTTGCCTAGCAGTAACCTTTTGACTGCCTCAGGATCAAGATCCTTCTTGGTCATATACCTATCAAGTCTATCCAAGGACACCATTTCTTGTGAGATAGATATTAAAGCTTGAGGAAAGTTCCTAATGGGTTCTTGAAGAATTTTGAAAATCGATTTTGCAGTGAACACCTTTCCTGCTATAAGTTTTTCCCCTACAAAAATGTATGTAGTGAATGTCACTACTGAAACAAGTGAAGGAATGCTCCATAGAGTAATTATATTCACTAAAATAGAATACATAGTTTTGCAAAGTGATTCATATTTGGAATTTGTAAAAGACTCTACACATGTTTGGAAATGGTCTTCCCATGCTTGAAGTTTGATAACCCTCATATAATTCAAAAACTCATTAGTTGTATGAAGATCACACATTTTCACTAATTGGAACTCATATCTCCTATTTCTCTTGGATCCCCAAGCTACAATGCCCATTATTAGTGCCATGTAAACAAACCAGACAACATAGAAATGTCCAAAACCTCAAACAATATTAATAAAGCAGCCGCAACTTATAGAGGCATCATCCAAATGTAATGAAGCTGCAACATTACATTCGAAAGTTGTTGAGCATCCACGACCATGTAATTTACAATCTGGCCAACACCATGAGCTTGCCTAGTGGAGCTTGACAATCTTAAACCCTTTCTGTATAAAGTTGTGATCAGAGTAGACCTTATCAGCATGCCCAAATTATGACATTGAAAGTTATATTGATGGGAACAAAGAACCTCAATGGATTTTGTTGAAATAGTATCAATACAAGGACAAAGCCTTCATAAGGAAAACTCTGATCTCCAAATGTAAAATCAACAAATTTTTGTATCAAAATTGGGCCAATATACATCACACACAGTTTTGCAATGGCCAAGGATGCAGTAAGTGCAAGATTTGGCCAAAAGAATCGAAGCAATGTAAGGTGTACAGGGTGTTGGTGTTCCACTATGTCGTTAGACCAGTTTGATTTTAAAGGTTAAAACATATTTTCAGCACTATAACCAGGTGCCAATGCAAGAACATTTGTCCATTGCAAAGAATTTTTGTAACCTTTGTTCAATACAAGATTCAACCATAACCATGTAGCCCTTGACAAAATACCTACTGTAGAATAAGGGGTTATTAATTCTTCTCAGTGCCAGAATTCAAAGTGCTACCATCGAGAAGAGGTTCATGTAATTTTTTTTTCTATTTCTTCAACAATGGTGATTCTTGTAGTCCCTTTGAGGGCTAATGCCAGCAAAAATCCACGGGTAGGGAAAATTATCAATGAAAAAAGGTCATCAAGAGGGAGAATACTATATGGATTAGGAGTTGTGGACGTGAACCTAATGATTGTAGAGATCAAGAATATTGTATTCAGAATGAAATTCATAAGCCACCAGAGATATAGAGACTTTGGACATGTTGTAGCTTTGAATTTCTTCTCATGTCCAATTTACTACCCCAAATAAAATCCATGAAAGTGCTTGGATTCCAGATAAAGAAATAAGAAACCAATGTTGACGAGGATGTCAAATCATCCCAGCTGCAATGAATTGAAAAAGAGGAGGGTCGTATTGCTACTTACAGGCAATGTCACATGGTTCACGTTCAAGTTAGGGTTCGACAATGATTAGGTTCGGTTTGAGTTCGAATTTTTTGATGAGGTTTGAATGAGGTTCGCCATTAGGTTCATGTATATATATATATATATATATATATATATATATATATATATATATATATAAGAAACCAATATTGACGAGGATGTCAAATCATCCCAGCTGCAATGAATTGAAAAAGAGGAGGGTCGTATTGCTACTTACAGGCAATGTCACATGGTTCACGTTCAAGTTAGGGTTCGACAATGATTAGGTTCGGTTTGAGTTCGAATTTTTTGATGAGGTTTGAATGAGGTTCGCCATTAGGTTCATGTATATATATATATATATATATATATATATATATATATATATATATATATATATATCTATATATATATATATATATATATATATATATATATATATATATATATATATATATATATATATATATATATATATCTATATATATATCTATATAGATATATAATATATATATCTATATAGATATATATATTATCTCTCTCTCTCTCTCTCTCTCTCTCTCTCTCTCTCTCTCTCTCTCTATATATATATATATATATATATATATAATGAATTATAGGATAAAATAGTAAGAAATCAACATCAATAAACATCAAAAAAGTTATCACGAACATGGAAACTGCAAGGATAAATTACAAGCTTGAGTTGTGACATGAGGTTATGAGTTTTGATCTATGAACTTGTTCAATGGCTACGAGGTTTGATTAGGTTTGCTGAACCTCAAAATTTTTTTAAGGTTCATCAAAATTCGAACCTCAAGGTTAAAGTTCAATGAACCTTATGACATAGCTTACAGGTACAGGATTTTCTACTTATTTTTAGTGCAATCCTTAATGCAGTACGACACGAGAGGTTTCAAGTTCTAATTGAGTCAACAACTTGTCTTTATTTGCAGCAATTTCCTTCCAAAAACTTCATAACGATGAGGCAAACTTCAATTCTTTCTTGAAGGTAAATGTTGTAACTATTGATTCGAGGAAACCTCCACTCGAAATCTCATAACCCATCTGAATCTCTCTTTCATTAAAATCCATAAGTGGCAATAGTTTTTCTACAGACTGACATGGATCCTCTTCATTATAATACATGTACTACATCCAACATAAATGAAATAGACAAAAAGAGAAACTTACAGTGTGATGCCCAAGGCCCCAAACAGGTTCATCATGAAACTTTTTCCTTAATGGATGCCTGAAACAATTCTTCATGATGACAATGAATGCAAACTTTTTGGAGATATCGGAAATCTCTCTATCCTGGTAAGACTAGTGAAGGGCTTGTAGAATCACCAAGCTGAGGGTTTAACAAATCCTCATGCCCACATTGAAAGGCATCATCTTCATCTACTTAAAACTCCTCTTTTGATTCCTTCGGCTCAAAGTCGTCTTCATCCTCGTCAGTTGAGTGATTCAGAGAGTAATTCAGAGATTGGACTTATCAACATCCTCCACATCTTCATATTTTGAATCCACTTCCTTAAGATAGTTTGTCATCGATATTCAGGGTTTCATTTGCTAAACTCTCACTCCTATGATCATCTTGTTGGTTCAAATTTGAAGGATCATTTCAATATTCAGTTGTCTCAGTCTTGGCCTTATCAATTCTCTATTTCTTTTCAACAATTCCAGCACACTTCATTTGCAGAGTAAACGGTGTTACAAGCCATAAAACAGTGCATAATAAGGTTGCCAATCCTTGCCACTCCTAGTATATGTTCTCTCCATACAGACTGAACAATGTGCCTTTGGTCTATATGTATCACTTAGCATAAGTAGTAGCCATTCTTGCCAAGTGTCTCATCCCTGCACTCTCTGAAGGCTCCAAGTGGCCATTAATATCACCATAACCATGTAACATCTGAGCCTTCGTCAAATCGTCCCAGCTGTAATAAATTGAAAAAGAGGAGGGTCGTATTGCTATTTACAGGCAGAGGATCTGGTTGGGAGGTTATTTATTGTTTTCTCATTGTACGCTCTTGACCTTGATAGCATTATACATCTCCAGAATTGTATAATTATTGTGTAGGACGCAACTGACCCATCCTCGACCACCGGGAGAGGACCTTCTGAGCTGCTTCAGCTGAGCACATAGTCTCTTGAATGTACAAAATGGATGGCCAATGTTTTTGAATCAACTTATTCATGGATCATTGTTGGGATGTCATCCCTATGCCCCTCATATTATGGGATAGCACAATCATATTTTCACCCCTCATGGGATGATTTGCTAAGGGCCCCAAGTATCATTTGCTGCCTACCTTCCAGTATTTCTCTTTCTATGGCATTTGGCACTACAAACTAGGAAGGGACTACAATGCTAAGTCTGCCTGGAAGCCTCGTACGAAATAGAATTTATTTACAGTAAAATCCCTAGCTACTCAGTGTTATTGGCTTTGAGCCCTCTCCCAATCTCCCAACCTACTAAGGAAGAAAAGTAGCGAGGAAGGGGAAGGAGGGAAATTAAATGATTAGATTTTAGCAATTTGTAAATTTTTTTACAGGAAATTAAATTTTAACGGGTCAATTTTAAATTTTAGATTTTAGAGTGGCCAAAAATTATATTTTAATAATTTGTCCATTGTTTATGTTTGGATTATTGATTAGGAGGTTTCTTCGCATAGAGGGGTCTACAAAATGATAGTTTTGTATTGAGGTATCAATAAAATTTATAAAAATATATATATATTTTGAAAAATGTTTTTAGGATCTATTACATGAAAGTATAAAAGATTTTTCTAGTATGTTTATATAAAGAGGGAAAGAGAACATGAGGTTTACACATAAGGGGAATATTAACGTCATAGTCTAATGATTATGTTTTTTTGCTTTGAAAGTTATGGAAATTCCGGTCATATTTTGAAAAAATTTAGCAGGGATTTTTGTAAATCCAAGTAAAAGTTGTCAAACTTCATAATTTTAGGTGCCTTAGAGGTTTTTGATGGTGCTGAATCTATTTCCACCATCAAAAACATGATTCAAACACTACATCTACAACATTTTTTGAAATTTTTTTGCTCGGTTTCCGGCCGCTTTTGGTCATCCGGGAAACTCCTCCGCCTCTGTAGATGACTCCAATATTAAATAACCCTTAAGGAGGTGGAAAATATATCTAATTCTATGAATAATGTTATTAATAAATTCAAATAGTCCTAGGTAGCCCATTATTTTATGTGGTTCAAAGTTCTTGGAGAATGGTAACCGTTACATCTAAGGAATATTTGTACCATGTAGATCCACCCAAAGGATTCACTTCCTATTGGATTAACCATGAAGCTTGACCCTGATAGTGATGAGTGAATTGAACTTGTGAACTCTCAACAGAAGAAGTATTTTATTGACCGAGACTTGACTAGATGAGATAACCTTGGGGACTAAGTTCAGGTTATGTTTATTTTCTATATTTTGTCTTTCAATTTTGGTTTTTCCTTGGGGTGGGCTTGGGTGGTGTGGTCAAAATGAGTTGACAGAATCATAAACAACCATTGAACAAGGTCTAACCAAATTCAAGTCCATTGCATACATTTTGTTTAATATATTGAACATTCAGCTGAATATATAGTTTAGGAATGATATTTGGTAACTGGAAAAATAGTGCAGAGCAGAGATTGAAAGAAAAAAATAATACATACCTAAAACATTTTGATGTCTTTCTGATTTCCCATAGATGAAAGTGTTTCTACATTTACAGATGCCCAGGCTAACCATGGCAGGACCTCCCAGTAGATACCAACTATGAAACATTAGCTCGTTGGTGCACCGATGCCATATCAAATACACAGATCGATAAGTATTATTATCGATTTCCAAAAACAACCACCTTGAATTCTTCCTCCCTGTGATTCCTCGTCTTCGCCATCTTCTTGCCAATCCACCCACCTATGAAAAAAAAAACATATTTTTTTTTTCCATCTATCATCACAATTCAAATGGCTTACTGCCAAAAAAAAAAAATCAAACCTACACTATCTTACAACTTCACCTTGAATTCATCCTCCCTGTGATTCTTGGTCATCTTTGCCCTCTTCTTGCCAATCCACGCACCCATAAAAACAAAAAATATCTTACTTATGACTTCTTCCTTTCTTTTTCATTCATTTCATTAATTAATTAATGGCATATCTGTTAATTTCAAACATAAACTTTATTTTTCACCTCCCTCCTCTTACTCGCTTTGGAACATGAGTCTCTTTTCATAGGTTTTGTAAATAGAGTGGCGGGAATTTGGAATGTGAGCCACCATTAAATGGTTTTTTAATCTAATTATGCTATATTGGATAATTGGTATGGTGGGTTTTTATTTTCTAATTAAAAAAACATTATTTAAACATAAAATGGAAATTTTGTCATGTAATATTAAGTTTTTTTTTTTAATATTAAGTTTATTTTGGGAGATTAAAAGGGGAAAATGTTATTTTCCTCACTCATATTCAATTCTTGCTTACAATATATTAGTTCTTCATGAATTTACTATTGATTACATTTTTTTTGAATCAACTATTTGTTACACTAAAAAATGTCACCATGACTATTTACAGTTAGTATGGCTCTATCAACAGTCATGCTATCCTCTTAGGCAAGTCTTATGCCTCTGCTCTCCATGTCAAACTCCAAAAATAGAGAAAGTATTTATAAATGTATTTATCTCTGGGTATGCAGGTTCTATCAACCTTACCTGCGGGTACGCACCCAATATTCACAAAAGTTGCGTCCTTGGACGCTCTGTATGTAAAGGGGCAGGTGCGTCCCCCTGTAAAGGTCAAAATGCGCAAGTTTCATCTTTAAAAAGTTACTTGTGGTCATTTCTAGAGCATTCTAGAAGGTTGTTCGACGTGTATTGAGCGCCTCCAGATGGTTCATGTACCCCTACCAAAGAGGAACTTATCCCATCAATAAGGGAGCTATCCCATCCAAAGAGGGGATTATCCCATTGATGGTGGACCTGATTAACTTCCTCTTGAGCACTATAAATACAGGCATTGGGCCAGAAGGAGGAGAGGTTGGAAGCTAAACATTTCTAAGGGTATATGCTGCAGGAATTAGGACTCCCATTTAGAAGCTTGTGAGGAGAGATTGCCATCTTTGCTTGTTCTATTTGGAAGTGGGTGAGCTTTGTCAAAGTAAAGGAGAACTCTTGATGGACCCTGGGAGGGACTTGCACAACACCAAGGCTCAGGTTGTATTTGTTCCTTTTGTTACCTATTAATGCAAATGAGTCCATTCTTCTCAATAACTTGTTATTTATGAGTTGCTTCATGTACTCCTTGGTCTATGTGTTAAATATGTTTTATTCTATGAGATTATCAAGTGCTATTTAATCGTTTGATTGTTAGTGGATGCAGGTTTCAAAGTGAAGGAGGAGCTCATCCAGATCAGCGGAGCTGGACTGCTACAACAGCGTTGGACTACAGGTAGGATCTAAACACTTGATTTCTTATATAGTAAATGCATGTTTAGAGAAGGATTGTTCTTGTTTGTCTTGTTTGTCACTAGAGAGTCTTAGGCTCCTAGGGAGGTTGGTTGTGTCCGCACAATCGACTCTTTCCGCCTGACAAATTGGCGACTCCACTGGGGACTCCATTGATGTGAAAGTCTTTTCCTTTGTATGCAACTTTGATCTGAGAAAAGTCATTTATTTTCTGGTTTTTGGCTCTGTGACTTTGTTTTTGGGTGGGTTAGTTTAGGGTTAGATTCATTTTAGTTTTTCTTGAATTTTCCAGTAGGACGCACCCTCTGAGTATTGCACAGTGCGTCCCTGGACGCACTGTCGCTGTGTGCACAGAGCGGGCCCGCACCTGTCTTAACGGGTTGCCTGCGTCCCCTGCTAAAATTTAAGAAAATTCCATTTTTTGCATTTTTTCTCTTAGATTTTGCTTTTTCTTAGTTTTTACTGCCCATATCCATTAGTCTCTTGTCAAAGATCTTCACCTGAACTTGTTTCGATAGCATTGAGTGTTTTAGTGGATTTCATAGAAGTTTAAGCCCTAGGGTTTGATTTTTGAGTAGGTCTTGTAGTGACTTTGGCGGTAGAAGTTGTCAAGCCTTAGATCTCTCTGGTTTTGTCAGCCCTCTTAGAAGTCAGACCTGTCATAAAGTCTACCTGTGAGAGCAACTTACCTTTGAGTTGTCTCTTTGGCAAATTTCGAAGTGCTTGTTGATTGAGTATTGAATTCCATTTTACAAAAAGAACAAAAAGATTTGAGTTTTGTTTTGACTGGTCTTTTGATTCTGCATTAGATGGTCCTTGACTTGATTGTGGTCAAGTAAAACAACCTAGAATCATCTTTGTAGGCTCTTGCCTCGTTAGGTTTACTTAGTGTAAATTTCTTTTTGATTTGCTTGTGAGTCAAGTTTTCATAGATTTTATAGCTTTTGAGATTGATTTTCGTTAAAATAGATTTATATGCTTTATTAAATAAGAGAAAATACAAAAACATCTCCTTTGAAAAGTTTTGTTTCAAGTAGCTTTGAGGCATTTTGAAAGAAAAAGAGTTTTCGTGCACGTAAGGAGTGGTCATGTTTGTATGCTTGAAAAGATAAAGAGAATTGTTTCTTTGATTGTCTTTACTAAGAAAGTTGTTTTCTATAAAATTTGCATCTCTCAACTCTCTTAGTTAGGAATTTCATTGAAAGAGGAAAGTAGCGTAAATCATCTTAGGTGCATCTTTGTAGTGGTTTGAGTCGAGTCTACACACCATTGGTTTCACTTCCGCTACCTTTTGTCTTTAAGAAAAACCATAAAATTAACGCTTAAAGTAAAATCAACGTAGTAACTTTTATTTACTAGGGCTCTGAAACACCAATTTAGATCAGGCTAGTGTCTTGGAGTAGGTGAGTAATTAACTCTCCAAGACAACAAAACCAAACAAGTAGCTTATCTTGTGATAGAATAAATCCAATTGTCTCATTTGTACTCTGGGAAAGCTCCTCTTAAAGGAGAAGCACGAGCTCGTGTCCGAACCAGTGAGGGGATCAATCCCCCCTCATTGGGAACGACGCCAGACACGCACGTATTACAAACGGTAAACCTCGGATTAACCATTGTAGAGGAGCCAGGGGTCACTTGTCGGTAAACCTTGGATTATTGTCAAGGAACCGGCAAGGGGATTGAGCTTGATACTCTGCCCTTGCATGCTGTCGGAGTGTAGACTGTTCCCCCAGGTGCATTTGTTGCGGTTGGTAACCTTAGTGACCATTATCTTTAGGATTCTACCGAGGTGACGGTGGAGGGAAGATCCCACTGTACCTGGAGCAGACGTCGGCTAGACTCACTTGGATTTTCGGGGGGGTTCACTTCACTCGAGACGGTTAAAGTGGAGGAACTTGTGCCGGTCTATTCATTAAGCAGGTTTCCGGGGTAACTATTCCACCCGCCACTTCTGTACTGAATCCGGCGATGTTGGGTTTCATCTCCAACTAGCGTTTTCGGTCTGGAAGGCTACTGTTTGTGCTTGGTTTGATGCCCTAGATTCTTTAGGCGTGTGATTCAAATTTGTTTGGTTCTTTAGAGACTTTAGGTGGTTTGATTTGAAATTTTATTTTGTTTTCGTGTGTAGTAGTTAAAAGTTTTAGCTGTGGCGGAATTATAGAGACAGTCCCGTAGACTTCGGGGCCAGTCTCCTGAAGTTGTTTCTGTGGCCGAATTGTTGAGAAGATCCCGTAGACTTCGGGGTGAACCTCCTCGAGACGACCCCAGTAATTTAGAAGGTTTAAAGGTCCTTGTAACTCCTCCTAGTGGCAGTAGAGTAGGTTCACCTGAAGAAGGAGAATCTTCCTTGGTAGTCCATTTAGATTACCAAGGTTTAGAGACAGGTTATAATCCCGAAGCTGTTACAGTTTCTGAACTTGTTGGTAGTTTTTCGTCTGAACAGGCGAAGAACCTGAAATATCTGAACTTGTTACTCCGACTTCTAGTGTTCCAGATTCACCGAGAGTAGAACGAGTTATCACCGAAAATCTTCCTACTGGTTTGATTGCTATTGAAGAACTTGCTCCAGAGGAAGAAATAGGCGTCTCTAACCTTGAAGATCAACTTACTATTGATCTAATGGAGCGTGAATCTATCTTTTACAGTCCTCCTAGAAGTACTACTTGGTACCTTTCGTTAACCAATTATTTAGACAACTCAGGGGTAGGTTTTTCTACACCTCGTACTCCTTTTCCACCTGGAGGTATTTATACTCCTGTAAATATGTTTGGTCAGTCGTCCGTGTTTACTCAAAGTCCTGAATCTTTCTTACACGGTGGTCCTTCTGTTCCCACCGGGTATCAATCACTTTCTGGTACCTTTGCGGGGGCATCTCCTCAACCCATTGATCATGGGTTATTTGCTGGAAACAATGGTAATATACCATTGGGTGTAGGAGACATTTACATGATGTCAGGTTCAGTTCCCGTTTCCCAACCTCAAGGTGGCCAATTACCGCCTGGGGGGCAACCTCAAGGTACACAAATCGTGTCTGGGGGGCAACCTCAAGGTCAGTATGTACCTATGGTGCAATACATGCCTCAAGGTCAACCCCAGCCTCAATATGTACCCCAGGGTCAACCTCAGTATCAATATCAACCTCAAGGATGGCAACCTCAAGGGTATCAACCCCAAGGGTATCAACCTCAAGGGTATCAACCTCAAGGTCAAGGTCAACCCCAGTATCCGTATTTACCTCAAGGTTATCAACCTCAAGGTCAATACTCGAGTCAAGGTTATCAACCACCTCAAGGTCAGTCATATGTTCCAGATATGGGAACTGCACCTTTCAATTATCAATCCTATCCTCAATCTGGTTATGGATCTCAGTATCCTCAACCTGTTACGGGTCAATACCCCGGAATGTTAGTGTGGGATCCATCACAAGGTCAACAGGTGTTGCAGCCAAGTTTACAGTTGGTACCTCAAGCTGGACAACCCGTAGTTTCTGGTCCACCCCAGCAACCGCAACCTGTCCAGTCAAATGTTCAAACTTCTGTAACTTCGGTAGTTACTCAGCCGCCAATTGCACCTAGTACTCCATCTCAAACAGCTGCTGCAACTACCGCTACATCTGCCGCACTTACTTCTGGAGTATCGACAGCTCCGGTTTCTACTGTCTCTGTAACCACTCCTCAGACATCTTTACCGTTGTCTGGATCTACGATTCAAACCACGGTCCAGATGCCTACAGGTCAGCCTGGTATAAGTACGGTTGTCACTACTCAACCTCAATTTGTTCAACAACCGTACCAGGGACAGTACCAACCTGGGCAAGCTGTCCAACAGCCAGTTTACCAGTATCAACCGTATCCTGGGTACACTTATCAACAACCTCAACAACCCCAGTACGGTCCGGTTAATCCTGGTTTTCCAGGAGGATATAATATCCCAAATGCGACTCTTGTTCCTAGTTATCCTGGATATCCTCCTCCTGGGACTGGTCTTGTGACCCAGAGTTTTAGAGATCCTAACCGGCAGTTACCATTTATCGCAACTTTGGATTTACCAGACTTGACGCGCCTAACGAACGATCCAATTCAATATCTTCCGTTCTGGCCGCCAATGCCAAATAAGTTGCCCAGTGATATACCCAAGTTCGAAGGTAAGTCTGGAGAGGATCCGTCCAATCATGTGATGACTTACCACCTCTGGTGTGCTTCAAATTCTATCTCGGATGATTCGATCCGCTTACGTCTTTTCCAGCGTACACTCATTGGTCTCGCGGCCAAGTGGTACATTGAGTTACCACGGGCCTCTTTTTACAATTTTAGCCAGTTAGCTACCTCGTTCTTAACTCACTTTCAGTTGCCGGTCAGATACGATAATGGCACGGAGTTATTAACTTCACTAAAACAATCAACGTCCACGTATATTTCTGATCACATTCATGAGTGGAGACGTCGAAGAAGGTTAGTGAAAGTTTTTATCCCGGACCAAATCTTAGCTGAATGGTTTGTTAAATCATTATTACCGAAGATTACTGAAGATGTAGCTAAGGCCGGAGTAGTTACTGAGGAGCAAGTCATTGCTCAGGCGCAGTACCTTGACTTAGTTTACACTCAGTCGGGTACGTTACACGAGAAGATTCCAGATCTTCCAAAGTCGAATCAAATCGCTGCTGCTCCTTCGGGATCTCATGCCGCTGATGGTATGATTGGTATCGTGAATACAAAGAGCAAGAAGAAGTCTTCCAAGGCTTCAACTACTCCTATTATCACTTTGCCTGATTCCCCGACAGGAGAGTCTTCTCCTGAACTTTCCGCCGATATTCACGCTGTAGAGTCATCTACGGCCAAATCAAAAAACGGTGGAAAGAAGAAAGGAAAGAAGAAGGCTAAAGCAGACAAGGCTCCGAAGGAGAAAACAGAAAAGTCGGAAACCAATGACGAAAAGCGCAAACCTCGATATCCTTGTCTTATTTGTGAAGAGGATCATTTTACGAGAGATTGCCCTCATCGGGCCGAGGTTGTGAAAATAGTCAAAGGTTCTCCCACTCCTGCTGTGTTAAAAGATCCATTTCCAAAGCAGGAAAGTAAGATGATAGGTTCTTCCTCGATTGCCAGTGAAGAACCCATTTTGATGATGTCTCATGTGAGGATTGCGACTCGATCGCAAGATTATGGTAGTAAGAATCCTGTTGATGGTAAGGAAGCAGAATCTTCTCACTCTAACCCATCAACCTCAGCTCCTGGTTCCGATCCACTACAGATCGAGAAACCTAACCCGAACCTAGTAATTAAACCGCCCGCCAAGGGTGTACTTCGAAGGTCTGCTTTCAATCCACATGCGAGAGCGGCCCAGAATTACAACATTGTTGAGGACTTAGCTGTTTCACCCTCAGCAATGTCGGCTTTAGAAGTGCTGCAATCATGCCCAGCACAACGAAAATTACTTTTGTCGGCTATCGGAGCTGTTGATGTTCAGGACCCGAACCTGATAATCTTCGATCTAGAAAATAGTACACCGCGTCTACCCCATCAAATGGCTTTCCAAATTCCAGTGATAGTCAAAAACAGGCCTATTCATCGGACTGTGATTGATGAGGGAGCTTCTACGTGTATTATGTCGATTCAATGTTGGAGATCGCTTGGTTCTCCTTCGTTGAACCAATCCCCGACCATCCTTAAGGCCTTTGATGGCCGTGGGTTCCGTCCGTTTGGTATTCTACAGGAATTGCCTATAGGGGTAGAAGGTAAAACCGTTAGTCTGGATGTGGAGGTGGTTGATGCCCCTCTAGACTACAACCTTCTTTTGGGTCGAAGTTGGTCATATGCTATGACAGCAGTCGTTTCATCGGTCTTCAGAGTAATAAAGTTTCCATATAACGGTAAGATCGTGACCATTGATCAGCTGACATACTTTTCATCCGACCCAGCCTCTTCAGAGAGTATCCAGCATGTCGGTAAGACGACAATCCCTTATAGGGACGTTGGCGTAGGTTTAGTTAAAGATTCCGGTTTACTGGGAACTTTTCCTTTCCCTCCAATCAACGCAGACCCTTCATTTGCATCAATTCATATGATTACATCAGAAAACATTATTTATGATGATCCTTGGATTGTCCCATCTGAATCTGAGATAGACTCATTCGGTGATGCTATGCCTTTGAGTCCATATGAAATTGCTTATGAAGCTGTCATGTCTTTTACCGACTCGCGTTCAACCGAGCTCGACCAAATGAATGTGGTCAGTGAAGAATCACTTTTCACCTCAACCTTAGAACGGATAGCGTTTCCCGAAGTCGTGTCATCTGACGAACAACTTCGCGAAATCCTAAGTGTAGACGATCTACCATGGGAAGATCTCCATCACAGATCTTCGTTTTTACCTAAGGATGATGCTTTTGAAAATGATTTTTCATCTATCTTTACCGCTGAATATGTCAAAGACGCTCAGAATCCAACGAAACATTCTGATTCAGAGTTGAATTTAGGGAATATTTCTCGCACTATTCCCATTGATATTTCAGTGAAGCCCGGAATTGAGGAAAACATTCATATAGGTGCCTCATGTACAGAAGATGAAATCCAAACTTACAAGGCCCTATTCCAAGAATTCCGCGATGTGTTTGCCTGGTCTTACGAGGAAATGCCGGGAATCGATCCTGCCATTGTTGTTCATGAAATAAAAACCTACCCGGATGCTAAACCCGTCCGGCAACGGTTGCGTCAGATTCACCCTCGGAAAGCGGCTGCGATTAAAGCAGAAGTCGAAAAGCTGTTGAAAGCAGGTTTCATTTATCCAATCCCGTTAACGGATTGGGTATCGAATATTGTTCCGGTCAACAAGAAACAAGGAACAATAAGAATCTGTATCGACTATAGGGATATAAATCGAGCTTGTCCAAAAGACAACTATCCTACGCCTTATATCGATCAAATTATTGATGATTGTGCCGGAAGTGAAATGTTTTCCTTTATGGATGGTTTTTCGGGCTATAATCAAATCAATATTCTACCTGCCGACCAACCAAAAACGGCATTCATTTGTCCATGGGGGACATTTGCTTATTGCAAATTACCTTTTGGGCTTAAGAATGCCGGGGCCACTTTTCAACGGGCGATGTCTTATGCATTTCATGACATCAAGCACATTGTGCAACCGTACCTCGATGATTTGCCTGCTCATTCTTTACATCGAGCTGATCACCTTGTCCACTTACGAGCAATCTTTATGAGGTGTAGGCATTATCGAATTCGGTTGAATCCCCACAAGTGTGTTTTCTGTATAGAGACGGGTCGATTGCTGGGATTTGTTGTTTCAAAAGCCGGCATTCGCGTCGATCCCTCGAAGGTCGAAGCTATCATCAAATTGCCTCCTCCTTCGAGTTTGCGCCAACTCCAAAGTTTGCAAGGGAAAGCGAACTTTTTACGCCGATTCATTCCAAACTACGCCGAGGTCACTAAAGGTTTTACACGGTTGTTGAAACAGAACGCTCAATTCTTTTGGGACGAGATTGCCCAACAATCTTTTGATGCACTTAAACACGCGTTGACCCATGCACCGTTGTTGCATCCTCCCAACTACAACCAGGACTACTTCTTATACCTCGCAGCTTCGCATTCCACTGTTGGAATGGTGTTAGTTCAAGAAGATGAATTCGGAGCGGAACATGTGATATATTATCTTAGTAGGACATTAAACCCCACTGAGCTAAAATATTCGCATGTGGAGAAATTGGCCCTGGCAGCCGTTCAAGCTGTCCAGCGTTTTCGTCACTACATTCTTCTCCGTAAAACTACAGTTATTTCGGATTGCAACCCTATGATTTATATTTTGACAAAACAACTGCTAGGGGGCAAGTACTCTAAATGGATCGTTATCCTGCAAGAGTTCGACTTGGAGTTCGAGAAGTCCAAGTCTAAGAAATCCTTAGTTTTTGCGGAATTGATGTGTGATTTCCCGCATGCTGACACAGAAACTGTGGCAGAGGAGTCCATTGCGGACGAATCTTTGTTTCTTATCAGTACTTTAGATCCGTGGTACGGGGATATAATCATCTATCTCCAAACCCAAACCTTTCGGCCTGAAGCTTCAAAGTCGGAACGTCGAAAAATTCGGTTTCAATCCCAGCAATACAAAATTATTGGAGATACACTTTATCGCCAGGGGGCAGACTTAGTTTTTCGACGTTGTTTAACTCACGAAGAGGCTGAGAGGGTTTTGAATGATTGTCACTCTGGAGCATGTGGCGGTCATATGTCTGGGTATGCCACAGCTCAGAAGGTGTTGCGCGCTGGCTATTTCTGGCCATCTATGTTTAAAGATTGTATCATTGCAGTCCGGAAATGCCACAACTGTCAAGTGTTTGATCGCAAGATGCGCGCACCACCTGCTCCTCTCCACCCTATAATTGTCGTTGGTCCATTCGCCAAATGGGGTATCGACTTTATTACTTGTAACCCTCACTCGGCCGGGGGGCATGCGTATATCATCCTCGCGGTTGATTATTTTACTAAATGGGCCGAGGCGATGCCTACATTCGACGCAAGCGGCAAAACAGCTGCAGTTTTCGTATTCAATCATATTATAACTAGGTTTGGTGTCCCACAAGCAATCATTACTGACCATGGGAGCCATTTTCGAAACATCATGATGACTGAGCTTACAAGCCAGCTTGGTTTGCGCCACGATAGCTCTACTCCTTATTATCCGCAAGCCAACGGTTTGGTTGAGTCTATCAACAAAGTTCTGGTTATCATGATCCGACGAACCATTGGTATTCATCGGTCGAATTGGCACAACATGTTATTTTCAGCGCTATGGGCATACCGAACCTCAGTGAAAACTTCAACAGGGTTCACTCCTTTCCAGCTAGTTTATGGCTTGGAAGCTGTGTTACCCATTGAATGCGAAATCCCATCACTTCAAATGGCTGTCGAATTACTTCCAGCTACTTCCGAAGAGGAGAAACGTTTATTATACTTAGCTAAATTAGATGAGACTCGACGTGACGCTGCATTGGCAATCGAGACTCACGCGAAGCGAATGAAAGCTCAGTATGATAGAAATGTGACCCCTCGAAGTTTTTCGGAGGGAGACCTAGTGCTATTATATGATCAAGCTAACGATAAGCTAGGTGCTGGAAAATTCGTTCCTATGTGGCATGGACCCTACATTGTAAAGCGAAAGCTAGCAAAAGGGGCTTATGAGCTGGTAGATTTTGATGGGGACTCTTTGGGTAAACCCAGAAATGGACTTTACCTAAAGAGGTATTATGCTTAAATGGTGGGTATGGAGAATTTTTAGTTAGGTTAGGTTTTCTTTCTAGCTAGTGTGTTTGTTAGTTTAGTTAGTGTGCTTAGCTTAGAGAGTGTGTTTTTCGTCGTTATTCTGGCTTATCTTGGTTTTACTCTTGATATTGCAGATGTCGACGCCTCTCCAAACATACATTGGATTTGCTGATGGTGCTTGTCGTAGTACACGGAATATCTCTTCCGCAGCTTGGGTTATCTATTCGCCCTCTGACGAGTTAGTTTCTATGCATGGGGTAAGCCTCGGTCAAACAACGAACAACATTGCAGAATACAGTGCAGTGGTTGAATTATTATCCGAATCTATTTCATTTGGAATTCGACGTTTGATAGTGAGGTTAGATTCTGAACTTGTTGTATTACAGCTTAATAGAGTATATGCCATTAGAAATCCTGTGTTATTAAGGTTGTTTTTGAGAGTGCGTCTCTTGGAACGTGAATTTGATTACATTGAATATCAGCATATTCCAAGGTCTTTAAATACATTAGCAGATGCAATTGCTTCTCGAATGTTGGACAGACATTTACGATAATCATGCAAGTAAATTTAAAAACATTTCATCACATATGTTAAACAAGATAAGCCGGTAATAATGATATATATAGATAGATAGGAGTGTGTCAAAAATATACATCGTCTTCGATCATAGGTTGAAAAACACCTTATGATCGGCAAAAATGATAAGTACAAAAAGCCAAAAATGTCATATGTGTCTACAAAAGTGACTAGCCAATCACTGGTGGTGCTCTCTATACGACACCACTGCACGGGCTACCTTACACAAAAACCTCCTAAACGGTCCAGGGACTGCGACTACATAGCGCTGAAGTTTGATAGGAATATCATCTATGGTAGTCTCAGGTATATCCACCGTCAGACGCTCTAGATCCTGCTCCAACTCAGCTAGCGACTCTGCAGCCGCGTCCTGTGGGGCTGGTACCGGTGCAACTGGATGTCTCCTCTCAAAAGGCCGGAGGTTGGCTGGGCGCTGTGGACCAACATCTGCATTTTGAAAATTTTTACTGTCAGTTTTGAGACGATATATATAAAAAACAAAAAAATATATATAATTTGAAAACTTGTGAAAAATAAAGTACCTCTGTCGTCCCATTGTTCTCCCTGTGGAAGAACCATGTCCGGATCACCTCGAAAATCTACTCCGGCATACGAAAAGTCCTGGATCGAAAAAACCTGGTCCTCTAACCAGTGAAAATAACTATCAGGGAATCGAACAACCGCCGCGCCCTCGTCAGGATGCCGGGCCATCACCGTAACCCATCGTATCAGCTTTGGCTCCCGAGGACCCAAGATATCAACAGTGAGTTGCTGAGGGATCAGCATCGGAACTCTCTCTAAGGCAAAGCTCACAACTAGAGGCCCATATCCAAAGGTCTTCAGTTGTCCGTTCTTTGCCCTAGTCAGTTGGCCCTTCATATTGGCCGACACAGCATCACACCAGTTGAAAATGGTGCCTTGGAAACAGTCAATCGCCATCCGCATTTGGGACCCAGTGGCAATATGTAAAGCGGCTGCACCGCAAATTCTGGTAACCGTGAAAGCTATAACCTTGAGTTCACACAGAGATATGTGTTTGATTTCTACGCCTTTCGCATGGTGTGCATTGGGTATGCACCAATCTGCCCGGAGACTAGCAAGGGATTGGCCACCCGGCCTAGTCCCGGCTAGATTGAGTTGCTCGCCCCTATTTGGCAAGCCAGTGAGAAAGTATATGTCAGAGGGCTCTATCTCGAGCTGGTGTCCTCTAATGTAAAAGCATTGCTCATGAATGTTCCATCTCTCAACCAGCCACTCCAAGAATCTCACCTGAGCCCTCATGCCAGGTATGGCCCAGTATTTATATAGTCCGCATGCTTTTAGGGCATCAATGGAAGGTTGATGATTAATTGCGGCTAAATCAACGTCCTCGTGCTCTCTTTCTCTCCAATCCAACATGGTGAGTGCCCTACACACCAAAAAGCAAAGATTAGAATTAGTTTGGGAAAATTCAAATGGTTCTTTTTGGGGTTTGGGGTTTCAAATTCCGCCTTTCGCGAGGGACGCACCCCGCGTTTAGGACACAGAGCATCGGGACGCAGCTGGCCTGAAGGTGGGCTGCGTCCCCCGACCTTTTTCCTGTGTGGGAAAAAGTCGGGGGACGCAGGTCACCCTTAGGGCACCTGCGTACCCCGCAGAGCGATTTTTGAAACCCAAAACCCCCCAAAAATCAAAACTAAAACCTAAAACAAACTTTTAATCGGATGAAATTGAAGAGGAAGATGTTGTGAAATACCTGGAAGAGACGGCGTTCGATTCTGACGGTCGGATTCTCCGCAGCGACCACGGTTCTTGCCAAAAGCCCTTTTTTCAACCTCAACAGTAAAATGGTAAAAATGACATGGTAAAAAGTCTTTTTATAGGTTTTTTGGATGAATGAATGCTAGGTTTGTTCATTTTTCACCATGGAAGGATATTTTTCAATGTATTTTTCCTATCTTAAACAGGTATGAGTAATGTGTCGTTTTTGTGCAGGACAAAGGGATTTAGAGGGAAAATTGTCATTTTTCACGAACCAAAATATCAGAGTCATCTTTTAAGCCCTTTTCTGACTCCTAAAATATGAAAAGATTGCCGAGCGTTTCTTTTACACTCGTTAAAACGGAATTAAAAGACGGTCCCCTTATAGCCCTTTTCTGACCGTAAAAACAGGAAAAGATTGTCGGGTTTTTGTCGTTTCAAACTCGATACTGGAAATAAAACGACGTGTCCTTGATCGCTTTTTACTTTTCAGGTCAGTGGCACTAATTATGAAAGTACTCCTTGGTCGCAAGATCAAGCGGTTCCCCCAGGTATTATTTTATACTTTTTCGGGCTTGAGGGACACAAATCTACGAAAAAGTTCAACTTGGAGTCTTCTTAAGTTTTTCAGACTCTCTAAAATTGAAAAACGCCGAGTTTCTCCTATACTGGACTCGTTAAACATTTCACAGTAAAGGACCTGTTCAATTACAAACAGGAACGAACCACTCCTTCCTAGGGTTCGAATCAAAACTAGGTTGGACTCATCCGAAGGATGAGCTTATAATCAAGCATATGTTATCCTCCTCAAGCTTGTTAAAAATAAAGAGGTACTTGCCAGAAATGGTGGGGGAAAAGAGAGAAGAATGAACCTATTTGTTATCTTTTGTCTCAGAAGAAACTTTATTACCACTCTTGAACACGACACTTTTCATTCACCTGGGTTGGGAAATCTTTTACCTCACAGTTGATCAAACCACTTTGAAAGTCTTCAGCCGGGTTCCGGGGATTAACTTTGAGTTATTCATCACCAAGCCATCTGTCGTGTCGTTATGTGTTCAAGAGGTCTGCAAGCAAAACTTTCATCTGCAAAATACTTGTCATCCATTTGACCATCCTTGAGTCAGTCCTTACAGCAACATTTCTTCAACTTGAACAATGATTTCGTGTTGTGGGCTTGCCTGCAACGGGTCACTTTCTATCGACATCAGCACATTATCTAGAGAGATGACTTAGAAATCGTCAGTACCTTGAAGTCTGCATGCATCAATGGCAGGTTTCTCGCCTTTGACGTCAGTTTACATCATTGACTTTCGATCGAAGGATTCTGTGAAATGTTCGACATCAACTCATTCATTCACATCTCATGGATTGTACTGGGTACTTTGAGAACCATTGACATTACTGGTGGTCTCTCTCACACTTGTTAACAGTTTACATCATCGACTGGTAATCAAGTGGTTTCTACCATGTTCGACATCAACTCATTTATTCGCATGGCTAGAATCGTACCAATTCGGGAAGCGGAAATGAAGACCCTGGATCTAGTTTCCACCATCCAGGCTGCGAGGAGTTTTGTATTCATTATCTAAGTAGACTAATCATAAACAGATGGATGCGCCCATACTGTGTCTACAAAAGTCTATGATTATGATGTACTGCAAGATCATTCCTGTATCAGAGTAGTTAGTCTGTTAGTTAAAGTTTTGATCTGAGTATGGGAATGCCTACCTCAGTGATGATATAATCTTATATATGTATTTTGTGTTGAAAATTGCAGGTTCTGACCAGGCTCTCCACGAGATAATCCTTGAAATGATAAAGCGCTTCACCCTTCCTAGATAATACAAAACCCTAATCTATTACAGGCTTCGCACTTTAGGGGGCAATCTGTTACACTAAAAAATGTCACCATGACTATTTACAGTTAGTATGGCTCTATCAACAGTCATGCTATCCTCTTAGGCAAGTCTTATGCCTCTGCTCTCCATGTCAAACTCCAAAAAGAGAGAAAGTCTTTATAAATGTATTTATCTCTGGGTACGCAGGTTCTCTCAACCTTACCTGCGGGTACGCACCCAATATTCACAAAAGCTGCGTCCTTGGACGCTCTGTATGTAAAGGGGCAGGTGCGTCCCCCTGTAAAGGTCAAAATGCGCAAGTTTCATCTTTAAAAAGTTACTTGTGGTCATTTCTAGAGCATTCTAGAAGGTTGTTTGACGTGTATTGAGCGCCTCCAGATGGTTCATGTACCCCTACCAAAGAGGAACTTATCCCATCAATAAGGGAGCTATCCCATCCAAAGAGGGGATTATCCCATTGATGGTGGACCTGATTAACTTCCTCTTGAGCACTATAAATACAGGCATTGGGCCAGAAGGAGGAGAGGTTGGAAGCTAAACATTTCTAAGGGTAGATGCTGCAGGAATTAGGACTCCCATTTAGAAGCTTGTGAGGAGAGATTGCCATCTTTGCTTGTTCTATTTGGAAGTGGGTGAGCTTTGTCAAAGTAAAGGAGAACTCTTGATGGACCCTGGGAGGGACTTGCACAACACCAAGGCTCAGGTTGTATTTGTTCCTTTTGTTACCTATTAATGCAAATGAGTCCATTCTTCTCAATAACTTGTTATTTATGAGTTGTTTCATGTACTCCTTGGTCTATGTGTTAAATATGTTTTATTCTATGAGATTATCAAGTGCTATTTAATCGTTTGATTGTTAGTGGATGCAGGTTTCAAAGTGAAGGAGGAGCTCATCCGGATCAGCGGAGCTGGATTGCTACAACAGCGTTGGACTACAGGTAGGATCTAAACACTTGATTTCTTATATAGTAAATGCATGTTTAGAGAAGGATTGTTCTTGTTTGTCTTGTTTGTCACTAGAGAGTCTTAGGCTCCTAGGGAGGTTGGTTTTGTCTGCACAATCGACTCTTTCCGCCTGACACTATTGATTGAGGTTCACAAGGTATCGATGATCTCATTCTCACTTTTGGATTCGAGGGCGATACAAAATGTTACATGTAGATATTAGAGATTGATAATGAAGGGTGATACAAATAGTTACAGGATTGATAATGAAAATGACGAGAGGAACTTATCTACTTCTCAACTTAATGGAACCTACCTCAAACCCTTGTAGGGTTCCACCCATAGATTTCACAAGGCCTTTGGATTGCAAAGCAAAGCAAGGAATTCAATGATTTAAAGGAGAAGCAAAGACACGACACCTCTAAATATCACGGATTCTTGTTAGGCATTTTATATAACTAAAATCAAAGGATTTCTCTCATGTTTTATGTGCTTTTCACAATACGTCAACCTCGTAGACCTACTTCAAAGGCACATTATCCTACATAACTTAACAACCTTTCAATGATGGAAATATGCATGTGTATTTTGATGATGGTGGTGTCCATGTGTTTTTTGTGTATCCTATTGAGGGTGACGGGCACATGTCTTATGTTTATGGAAACCTGCATGTGTATTGTGTTGATGGTATTGACCTTATGTCTTTTATTGATATTGCATTGATGTATATGTTGACGATGGTGAGCTCTTCGTATGGGCTTGGATCTTTTGCTCATCATGGTTCCTAGTGGCTTTACTTTCATTGAAATGTATCTTATTGTACACAATTAAAATGACTAACGTAAACCATTGATTCATATTATTGTAGTACTTGGTAGGTAGTCATTTTTTTGTTCCTAGACTAAATTAGTCATTCACGTTAGTCATTTTGAGTTTTATTACTTATTAGCTAGTCGTATATTTTCTCTTGGGAATACATTAGTCATTTATATTAGTATTTTTTAGTTGGGTCACTTAATATTGCTCATTTTTTGTAGTATTTCACTTGTAAAAGTTGTGGTGACTAACTTTTTTAGTCACCTAGTCACTAATTTCTCATTTTCTACTAGTGGTGCCTTCAAAATTTTATATGCCAGAACATAGAGAACATAAGGTGAAATATAGAGGTTGATAGCTAGAGTATCTTATGGTCTACAACCCTACACAATCAAATTCTCAAGAACAATCTCTAAGCATTAGTTATTAAGCATCAACCATAGAAATTTATTTGGTTTGGCACTTTTCTCCAACTCTAGAAACACACATAGGCTTAAAATAAATTGCATACCTTGTTCTCATTATAAATCCAAATGCCAATCCTTGAAGTCTATGGTCTGCTCAAGCAACCAAACACAAATAAAAGAGGAAGCTTTACATGGAATCAGAGGTCTGAGAGTTAATTATCTTGTTTGCAATCATGGCATTACCTCAACAACAA
Source organism: Pinus tabuliformis (assembly GCA_031772625.1). Lineage (NCBI taxonomy): Eukaryota > Viridiplantae > Streptophyta > Pinopsida > Pinales > Pinaceae > Pinus > Pinus tabuliformis. Next base: position 450,647,849 of record CM062816.1, on the reverse strand, counting down.
AGTGAGCCCAAATCTTGTCACTGTGAGCTTCCATGACTCCCGTTAAAATCATAAGCCCCATGCCTCAAATGATGTCAGCTATTTCAAGGAATAGCACCCGCTCCTCACAAATCATTTACAATATTGTTGAAAACCAACAGAAGATAACATGACAACGTTAAACCATGTCTCAAAATAACAAAAATGAGTTATTGAATGCAACATAAAAACCCTGTCAATCTAAGAAATGAACTAACCTCTATAAGCAATTCTTAGGGCTGACTCATTCTCCACTATGATAGGGCACCCCATAGTTTGAAGACCCAATTCCACTGTCGAGCTTGCACCACTTTCCAAGTTACCTTTTGAAAGAAATCCACCATCCTTATCAAGCACCTACATAGTTTCCAAGGTAATAAACAATTATACTTGACTGGCAAGTTTACAGTGATATTTTTCTTTTTTTAACTGTTGGAAGAAGAAATTTATCAGTTGGAGCAAAACAATCACTACATGGATGGACAATACATAAAGAAGCACAAGAAGATCAGAATTGCAAATGTAAATCCCCAGTATATCAGAATGGCAATGTAATATTTTAAAGCGCTAGTAAACACCAAGAATGGAGGTGAAATACCAGTCTAGTTGTAGTAATTGTAACTTGGTCAAGTTGTTGTTATAGTTGAGGTAGGATTTTGTTGGGTTCCCATGTTGCAAAAAATGTAAGGGTAGTTGTGAGGGCATGATAGCTAAGGAGTTCCAAGGCGTGCTAAGGAATGAAAAGGCATGCTAACACATGCCAGACAGTTTTGTGGTCTGATGGTTTGATTTAATTTTATGGTGTTATTTTTATTGTCTACTTTGCATAACACTATTTTTCCTAGTTTAGAACATTACAGTCAGCATGTTCCAGGTGTGTTAAGGAGGGAGTGACAAGGTATGCTATGCATTGCTGCCAAGGCATGCTAGAGTGCTAGGGAAGCATACCAAGATGTGTCAAGCACCAAGGTGTGCCAATGCATGCTAAGGAGTGTTAGGGAGTGCCAAAGAAACATAAGGGAGCACTAGGTCAAAATGCATGGAAATGAATGAATAAGATTGTGTGACAGGGAGTGTCAGCGAGTTCCAAGTGTGCTAAGGACAGAGTGACATAGTATTCTAGGTTGCACTAAGTCATGCTAGATTTCTAGGGCGACATGCAGCCAAGATGTTCCATGTGCCAGGATGTGTCAACATGTGCTAGGACGTGTTAGGGAGTGCCAAGGAAACACAAGGGAGCACTAGTTAAAATTAGTGCATGCAAATGAACAAATAAGAGTTTGTGACAAGAAGTGTCAGTGAGATACAGGTGTGCTGAGGGAGTAACAAGGTATGATAGGCAGTGCTAAGGCATGTTAGAGGCCAAGGAAACATGCCAAGTTGTGCTAGGTGCTAGCGTGTGCCAATGCATGCCAAGTATTGTTATGGAGTGCCAAGGAAACAAAAGGGATCACTAGTTTCAAATACATGGAAATGAATTAATAGGAGTGTGTGACAGGGGGTGTTAGTGAGTTATAAGTGTGATAAGGAGGGAGAAACAAGATATGTCAGGTAGTGCCAAGGAATGCTAGAGTGCCAAGGAAACATACCAAGATGTTTCATGTTCCAGGGTGTGTCAATGTGTGTCAGCGAATGCTAGGGAGTGCCACAAAAACACAAGGGAGAACTAGTTCAAAATGCATGGAAATGAAGAGATAAGAGTGTGTGATAGGGAGTGTCAACGAGTTCCAAGTGTTCTAAGGAGGGAATGACAAGGTTATATGCTAGGCACTGCCAAGGCATGCTAGAGTTCCAGGGCATGTCAGAGAGTTCTAGGGAGTGCAAAGCATGCCAAGAAATGTATGGGATGATAACACACACCACATAGGGCTAAGGGATTGTTAGACGTGCCATGTGCTATGGCATGTCAAGATGTAAGCTCTATTTCTTAGTTGTTTTGTGGCTATTGTTGGACGTGAGCCTTGAATTGGTAACTTATTAAGTGGGATGAGTTGAGATTGGACATGAGTAACCTAATATGCATTATAGGCAGTTCTTAGGTGAACAAGGCGTAGCCTAGTTGTAGTAACTATAACTTGGTTAAGTTGTTGTAGTCGGGGGAGGACTTGGTTGGGTTCTAACCAAGTCTAAAAAAAAGTAAGGGTAGTTGTGAGGGCATGATATCTAAGGAGTGTCAGGGCATGCCAAGGAATGAAAAGGTGTGCTAACACATGGAAGAAAGTGTCAATGGATGGTGAGGAGTGTTAGGGAGAGTTAGGGGAACACAAGGGAGAACTAGGTCAAAATTCTTGGAAATGAACAAATAAGAGTGTATGCCAAGGAGTGTCAGCGAATTATAGGTGTCCCAAGGATGAAATGTTTTAGGAGAAGTTCATAATAGGACTTGCAGGGGGTGTTATGAAACCAGCTCACAAAAAGATAGAAAAGAGAGATAAATGTCTTAGAATTTAGCCTCTTCGAGGGGGCAACCTCCTTTACATTACATAAATGAACAATTCTTGGATGATACAAATGACAATACCTCCTTTCTATATATAGGAGTCTAAGGGGTCATAATATAATCAGAGCCGACATAACAATAATAATGTAAGGGCACAATAATAACAATAGTGGGCTTCTATGGGGCACAATAGTAACAATATGGGGAGTACATGGGTACAACAATATAATAAGGGGGTTGTACTAATAACAATAAGGGGTTACACTAGTAGTATAGGGGCCTAACATGCCCCTCTCCTTCAAAAAGTGTTGTCCTCAACTCTTGAGTAGTTCTTGATGCTTCTGTATAGAATTCTTGTCCTCCCATGTGGAATATTCAGCAGGTAAGTTCTTCCACTTGATGAGATACTCTAAAATTGATCGATTTCGTAGCTGCCATGTTCTTGTTTATGTGACTTCTCCAGGTTCCAATATGATTTTTCCTTCCTCTTCAAGTTCTGGAAATATTGTTTGAATTGGGATCTTTTGCAAATTTTGAATGAGTGGCCACACTTCTTCGTCCTTCTTCCATTCATCCCTTACTTCGTTTATCCAATCTGGTTGGATAATAGAAATAGCACAAAACAATGCTTCCACATCCTCATCCTTTCTTGAGAGTGCATCTGCAACAAAATTTTTCTTCCCTTTTCTATAGATGATGTCAAAGTCATAACCCAACATATTTGTGACCCATTTTTTTTGTTCTTCTAAAGATAATATTTGTTCTAAAAAGTATTTAAGACTATCATGATCTATTTTTACCTTGAAATGTCTTCCCATTGGGTAAGGTCATCATTTCTTAAGTGCATGTAGTATTTCCAACATTTCCTTCTCATAAATAGCTTGCTTGAGATGTAGCCATAAAAGTACCCAATCACCTACATCAAAACATTCTTCACTGCAATGTTGATCTACCTATTTTTTCATTTGATTCTACATCAAAGGGGGTGTTATCCTTTAAAAGTTGGAGAACTTGTTGTTGATGCTCGATGTGATCTTTCACTGCTTGAACCTTTTTCTTCTTGATATGTCCTTCTATCTTTAGAGTTTGAAGAGTGGTAATTTCTTCCAATGCTTTACAAGATATGGTCGGATTCATTTCTTGATGCTCGATGTGATCTTTCACTTCTTGAGAATTTTTCTTCTTGATATGTCCTTCTATCTTGATAGTTTGAGGAGTGGTAATTCTGACCAATGCATTACAAGATATGGTTGGATTCATTTCTTCTTTCTCGATGTGATCTTTCACTTCTTGAACCTTTTTCTTCTTGATATTTCCTTCTATCTTGAGAGTTTGAGGAGTGGTAATTCTTGCCAATGCTTTACAAGATATGGTTTGACTCATTTCTTCTTTCTCTGGGGTTGGTTCCTAGTGTATATCTTCTTCTTTTGATGTTTCTTGATCATTTTCTTCCTCCTCTTCATAATCTATGTAAAATAATTTCTTCTCAGCACACTTATGACCTTTAGTGCATTTGCTATCACAATTGTAACAAAGCCCTTTTTCTCTTTTTTCTTCCAATTGTCGTGGTGTCACCCTTGTAGGTTGTGGAAGGCTAGGAGAAACAACACTTCCATGTTTATAGTTGTGAGGGGTAGAATTCATTGTTTCCATAATTTTGCTTTCCACTTTTCTTCCCGACCTGAATGCCTTCTCCAATGAATCAGGTTCCCGAAGATGAACCTCATGTTGAATGTTATCCTTTAAAGTCCCTATGGAGACATCAATCCTCTGCTTCTCTAGAATATCATTTTCCCTTATATTTAATTTTTGAAAGTCCTCAATGTTCTCTTCCATTGAACACTTTTGTTTGAGATTTATCAATTGGCTAAAGAAGGTGTTTCTCTTTGTATCCTCATAATGTGCTATCATTTCCTCAATGAAAATTGACCACGTGACAAGTGGTTTACGAGAACAAAGCCCTTTATACCATAAAATTTGATTCGGTTCTAAATAATTAGATGCAATACATACCTTTTGTAACAGTGGTACACCATGTAGATCAAAATATTTCTCCATCTATAGTATCTAATTTACCAGATCCTTGCCATCAAACTTCCTCATCTCATTTTTTCTTGATTTTAGGAGCTCGATCTTGAAATGACTGTAACTCTATAATTTCGGATCTTCCAGTTCTGAAATCGCAACCTGCAGTAGCCCTCTATGTCCTCTTTCCAATGCCACCAGTCTTATCCAAATTGGATTCTCCAAGGAAGAGTTATGCCAAATCTCCCATGGTTAGCTGATTATAGACTAGTTCAGTAGAGCGAACTTGTACGACATGCCATGGGTAATTGTTACAACCTTTGAATCTGAAAAATGTATACAAGAAACTACAGTCCATCCTTGTTCTGCAACTTCTTATGAAATTTCAATCTGAAGCTCAAAACAAAAGTTATGACTATTTTCCCCAGGTCACCTGTTTGGAATGTAATTCGAGAGTTTGCAAAAAGGCCAACTTCCTCAGATCATATCTCCGCAAATATAGTGCGAAAACCAATGAATTTTGGATCCAAGGTTCAGAACAATTTCAACCCAAAATTTTTTTGTTTTTAGCGTCTGAAACATCACAGAAAAAAAAAAAAAAAATTATAGCGAAAATGCCACGATGACCTGTTTGGAGCAGCAAAACCCTAGAATCCAAAGCTCTAATACCGAATGTTATGAAACCAGCTCACAAAAAGATAGAAAAGAGAGATAAACGTCTTATAATTCATCCTCTTCGAAGGGGCAACCTCCTTTACATTACACAAATGAACAATTTTTGGATGATACAAATGGCAGTACCTCATTTCTATATATAGGAGTCTAAGGGGTCATAATATAATCAAAGCCGACATAACAATAATAATGTAACGGCACAATAATAACAATAGTGGGCTTCTATGGGGCACAATAGTAACAATATGGGGACTATATGGGTACAACAATATAATAAGGGGGTTGTACTAATAACAATAAGGGGTTACACTAGTAGTATAGGGGCCTAACAGGAGGCAAGCCTATGGTTGTGATAAGGTGTGGACAAATCAATTTCATAGAAAGGGAGACTTTGGGTTGGGCATAATATTGTTTTGCTAATGAATTGGTTGGGTTCCGAAGTCAAAAAAAAAAGTAAGGTTATTTGTGAGGGTGTTAGTGTCAGTCAGTTCATTCTGTCACCAGTGATCAAATATGCTCTTACAAGGTGTTTTTAGGGTGTCAAGTCAATCTTTTTTCATTTCTGTGAGTCTTCAAATAAAAATTTGGTCACTGGCTAGTGTGTCTAGGGCTATTTCCACTCTCTCAAGAGTTTCATATGCCAATCACTTTCATCACTCAGTTGAGTACACCATCATGAAAACATCATTAATATCACTTCAGTCACATCATCATGGTCTCCATTCAGCTCAATGTCACCATTAGGTCATTAGGGTTAAGGTCACAAAATCAGTAATTTCATGTATAAATATGGCAAATGAGGAGTAGCAATAGGTGAATTTGTTCAATAACACTTGATTTCAAATGTAATTTCTATTTTTAGATGTAATAATGTTACTAAGGTTCTAAAGTTACAAGAAGAGGTCCTAAGGCTACAAAACTCAAAAGAAAGTGAATTGGTGAGGTGGGCCATCCTACCTCATTAATCACTTAGACACTAAAATCAAATTATAATTGCACGTGGAGGAGTGTGAAGTGGAGGATCTCATTCACACTCATTTGTACTTGTCTACCATCCTAGCATTGAGATCCCCCCTCTCCTTTGCAAAAAATTGTGATTCCATATTTCTCACTAGCAAAAATTGACTCTCGCTACACACAGAGAGCCTTCATTACGCACCTGGACAACAAGTTGTGCATGGGGAAGTGTTGTCCAAAATTGTTGTTTGACCACAAAAATTCATTTTTAAAAGCTCCTCTTCAGTCATTTCATCCTCCAACTTCTATAAAAAGTGATTTTAATCATTTTCATGCCCTCATTTGCCTCATATGTCAAGAAAATGATCAAATACTTCTTCTTCTAGGGTTTACATGATTTCCATGGTTTTGATCGTCAAATGATGTGTTTCTGCCCTAAACCCTATATTCCTTATCCCTACACCTCTGTTTGCAGCTAATACACCATTTCCATCCATCACAAGGCCGTATCTCCTCATTTTCTATCATTTTCCTCTAAACCCTAATCTACCCTACCTCTTTCTAGGATAGTCCTGTGTTTTGGCCTTTTCCACCCCATCCCCTCACTCATTTCCCAAAATTCCCTTTTCCCCTACTCATTAACATCATCCCCTACCCTCCTAAATTTCCTTAAAAATTTAGGCAACTCCTAAGTCCATAATACCACCTCATTCCCTCACAGCATTAAACTTCACTTTTTTTTCTTTCCTTCCACCTAGGGTTTGAAGTATGGAGCCTGACTCATCACCATCAGAGAAGAGGAAGTACAACAAAGGGGGAAAGATACTAAGGTTTGAGACCTCTAATTGCAATGAAATCACCTCCTCCCCATTTGTCATGAAATTCTTTGAAGATGTCAATTGTTTAGGGTTTTGTCAAAGAGTGCTGGAAGTAGGTTACCATGAGCATCTCACAGGTATATTTGCCCTCACCTTGAAGGAAGACAAGATCACCATTGCAGGGACTGATTTCATGTTTTTAGTGGATTCCATCTCTCAAGATACAGGCATACCAAACCATGGTGAAAATTGGTTCAAATGCATGAACCTAGACCTAGAAGAGTACAAACCCTACTTGAAATCACAATACAAAGGAGCTCACTCATGTGTTTTCCCATTCAGATACTTGTTGGAGAGATATGAACCATTGATGAAAGTTGTCGTGAATTTCTTCACATGTGAGGGCATATTTTCTAGGTTATATCAATACCACATAAGACTGCTCATGCACTTTACAACTGCCAAGTCTCTCAATCTGTCCAGCTACTTGTAAAGGAGCCTAACCAAAATGTCTGAAATGGTGAAATTGAAATGCAAAGTGCATTATCCAAACCACTTTCACCATAGCCTGATAAAGGTTATAGTACTCCATCAGTTTAAAGAGAAGAACATGACATGGGACACCTGCATTGAGGCGGCCTTGAAAACGCATATAACCACTTCACAAGCGAGCACCAAACCATGTCAGTACAACCCATGGAGGTGGGGTCTGTTAGGTTCCTATACCAATAGGAGTTATAATTTTGAATGATTATAATTTTGAATGACTAAGGTTAAGCTTGTAATATTGTACATACCTTTGCTTTTTGCAAATGTTTTACATATTATAAAAAATTAAAAAATGTAAAGAGGGTATGTCCTAAAAGATAAATCAAAGGACAAAAAGAATAAGAGAAGGTCAAAAAAATGAAAGTATATGAACCCCAAAAACAAAAAGACCATGAAAGTGTGCAAGTCCAAATGCCACTACTATTTACTTTTATGCATAATAATGATTGTGTGCAGCTTGTTATTCATGCCACAATCCATGGTAATCAAACTGTTTAATCTTGATTATACCATGCTTTGAATTTTATGTTTCTAGATTAGAGAACAAAATTTGACCAAACAGTTTAATCTTGGCAGATCATAGTTAGGTAGAGAAAATAAAAGGAGCTCATAAGCTTAATCTGAGCCCTTGGATGATATAAGGTTAGAATTAGATAGTTTACTTTGTAAAGAAAAGAAAAAGATTGACAAGGGTTTGCTAGCCTAAATGCACCCTAATAAAGTGAAGAAAAAATGGTAGGATGAGTAAGTGGGTAAGTAGTAGAAAGGTTGCAGAAATATCATGTGATTACATAAAAGCACTTATGTCATTATTTTAAATGAATCTTTCCAATATGCATAAGTAGAGGACAAAGCAAAGGCAATGGTTCACAATGTGATTTATTTAACATCCCCTCATTCATTTTAACCCCTATGACACTCACTAACTTCCTTTTCACAATAAAAATATTAATACCTATAGTTCTTTAAGTCAAAGAGGCTCAGAGCATTTCTCTGACTTCTAGTGGGACCGGACCCTTGGCTTGAGGAAAGGTGTTAAATTCCCTTATAAATCATTCATTCCCCTCACAAAACCCATTTTCCTAAGGTTAAGTTCTCTTGCCCAGGAAAACCCCTTTATAAACATGTTTTATGTGAAAAACCCACCAAATACATTTATCCTAAGTACTAAGTGTATGGAATGTGCATAAGATTTCGCATACCTAAGTACAAACACCCCTTCTGCTCATCTCACCCCATATTAACTTTTTTAATTAAATATATAAAAATCCTGAAAAACCCATTTGCCCTTATATAAATTAACCCCACCCCTTACTTTATTTATAAACTATATTACTACCCCTTATCCCACAAAATACATTAAAACCCCGCCCTCAGTCCCTAATCCCTCATTACAGACTGACCCAATCCCCTAACCATGGATTAGTCCTTAAACTAATCCCGAAACCACCGCAATTAAATCCCCCCCCCACATCCAACGGCCCGTAATCATATCGGTTGCGCCCGATGTCCACCCTTTAACCGCCCAATAGAATGGTTTTCCCCCTAACCCCTGATGCTATGTGTCATTCAATGAATGGAATCGCGTGACCCCTCTCGAATACCACCAATCCCACAAAAGCGATGCAAAATAAACCACTTACCACCCTCTCACTGAATGAAAAAATAGTCTACTATTCACTTTGCACCCAAAAAAAAAAACAAACCTCTACCCATTTAAACATGAAAACCCCAGTTTTGCTCGTTTTTGCCTATTTGTGCAGTAAAACCCTGTGTAACTCTTCTGCGCCACCTGAAGCCTCTGCTAACCAATTCAAGCATGGTTTACCTCCCGAAAGCACTTTGGACTCACTCCATAGACCTATAAAGCTCGATAACGCCATCAATAACCCTCCCTGTCAACCCAACATTTTCCTAATAGTTTGTTTTATTTTACAGGTGATCAAAATAGTGCAGCCTTGGATAAACAGTATTAATACTAGTCATAAGACTTGTTTACTCCAAGATTGTTATCAAATATATTCAAATAGAGATGGAAAATAAACATACAGTTAAAATACAAGTAGAGGAAACATGAAATTAAATGATACTGTTGAAATAGACAGTAAAAACCTAAAATATACAATGAAGGTAAAAGGACATAGTAAAGAATATTCAAAGTGCATTAGGGTTAAAGAGTATCAGATTGAAGACCATGTCAAGTAAATCAGCTAGCATGAAGACAAACAGTAGAGAAGACAGTTACAAAGCATACAGATTCATGTCAAAATGAAGATAGATGAAAAAACAGAGCGATAAAAGTAAACATGGAGGCAGTAAGGGTTAAACAGAGATGAAAACACTTTCACCAGCAACAATGAAGTTGTTTAGATAATCTTCGGCAAAATCACATAATCAATCTTTTGTCGACGCGTTTCGAACCAACTAGTGTGGTTCATCGTCAGGACAAGTTGAAGGACTAATCTGGCTTAGCTTGATTAAATAGAGTGTGCAGAGACTCCAACAGCTATATTGCAACGGCTAACTTTGACCCGATGATCAAAGTCAAACCCCTAATTATATAATTTATAATGGTCACTACTAAATTATATCTTCATATTTATTAAATAACCTATATTTATTATTATCCCCAAATTTATTTAAATACAAATAAATAGTATTAAATTACTAATATTCTTAGAATTTAGTTACAATAGGTAACTATGTATTTATTTAATAATAATTGTTTAAATCTAGGGGTCCAATGGTAAACTAGATATAATGGTCATTAATAAATTAAGGTAAACTAAATAATGGTAAACTAAATATAATGGTCATTAATAAATTATATCTTTATGTACCTATATTTATTATTATTCTTTAATAATTTAAATACAAATAAATAGTATTAAACTACTATTATATAGTTACAATAGGTAACAGTGTATTAATAATAACTGTTTAAATTTAAGGGTCCAATGGTAAACTAGACCTTCTCTCAAATAAATCATTTTTATTAATTATTTAAATGTAATGGCCCATTCGGAAATCAAATAATAAGTTCTATATAATTTATGTTTATTAAATAATCTTTATTTACTTACTAATTTATAATTCTAATGTTATTAAAGAACAAATAAAAAATATTCTAGTTAAACAATTATTTTGTAAATACCATAATGGTATATCTATTAACTCAATGTTATATATTTCTAATAATTTCTTGTTTATAATTTAAACCTCTTAAAATTAATTTAGTAATTTATATTCATCAAATAATCAATAATTGAAATTTTTTATTAAAATTAAATATGTTATTGCATATAAGGTTTAAAAAAGGGGTTTTTTTATTAATTCAATATATAGGAAATCAGTTAAAGGAAATTAAAAATCAATGCAAAGAATCTAATCAAATTTAAATTTACCCCCTAGGATAAGGTTAATACAATAAATAGCCCGAAATTACTTAACAACATATTACTAACTCAAGCACTCCATGACAAACCCGCCAAAAACAGAACTTGAGGAGAGGGAATACAGAAACCCTAAGACCCAACAAAAGGGGAATGAGGAGGCTAGGAAGACAAGGCTGGGACCCAGCAACTGCTAATCTTCCAGCCATCATCCCTATTAAGATTAACCGGCCTTTTCTCAATCTCCAGGGCCTCTCTAAATTTGCGATGGTGAAACTGCGCAACTTTGGCAATGACTTGAGCATCTTCTATACAAACATGATGCATAGTCTTCCCTGCATGCTCAGCCAGGGCCGAGGACTTGGTCCTACCATGTCTTAAGTCAGCCGAATGCTCGCTAATCCGTTGATTGATAGAGCGACCAGTCTCGACAATGAAGTTTATAAAAAGTAAAAGTGAAAAACAGTTAAAACAAATTTAAGGTTAAAAGATGAAATCAGAGCAGAAATGGTACATTCTTCAGAAATTTCCTATTTAAGTCATAATTTTTCAGATACTAGTTCGGCCAATCCAAGATGAATGTTTAGAAACTGGAAGAGGTTTGTGTTCCTAAAAGGCTAATCTACAAAAACCTATCTCATTTTTTATACAGGTATTACCAAAAGTGAGATAAGTGCATGTCTTCACAACCTAGTGTTCGAACTGTGCAAACTCCTGTTTTTGACTTCTGTTTCTAGAAAATATTGTGAACAACGGGAGCTGAATTTTGGGAAACTGAGAGAGGTTTATCTCAAACACATAATTATCTACAATAACCTCTTTCACTTTTTACATATCTATCTCGAATTGAGATATACAAAGGTATCAATTCTAATTTTGCAGAATTGCTGGGGCAGAATGCACAAAGAAAGGATGCAGTTAGTGACTTGGATGCCTCATCAAAAATCAAGAGTTGCTATCAAATTTGACTTTCTCTTCTTTTTCACCCTCAATCCATAATATAGTGCCAAATAGATTCATTAGTTTTGAGTGTCCTCTATATAAGTTCTATTAATGTAAAACAGTTTGAGATATTTTTAAAACCAATCTTGATATTTTTTCAAGATATTTCAGTTTAGAATTTGTATAAATACTTCTTCATTTGAAGTATTTTGGGTGGATTCCAAGACATTTCTATAGACTTTTTCTCTCAAATCAGAGTTCTATTGTATCAATGACTGGATTGGCTTGCTGGATCAAGGAATAAAGATCAAATATTTTACAGGATTCTTGTGTAAAGCGAAATACAAATAAGTATTCTCCTATGTTCAATGTTATTTTCCTTATGTTTTTTCCATAATCTTTCGTGTAAATTTCTAAAATCTAAATGTATAACAGGGAATGATATTTCAGAAATTGCTTAAATGCACTTTGTCTTGACTATTTTACATTCTGAATGTTTTCTCCTAAACTATCTTAGCTAGGGAATTCTTAACTACTCCTTAGCTTCCGTAGTTTCTCCTCTGATCTATAGCAAAGGATTCTTAATTGCCCTTTGTTCATGATCACCCTCTGTTCTTCATTCTGATCTCGATCCAAGGATTCTTAAGTTCCCTTTCACCCTGGTTAGAATCACTTCACCCATTAGGCCTAAAGATTTGCATTTTTCTTTGCTAGCCTACCCTGTGAACATTCCCTTTAATGATCTGGTCTAGTTATGCTATCCATTTGTTGACTCCATAGCCCAATGGCTTGAAGACCTAGCTCTATCCATCTGCTCCAAGAATTCCACCACCCAATCTTCAACACAAATCAAAACCCCCCTGAACTTTCATAACTAGCCTAATATCCCATCAAACAAAGCTAAATCATATAGAGAGAGCCCTCTCTAGACTTAGGTTGGCTAGAGCCTAAGCCTAAAAGTTGGTTTGTGGTTACCCCAGTGATCTCTTTCCTTAACCTTGGGAAATTACTGGGTGATAACATAGTGGTGACCATACTGGGGAAAACTAACATTTTCTTCAAAAATGTTTTACAGGTTTAGATCTGATCTATGATGGTGGATAGTGATAAGACACACAAAGGTTAAAATCATCCACCTAGAAACTCCAAATTAATTCCACAATCAAGACTCCACTGGAAGAATGAACCTGAGAGAACTCTATGAAAAGATTAGCTTTTTAACTTGGATTGTTATCCAAGACATTATGTTCTTTCTCATTGATAAAAAGTTTCAATGTATATTGTATTTTAGAGAAGATTTTAGATTAATTTTTTATTATTTCCATTTGAAAAGTGTAGATATAAATTCTCCTTATACATTTGAACAACAGTCTTCTAACTCTTATGAATATCATTTTGCAATTAAGGAGCATCAAGCAATCAAGACTAATCATACAATCCATGTACATATTCCAATACCTCATAAAGTTCCTGATTGATATAAGCCACTCATCTTATCTCCTACACTCCATGCTTTCCCTAACAATTATTACAAGTATCTCCCTAGGTTTGACGGAGAGAATGGTATCACTGCTCAAAAACATATTCAAGGTTTTGAGAATTATCTAGACTTATTTGAAATTGATGAAGATGATGTTATTATCAGGCTTTTTTCTCTTTCTTTGCAAAGTAGAGTAAAGATTTGGTTCTGTTGAGGGCCCCGAGGTCGGGTCAACAACAAGGGGGATACCCACCTGGTCCGGAACCTGGTTGGTGGCTCCTTGCCCGTTTGGAGTAGCGGGTTCGACTAGGGGTAATGGGACCAGTTTCCCAATGTGATGGGTGTGTGTGTGTGCGTAGAGTCTGATGATATTAATCTAAGGAAGGGGGGAAGGATTCTTCTAATCTGGTCTTAATTCTAACTGCTAAATTAACTCTATGCTAATGTAATCTAATGAAGAAAAATACACCTAATCTATGCTAACCCGGGGTGTTTTTCTTTTGTTATGCGATCTAGAAAGATTTCTAACAGCAGCCGGTAATAAAGATCATTCAACTGATATCAGAATATAAATCAATAAAGATAAACTATTCTGCATAAGAAGTTAGGCAGAATAGTTGTGAACAGTATATCGCATAATCAGTTTTCTATATGTTAAACATAAATAAATGATCCCATCGTACAGAAGTGCCAAATGGTAATACAGACATTCATGCAATAACATACAAAGAACTCAGCCACATATCACTTTAGGAATACTAGCAGAATCTAGCCAAGAGATAAAAGTACCATTTATGACTAAGTTCACTAATAAACTTCAAGTAACAATGATTTATTTCTACTTGTTCTAACATCTGCTAAGAGTACAGAAGTGCAACATCAGTAACAGATATTAAAATGCAAACATAAATAAATCTCGATCCATCCATTCATCAAAAACCTCCTCTGAGGGTGCAGAAGTGCATGTTCTGAGGATAAGTTTTTTTGACAGATTTCCGGACCCTTCTCCAAAAACCATGAGAAGGGTTAAATACTACTAACTAATCAATATTAATTACATGAAATTAGGGAATCGGCCTCAAATGACCGCCCTTTTACTAAAAGCAACTTTATTTCTAAACTTAAAATCTAATTTCTGACCGTTTCTGTATATTCTCTTTAGTGTTGTCAACAGTGTAATGCTTTCCTGGGAAGAGTCGGCTAGCCGCCTTCTTGTTTCGCTCGGGAGATAAAAGTGGAAATAGCAGGAGCTGGCACTTCCTTCCGGCAGACCAGAAGATATTTTCGAAAACCTTTCTCTAGCTGGGTGTATTCGCCACGTGTATACTTAGCGTGTCCCAGTTTCTTCTCGAACTGATTTTGCTGTTGCCGTTTTCAGTTTCTGGTCGTGCGAATGACTGAGTGGGTTAAGAGTCGTGCTGCATGGGCAACTCCCTGTGTCATGAATTTCTTCCGTTCTTTGTTCCAGGTTTCCCTGAAGCGTTCTCCTTCTCATGCGCTTCTTTCTCTGCTTCACTAAGTCTTAGCTTCAGGATCTTTTCTGAATATGCTGCTTTTGTGCGCCTTTGACTCTGAGTCCCGGATAGTCTAATTTCATCAATGCCGGTTGGCTGATAGCCTGGAATCCGCGGTTCTGCTGCATGCGGCATCCATTTTGCGAAAGCATTCTCTCTTTGCTGATTGGCGCTTTCCTCTTTCCTTCAGATGTTTCCTGCATATAAACTTATATCAGTTGCGTGTCTTGCAGTCTACGCAAAGGAGAAGTGAAATGAAAAGACTTGACGTGAAAGCATTAATCTCTAATGAATACATAATTCTGACATCCATCATCACTTGACTCTTCGATAAATGTAACGCAATCATTCCTAGATACTTAAGCATGCGGTCATTAAATTCTTTCAAGGCGCGCGCTTAATGCATGGGTCTATCGTGTGGTAAGTCTTTTCAGATCGCAGGTCGCAGATCGCAGATTGCTGCCATCGCAGATCGCAGATCGCAAATCGCAAATATCGCAAGTTCTCGTTTAATGGTTACGTCGTATAACGTAATGCTTGCGATTTGCGATATCGCAAATCGGCGATCGCATTGCTCGAAGGTTTTTCTTTTAAGGGGCGCGTGCGAGGTGTGCGATGCGATGAACTTCGCATCGCAATTTCGTAGTATTTGTTTTTTGCGCTCGAGTTATGCTTCGGACTTTCTTTGCGATGCGATTTGAGCCTTAGGGAGAGAAATACAAAAAAAACTTTAGAAAAATATATTTTTTGGGATTTTCGTTCAGGGTCCCCTCTTCGCTTGACATTATTGCTAATGTCAGATGAAGAAAGGGGGGTTGTTGGTGACCACAACAATGGCGATTCACTGTGAAGAACCAGTTATCTCTGCTTGTTCTATTGCATTTTCACTTCCAAAACAGAAAAAGTTTTCTTATGCCTGAATTTTGTTATGGACAGATAGAGTATTACCTTTTATCCTGTCAATAATGCTTCGTCACAACTTCTTATTTGATTCTGATTGTTTGTTTCCCCTGGGTTATTTTTTGTATTCATACCTAGTTATTACTCAGTCTCCTCAAAGACAAAATAAGGTCTTCTCTACGTACTGGCTTTGTAAAGTATGCTCATTTGTCGCAGGTAGAGCCTCTGCTGCCCGTAGGCGTCCATAGACTCGACAGGGTTACCATGTTATCCAGCAATGATCCTTTTTCCTGCTTGAGGTCATTTACAACATTCCAGAGAAAAATCCTTTTGACATTTTTTTTTTTTTCTTTTTTGATTTTTTATTCTCTAAAGAACAATGTCTTGGTTTGGTGGCCAAATTATGACACAGTCATTCACTTGATTTATACTTTTTGCTGAACAAGCTGGCTCGTGATGAGACCCCTTGTCTTTTGATTGCACAATCTTGAGTCGTTGCCCTGTTTTTGTAGACAGTAGTGGCAAAGTCAGCAAGTTATAATATCTGTGATCATGATAAGCCGGCTCGTGATGAGACCTCTTATTCTTTGAGATATAGTGTTTTCTTGGATTGTCTCTCTGGATGCTGCGATTTTCCTTAGCAGGGAGGAAGTCATTGTTTTTCCTTAAGAAAGCTCTGGACGACAATAATAGAGTTTTAAGAACAGCAGTTTTGCAGAGAATACCTATTTTGCTATCGATGATACCTTTCATAGCACTGGCATAAAACAATTTTTTGCCAAAAGTTACTCTCATCCCAGGTTTCTTTGTGAAGTTTGAAACTAACATCATATTCAGGTTAAAGCTAACTCTATTTGTCAATAATAAAAGTCAGATTTTTCGAAAAGTTTTGCTATTTATACAAGTGAAATCAAAATTTGGTACAGAAATGGTATGTTTCTTCATGAATACTATTTATGATCATTTACAACCAGCCCTATCTATGAAAAATGAAAACTAACATGAAAATTTAAAACTATCCTACAAAAACAGAAGGATGACCTTCTATGGGAAATACATTTTGAGGATTTGTCCGTTTACAGGCAGAGAATCTCTTCTGCCTGTCAAGTCCTGCAACACAAAAGTCGATGGGCCTATGACTTCTACGATTTGAAAAGGACCAAGCCATAGCTTCTGGAATTTCGTATGTTTGCCCTTTTCTTCGTGAGCCTTATCCCACTTCAAAACTAGATCACCCATCTGGAAGTTTTTTCTGGTCCTTATCTTTGAGTCAAAAGAGGATTTTATCAACGCTTGGTGGTGAGCATGGGTTTTCTTGGCCTGTTCTCATCATTCCCATTTGCCTTAGTTGTAAGGGAGAAGTAGGTACTTCATCAATGTGTTTTACTAAGGACAAAGAGGGAATGAGTAAGTGGGTAGGAAGAACTGCTTCTCTCTCGTAAACCAAATTAAAGGGAGAAGTCCCGATAGAGGCTTTCTTGGTAATTCTGTCTGCCCATAAAGCGTTTACCAGCACGTTGTGCCAATTCTTTTGGTTTTGGTCAGCTGTCTTTTTGATAATCCTGATTAGGTTCTTGTTTGTTGATTCAGCCAACCCATTACCTTGCGGATAGTAGTTGGCAGAATACTTCAGTTTGAACCCTCTTTTGAGCGCGAACTCAGTCATGGTATTTCCAGAAAAATATGAAGCATTATCAAATATTAAGGCCGTCGGCAATCCATACCTAGTAATGATAAACTGATCTATGAATTCAACAATGTTTTCAGAATTAGCTGTCTTGAGCGGAACTGCCTCTACCCATTTAGTAAAATAGTCGGTTGCAGTGAGGATATACCTATGTTGTTTAGAGGAGTGAGGAACGATCTCACCTATTATGTCCAGGCCCCATTGGCTGAACGGCTATTCGATATTAACCGGCTGCAGTGGCATGGATGACTTCTTTTGTTTTCCTACAGCAGTTTGGCAGACTTGGCATTTTCTCACGTGATTGTACGAGTCTTTGAACAGCGTGGGCCAGTAGTATCCTGCACGTAAGATCTTGTGTGCGGTGGTTTCTCCAGCATAGTGTCCACCTGCTGGTCCATCGTGGAGTTCCTGCAAAACCTTTTCGGCTTCAGTTTTCTCAAGACATCTAAGAAGCACAGAATCATAGTTTCTTTTAAATAAGACATCATTTACGAGCTGGTATTGTTTAGCTTTTAACCTCAGGGCTCTCTTTTTTATATGATCCTGGTGAAATGGAGCATATCCGTTCTTTAGGAAATAAATGATGTCGGCATAAAATGATTCTGCGTCGTTTAGGCTTACCTCATACGCGTGTACCTCTTCAGGTGACTCTTCGGGGATTTGCGATGCTCCAGCTAACATCTTGCAGAAGCCTTGGCCTCTTACGATGTGTGCCGGCTTGATTTCCAGGTCGTATTCTTGTAAGGCGGTGATCCAATTCGCTCTCTTTTCGCCCACGTCTTTCTGAATCAGGAGGTTTCTTACCGCCGGGAATGGTACTATGACCTTGGTATGGGCCTTTAACAAGAAGGGTCTGAAATATTTGACTGCTTTAAAGACGGCATATGCCTGTTTTTCTACGTCCGAATATTTCAGCTCAGCACCTTGTAAGTTTGAGCTAAAGAATGCGATTGGGGCTTCTGCCTTTTCTTTGTTTGCCTAGGTCAAGATCGCAGCATAAGAATGCTCTGAGGCAAACGTGTATAAGACAAATGGTTCTGAAAAATTTGGGGTTGCTAGGGATGGGGCGTCGATGATGGCTTGTTTGATTAAGTTAAACGCTTCGTGCTCGTCTAGACCCCATTTAAAGTTTGAATTCTTTTTTATCATTTTTTGTAAAGGAGAAATAATACGTGAAAAATCTGGGACAAATCTTTTCACAAAATTGATCTGTCCTAGGAAAGATTGCATGGTCTTTTTGTTATGGGGCATGGATATCTCGGAAATTTCTTTGATTCTGGCAGATTCGATGTGAATGCCCGATTTGGACACTATGAATCCTAGCAATTTTCCTTCACTCAACGCGAAAAAAGACTTCTTCGGGTTAAGCGAGATTCCATACCTTAAACATCTTTGAAAGATTTGCTTCAAATCTCTGAGATGGTCGCTTCGTTTTTTGGAGTACACAGTTATATCATCCAGGTAAATCACCACTGATTTATTGATTAACCCTTTGAACGCAATATCCATAGCTCTTTGAAAAGTAGCGCCGGCGTTGATCAGACCGAACGGCATCTTTCGATACGCGTAGGTACCCCATTTAGTTCGGAAGGTGGTTTTTAGCTGATCGTCTGGGTGTACCAGCACTTGATTATATCCTGAAAATCCGTCCAGGAAAGACATCAATTCTGAGCCTGCTACAGCCTGTAATATTTGCTCCATAGGTGGAAGGGGAAAATTGTCCTTCTGACAGGCTTTGTTGAGATTCTGGAAGTCAATGCAGATTCTAATATCTCCGTTTTTCTTCCTAACAGGTACCATATTGGACACCCATTTGGAATGTCTGACCGGGAAAATTATTCTGGCTCTCAACAACTTATTCAGCTCAGTTTTTATCTGATTTTCCAGGTTGGGGTGGATTTTTCTGAGCTTTTGTTGGACGGGTTTCTCGTTATCGATCATAGGGATAGTGTGTTGAATGATAGAAGTGTTATAAGTTTTCAGCTCATTGTAGTTCCAGGCAAAGACGTTTTTGTACTGTCGTAGAAGACGGATGTATGCTGATTTTTCTTCAGGAGCTAGGCCTTGGCCTAGATTGACGTTTTGGGGTTTCTCGTCGGTTCCTAAGTTCACTGATTCATGGTTCAGAGTTGAACTGTAAAGTTTGGCATTAGCTGACCTTTTGAACCAACTTTTTAAGTCATACAAATCTTCTAATTTGACCACTGATTTGGGTATAGCGTTATCAGTGCTACTTTGTTGTATTTGGTGGTCATGACAGTCCTCGTCGATTATCTGGTTTGAGTAGGATCCTTCAGAGGTAAGGAAACTTACGATGTCTGGGTCATCGTTGAATACTCTCCAGTTGGTGATGTTGTCAGGAATAGACGGTTTAAAAATTAATTCTATCGAAAACCTATCTGGACTAAAGTCTTCGGAGGGAATGAGTCTGGAGGCTACGTTTGCTAGCAGGTCTGCGCTTGCATTATGAAGTCTTGGTATTGATGAAATATTAAATGTTGTAAAATGCGCAGTGAGATCTTGCACTAAAGATTGGTAGTGCTTTAAATGACTAGACAGGCAATGTATGGTGTTACGTACCTGTTTGACGACGATCTCGGAATCTCCAAAGACTTGAAGATATTTGACGTTGGAGCCGATTGCTTTGTATAGGCCTTGCACCAAGGCTTCGTATTCCGCTGTGTTGTTCGTGCAATCGAACTCCAGTCTGCATGTGAGCATGGTCTTATTTCCGTCTGGGCTAATCAAGACGCATCCTGCTCGCGCTCCTTCGTTCGACTTAGAGCCATCAAAATATAATTTCCAAAATAAAGAAGTATTTACAGGGTTATCTAAGAAACTAACACATTTTGAATCATCAGTCTGGGAAAAGTTTTCTACTTGGGACACGACTGAATTTTCTAAATATGGTGATATGTGAGCATTGAAATTTCCCAAGGAAAGAGTCTACCGAATAGTTGCCTATGATGCTGCTGTTGTATGCTATGGCTTCGTTCTCTCCCTCTAGGTCCGTCACTATGTACTTTTGGTGCAGTTCTCGTTCAACCTTTATTTGATTTGGCTTCCCATTGAAGGGTAACCACATGTGCGACCAGTCAGTCGAAAAATATCCGTGGAGCTTCTCGGACCAATCCCTGCTAAGAATTAGACCATAAAATTCAGGGATGTCAGCAACTAGAATATCGATGACCTGGCACACCTTGGGGTTGGACGATAGTCTTATGTTCACTTGATTTAGTTCGCCTATCACTTCGACTTGTGATCAATCAAGTTGAACTATGCGTACTGCGGATTTTTGCGGTTGAACATTAAGTTTGGCACATATTGACTTGGGTAGAATATTGGTTGAAGCACCAGAATCAACCAAGCAGTTATGCACGTTTTTGTTAAAGATCTCATAAGTGAGGAGGAAAGGGGGAGTGTGAGATCTAGACCTCCCTCCAATCAAGGCGATGTCATTTGGATCGATTTTATTGATCGCGTTGATTGGGGGTCTTCTTATATTATGAGAAGATATAGCTGTAGGTAGAGGCGCAGTAGGTACGGCGTGTAACTCTTTCATCATGATCTTCTGTTGGTGTTTCAATTTGCTCAGCTCGTACAGGGTGATATTAGCCCTAGTCTTCTTCATGTCGTCTATGATGTTATACTCCATTTCATCCGACACTATTAGTGTCTTTGATGGAGGCGATTGCTCTGATTGGACTGGGCTAAATGAGGTCGCTTTAGGGGTTGTCTTCTTTGTTGCGGCCTTTTCTTTTGCTGGAGGGCTTGTGCCCTTCTGTTTTGGGGTAGTCTGGGGAGGATCAAGTTGATTTCTGCTTCTTGTACTAACCGGAAGTGCTTCTTGATCTTCCTCTTGTGGGAGGATGAAATCCCACATTCCTTGCAGTTCCACCACTTCTTCATCGTCGGTATGCGTTTCAGTGGTGTTCTCTTCTTCTTCTTCTTCAGATTCGACGTTAGAGACCACGCTAGGTGGCTTCGTCTCCATAGGAGGATTTCTCTTAAAACTCCTAAAAGGCTTTCTTGGGGACGATTCTGCTACTTGTTTCCTGATATCAATCATCTCATTTGACATGGCCTTTAATACCTTTTGTAATCCTTCCATGTCGAAAGGATCCTTCGTTTGCTTCTTCTTGGTTTCTTCTTTGAAAGAGATTTTCTTAGATTTACGCTCTTCGATTGTAGATCTCTTTTCTAGGGCTACTACGCGTCTTTCGACTGCTAATGCCTCAGCCAAATTTTCAACTAAGGTTGTCTTGCTTGCCCTATCCACGAAGATGGCCAAGTTTGAAGGTAAGGCGGTGATGTACCATTCGCATCTTACTTCCTCGCTGGGTTGGGAAGCAGCGGGGATTTTATTGAGGATCTTGTTGAACCGTAAGTTAAAATCTTTAATGGGTTCCCGAGCCTCAGCTTTAAGATTGGACAGATCATTGATCAGTGTCGCTGTCGATCTATCATCGCCGAATTTAGTGAGAAATTGATTTTGAAAAATATCCCAGCTGGCGATAGATCCGGAGGGTAACGAGAAGTACCATGACCCGGCCGTACCTTGCATTGTATAGGGGAAGAGTCGGACCATGGCGTCTTCGTTGGTAACTCCGTTGAGATTAACTGAAAGCATGAAATTATTGATATGTTCTTCAGCTAGCATTCCAGTTTCTGGATTGAACTTTGGTAACCATTTCTCGGGATGGGCAGGTATTGGACTCAGGGGTGGAGGCATTAGAACCGCCCTAGGGTTGTTCCATGGAGATTGTGCCATCGCTGAGTTGCTGGTTAGTAAAAGTGTAGAAGATGATCTTTGAGGTTGAGAAGATAGAGATGTTATGATTTTTGACGATTGTGGAGGAAGAGTTGCGGAAGATGGATGAGTGATTTGAGGTGGAGATGTGGGTGGTCGACTTCGCGGAGAGGGAGTTGAAATGGATGAGGTGGATGAAAGAGTCTCTCTGTCAGACTCTTGAAATGTTTTCCTTGCTCTTTTCCTAGTGGGGAGAGGGATTTCAGTTGGCTGAATGCCAAACTTTTCACTCTTCAATCAGGTCAGGGGATGAGCAGGGTTGTATTGCGAAGTCAAGATGCTTTTAGATTTATCAGATTTCTGGTTAAAAATAGAGAATCCCTGGAGTTTACGGATCAAGGTTTGAACTTCAGGGGGATCGACCATAAATTGTTCTGATGTATCGGGATGTATAGCAGCGGTGGATGTCCGAGCGACTTCCAGTTCCGAGTTTAGTCGTATTGGGGAAGTCAGGGAAGTTGGTGAGGGTGATTTGCTCTTAGAATGGTATTTGGATTTTGAGTTATGTGTCATTCATAGCTATGGCCCTCCTTCTAGCGCCAGAAATGTTGAGGGCCCCGAGGTCGGGTCAACAACAAGGGGGATACCCACCCGGTCCGGAACCTGGTTGGCGGCTCCTTGCCCGTTTGGAGTAGCGGGTCCGACTGGGGGTAATGGGACCAGTTTCCCAATGTGATGGGTGTGTGTGTGTGCGTAGAGTCTGATGATATTAATCTAAGGAAGGGGGGAAGGATTCTTCTAATCTGGTCTTAATTCTAACTGCTAAATTAACTCTATGCTAATGTAATCTAATGAAGAAAAATACACCTAATCTACGCTAACCCGGGGTGTTTTTCTTTTGTTATGCGATCTAGAAAGATTTCTAACAGCAGCCGGTAATAAAGATCATTCAACTGATATCAGAATATAAATCAATAAAGATAAACTATTCTGCATAAGAAGTTAGGCAAAATAGTTGTGAACAGTATATCGCATAATCAGTTTTCTATATGTTAAACATAAATAAATGATCCCACCGTACAGAAGTGCCAAATGGTAATACAGACATTCATGCAATAACATACAAAGAACTCAGCCACATATCACTTTAGGAATACTAGCAGAATCTAGCCAAGAGATAAAAGTACCATTTATGACTAAGTTCACTAATAAAATAAAAGTAACAATGATTTATTTCTACTTGTTCTAACATCTGCTAAGAGTACAGAAGTGCAACATCAGTAACAGATATTAAAATGCAAACATAAATAAATCTCGATCCATCAATTCATCAAAAACCTCCTCTGAGGGTGCAGAAGTGCATGTTCTGAGGATAAGTTTTTTTTGACAGATTTCCGGACCCTTCTCCAAAAACCATGAGAAGGGTTAAATACTACTAACTAATCAATATTAATTACATGAAATTAGGGAATCGGCCTCAAATGACCACCCTTTTACTAAAAGCAACTTTATTTCTAAACTTAAAATCTAATTTCTGACCGTTTTTGTATATTCTCTTTAGTGCTGTCAACAGTGTAATGCTTTCCTGGGAAGAGTCGGCTAGCCGCCTTCTTGTTTCGCTCGGGAGATAAAAGTGGAAATAGCAGGAGCTGGCACTTCCTTCCGGCAGACCAGAAGATATTTTCGAAAACCTTTCTCTAGCTGGGTGTATTCGCCGCGTGTATACCTAGCATGTCCCAGTTTCTTCTCGAACTGATTTTGCTGTTGCCGTTTTCGGTTTCTGGTCGTGCGAATGACTGAGTGGGTTAAGAGTTGTGCTGCATGGGCAACTCCCTGTGTCGAGAATTTCTTCCGTTCTTTGTTCCAGGTTTCCCTGAAGCGTTCTCCTTCTCATGCGCTTCTTTCTCTGCTTCACTAAGTCTTAGCTTCAGGATCTTTTCTGAATATGCTGCTTTTGTGCGCCTTTGACTCTGAGTCCCGGATAGTCTAATTTCATCAGTGCCGGTTGGCTGATAGCCTGGAATCCGCGGTTCTGCTGCATGCGGCATCCATTTTGCGAAAGCATTCTCTCTTTGCTGATTGGCGCTTTCCTCTTTCCTTCAGATGTTTCCTGCATATAAACTTATATCAGTTGCGTGTCTTGCAGTCTACACAAAGGAGAAGTGAAATGAAAAGACTTGACGTGAAAGCATTAATCTCTAATGAATACATAATTCTGACATCCATCATCACTTGACTCTTCGATAAATGTAACGCAATCATTCCTAGATACTTAAGCATGCGGTCATTAAATTCTTTCAAGGCGGGCGCTTAATGCATGGGTCTATCGTGTGGTAAGTCTTTTCAGATCGCAGGTCGTAGATCGCAGATTGCTGCCATCGCAGATCGCAGATCGCAAATCGCAAATATCGCAAGTTCTCGTTTAATGGTTACGTCGTATAACGTAATGCTTGCGATTTGCGATATCGCAAATTGGCGATCGCATTGCTCGAAGGTTTTTCTTTTAAGGGGCGCGTGCGAGGTGTGCGATGCGATGAACTTCGCATCGCAATTTCATAGTATTTTTTTTTTGCGCTCGAGTTATGCTTCGGCCTTTCTTTGCGATGCGATTTGAGCCTTAGGGAGAGAAATACAAAAAAAACTTTAGAAAAATATTTTTTTGGGATTTTCGTTCAGGGTCCCCTCTTCGCTTGACATTATTGCTAATGTCAGATGAAGAAAGGGGGGTTGTTGGTGACCACAACAGGTTCAAGAATTTACCTGTTGCAAGCATCTCAAATTTCCAACAGTTTGTCAAAATTTTCCTTGATAGATGGATAATCAAAGTCAATCTTCTTATGATCATAGAAGAATATAATCAGTTAAGAAGACAGCCACTTGAAACAATGCAACAATTTTCAGACAGATTTAATCAAGCCTATTATTCAATGCCATCAAATATAAGACCTCCCCCTGATTCAGCTCTTTTGCATTACCCAAGAGCATTTGATCCAGAGATAGAATTTCAGCTAAGAGAAAGAAACCTCTCAACACTGGAGCAGATGCAAAACATTGCAGTAGATGTAGAAGTTAATCTGCAAATTAGAAGAGAAAAGTTGAAAGTAGAAGCAGAGGAAAACAACATTGCAAAGGTAAAACATGACATTTTGGTAAGAAAGATAAAGGAAAGGATACAGAAGATCACCATGAAAGATAAAAAAATTTGCTCAAAATCACCATGACACATTTATTCCACAACAAGAAGATATTGATAATCATGAACAAATTCCTACTAATTCCAACTACCATAGATCAGAAGATAGATTCATAAAGCAATATGTGGAGGATAAATCTCCTAATCTAATGTGTATGTTTGATGAAATTACTTCTTTTAATGATTTTCCTAAATATGATCAGTATGATGATAATTATGTTCTTCAAATCCAAACTAACTTTACAAAGCAATCAGAAACTAGTTTGGGGAATAAGGAAATTCAGTTTCATCAGCTTGAAAACAGTGATCATCTTATTCATATCAGCTATGAAAGTGAGGAAGAAAGTGCAAAAAAATTGGAAATAAGTGAAGCTTCTTTGCCTCTTTGTTTTGCTTCATTTCAGTTCATCAGAGAAAACTTTAAAGCAATCAAAAATCAGAAATCTTTAGGTATTGAAATTAACGACAAAGAAGATAATAAAATTCTTGATCAAGATCCTTCAGTTTCACAATTAGAGTTGTCAAATTCCATTGAAACACCTGATCAAATAATACAAGAAAGTTATATACCGCTATATTTTGAATCATTTCAATTTTTAAAGGAAATGTGGTATGAAAACTCTAAAGAAAAGGATGAGAAGCTTGTACAAATTTGTGAAGTCCCATTCGAACCTATGAGTAATAATTTGCAGCAATCATTCCAAGTTTTTCAGGATCCCATAACTGATGGCTTGGATAGTGAATGCAATCACAATTTTTCCTCATTAACTAACAATCATATTCAAGATCAAGATGATAAAGGTTTCATTAGTCAAACATTTCAATCGGAAGAAATATCATCATGAAGCTTGTTTCAAAATCTGTAGGGTGTTAAAGATAAAAGTGACCTTTCAGTTTCATGGCATGGAAGCCATCCAGAACAAGTGTGCAGTTGCTTAAATAAGTTCTACAATAGTGTATATATTTTTGAAGATCCTTTTGTACAGATTTTAGAGTCTACAAAGGAAAGCAAGTATTTCCTTATCTTCTCATTGGTTGACAAGGTTATAATTGGATTTAGAATCTCAGTTTTAATCCCAAACAAGCACAAGCAACAAAATTCACCAATGTATATGATGTTTGAATGGTTGCATTGGCTATTTCATTTTACCTAACCAGTAGTCAGAAAGTTGATTAGAGTAAGTAGGTAGAATTTCAGTTTGAATAAATTCAGTTTTCAGCAGCAAGTTTATGTTAGATCAGATTTCAGTTTGCAAAAAAGGGTGTATTTTCAATTCAAAAGTTTTAGTCACAAAGATTATACAACAGAGCATATACATGTGTGGGATTGGCCTAATGGATCAAGCTACTAGTTGACAGTGTTCTTGACATTTCACAAGGAAATTCCATCCCCAAGTGGAGCCACTGTTAGGTTCCTATACCAATAGGAGTCTTAATTTTGAATGACTAAGGTTAAACTTGTAATATTGTACATACCTTTGCTTTCTGCAAATGTTTTCCATATTATAAAAAAAAAAAAAAAATTAAAGAGGGTATGTCCTAAAAGATAAATCAAAGGACAAAAAGAATAAGAGAAGGTCAAAAAAATGAAAGTATATGAACCCCAAAAACAAAAAGACCATGAAAGTGTGCAAGTCCAAATGCCGCTACTATTTACTTTTATGCATAATAATGATTGTGTGCAGCTTGTTATTCATGCCACAATCCATGGTAATCAAACTATTTAATCTTGATTATACCATGGTTTGAATTTTATGTTTCTAGATTAGAGAACAAAATCTGACCAAACAGTTTAATCTTGGCAGATCATAGTTAGGTAGAGAAAATAAAAGGAGATCATAAGCTTAATCTGAGCCCTTGGATGATATAAGGTTAGAATTAGATAGTTTACTTTGTAAAGAAAAGAAAAAGATTGATAAGGGTCTGCTAGCCTAAATGCTCCCTAATAAAGTGAAGAAAAAATGGTAGGATGAGTAAGTGGGTAAGTAGTAGAAAGGTTGCAGAAATATCATGTGATTACATAAAAGCACTTATGTCATTGTTTTAAATGAATCTTTCCAATATGCATAAGTAGAGGACAAAGCAAAGGAAATGGTTCACAATGTGATTTATTTAACATCCCCTCATTCATTTTAACCCCTATGACACTCACTAACTTCCCTTTCACAATAAAAATATTAATACCTATAGTTCTTTAAGTCAAAGAGGCTCAGAGCATTTCTCTAACTTCTGGTGGGACTGGACCCTCGACTTGATGACTTAAGGAGGAAAGGTGTTAAATTCCCTTATAAATCATTCATTCCCCTCACAAAACCCCTTTTCCTAAGGTTAAGTTCTCTTGCCTAGGAAAACCCCTTTATAAACATGTTTTATGTGCAAAACCCACCAAATACATTTATCCTAAGTACTAAGTGTATGGAATGTGCATAAGATTTCGCATACCTAAGTGAAAACACCCCTTCCGCTCATTGCACCCCATATTAACCTTTTTAATTAAATATATAAAAATCTCGAAAAACCCATTTGTCCTTATATAAATTAACCCCACCCCTTAGTTTATTTATAAACTATATTACTACCCCATATCCCACAAAATACATTAAAACCCCACCCTCAGTCCCTAATCCCTCATTACAGACTGGCCCGATCCCCTAACCCTGGATTAGTCCTTAAACTAATCCTGAAACCACCACAATTAAATCCCTGAGCCCCCCATTAATTCCTATCATGTACTCCCGCGCAGCTTCACCTCCCGACCGCCGTTGATTGTCCCACCCCCCCACATCCAACGGCCCATAATCATATTGGCCGCGCCTGATGTCCGCCCTTTAACCGCTCGATAGAATGGTTTTCCCCCTGACCCCCGATGCTACATGTCATTCAATGAATGGAATCTCGCGACCCCTCTTGAATACCATCAAGCCCACAAAAGCGGTGCGAAATAAACTGCTTACCGCCCTCTCGCTAAATGACAAAACCATCTACTATTCACTTTGCACCAAAAAATAAAAAAAACCGAACCTTTACCCGTTTAAACACGAAAACCCTAGTATTGCTCATTTTCACCTATTTGTGCAGTAAAACCCTGTGTAACCTTCTGTGCCACCTGAAGCCTGCTAACCAATTGAACCATGGTTTACCTCCCAAAAGCACTTTGGACTCACTCCATAGACCTATAAATCTCGATAACGCCATTAATGACCCTCCCTGTCAACCCAACATTTTCCTAATAGTTTGTTTTATTTTATAGGCAATCAAAAGACCGCGGCCTTGGATAAACAGTTTTAATACTAGTCATAAGACTTGTTTACTTCGATATTGTTATCAAATCTATTCAAATAGAGATGGAAAATAAACATATAGTTAAAAGACAAGCAAAGGAAACATGAAATTAAATGATTTACTGTTGAAATAGACAGTAAAAACCTAAAATATACAGTGAAGGTAAAAGGACACAGTAAAGAATAGTCAAAGTGTATCAGGGTTAAAGAGTATTAGATTGAAGACCAAGTCAAGTAAAGCAGCTAGCATGAAGACAAACAGCAGGGAAGATAGTTACAAAGCATACATATTCATGTCAAAGTGAAGATAGATGAAAAAACAAAGCGGTAAAAGTAAACAGTAAAAGTAAACATGGAGGCAGTAAGGGTTAAACAGAGATGAAAACACTTTCACCAGCAACAATGAATTTTATCCAAAGTAAAAGTGAAAAATAGTTAAAAGAAATTTAAGGTTAAAAGGTGAAATCAATGCAGAAATGATACATTCTTTTGAAATTTCTTGTTTAAGTCATAGTTTTTCAGAAACTAGTTCGGCCAATCCAAGATGAATTTTGAGAAACTAGAGGAGTTTTGTGTTCCTAAATGGCTAATATACAAAAACCTATCTCACTTTTTACACAGGTATTACCAAAAGTGATGTAAGTGCATGTCTTCACAGCCTAATTTTTCAGACTATGAAAAGTCTTGTTTTTGACATCTTTTTCCAGAACATATTGTGAACAGCTGGATATGTAATTTGGGAAATTGAGAGAGGTTTATCTCAAAAACATAATTATCTACAATAACCGCTTTCACTTTTTGCATATCTATCTCGGATTGAGATATGCAAAGGTATCAATGGACCCTAATTTTGCAGAATTGTTGGGGCATAATGCACAAAGAAAGGATGCATTTAGTGACTTGGATGCCTCATCATCAATTAAGAGTTGCTATCAAATTCGACTTTCTCTTCTTTGTCAACCTCAATCCACAAATATAGTGCCAAATAGATTCATTAGTTTTGAGTGTCCTTTATTTAAGTTCTATTAATGTAAAACAGTTTGAGATATTTGTAAAACCAATCTTGATATTTTTTCAAGATATTTCAGTTTAGAATTTGTATAAATACTTCTTCATTTGAAGTATTTTGGGTGGATTCCAAGACATTTCTATGTACTTTTTTTCTCAAATCAGAGTTCTATTGTATCAATGACTGGATTGGCTTGCTGGATCAAGGAATAAAGATCAAATATTTTACAGGATTCTTGTGTAAAGCGAAATACAAATAAGTATTCTCCTATGTTCAATGTTATTTTCCTTATGTTTTTTCCATAATCTTTTGTGTAAATTTCTAAAATCTAAATGTATAACAAGGAATGATATTTCAGAAATTGCTTAAATGCACTCTGTCTTGACTGTTTTACATTCTGAATGTTTTCTCCTAAACTATCTTAGCTAGGGAATTCTTAACTGCTCCTTAGCTTCCGTAGTTTCTCCTCTGATCTATAGCAAAGGATTCTTAATTGCCCTTTGTTCATGATCACCCTTTGTTCTTCATTCTGATCCCGATCCAAGGATTCTTAAGTGCCCTTTCACCCTGGTTAGAATCAATTCACCCATTAGGCCTAAAGATTTTCATTTTGCTTTGCTAGCTTGCCCTGTGAACATTCCCTTTAATGATTTGGTCCAATTATGCTATCCATTTGTTGACTCCATAGCCCAATGGCTTGAAGACCTAGCTCTATCCATCTGCTCCAAGAATTCCACCACCCAATCTTCAACACAAATCAAAACACCCCTGAACTTTCATAACTAGCCTAATATCCCATCAAACAAAGCTAAATCATATAGAGAGAACCCTCTCTGGACTTAGGTTGGCTAAATCATAAGCCTAAAAGTTGGTTTGTGGTTACTCCGGTGATCTCTTTCCTTAACCTTGGGAAATTACTAGGTGATAATAGGGTCATCAAGCAAACATGATGAGGTTTCCAAGGCACCTAAGCTTGAGGTGACCAAGATATATCAGAGAGGCAGAAGCCTTATGTTTGCTCCTCATATTGAGGAAGGGGCCAAGCCTATTACATCAACAGAACATGGATCACCATCACATCATGAGGCTTCTTTGCATGATGAGGAGCCCATTGAGCATGACTTTGACCTAGTTGACTTGGAGGCACATGATGAGAATCAAACCCTGCAACAAGTCATCAAAGATAAGGATTATCAGATCATGGAGCTCAAGGAAAATTTGGAACATTTCATTCCTTGAGCAAGAAAACAATCAACCTAATGCAAAACAACTAGAGAAAGATCAATTCAAAGCCAAGAAACAAGATATGAAAGGAAATTCAGTGGTGAACCATGAGGAAATTGAGCAGCATGAAGGACATGTGGTGAGGAAGAGACTAAGGACAATGGGTCTTAGGAAGGCACTTCAGAGGGAAAGAGAACAAAAGCCACCAATGGAAGAATTGACCTTTGAAGATAGGATTGCCATGGAAATAAATGAGGACAAGGAGTTTTGGCTTGACAAAGTAAATTTCCACCTTGAGAAACTCCTTCACAAGGCCAACAAGGATAACAAGTTGCAAAAGAAAATGGCCATCCATTATTACACAAGGAATCAGGTTGCCAAGGTCAAAATCAAGCAGTTGAAGGAAAAACTCAAGGAAACCCTAATCAGACAAGAGGAGAAGGGTAAGTTAGATTTGCTTGCTGATGCATCCATGATTGCATAACATACCTCATCAGGCATCTCTAGAAAAAAATTTGGAGGATTTGGAGAAAATTTTGTGTTTTGGTGCAGACTGGTGCAGACTTGCAATTTTTTGGCAATTTTTTGTCTGGTAGCGCAGCGATCTCACACTGCGCTTCTTCCTCGTGGCTCAAAATGATGAAAACCAAGCATTTTTGGAAAGCTTATGACCCCCTCTCAAAATCCATTTTCCCACTTTCCTGCTCTGGGGCTTAGTTTCTAAGAAATTTGCAAAAAAGAGGCCAAAAATCACCTTTTTGCCCCTCTTTTTCCATTTCGTTGCGCACCTGGAGACATCTTGGGAGAATGGCCATATATCAGCCAAACATGGGTCATTTTGATTGCACAAATACTCTAAAGTCATCTACACTCTCCGAAATTTCCATAAAAGGCTTCAGATCTAGATTTGGACTTCATAAAGGCACTCAAACATGGCCTCCAACATCTCACTGCACATCTGTAAATTTCTGAGATGTTTGTAAAATTTTCACTGTGTAATTTTTTGTAATTCCTAGTTTGACATTGGTAAAAGCCAAAAGGGTGAAGTAGATGAATGTGAGGGGTAAAAGTAAATGTGAATAATGGGTGGTTAGTCTTTGTAAGTTGTTTTTATGTAAATTTGACCTCATTTATGAGAGAGGTTGGAGTCGACGTTAATTGTAGAAGTTGTTTTTAACTTCCCTAGACATTAGGGTTTGGTTAGAAAACCTCATGGAATAGTTCCTAGAGTCATGGATTCGACCCTTGGGAGTGGGGAGATGTTGTTTTTGTCTTTATGTATCAGTTCCTCAGTTATAGAACGGGTTGGATTTCAAAGGAGAGAACTACTGTAGCTTGTACTTGGACATTTTCTGGAAATCAAAGGACACAGTTTGCAACTATTATCTAGGAATTCACGTACAGTAAGTTTGTGGTGTTATTTTTTTCTGTTATAGCTTTATATGAAAGATTTCATATTCTCTTTCCACTCATCAAGTCTTCAATGGTTTTCCTTACTGTTTATAAACAAAATTCTTTGCATAAAGCTCTATTTTGATGGAAAAATCATTATCATGTGTTACTTTCTTTCTTGCTTAATGAATTCATGTTTCATGCTCATTAAGACCTTTTGCTTCTTATAAAAACTACAATACATCGACAAACCCTAAGGTTCATCACAAAAGTAATTATACCTTGCTCCTTTATATCTTTGTTGTTGTAACCCTTTGATCCTCTGACCTAGCTACCTGGTTTTTCTCCCTTATCCAACAACAAAACCCTAAATTTTCCAAAACCCACCTGAGCCTAACTATCTAGCCTTAAATCCTTTACATTCCAGTCATCTCTTGGCTATGATTTCATAGAGAGAGCCCTCTCTAGTTTGGTAGGGCTAGCTACCAAACTAAAAGCTTGGTATGTGGTTACCTCTGTCGATCTCCTCATCAGCTTGGGACATTGTGGAGGATAACAGAGGGCATGACAACTAGGGAGTGACAAGGTGTTCTAGTGAATGTAAGGTTATAAAGTCATGGAAAAATGCAATTCTAGTTGTGAGGTCATGACTACCAAGGTGTGTAAGGGAATGCTAGGGCATGCTAACACGCGCCAAATAGTATGAAGACATGTCAAACAAGCTAAGATGCGCCAAGATGTACAAGGGTGTGAAAATGCATGCCAGGGACTGTCAAGGCAACAAAGGGGAGGAAAAAGTTAAACTACAAGGAAATGAGCACATAATAGGGTTAATAAGTCATCAATTTACCTTTTCCATGAGGGGCATGCTAGGCACACCAACACTGGGTGCCAATAGGTTCCAAGTGCCAAGTGTCAATGCATTCTAAGTGCCAAATATTCCTTCGTTTCTTCTCATCTAGTTTCCAATAATTGATCTCAAATAACTTTAATATTAAACCATGCCAAAGCATACCAAGTCATCTCAATGTGTGACAAACATGCTAAGACTTTCCAAGTGCCTGCAACATGTGCCAAGTGCCAATGTGCGTCAGGGAGTGTGATGCATGATATGAAGTGGCAGAGTATATCGAAGACTTCTAAGGTGTGCTAGAGAGTGCCGATGAATGTTGAGGAGCGTTAGGGAGTACTAGGACAACACAAGGGAGCACTAGATCAAAATGCATGGAAGTGAATGAATATGACGGTGTGTCGGGGAGTGTCAATGAGTGTTAGTTGTCATGCCAAGGAGGGAGTGAAAAGGTATGCTAAGCACGGGTAAGGCATGCCGGGGAATATCAAGGAATTTTAAGAAGTGCTACAGTGTGCTAGGTAGTTCTAGGGTGTGCTAACATATGCCAAATAGTGCCAAGGCATACCAGGTGCTAAGACATGCTAGGATGTGCCAGGTGCCAGAGTATGCCAATATGCGTCAAGGAGTTTCAAGGCAACAAAACGAATAACCAAACTAAAATGCAAGGAAATGAACACATAAGAAGGTTAATAAGTTAGTACTTTATCTTTTTCAAAAGGTGCATGCTAGGCACACTAATAATATGTTCCAATACATGCCAAGTGCCAATGTGTGCCAAGTGCTAATGTTTGTCAATGCAATATTATGCCAAGGTGTTCCAGGGCATGCTAGGGACTACAGGGCATGCCAACACATGATAGGGGAGTGTTATCCTATACTAGGGCATGTCAACATGTGCTTGGGTGTCCTACTCATAGCAATATGTTCTAGGTACAAAGATGATCCGGGTACAAAGATGTTCCTAGACATGCGAGGTGCCAAGGAATGTTAGTGTACTGTTCCAAAACATGTTAAGATGTGCCATGAGTGTTGAGGAGTGCTAGGTATCTCTCATTAATAGTATTGACATAGCTTGATTATGTATTAAATAATATAGTTCCTACACACACTAGTGGAACTTTATTTAAAGGAAATTTGCTACATAATAAGCCTCATAGAGATGAAGCATGTGTTGACTCATAGGAAAACTATATTCTTATGACTTGATGGAAATGATACCCACTAATTACTTCTTAACAAATTGACTGACTATTATAACCATTATAAACTTGGACACATAATGAAAAAGATTCCACAACAATGGTCTTAAATCGTTATCTTTTGACAAAAAATATAGTAACAGGTACATAGCGTCATCAAAAACTCATTGGAATGATCAATGATAACGAACATTTTTTGACCGTCACCAAAAGTAACCAAAAATAGCATTGGTGAGGGTCAATAAAAGATCGTCACTAGAAGTGTTACCAAAGAGAGAATTAGTGATGGGCCTTTAACGACCCTCACCAAAAGTGTCACGAAAGAGACAATTAGTGACAGGCCTTTAACGACCCTCACCAAAAGTGTCATTAAAAATGACTTTGGTGACAAAGATTAAAGGACCATCACTATATACACTTACATCAACGATTTTTTAAAGACCGTCACCATATGAGAGATTGGCGACGGGCCTTAAAGGTTCGTCATAGGCATGAAGAGTCATCAAAAACTCATTGGAATGATCAATGATGACGAACATTTATTAATCGTCACCAAAAGTATCCAAAAGATCATTGGTGATAGTCAATAAAAGAACGTCACTAGAAGTGTCACCAAAGAGAGAATTAGTGATGGGCCTTTAACGACCCTCACCAAAAGTGTCATCAAAGAGAGAATTAGTGACGGGCCTTTAATGACCCTCACCAAAAATGTCATTGAAAATGGCTTTGGTGACAAACCTTAAAGGTCCATCACTATATACACTTATAGCAATGCTTTTTTAAAGACCGTCACCATATGTGACACTGGTGATGGACCTTGAAAGTCCATCACAGGCATGACCCTCACCAATGACCTTTTTTCTTGTAGTGGGTTGGCCCTTTCCCCGGAATGGCGCAGACATAGCCTTCAAATAAATGTTGAACACTATAGTTGTTAAGAACTACATGTCTGGCGCGATGGTAGGAGGCTTGGACTTGTGCTTGGAGGTCGTGGGTTTGACCCCTGCCGCTGCTACCCAGACCTTTAACAAACATTTGGTGGCCCTTGGGCTGCCACGTGGTAGCTTCTGGCTGGGCCATGTGTCATCCTATGGTTGGCCACCTTCCATCCAATATAATTCGTCCAAAACTGAACCAAAGTATCTACCACATGTCAGCACACCATTCATTGAAGGAGCCCATTGACCAGGTAACCTTGCCACATCAGCATGCACAGTCAGCGCCACATCAGCAATATGGACTACTGACTAGGTTGTCTGTATTTTTTTTTTAAATTCGCTTGTTTAGGAAAAATAACATAACATGTTTCTAGGATCATACAGAGTCTGTTTCGTACGAAATGAGTTGTGTTGGATTCAAGATGATGAGCACTATGCGGTCGTTCAGGTTTCATGCCGATCTGACAACTTTAAATTTTGAGCACCTAATCATTCCTCCTCACTGGAAGCCTTTTGGACCCCAAAAGATCACTTTTAGTTGTCCAGCAGGTGAGGGTACACTTCCCTCACCTTTCCAATCTCGATCCATTTGGCCTTCGAAGGATTTGTTCCTTTGAGCCCTACATGAAGGTAATCCACATTCCCTCATTTTGAAGCTCTTGTTCTTCTCTAAAGAATGGTATCTTGTTGTATTTCATCAAGGTATTCAGGAGAAAAATCCTCAATGGAAGGAATTTGGACATTTGCTCCTTGCTATTCAATCAAAGGAGGCTCGGACAACCTTAAATTCTCAACATTAACAACAACATAAATTTGCATATATGAAGGCAAATCCAACCTGAAGGCATTATCACCAATATTTTCTAGAATTTTGAATGGACCATATCTAATTGGTTTCATCTTTCTACCTTCTCCTTGGAGCCTCTCTTTGCTAATGTGAAGCCAAACTTCATCACTGACTTGGAACTTGTGATTTACCCGATGCTTGTCATGTCTCGCTTTGTACTTGCCTTGGCTCTTTTCCAGCTATTCTTGAACTCTTTGGTGTACCAATTGGATTTGTTCAATGAACCTTCTTGCTTTTTCTATGTCACTATGACATGCTTCAAATGGTGATGTTTGAGTTGAAGAGTGCTTGGCCTGGTTCTAAGCATGTTGAATGTAGTGCAAATGTTCATCCCACAACTTAGGATTCTTGCTACAATACCCACGAAGAAGATGTATCATTTTTTTGTTCACCGCATCAGTTTGACCATCTGTTTGCGGATGAAATGTTGTACTCTTTTTCAATTTGGTGTCCATGAATCCCCACAAGCTTGACCAAAAATTCCCAACAAAGCGAAAATCTTGATCACTAACAGTGGATGTGGGAAATCCAAAATGCACCCATACATTCTGAAAGAATAACTGAGCAGTTTGTTCAGTTTTAATTTTCTTTTTACATGGTATTAAAATACACATTTTGTTGAACCTATACACAAATACATATAAATAATCATGACCTCTTTTTGACAATGGAAGACCTCCTACAAAATCCATAGAAACACTCACCCATGGTCATGAAGGTACCAAAAGTGTTGTGTACAATCCTAACTTCCTATTGCTAGGCTTACTGACTGCATAGAATGAACATCCTTTAATAAATTGTGACACACTTTCAAGCATACAAGGCCAATAACAATACCTTTGTAGATGTGCCATCATCTTACTTACACCGAAATGACCAACAATAAGAGAAGTATGTGCCTCTCTTATGATGCTGACTCTTTCTCCTTATGGAATACAAAGCTTACCAAGATGGTAGAAAAAGTTATTATGCAAATGATAATCCAATTCCTCTACTTGGTTAACTTGACTCAAGCTTGCATAAACATCCTGAAAGTCATTGTCTAATGCATACTGCTCAATATAACTTTTATGCAAAACAAAATTATGCTTGAGTAAAGTAGTTGCACTAATAATAGGCCTAGAAAGAATATCAACAAATTTATTATAGATACCTTTCTTATACCTTATTACCAAGTGGAATTGTTGATGAAAACCCATCCATCGGAAGTTCCTTGATTGATGTAACTTAGATTGAGATTGCAAGTATTGCAATGGATGATGATCAGTGTGAATGATTGTTTCATTACCCATCAAGTAGTGTTTCCACTTTTTCATAATTTTCACCAATTCATACAATTCCTTGTCATATGTAGGATAATTAATCACTGCACCAATGAAAGTTTCCGAATGAAAATAGATAGGCTTACCATGTTGCATGAGGACTGCACCCATGGCGTAGTTACTAACATCAGTCTAGATCTCAAATGAATGTCTCAAATTCTAGAAGTGCAAGTACCGGGGTTGAACTCTTCTTTTCCTTCAATGCATCAAAGGCCTTTTGTTGTTTTCCTCCCCACTGAAAAACCTTTTTCACACTAGTCAATGCATGCAAAGGAGCTGATATAGAAGAAAAGTTAACAATGAATTTCCTCCAATATTGGGTTTCTCCAAAAAACTTCTTACCTCAGTAATTGTCTTGTGTCTTGGCCAATTCAAAATGACATCAACCTTAGAGGGATCTATTTTCAACTCACCTCCTCCAACAATATGACCCAAGTAAACTAAAGAATTTTTTCCAAACTCACACTTTGACATCTTTAAATACAATTGTTCTTTCTTTAAGACATCAAGTACTTTTATCACATGCATGACATGTTCATCACGCGATTTATTGAAAATTAAGATTTCAGCTAAGTAGACTATAACAAAATCATCTTAAATGGCCTCAACACATCATTCATCACACGCGTGAAGTTAGCACGAGAATTAGATAAATCAAAAGGCATAACTAGCCATTCAAACAAACCTTATTTTATCTTGTCTGCTTTCTTCGAAATGTCTCCTTCAACAATTCTAATTTGATGGTAAACACTCCTTAAGTCCAACTTAGTAAAATCCTTTTCATCTTTCAATTGATCAAGTAAATCATCTATTCTAGGTAGTGGGTAACGGTTATTTACCATAATCTTGTTCAATGCACGGAAGTCCACACACATGTGCCATGTTCCATCCTTCTTTGGCACCAAAACAATAGGTGACCCAC
Organism: Pinus tabuliformis; assembly: GCA_031772625.1. Classification (NCBI taxonomy): domain Eukaryota; kingdom Viridiplantae; phylum Streptophyta; class Pinopsida; order Pinales; family Pinaceae; genus Pinus; species Pinus tabuliformis. The sequence goes on along the minus strand of CM062816.1, from coordinate 450,609,522 downwards.
ATGGCAAAGAACTTGGCCTAATGATCCCTTTATCCAACAAATCTTGAATTTTCTTTTTAATTTCTGCACTTTCCATCACTGACATCCTGTACATGCCAATGTTAGGGAGAGGACTATCTTGTTGCAATTGTATCTCATGTTGGATTCCCCTCTTGGGAGGCAATCCTTTTGGTTCTTGAAACGTATCATCATATTGGTTAACAACATCAACCAATTCAGATTTCAATATTGAGTCACAACCTTGAAAAGCTCCATTATCAATATCATTTTTGGGTTTTTTCATTACAAGCACAAAATTCTTGCTAGAATTCACTAGTCTTTTCATATGCCGCACATTTACAAGTGAAAGATTTAGTTTCTTTCTATGGGCTCTTACAATGTATTCTACTCCATCTTTGAAAAAATGGTATTTTTTTCATGTCTATGGAAGATATATTTTCTATCATAGAGATATGGGCTTCCCAACACTATACCACATATGTCTAATGGCACAACATCAAGTTCCACTTCATCTATGAAATTTGCAGTAATGGCGAATTTCATTCTACACTTTCTAGTTACCTACAATTGTGCATTGTCACACACCCATCCTAATGGATATGGCTTATGATGTGGAATGGTTTCCAAGTTTAAAATTTTAACAATGTTTTCAGAGATGAGATTGGCTTGAGATCCAGTATCAAAAAGAGTATCAATCTTGCTATGTTTTGAGATTACCCTTATGTGAAAAATTTCTATCCTACTCTTTTCATTTGGAGTTTCAGTGTATAAATTTGAAGTACTAGTGTTAGAAATGGATTTTTTTTCCTTTCATACCCATGGCTGTAATTTTAGTTTCATCACCCGAATCAGATCCCAAATCCTATTGAGTAGTTGCAGTTGTCTTTTGTTTTCCCTTGTTGTTGAATTTAATTGGTTTCATCTCAGGATGAAGCTTCCAACAATGACCTTCATCGTGACCCTCTTTGGAACAATGCTTGCATGTTATTTTCTCTCCTTCCCTCTTAATGAATGCATTTTTCTTTCCTTTCTCTTTGAAACCCTTTTCTTTTCCTTTACCCTTAAATGGCCTTTTACTACCCTCTTCTAGAGTTCTTTTCCCTCTTGCCTCAAGATGTGTGGCTTGCACACACACCTCATCTAGATTATTGGGATTAAACATAAGGATAGTATGCTTAAGGTAACTGTGTAAACCCCTTATATACTTCAGCAACGTGTCTTGTGATTGCAAATATACACCTAACGTTAGAGACTTTTTTCTAAATTATTGGGTGTAATCTTGCACATTTTGACCTTTAAGTTGTCTAAAGTTCTACCAATTGATGATGGCTTTATGCATATATGCTAGAGGGTAAAACTATCTTTTAATTGCAACAATGAAATTAGACCAATAAATTGAGATCTTACCATGTTTTTTTATCTCTTCTTGTGTCTTTGATTCCCACCATACTAGTGTTGCACCCTCTAGCCTCAAGGAAGCTAACTGAATCTTTATGTCATCATCTTGAAGGTTTTGAATTCTGCAATAGACCTCCAACTGATGAACCCAATTGTCAAGCTTCTTTGCATTCACTTCACCATTATACATGGGCAATTCAAATTTAACATAAAATTTTAACAGGGGTGTTTTACCAATTACTTTTGAGGTATGTTGATAAATATGGGTAAGGGTTGTATTAGTGGAAGAGGGTGAAGATGCCTGTGAAGATGAAGATGAAGATGATTGTGGAGAGGGTGGAGGTTTACCTTCATTTCCATTACCTACCCCTCCTGAAGAGCCTTCTCCTTTTGGAGGCTTAGAGATTTCACCCTGCAATCTGGTATTCCTCTCTTCATAGAGGAATTTCGCCATCTCTGTCATGTCAAAGAAAGCCTTCCTAAAGACAATCTCATCCTCTATCATATTTGTAGGCTCTCAATCATGTGACATGCTTTTTTAAGCCTCAACTGCTATTTGAGGTAGAACTGGTGGTGGAGATTGTGGCAACCTTGCACTCCTTCTCCTTGACACAACTTCAGGACTTTCAACTAGCTTCCCTTCTCCTCTGTTGAGCTTCAACTTTGTAAGCATCACATTCACTTGCAAACAGTTAAATCCTTCTTGCACAAACAAAACTAAGAGCTTTGATACCAAACTTGATATGAATGGGAAAATTAGTTTTGCTATGATAAATTCCACTTTAGAATAGTAAAAGTGATTAAGGAATCATGAGGTTAATTGCAAGTTTAAACATGAGTTTTTGAGTGTTTTTATGTATATTTCATGAACAAAATAACATAAACAAATGACTGAACAACAACATATAATAGACATGAACATCACCAAAACAATATCACAATAGCACATGATGAAGGAGTTCACCCTGCCTGGGCTACGTCTCCTTGGTCCAGCTTCCAATGGCTTGGCCCTCTCTATTATGCTCAAATTGTGAATACATAAGTTTACAATACTCAGATATCTCTGAAACCAGTTGCAATGGCTATAGAATGCCAAAAAATGCATGTCTAGCCTCTTTATGCTCCTGATTTGGTTAAAAACTAAAGAAGAAATCGCTTCCCCAAGTCGTTTTGCTAATCGCACCGCAATTTCCCCAAAAATATGGCATCATCCTACAATTTCACCTAGATTTCCACTAATCGGGCGCCATTTCCACCTATTTTAGGGTGAATTTGTCGGGTGCATTAAATGGCCTATAAGGCCTTAAATCCGAAACTTATGGACATGTGGGGGGCCACGTGCCCAGGCTAAGGCCAACGGCCCACCCCTACTGGCTGGCACCCCACCCTGCTCTGATGGTGGTCTTGTGGGATGGCGCATCCAAGGGTTGGCCCCCATGATTGGCCCTTTCCCTACAATGGCGTGGACATAGCCTTCAAATAAATGTTGAACACTATAGTTGTTAAGAACTACATGTGTGGCGTGATGGTAGGAGGCTTGGACTTTTGCTTGGAGGTCATGGATTCGACCCCTATCGTTGCTTCCCATACCTTTAACAAATTTTTGGTGGTCCCCAGGCTACCACGTGGCAGCCTCTGGCTGGGCCATGTGTCAGCCTATGATTGGCCACCTTCCATCCAATAAAATTAGTCCAAAACTAAACCAAGGTACCTGTCGCGTGTCAACACACCAAGCCGAAGGAGCCCATTGACCATTCAACCCTGCCATGTTAGCATGCACAGTCAACACAAAGTCAGCAGTACGGACTGCTAACTGGGTTGTCTACATTTCTTTTTTAAATTCCCCTATTTAGGTAAATGAATGGAACATGTTTCTGGGAGCATACCAAGTTTGTTTTGTGCGAAATGAGTTGTGACAGATTCAGGATAATGAGCACTACGTGGTCGTTCAGGTTCCACACCAATCCGAAAACTTTGAATTTTGAGATATTTTTTGAGCACCTGATCACCTGTGTGACACAATCTTCTTTGGTACACAATGTAGTCTAACCACATCTTTGATGAATACATGTGCCACATCACTAGCAAAGAATGTATACTTCACAGGAATGAAGTGTGCAACCTTTGTTAACATGTCCAAAATGACCATGATGGCATCATGCTGCTTCACTGTCTTCGGCAACCCTATGATGAACTCCATGGAAACGACCTCCCATTTCCACTATGGAATCGCGATCAGTTGTAGCAGTCCACCTAGATGTTTTCACTTTGCCTTCACTTGTTCACAATCGAAACATCTAGCCACAAAATCTGCTACATCCCTCTTCAAGTTTGGCCAATAGTAAGTTCTCTTCACTGCGGTCAGTGTCTTCTAGTAACCTAGGTGACCTAAATACGGTTTCGCATGAAACTCCCTCAAGATCACCTTCTTCATATCACTGTAATCCGGTATATATATCCTATCTCGGAACCTGACCAATCCATCTGCTATAAGATGATAGTCCATGCCCTATGAACCTACACCTGTACCTGTACCTATACCAAGAGATGTACTTGTACCTGCACCTATACAAGTACCATAACCTATACCTGTACCTATACTATCACCCTATTGTAACTAGTGTACAATATCCATATACTTGACATCTTGTTGTCCTCATCGCAAGATCCTATCCTGTAAATATGTCCCATAAGAGCTCATAGCTGCTAAGTGATTCACCTGTACCCACCTGCTAAGAGCATCTGCCACTCTGTTCTCCTTGCCTTTGATGTATCTGATCTCAAAATCAAAATCATTGATCGTGGCCAACCATCTAGCTTGCTTGGCATTCAGATTTGGTTGGTCAAACAAATACCTCAACCCAATGTGATCACTCATAAGCACAAACCGCCTGCCAAGAATATAGTGCCTCCACATCTTAAGTTCATGTATAATCATTACTAACTTGATATCATGTGCGGGATAGCTCTACTCATGCTCATTTAGTTTCTAGGGCTCATACATACCACATCTCCATCTTGCATAAGGACTCCACCAAGTCCTCTCTTGCAAGCATCTTTGCATACCACAAACTCTTTGTCCGGATCTGCAATCTGTAACACTAGTGCATGTGTCATCAACTACTAAAGCTGCTCAAAGCCAATCTCACACTCTTCAGTCCATTCGAACTTCTTACCTTTCCTCTGCAATGATGTTGTTATCACTCCTCCTGATCTCTAAGGCTGAGGAAGGGTCCAGCTAAGTTAAACACAGACAAACATTTTGACTTGGTATCTAGCCCTGCCAAGCTGGAGAGGGCTCTCTCCACAAAATCACAGCCAAGAGGGTTGGATGAATTAGGTTTTAGGCTAGTTATGATGTGCAGAAGGGTTTGATTGTTTGAAATTGGATTGTTGGATGAGGATTAGGTCAAAGAGACTAGGTCATGGCAAATAAGGGTATGATTGCAGACATCTGATGGAGCAAGGTAGGTAGACACTCAAACACTTTAAGGTTCTTGAGTGAGATGGATCAGACTGGTGAGGTGCTAGAAAGAGCAAGACAAGCATGTATTCTTTCTAAACTGAAGAAAATGGACAAATTATGAAGATTTCCCCAAAACAGAGCATGTAAGATGTATTCTGCTCATCAACTTGAAAATCAACATATCATAGAAGTGAAATGAAACATGAGAGTAAAAAACATTCAAACATATGCAACATAAGAAGAAACTATGTCAAAATTCCATACCACAGGTATTCCATCAAAATAGTTGCAACTCATTCATTAAATTTATGCCAAATACTGATTACACTAGTGTCTCTCATCAATACAACAACATCCAACTGAGTCCAACTTGTGGAATGACTAAAACATTACATTATATAGGCCTAAAAAAAGCTCCCGCTAGCCTCAGGGGTCGAATCCATGAGATGAGGAGAAGTTCCACCAAAAACTGAGCTGAAAGTTGAAGTGTAGGGAGATCCAAGTGAATCATCCCTAACTTAAGTGAACTGATTCATTACACCTCATTAAGTCCATTTACCTAATGTATTTACCTTAGGTAACAGTAAAAACATGATAATTACATTTAATTCGTAAATTATATAAGTGAAATCATCATTTCCCAAGATAAAAGTAAACAATGCAGTGAAAATTGAAAAATATCAAACATTTATCAAACACACCATTTTTGTGCTAGGCACGCCCTCTCTTTGCCAGCAGCGCCCTCCATGTTGCAACTTTATTTTGGGTGCCTTCCCAGTGTCCAAATTGAGCTCAGGATAGCTCGTTGGAAATCCTATCCTGTCTAATTTCTAGATATGTCTTTAGTTTGTATAATGGAGTTGATTTGACCTGTCAAAACGCCTTTCTCCCAAGACTGCTCAGCATGTCGCGCTAAGCTGCCCTATGCGCAATGGCGTTTTGAAGACCATTTTTGGAAGACTTCCTCAACTATAAATTGAGCTCATGATAGATCATTGGAAATATATTCCAGTCTAGTTTTCATTTGATGTATCAATAAAGTCATTTGGACAATCCAATTAGGAGAGCAATTGATTTTCCCAAGGTTGCTACAGAAGTGCAGAAAACCTATTGTAGCACCTGTATGTTTTACATTTATCCAAAACCATAACACCTATGTAAAATATGAAGGATTTTTTTGTTCCTTGGTATATTATGGACAAAAACCTCTCTCAAATTTGTAAAATTCATCTTTGTTTGGTTGGAAAAATACTTTGAAGCAAAATTGGCCCTATGTGTGGCAAATGATTTTGTCCCTTGGAATGAATTTTTTAAAAAATGATGGAGACATGATGTTTATGAGTTGGAGTGGTATCATACTTGCTGATATGACCTCCCTTATGCCTCATCTGCTCAGATGTCTCTGATTCCATAGCAAACCCTAGCTCAATGGGAGAGGAAATTAGGGTTTAGTGTAGGCAAAACAGGGGATTTGGGAAATTTATAGGAATGAAGGGAAATAAAGGGGATAGGGAGCTTATAAATTCTTAGGAAATGTTTTGGAGGTATGAAGGGATGTTAGGAAGTAGGGGAAACTGTAATTTCAAGGATTGCGTGAGGGCAGGGGGTCCAAAAGGGTAAAACAGAGGGCTAGTCTAGAAAAGTGTCAAAAGCGTAGCAATAGGCTAGGGTTTGTAGAAAAATGATGATTTTGAGGGATAGGAGTTATGGGAAGTGTCTATGAAGGTATTCTAATGATAGGGGAAGGCGTAAGAGCATCAAGATACAAGTTGTGTTGATGATTTAACCATGGAGGTCATGAAACCAAGAAAAATGCCCTCAAAACCCTAGGAGAGGGAAATGAGAGGAATGGGCAAGGGAAAAGGTCAATGGAGGTAGATTGAGTGTAAGTGACTGAGATATATATGGATAAGAGTGCAAATGAGCCTTCCCTTGGTCTTTGATGGCCTTTATACCTTGTTTAAATTTTCAAAATTGGTCTTGGGACCCACTTTTGCTTTCTCAAACTTGACTTGTTTTTTACAATTTACAACTAAACTTGATCTTCTGATTTGATCTTCTTGGTGGATTTGGAAACATAATGACTTTTAAACTCTTCCTTTTGGCTGATGGAACTTTGAACTTACAACACTTGGAACCATGAGAATTATTACATATTAAATACTCTACCAGCCTGTATGGAATCTCTCTTCAATACCATTAAGTCCCACCATGGAAGGGACATGCAGAACAATGCTCTTAGTTTTGAGAATGCAGATCTCATTACCCTGATGATGGACTCACCTAGCTAGTCCGAAACGTCGGTTTCAAAATTGCTCACAGGTCTTTCCATTAATTAAATAAAATTACATTTTTGCTTGAATATTCAAATTACAAACTATTTTGCTAATGAAATCTTGTTTATTCTTACTCCTTCACTTGCTGGTCTTTTATGCAGGAGATAGTGTTTTAGTGGACCTTGGAAACCCTAAGACCTAATGGATACTTTTAGTGGCTATGACTATGATGAAAATGACTGTCATGATGAAGACAAGTCATGACTAATGGTATACATTAGCAAAAGGTGAAATGAGCCAGCAAGGGGTAGATTTCTAAAAGAAGTAAAGGAAACCCTAGTTCAACCTTCAATGACCAGATTTTGCATGATGACCTAGTGGAATGAAAAAAAATTCAGAATGGGACCCTAATATGATATGAAAGAGTTAATTTGATCACTGATGGAAGGATGGAAATACTGACACTAACATTGTCTCCAGCTAGGGATGGTAGCTCCTTGGAGGTGCCAAGAACATCATAGACCAAGTGCCTATCCATTGGGCATGGAGTCAAAAGCTAAAGACTAACTGAATACTAAAAACTTGACTCAATAAACTAACTCGAGACTGACTAAAAACTAACTAGAAAAAGATGCTCAAAATTGAGCTTATTCAACAAAACCTACTCTAATTGATCCATTCATCACCTGATCAGGTGAAATGGAACAACCAATGCAACCATGTAAGCATTCTAGTTGCTATTTGAATTCTTTGCAAGTGCTTGCTTATGAGCAAGAAGACAAAATTACTGAAAGGAAACTCCCATGAAAACTTGAAATTAGATTGAATCTTGATGAAATTGCAAAGCATGAGCCCGCCAACTGACCTCACGAATGCTGCAAAAGGATCTTCATAGGAATTCATATTGATTTCCAACCCATCTAATACATTACTGCTATATTCTAGGCAATCTTCCTGACATGAATATGAACTTTCATCTTTACCCTTACTTTCTTGATATGACAGCAAATGTTCGGATGAGCTTTGTAATGAGACTCCTGCCGAACAAGACAATGAAACCAGTTGTCGGATCAAGTTTATATCAACACTCTTTTCAAGCTCACAATTAGCTAATGGAGAAGGACTTTTACTATAGATATCATCCAACACATCAACTATAGGATCATGAAAAACCTGAAAAGTTTGTTGCAACCTATTTTTGATTAGTTCTAATGAGACTGCATCACTTTCTACGGGTTGTTCATCCTTTTCTTTAGAGATATTATGGAAATTTTCCTTTAAAACTGAAATGCTTCAAAACATAATGGTACATACTCATCTTGGATCATTTGATCACATGTTTCAGCTTCCAATCCTTCATCTGCAATTTGAAAATCAATGGAACTCGGTGGCTGCAAATCTATAGCTAAGGAGGATTTTATTTCGCAAATGATTTCCTCAACCATTTCAGGAGAAGGTTTATCATTTATAGTGTTGACCACTCGCTTATCTTCTTGCTTATAGTTTTCTCTTATTTTTTCAAATGAGGAGAAACACAAGGGTAAGGAGCTTTGATCAAGAATTTCATTATCCTCTTGATTGTCAAGATCAAAACTTAATGACTATTGATTTCTGATTGCATCAAAGTTGTCTCTGATGAACTGAAATGAAGTAAAACAAAGAGGAAAAGATCCTTCACTTACTTCCAAATTTTCTACACTTTCCTCCTCACTGCCATAGCTGATATGCATTGGTTGATCACTGTATTCGAGCTGCTGAAACTGAACTTCCTCCTCCCACAAACCAGCTGTTGATTGCTCTGTAGAATTAGCTTCAATTTGGAGAACATAATCATCATCATATTGATCAAACTTTGGAAAATCATTAAAAGAATGATTGTCATCAAACATACACATTAGATCAGCAGATTGATTCTCCTCAATTGATCTACAAATCCATTTTCTGATCTATGGTAGCTGGTATTCGCAGGAAAGTGTTTAAGGCCAACAACTTTTCATTCTTCTGCAATAAGTGGGTCATGGTGATCTTGAATGGAAAATTCATCTCTCACGGTGATCTTTTGCATCATTTCCTCTATTATACTTACCAAAATATTGAGCTTTACCTCTGAAGATGTCAGGTGCTCTGCATCTATGTTCTCCCTCTTTTCTTCCTTCAACTTTTCCCTTCAAATCAGTCGATTAGCCTCTACATCTACTGCACTTGTTTGCATCTCTTCAAGTGTTGCAAGCTTCATTTCTCTCAGATAAAACTCCATTTCTGGATCAAAGACATCCGGGTAATGTAAGAGAGCTAAGCTGGGACGAGGTCTTATATTGGCAGGTATCAAACAATAGACTTGATTTAATCTGCCAGAAAAATGTTGTACTGTCTCCCCTGGCCGTCTTTTCAGCTAGTCATACTCTTCTAGAATCAGGAAAGGGTTTTCTTCAACCACCCACTTGTCAAGGAAAACTTTCATAACTGTAGGAAATCTGAGATGCTTGTAGCTGGTAGGTTTTTGAACCAACTCTTTACTTTGCCTTGCAAAGAAAGAGAAAATGGCCTAATACTAACATCCTCTTCATAAACTTCAAAAAGGTTGAGGAAAGTCTCAAAATTATGCATATGTCTCTCAGCAGTGATGTTGTCACATTCACCATCAAACCTTGGCAGATATAGGTAATGACTTTCAGGGAAAGCATGGAGTATAGGAGGTAAGTTGAGTGGTTTGTATCTATCTAGAATTTTACAAGGTGTAGGAGTATGTAAATAAGTTGTAGGATCAATCTTGCTCTCTTGAGGTTCATCAATTTGAAGATGGTCTTCATAAGATTCGGAAAAGGGGTCTGGACCAAGATCAAAGGTGTACGGGGAATTTTTATTTACAACCTTCAAAGGAAAGGAATCCAATGGAGTTTCATGATCTTTTGTTAAACATAATATACCTTGGAAAACTTTCTGGAAATTCTCAAGAAAAGAGAAGAGATATTTCATGATAAACAACATGATGTCTTGAATAAAAGTCCAAGTTGAATACTTGATCTTCCCATGTTTTCCTTTCATATTTCTTGGCAAGGTTCATCCTCCAGTGGAGTCTTTGGATTTGATTTCGAAACTGATTTGGAGTCGCCAGGTGAATGATTTCAGCCTTCGTGTGCCTGATCACTGTCCACCATCAGCAATCAGATCTAAACTTTGTCGTACACCCAGGGAAAATGAAACTTTCGTTCACCGGCAATGACATCAGTATGTTATCACTCCTCCGAATCTCCAAGGCTGAGGAAGAGTCTAGCTAAGGTAACCATAGACCAACCTTTTGACTTGGTATCTAGCCCTACCAAGCTGGAGAGGGCTCTCTCCACAAAATCACAGCCAAGATGGTTGGATGAATTAGGGTATGATGTGTAGAAGGGTTTGATTATTTGAAATTGGGTTGCTAGATGAGGATTATGTCAAAGAGACTAGGTCATGGAAAATAAGGGTATGATTGCAGACATCTGATGGAGCAAGGTAGGTAGACACTCAAACACTTTAAGGTTCTTGAGTGAGATGGATAAGACTGGTGAGATGCTAGAAAGAGCAAGACAAGCATGTATTCTTTCTAAATTGAAGAAAATGGACAAATTATGAAGATTTCCCCAAAACAAAGCATGTAAGATGTATTCTGCTCATCAACTTGAAAATAAACATATCATAGAAGTGAAATGAAACATAAGAGTACAAAACATTCAAACATATTCAACATAAGAAGAAACTATGTCAAAATTCCATACCACAGGTATTCCATAAAAATAGTTGCAACTCATTCATTAAATTTTTGCCAAACATTGATTACACTAGTGTCTCTGATCAATACAACAACATCCAACTGAGTCCAACTTGTGGAATGACTAAAAAATTACATGATATAGGCCTCAAACAAACTCCTCCCAGCCTCAGGGGTCGAATCCATGAGAGGAGGAGCAGTTCCACCAAAAACTGAGCTGAAAGCTAAAGTGTAGGGAGGTCCAAGTGACTCATCCCTAACTTAAGTGAACTGATTCATTACACCTCATTGAGTCCATTTACCTAATGTATTTACCCTAGGTAATAGTAAAAACATGATAATTACATTTACTTCATCAATTACATAAGTGAAATCATCATTTCCCAAGATAAAAGTCAAAAATGCAGTGAAAATTGAAAAATATCAAACATTTGTCAAACGCGCCATTTTTGTGGTAGGTGTGCCCTCCATGTTGCATATTGATTTTGAGTGCCTTCCTGATGTCCAAATTGAGCTCAGGATAGCTCGTTGGAAATATTATCCTATCTAATTTCCAGATATGTATTTATTTTGCATAATGGAGTTGATTTGACCTGTCAAAAATTGTTTCTCCCAAGACTTCTTAGCGCCAAGGTGCCCTATGCAAAACGCCTTTTTACAGACCATTTTTGGAGGCCTTCCTCAACTCCAAATTGATCTCATGATATCTCATTGGAAATATATTCCAATAGAGTTGTTATTTTACTTATCAAGAAAGTCATTTGGACACTCCATCTAGGAGAAAATTTGATTTTCCCAAGGTCACTCCAGAAGTACATAAAACCTCTTGTAGCACCTGTATGTTTTCCATTTATCCAAAACCATAACACCTGTGTAAAAACAGAAGGTGCTTTTTTCCTGGGCCTATGATGGACGAAATCCTCTCTCACTTTTGTAAAATTAATCTCTATTTGATTGGAAACATACTTCGAAGAAAAATTGGCCCTATGTGTGGCAAATGATTTTGTCCCTTGGAATGACTTTTTTGAAAAATGATGGAGACATGATGTTTATGAGTTGGAGTGGCCTCATACTTGCTTATATTACCTCCCTTATGTCTCCTCTGCTCAGATGTATCTGATTCCATAGCAAACCCTAGCTCAATGCGAGAGGAAATTAGGGTTTAGTGTAGGCAAAACAGGGGATTTGGGAAATTCATAGGAATGAAGGGAAATAAAGGGGATAGGGAGCTTATAAATTCTTATTTAAATCTTTGGAGGTAGGGAGGGATGTTAGGAAGTAGGGGAAACTAGAATTTCAAGGATGGAGTGAGGGCAAGGGGTCCAAAAGGGAAAAACACATGCCTAGTCTAGAAAAGTGTCAAAAGCATAGCAATAGGCTAGGGTTTGTAGAAAAATGATGATTTTGAGGGATAGGTGTGATGGGAAGTGTTTAGGAAGGTATATTAAGGATAGGGGAAGGAGTAAGAGCATCAGAATACAAGTTTTGTTGATGATTTAACCATCAAGGTCATGAAACCAAGAAAAATGCTCTCAAAACCTTAGGAGAGGGAAATGAGAGGAATGGGCATGGGTAAAGGTCAAGGGAGGTATATGGAGTGTAGGTGAGTGAGATATTAATGAATAAGAGTGAAAATTAGCCTTCCCTTGGTCTTTGATGGCCTTTATACCTTGTTTAAATTTTCAAAATTGGTCTTGGGACCCACTTTTCCTTTCTCAAACTTGACTTGTCTTTTACAATTTACCTTTGAACTTGATCTTCTGATTTCATTTTCTTCGTGGATTTGGAAATATAATGACTTTGAAACTCTTCCTTTTGGTTGATGGAACTTTGAACTTAAAACACTTGGAACCATGAGAATTATTACATATTAAAACCATAAAATTACATTTTTGCTTGAATATTTAAATTGCAAACTATTTTGCTGATGAAATCTTGTCTATTCTTACTCCTTCAATTGCTGGTATTTTATGTAGGAGATAGTGTTTTAGTGGACCTTGGAAACCCTAAGACCTAATGGAGACTTTGAGTGGTTATGACTATGATGAAAATGACTGTCATGATGAAGACAAGTCATGACTAAAGGTATACTTCAGTAAAAGGTGAAATGAGCCAGGAAGGGGTAAATTTCTAAAAGGAAACCCTAATTCAACCTTCAGCAACAAATTTTTTGCATGATGGCCTAGTGGAATGACAAAAATTTCAGAATGGGACGCTAATATGATATGAAAGATTTAATTTGATCACTAATGGAAGGACGCAAATATTGATACTAACATATGTGATGGGGTGAGCAATCTGCGAGAAGTTCCTGATGAACCTCCTATAGTATCTTGCCAAACCCATGAAAGATCTCACCTCATCCACACTCTTAGGAGCTACCCACTCCATGATGGCCCTTATATTCTTTGGATCTACTGCAATACCTTCCTTGGAGACAACATGTCGTAAGTAGTGTACCTCAGTCTGAAAGAAGCTGCATTTGCTGAGCTTATCATATAACTGATGGTCCCTCAACAACCTCAACACTGTTGCTAAGTGCTCGTCATGCTCTTCCTCATTCTTAGAATATACCAGTATATCATCAATGAACACAATAACAAACTTATCCAAATATGGACGCAACATGTTATTCATCAAACACATGAATGTAGCTGGAGAATTCATCAACCCAAAAGGAACAACAACAAACTCATAATGCACATAGCTAGTCCTGAACACAGTCTTGTATATGTCCTCATATTTGATGTGTACCTGATGGTATCTAGATCTCAATTCAATCTTCAAGAACATTGATGCTCCCTTCAACTGATCGAACAAGTCATCAACCCTCGGCAAAGGGTACCTACTCTTGATAGTCACTTTGTTAAATTGCCTGTGATCAATACATAATCTAAGGGTACCATCTTTCTTCTTCACAGACAATACCGGTGCACCCCAAGCTGATACACTTGGCCTAATGTACTTGTTTTCCAACATTTCCTTCAACTACAAATTTAACTCAACCAACTCAAGTGTGCTCATCCTGTAAGGTTCTTTTGATGTTTGGGTTGCCCCTAGAAATAAATTGATAGAAAATTCTACCTCCCTATGAGGTGGCAACTCTGTGATGTCCTCAAGAAATACATCCTTGAACTACTGTAAAATCAGGTACTTGTTCAACACATCTGCATCCTCAACCTCCTTACCCTTATCACTAGAAATATGTACTACAAATAGCTTGCACCATTTCCTATGGCTACTCTTTGCTTTCATAGCTGTCACCACCCTAGCTTATGTGGCTTTCTTCTTACCCTGCAAGACTCTTGGTTCTCCATTGTCGTCAACACATTCAATGGCCTTGTCATAGCAGTCAACCTTGGTTCTATGTAGATACAACCAATCCATGCCCAATAACATACTATATGAATCCAATGGTAAAACATTCAAATGTGTTGCGGTAGGCATACCATTTAAGTCAAGTGTGCAAGCTCTTGCCCAATGACGAACTCACTTCTTCGTACCTAGAGTCAACTGCACTAACCAAAACTCTACATGCAACTCCTTATTCAATCCACACTTAACCACCAAGTTAGGACTAATGTATCTATAATTAGATCCAAGGTCAATCAAAATAGAAATAACTTGATCACAAATCTTGTTGTCCATCTCAAAGATATAGTCCTGGTGTTCTACTTGCCCATTGTCCACAGCTGTATAGATACGAGGAATACTCTAGCCTACATCTCCAACAGTCTATGCCTCTTGTGCATTGTATATCTGGAGTCTACCGCCCTGATTCTACAAACAATATCTCCTATGATTGTCCTTGCCACAAGTCCAACATTCTATGGGCCTCTAGCCTCCATCCTTGTTTTTCCCTTTAGCTCGATGTCCCTGTCCTCTATCTGATGCATTGAACCTCTTAGGTGGTGCAACATTCTCCTTGTTATCTGTACTCTATGGCCTTTCTCTCTTTTTATCCCATTTGCCTTTGTTATTTTCATTACCTCTCCAGTCTAGCTTAGTCTCAGTTCTGCACTTCGATTTCTCATAGCAATGCTTTAGCTTTTGAATGGCCTCCTCCAATGATCTAGGCTCATCGAATTCAATCCTGTCTTTGAATGCAACCGGTAATCCACTAATGAACCTCTGAATCTTAGCCTTCTCCTCTGTGAGGTAAGGCACATACCTCAGTAACTCCAAGAACCTACTAGTGTACTCATCATCTGTCATAGAACCCATCTTTAGTTCATAAAATTCTTTGCTCTGTCATCAAAGTACCTTTCTGACAAGTATTTCTTCTTAAATAGTCACTCAAACTCACTCCAAGAAAAATCTTTCACATGAATACACCTGACATTCTTCACATCTTCCCACCAGATGTTCGCTTTACCTTTGAGACTGAAGTTAGCTACTCTAGCTTTCACATTCTCTGAATAATCACGTAACTTGAAGAACTTCCTCATGCCAAGAAGCCATGCCTCTGCATCCTGTGGTTCTTCATTTCCCCATAAAAACTAGGTAGCTTCGATTTCTTAAATTCATCTGGCAAATACCCCCTATAACTCCTCCTATGAGGATGATGTCGATGATGATCATAGTGCCTATCTGAATTAGAACTAGAATCATACCTATGTCTATCCCTTCTCCTCTCTGAAGTGTCCAACAATCTACCATCTAGGATGGTGTCAGATCTATTTGAACTATGTTTACTATGATACCTGCTTCCATATGCCCCATTAGTTTTTTCCTCGTGCTCATGACCGAACCAAAGCGGTCCCTATCACTGTAAATTCGACAAGCTCTGAAGTATGACTGCAATTACCTCTGCTAAATTTTCTTTTGCATGCATGATTCTGTCATTATCCGCCTTACAACTCCTGATCTCTTCCTTTAAACTTCTCAATGTCACTGCCAAGTCGGAAGAGTTCCCAACTGTTGGCATTATGGCATTATGGACATGTGTTGAACTTGATGGCAACCCTCTCATAGACAGACATTTCTCTTGACGGGGACAAGAAGAGCCAAAAGGAGAGAAGAGGGGCCATTTACATATGCTTATTGGAACCTTTGAGCCATTGGGAGCTTATCGGAGCAATAGAGGTTCTTTCTCATATATAAAGAGCTTATCGGGAGTGATCAGGCCTCATATGCATGTATTAGTGTTATCAGGAGGTGTTTGGGCGCTTAAAACCCATATATGTATGCATTATCACTATCGGGAGCTATCGGGCTTATTAAAACCCATATATGCATGCATTTATATTGTCGGGAGTTGGTTGGGTGCGTAAAACCCATATATATGCATTATATCCCCTTTTCGGCAGTTACATGAATAATATCATTGTGGCATCAAAGTTTCGGCATATCGCATAACAATTATATATATATATATATATATATATATATATATATATATATATATAGAGAGAGAGAGAGAGAGAGAGAGAGAGAGAGAGATATATATATATATATATATAGATATATATTTATATATATATGTTTCGGCATATCGGCGCATTGGGGTTTCGGCTGTGTAACCTGGAAGCATATCGCAATGGACCCGATGGTGGCATCAAACATGGCTTACAATAATATCGCATCCGGCTATGTGACTTTGGTGAAATCCTCTGATTGCGATAAGAGGGGACGGACCCGATGAAGGAATTAAAAGCATTTCATATTAAATCGCATCCGCGATGTTCGCCCATAAGCCTCCCACTTCAAATCGCCATTAGCGATGAGAGCGGACCCGATATATTAATAAAGGCTAGTTAACGGGCATATCGCATCCGATCCATCGGATCGGACGTCGGGCATGTATTGCTAGTGATGAGAGCGGATCCGATATATTAATAAAGGCTGGTTAATGGGGCATATCGCATCTAATCCATCGGATCAGACGTCGGGCATGTATTGTTAGCGATGAGAGCGGACCCGATATATTATTAGTAAGGATGCATTATGTTAAAAGTCCGCATTTGTGGTTTTGGGACCATTTTCATAGTTTTTCCAGCTTAAGCCTATTCTTAAGAGATTGGTCAAAACAGTTGCGCCTCAGGTTTTCGGATCCTCTGGTTTCGATTCATGGTATTATCAAAAGCATGATTATATAAAGAAAAAGGGGATCCGGTGGCAAAGCATCGATTATGAATTGAAGATCTTAAGGAAACTGTGCAGCCGCAGACACGAAAAAGACAGAAGTCTCTTCGGGTGTGGAGAATCGCTATTCAGGAGGTGATGTGGGAGCGATCACCCACAGCCTTCGGGTGTGCAGCAGTATGTAAATCCTCTATTTGGGTCTTGATATCAGCCTCTGTTGTCTATATCGGGTGATAACTGTCATGTATATGGATCTGGTGCTTGGGTGGGCCCTTGAGTGATTCTGATAGATCTGCTGTTTGGGTAATTCTGAAGATTTTTTTGTACTTGAAGACCATTTCATCTTCTTGGATCCAGCCTGAAAATTAATGAAACGTGGTCCTTGAACGACATAGGGGGTTGTAGCTCCCTTCCAGGAGAGACTGGAGAACAAGAGAGAGTTGTAGCTCTCTGCAGGTTGCAGCCTGCGTACTGGTAAAGGACTACACCAGTACAAAATCATTGTAAAAGAAATTCTATTTGAAAGAAGATAGAGACATATTGCAGCAGGTGGTTTTCACCCACATTGGGTTTCCACCTTATATTTGGTGTTCCTTTGTGTGACTATCTGTTTTTACTGTTCTTGATTCATTATTATATGGTTCTGATATACAAGTTAATTATTAATATCAGAAGAATACTTTAAAGCATAAGTCTGCATGGTTTATTGAAAAGAAATTAATAATACTGATTCACCCCCCCCCCCCATTATTTCCAACAATTGGTATCAGAGCAGGTCCTTCAGAGAAGCTTGATCGCTTGAAGGAAGACCGTTCGTCATGAGCAACTACGAGAGGGAAGCATCAATCAGGCCACCGATTTTTGATGGGACAAACTTCAATTATTGGAAGGTAAGAGTTACTGCCTATCTTCAATCACTTGGTACAGAAGTTTGGGATATCATAGAGACAGGCTACACTTTTCCTTTAGCTACTCCTACAAATCCGGCCGAGAAGAAGAAATATGAAACAAATGCTAAAGCAGTCAATACTCTGTTGGGATGCTTATCTCAAACAGAATTCGTGAAGATTATGCAATATAAATCCGCAAAAGAAATATGGGACAAGATTGTCTTGAGCTACGAAGGAGATGAACAGGTAAAGCGTGCTAAACTTCAAACCCTCAGGATTCAGTATGAGAATCTCATAATGTATAATGATGAAAGTGTGGCTAACTATTTTCTTAGGGTGGATGAGATTGCTAATTGCATGAAAAACTTGGGTGAAGAAATAAAAGAGGTTATTGTGGTTGAAAAAGTTCTAAGATCCTTGTCCCCCAAGTTTGAATCTAAAGTGTCTGCCATAGAAGAAAAGGAGAATCTACGAACTTCACCATGTCACAGCTGCACGGAATTCTAACTGCTTATGAAATGAGAAAAGGAGGTCCTTCAGACAGGAGAGAAGCTGCCTTCAAGGCTTCAGGCAAAGGAGAGTACTTTGAATCAAATCATGTGTCAGAAGAAGAAGAAGAATCAAATTTTGTCAGAAATATTCAACGAGGTGCTGGTAGATTCAGAGGTAAGTTACCCTTCAAATGTTTTGCTTGTGGAAGAGTAGGTCACTATTATGCCAAATGTCCTCATAAGGATAAGATTGACAAGGGAAAGGAACCTATTGGATGGAACAAGAAACAGAATGCAAATAAGAAGAGTTATTACACCCATGAAGACAGTGATGGTCTATCAAATAGAGACGAAGATGAACGAGGTAATCCCTATAAAATTTTAATGGCTTTTGAAGATGATGATTAAAAGGATGCTCTAGATATAGATAGCTATTATGAGGAGATGTCTAGACTCAAGACATGCTTAGAAGAAAAGAATGTGATCATTGAGACTCTGCAAATCCAACTTGATGAAAAGGAACAATCTCTTGAAAAATTAGAATATGAAATTGTTGGGCTTCGAAAAGAAATTGAGAAAACAAAGGCTCTCAATCTTAAATTTGTTAAAGGATCTGAAACTCTGGATGAGATCATCAATGTGCAGCGTTCTCCATTAATCAAGACAGGTCTGGGATATAATGGAGAAGCATCTCAAGCATCCACCTCTAAAAGTTATCTTGATGCAGCAAGAAGGAGCGATCAAAGGCCCAATAGAAATCATCAAGTGAATCAGGGACAATTTATCTCAAGAACAAACAAAAATTATCAAGAAAATCGGAGGCAAGCTACAAACAGAAGCTACGACCAGCCACAGGTAAAATCTTCCCAATTTGCCTCAAGAATGG
Source organism: Pinus tabuliformis (assembly GCA_031772625.1). Classification (NCBI taxonomy): domain Eukaryota; kingdom Viridiplantae; phylum Streptophyta; class Pinopsida; order Pinales; family Pinaceae; genus Pinus; species Pinus tabuliformis. The sequence continues at coordinate 450,590,283 of CM062816.1, read as the reverse complement.
ATGTTGGTAGAAACTACAATCGGTTGGATGACAGATTTGATAATTGCAGAAGTTTCTTCAATGGGCAATGTTTCTCTTGCCATAATTTTGGTCACAAAGCAGCTCAATGTGTTGCCTATAAGACAATCATGACTAGAGAAGCTCAAAAACAAAGAAGTATGTCTGGAATCAAGAAAAGGACCTATAACAATTTTTCCACCCTAGAAAGTGAAATTGAATGTTCCATTTGTAATAACTTCGGTCATGAAGAATCTGAATGCAGGAGCAGGTTTCGGAAGACAACTCAGAAGGAACGAAGCCCGAATGCCAGAACATGGAGAATGAAGGAACCACAACCAGAAAGATGTGGAATAGCCTTTTACGCAGAAGGACAAGAAAATTTATGGTTTATCGACAGCGGATGTTCGAAGCATATGACAGGTGATAAAGAAAACTTGAATCATATACTACTCTAGAAAAGGGAAAGAAGGTTTCTTTTGGAAATGATACTCCTGCGGCCATAAAAGGACAAGGCACTGCTCAGCTGAAAGAAAAGGTCAAGGCTGGAAATGTTTTGTACGTTGATGGATTGAAACATAATCTTCTAAGTGTCAATCAGATGTGCGATCAAGGAATCGAGGTAATATTTAGATCAAATGGATGTCGTGTTCGTGATCTTGATACAGGTGAAACAGTGATCAACGGTAAAAGAACTCCAAACAATCTATAAATATTTGAAGAAGGACAACAACAATGCTATATGAGCAAGGATGATGAGCACTGGTTATGGCACCGAAGGTTGGGGCATCTAAGTTTTTCACAAATAAGGAAAGCATGCAAGTATCAGGCAGTTCGTGATCTTCTAGATATCAAAATTCCAAACAACACAATATGCAAATAATGTCAGTTTGGTAAACAAACCAGGACTAACTTCCCTGAGAAGGAAGGATCAGCCAGCAAACCTCTCGAACTTATTCATACAGATGCATGTGGTCCATTTAAGACAAGGACACCTCGAGGAGAGGAATTCCTTATATTATTCATTGACGATTTCTCCAGGTTTGTTTGGTTAGGACTTATGAAGCACAAAGACGAAGCATTTGAAAAATTCAAATCCTTCAAAGCCTTGGTCGAAAATGAATCAGATCACAAAATTAAGTGTCTCAGGTCTGACAGAGGTGGGGAATTTACCTCAAATGAATTTTTTGTTTTCTGTGAAGAGCATGGAATAAAAAGGGAATTCTCTACAGCAAGGACTCCTCAGCAAAATGGAGTGGTGGAAAGGATGAACAGAACAGTCCAACAAATGGTTCGTGCCATGCTTGATGAGTCTGGAACTCCCACAACCTTCTGGGGTGAAGCTGCATATGCCGCGGTTGTTATTCTCAAAAAAACAAATGTCTGAGTGAACAACACTCAAACTCCTCATGAGCTCTGGTATGGTAAGACTCCTTCGGTAAAGCATTTTACAATTTTTGGAAGCAAATGCTATATTAAGAATACTGATGAACAACTTGGCAAACTTGAGCCTAAAGCAGATGAAGGCATTCTCCTTGGTTATTCGCCTTATAGTAAAGCATATAAGTGTTACAATAAAAGACTTGGAAGAATTGTTGACAGCATTGATGTAGTGGTTGATGAAAAAGGATACATTCCTAGGCAAGTAAATCATGAAAATATCGAAGAAGATGAAGACTACCCTCAAAGACAGAATGATGAAGAAGAAGAACCTCAAGAAGCACCAGAGGAACAGATAAGGATAGAAGAAAAGACTCCATCCAGGTATGTACAGAAGAATCATCCAGAATCTCAGATTTTGGGACAAAAAGAGGCAGGCGTACAAACTAGAAGAACAACTGCAGAAGCTTCAAGCTATTTGGCATTACTCTCCTCCACTGAACCACAAAATGTAAGAGAGGCATGCAAGGATGAATGTTGGGTCAAGGCAATGGATGAATAACTTGAACAGATCGAAAATAACAACACTTGGGAGTTGGTTCCTAGACCAAAGGATAATAATGTCATAGGAACAAAATGGATCTTCAAAAATAAGTTGAACGAAAATGGGGAGGTAATTAGAAACAAGGCAAGACTGGTGTGTAAAGGGTATGCCCAACAAGAAGGAATAGATTTTGAAGAAACATTTGCTCCTGTTGCAAGACTTGAGGCCATCCGAATGTTCCTTGCTCTCTCAAGCTTTCAAAAGTTCAAAGTATTTCAAATGGATGTGAAATCAGCTTTTCTGAATGGAGACTTAGAAGAAGAAGTATACATTGAGCAGCCAGATGGTTTCATTCTTGGGAATGATCCAAATCTTGTATGCAGATTAAAAAAGGCTCTCTATGGTCTTAAACAAGCTCCAATGGCTTGGTACTACTGTTTGGACAAATATCTTCATCAACAAGGTTTTTCAGAAGGATCAGCAGATAGCAATCTTTATATAAAAATTGAAAATGACAAGTTGCTAATACTTGTTGTGTATGTAGATGATATTATCTTTGGCAGCAATGAAGAAGCTATGAGTCAAAACTTTGCCTCGGTAATGCAGAAAGAATTCGAAATGTCCCTACTAGGTGAACTGACATACTTTCTTGGATTGCAAATCCAACAAAATAAAGACGGTATCTTCTTGTCACAAACCAAGTACCTCAAGCAGATTTTGAAGAAGTATGGCATGGAAGATTCAAAGCCAGTATGTACCCCCATGGTTACAGGATGCAGTCTTAGTGTGAACGATGAATCAGCTGCAGTTCATCAACCAACATACAGATCTATGATTGGAAGTCTTCTTTATTTGACAAGTACCCGACCAGACATCATGCATGCAGTTGGAATAGTTGGAAGATTTCAGGAAAATCCAAAGGAAACTCATCTTCAGGCAGTAAAAAGAATCTTCAAATATCTTCAAGGAACTCAAAACTATGGTTTATGGTATCCTAGAGACACAGATCTCACACTTCATGCTTACACAGATGCAGATTGGGTTGGAAGTGTGGATGACAGGAAAAGCACAAGTGGTGATGCCTTCTTTATGGGTTCCAGATTAGTATCATGGTTCAGCAAGAAACAGAGTTCAATTGCCTTATCTACAGCTGAAGCAGAATATGTAGTTGTTGCATCTTGTTGCACCCAAATTATTTGGATGATGCAGACCTTACAGGATTTCCAAATCACTTGTACTCCACCTATCTCCATCTTATGTGATAATACAAGTGCAATCAGCATTTCAAAGAACCCAGTCATGCATTCAAAAACCAAGCACATACCGATCAAGTATCATTTTCTCAGGGAACAAGTGCTTGAACAAAAGGTCAAGTTGGAATATGTTTCTTCTAAGGAACAAGTGGCTGATATATTTACCAAATCATTGCCCAGGGAGACTTTTGAATACCTCAGGCAAAAGCTGGGGGTTGTCGATGCATCATCCTGTTGTTAATTCTCAGATTGATGCTTGTACACAAGGTTCGTATGGGGTATACGCGTACAAGGCTCAGGGGGAGCATATCTAATCCATTGTTGGCATTATAGTATTGCACCATATTTGATCTCAGTAGGAGCAAACAGGGCGGATGGCGGTCCTCAGTAAGTTCTTGGTTAAAGGTGCCGAGTTCGATCAGCGGCATGAGCAGAAGGGAAAACAGGGCGGTCTGTGTATTATAAGTAGCCAGTAGCTGTGGAGTGGAATGGTTACCCAAAAAATCTGGATTTGATATCGCTTTCAGCATCCGGTTCATAATCAAGCGGAACAGGTCCTCAGGGGGAGAAATCAGGAGGAGCAAGCTCTCAGGGGGAGAAATAGTCAAGAGATGCAGATATCCGCCCTTTGCCCTTGATGTCAAAGGGGGAGAGTGCTTTTTGTGCTTTTTGGTTGGTATTGTTGCCATCAAGTTCAAAGGGGGAGATTGTTGGCATTATGGCATTATGGACATGTGTTGAACTTGATGGCAACCCTCTCACAGACAGACATTTCTCTTGATGGGGACAAGAAGAGCCAAAAGGAGAAAAGAGGGGCCATTTACATATGCTTATTGGAACCTTTGAGCCATTGGGAGCTTATCGGAGCAATAGAGGCTCTTTCTCATATATAAAGAGCTTATCGGGAGTGACCAGGCCTCATATGCATGTATTTGTGTTATCGGGAGGTGTTTGGGCGCTTAAAACCCATATATGTATGCATTATCACTATCGGGAGCTATCGGGCTTATTAAAACCCATATATGCATGCATTTATATTGTCGAGAGTTGGTTGGGTGCGTAAAACCCATATATATGCATTATATCCCCTTTTCGGCAGTTACATGAATAATATCATTGCGGCATCGAAGTTTCGGCATATCGCATAACAATTATATATATATATATATATATATATGCGTGTGTGTGTGTGTGTGTGTGTGTGTGTGTGTGTGTGTGTGTGTGTGTGTGTGTGTGTGTGTGTGTTTCGGCATATCGGCGCATTGGGGTTTCGGCTGTGTAACCCGGAAGCATATCGCAATGGACCCAATGGTGGCATCAAACATGGCTTATAATAATATCGCATCCGACTATGTGACTTTGGTGAAATCATCTGATTGCGATAAGAGGGGACAGACCCGATGAAGGAATTAAAAGCATTTATATTAAATCGCATCCGCGGTGTTCGCCCATAAGCCTCCCACTTCAAATCGCCGTTAGCGATGAGAGCGGACCTGATATATTAATAAAGGCTGGTTAATGGGGCATATCGCATCTGATCCATCGGATCGGACGTCGGGCATGTATTGTTAGCGATGAGAGCGGATCCGATATATTAATAAAGGCTGGTTAATGGAGCATATCGCATCCGATCCATCGGATCAGACGTCGGGCATGTATTGTTAGCGATGAGAGCGGACCCGATATATTATTAGTAAGGATGCATTATGTTAAAAGTCCGCGTTTGTGGTTTTGGGACCATTTTCATAGTTTTTCCCGCTTAAGCCTATTCTTAAGAGATTGGTCAAAATAGTTGCGCCTCAGGTTTTCGGATCCTCTGGTTTCGATTCATGGTATTATCAAAAGCATGATTATATAAAGAAAAAGGGGATTCGGTGGCAAAGCATCGATTATGAATTGAAGATCTTAAGGAAACTGTGCAGCCGCAGACACGAAAAAGACAGAAGTCTCTTCGGGTGTGGAGAATCGCTATTCAGGAGGTGATGTGGGAGCGGTCACCCACAGCCTTCGGGTGTGCAGCAGTATGTAAATCCTCTGTTTGGGTCTTGATATCAGCCTCTGTTGTCTATATCGGGTGATAACTGTCATGTATATGGATCTGGTGCTTGGGTGGGCCCTTGAGTGATTCTGATAGATCTGCTGTTTGGGTAATTCTGAAGATTTGTTTGTACTTGAAGACCATTTTATCTTCTTGGATCCAGCCTGAAAATTAATGAAACGTGGTCCTTGAACGACGTAGGGGGTTGTAGCTCCCTTCCAGGAGAGACTGGAGAACGAGAGAGAGTTGTAGCTCTCTGCAGGTTGCAGCCTGTGTACTAGTAAAGGACTGCACCAGTACAAAATCATTGTAAAAGAAATTCTATTTGATAGAAGATAGAGACATATTGCAGCAGGTGGTTTTCACCCACATTGGGTTTCCACCTTATATCTAGTGTTCCTTTGTGTGACTATCTGTTTTTACTGTTCTTGATTCATTATTATATGGTTCTGATATACAAGTTAATTATCAATATCAGAAGAATACTTTAAAGCATAAGTCTGCATGGTTTATTGAAAAGAAATTAATAATACTGATTCACCCCCCCCCCCCTCAGTATTATTTCCAACACCAACACCATACTGCTCTTCAGATTCATAAGGAGAGTCTTTGTATTCAACCATCTTACTAGCCATTTGATATTTCTTCTTACAAAGAATAGTATGTCAAATAAACCAATCACAATAATTCATGTACCTTAGCATGACTCGGGGAGGATACTTGTCTGCAAGAGTACCAAGTCAGTGTGATACATGTATATCATAATCATAATAGCATATAGACATACACGAGTAAATGTATCAACTCATAAATATTACTTTAACTAGGATCCAGTCATCAATGCAAGGCCATATCAACAATGCATGATATGACCTCATGCATGCCAACAACCATTACTCCATTGTACACATTGCCACATGCAATGAGAAGTATGCATAAGCAATGCCAAACCAACTACAAATATGCATAACCGCGTGTAGTCGGACATAATCGATCAGTTCTTGTAATCAACCTACAAGATTGATGCATGTAATCAAAATATTAAAAAATGTAACCTAACATACAAGGATCTAAGTAAGTATCACGAAATCAACATGTAAGTGACAGATAATCTATACACAATCAGTCACATACTCATTTAAAATATACTTCATGAAACCCATAAAAAATTCTCCATGATAACCATACTACAACCCTAATCCAACATCAATAAATTGCAACAAGTATATAAGTGTAAGAGACACACATGAAATTGACATGCGTGCATGGCCAACACATACCCATCCAGTTTGAGGGGTGAACCATGCTTTGATACCACTCTATAACACCCTCCTCCCACATCTACCCAAGCAGCTAGCCAGCCGAGGTAAACATGCGACGAGAGGCCACTATGATATGATTTGACCTCCTAAGTCACATTAAGGAAGTGGAACTGATAGAAACACACCATACAGACATCCAACATCATCAATAGAACCCTCAAAAGACAAGTCAACCACTCAGACAACCTGTCCCTAGGTCCCACTGTTGTTTTAGGTCTCTTGGGCCATAGTTGCTCTCATGCTATGGGAAAGGGAGCGACCAACAACCTAAATTCGCTCTCACAGGCCTACCTGCCAGCGAATGTGGACCAAAATTGTCAGTGTTGTGCCAGCGACCCCAGGATTTAAGCCACTTTTTCAGGCTTAGAGCCCAGGACACTGCCCAGAATTGATCCATCTCTTCAAATAAGTAAAGTAACATGGAAATGAAAGTACTAAAGAAAATACTTGTTCAAGACCTTGACTGGATCCCTACTAGCCATGATAGGAATTTCATCAAACATATCATCGACATGTAATCTACAAGTGTAAATAACAGAGTTAAGTGTAGGGATCTCATACTTATCTGAGAATCACTATGAACCATTGTTCCCTTATGCCATTTGCTTCATTATCATCTATTAGGTCATAGACACATTATCCATTCACATACAAGTAAAAACATGCTAAGAGTCATACATAATTGTTGTCATAAAATGTTCCTATAACCAACATAATAGGGACAGAAATACAATAAACACATCAGCCGTCAAATACATAAATACATCAGTACCTTTACACATGAAAATCAAGGGAAATAATTTCTCCTTAATGAATGCAATGAACCAACTGGAGACGGGACTACCACGTTCCACCCGACCGTAGAATGGCTGAGCCAAATCTCTCTTAAGCCATTTACCCTCGTGTCATATTCCAAGCATGAATGTGGGATCTCATAGAACACATCTATCAAAACTCATCTGAGGCTTCGAGAGGCCATCCACCTCAACCCATCAAATAGTGATTCCACCTCAAGGTTTGACATCACAAAACCATCATCATAGTGGTCTCCATCCAAGCCACTTAGAGCTTCTAGAGCATTTGTTCCAACCAAGGCTTCCAGGACTAGTAACGCAACCCACAACTTCCATCGAGCTTCCAAAGCGTTTATCCAACCAAGGCTTACAAGACTAGTAACTCAACCCACCAAGGGTTTCTAGAGCGTTTTTCCAACCAAGGCTTCTAGGACTAGTAACTCAACCCAAGTTGTTACAGGTCTTCCAGAGTGTGTGTCCAACCAGGGATTCCAGGAACTAATTACTCAACCCACGCTAAGGAATCATGAAAGTAAACCCACAATCACCATGGCTATCTAGCAAATGACAAGGTTAGGCAACCCACTATTAATCCAGGAAACCTCCATGCCAATGACAGATCATGACCAAGAATCCACATGCATATGCCATGCATGTCCAAACTAGTGAAGAAATCATACATGCAACTCAGTACCTGCAAGCAAATCTGATGTAGTTTCTAATGTGGATGCCTTCTTGTGATTTCTTGCACTTCCTTTGCCTTCTTGCTCCAAGAATCCAAGTGTGTCACACCCTCCAAGGGTTCTCCAAGAAAACTCTAAGTATCCAAGAGTATGAGAGAGAGAGAGAGAGAGAAATGAGAGAGCTCCAACACTAAACTGACGAAAGGTTACCAACTAATCCTCAGAAGCATTTTTATGAATGAGGCCTCTATATGTAGTTTCTAATGTGGATGCCTTCTTTTGATTTCTTGCACTTCCTTTGCCTTCTTGCTCCAAGAATCCAAGTGTGTCACACCCTCCAAGAGTTCTCCAAGAAAACTCTAAGTATCCAAGAGTATGAGAGAGAGAGAGAGAAATGAGAGAGCTCCAACACTAAACTGACGAAAGGTTACCAACTAATCCTCAGAAGCCTTTTTATGAATGAGGCCTCTATTTTCTTAATTTTCAATTATGTTACTTCATTTTCCTCCTCACATGCAACCTGTGACCTTTCACCTCCTTTTCTCCTAATTTCCATTATTTTCATAGATAAATGTGCCAAAAATGCCTTTTAATGCCTTAACCATTTCCTTTTCCAATTTCCTTAGCCATAAACAACCAAATGAACACACCCTAGGATGTCTTGCCCAGCATTCAGCTTGGAATAAGTGTCCCATTCATCCGTGGTTATTGTTTTAAACTTTATTACATGGAATTTTCACCAAGGTTGTTACAGAGCTCAATCTTAATTTGGAATCACATAGGGTTATCTCAACCCATCATATTTCCTACTGATATTCCCATCGATGACCTTGAATATCATGTGGTAAAACACCTGCATCATAATAAACTTGGGTTGTACACCCCAAGTACACTCTTAACTTGTTGGCAAAACGAGGAGCGGTATTTCTGATAAGCCATGCTTGTCGGTATGATGCCAACTGGGGTATACTCTACAAAGACCAAACAGGGGAGCAACATTCTCCAACCCTATGAAGATAGGGGAGCAACATCTTCAACCCTATGGGTAACACATAGGGGTTATTCCCTATTTTTCAGAGTTCCCTCAACCTTAGATGCTCTTCTACCTCAATTCATCACCCTAGGAGCTCAGACAGGGAGGAAGAGTTGGCTCAGTGTCCTTGATCAGCATTGCTCTCATCATACTCAAATTTGGTATCATCTTCTCTCAATAGCAATTGTTTCCTATTCATACATGATATCAAATAAAATATCATGTCAGAACATAAATAATCATATAAATCACAAAAGGATAAAATAATCATCCTCCCTCTCAAGGAGGTGCCAACCACAAGCCTGAGATTGTTTCGAACAACTGCACTGTCTCAATATATGAGATTATCTCGGTCCCAACTATAAATGTGGGAATTTCTACCAATCAGATCACAATGTATCCATGTCATATCGATATCATGCTCAGACAACTCCCTAAAGAGCTTCTTCATCCTACCTCACAGCTAGCCATGCTAGCAACATTGTACTCATCCTCAATCGTACTATGGACCTCTCACCCAATATATCATGGAAGATCTCATACTAAAGCAACATCCAAATGTCCTTAACAATAATCTCTATTAACAATAATACATCTATGCAATCACATATCATAGGAGAAATATATTAGCCTTAAAAATAGAATATCTCATGCATATATTTCAAAGGATGCTTGGTGGCAACACTATGTGAATGAAGTGACTCACTGATGAATTTATTTAGGTTCTATGCACATCATATATATATGGATGTTCAAAACGGAACATCAATGCTTCAATCAACAGTTGGATGCCATGTTAAGTTCAACAACATCTTTGAACTTCAAATCAGAGTATCCAAGGATTTGCATTTTCATTTTCAATAGATTTGCAATATAGAATTTCTTTTCCAAATTCCAGAAATCGATTCATCATGCCATGATACATCATTTCAAACTTCAGAGGCCATCTCCCCCCCGACTTAGATCATCAAAGGCTCATCGCTTGTCAAGAGTAGACCATTAGGTTATAAAATCAAAACCATAGTCAAAATCAAAGCCATATATTGGAATTCATCATCCTGACTTCATCATATAATTTTCAACTATAGACATATATGGATTGGGGAGATTGCTTCATGCAATCCTCTTTGCAAGAATAATGCCTTACTAAGTCAACATAATCAACCTTACATACATTAATGTTGTACTATCACATCAACAAAGTCAGTGCATCAAAGTTTAGAATTCAGATCACAACCATTGTCAAAGTCATCAATATCATAGTATCATTTATTTCAACCAGGAGACAGTGAGAGATCATATCAAGTCATGACTTCATCATGCCAACAAGTTGTCATCAACCATGCATTATCAATTCATTCTCATAATCATAATATAAGTCATTTTTGTCACTAGGTGAAAATGCATACACTAAGGATGAGTCATGCGGGTTCCAATTTAATGTTGAATCATAACTATCATGACCTCAACCATTGTGCTATGAACAAGGAGGTCAATTTCCAAATACCCACATAAGCCATTATGGCCACATAGCATAGCCATCAAGGCAAATCAACAATCATCAAATCAGATCATTAGGCATCAGGTAAAATCCAAATTTGCTATCGTAGAGAGACCCATAGTCAAATCTTATCTCAATCATCAATTCAAATTTATTGTCAAGCATCATGACAAAACATTGTTCATCTATATCAATCAGCAAAATCATGCCAACCTCTTGTAGCAAAAACATAGTGACATATCTATAAGTATGTCTCGGTCACCTACAAACACAAGTTTACTCTGCATGTTCATGTTATGGAAAACATTCAATATTTTCCTGCTTGTGGATCTTGTTGTTATTTGCAACACATCTATAGTACTGACATATTCCAGGTGACCATATGATTTCATGCACAATACTTCATTTTTATGTGATCAACAATTTAACCCAACAACTTCAGAAATTAGATTACAGTGGCAGAATATGTCAGAGACACCTTGATTCAGAGTTCAGATAGCTTCAGAAAGCTTCAAATGATGGTCAACTGTAGTCAAACCCCTGGATGCTCCCTTAAGGTTAGCATGGGAGCATCTTTAGCTTCTTGGATGCTCTCTGGGCCTTAGCACGCATGCGTCCAGGGAAGAGATCTCCTAGTTGTATGTCTGCATCCAGAGCATAAACCCTAATTTATGTACAAGCTTCAAATATAAGACTCCATTGCAGATCAATAATGTCAGATGCACATAAATAATATTTCAACAGTACATAATGCAAATAGTGATTTGAAGATAGATTCTCCCTCCGACTAGGGATCTACTTTATTCATTTTCATTCATGTCATTAACCTGTCTCTCCTAGAGTCATGCAACAACAGATCTTTTAGATCATAAACATTTATCTATCATGGCTAAATACATCATGACAACAATATTTTATCAAATGTCAGCAAATAGATGCAACATCATATCTCAGAGAGTATGAATTCAATAACTCTTTCTATCAAGTCACTTCATCAAGTTAGGGCAACCATAGTTACCCATCTCATCAAGGCATGTCCATAGTTAGTAAGAGATCTAGATATCAATCTTACACTTATACTTCTAACATCAAGGTTACCATGCTCTTCATTATCAATAAGAACAAGTAAGGTCATTTGTCAAAACAACGAGAGTGGCAATCTCTCTTTCCATATGCTTTCATCATGCTTAGGGAAAATTTTAAGGATGAAAACTTATCTTGAAGTTTAAAAACATTGGCGAATATCACTAGTCCCTAGTATGCAAACTATAAAATGTTTATTGATGTATTTGTAAAAATTTTCAAATTTATAATGATTTTATATGTACTCTCTATATAATGTTGGCGATTTTTAAGCTAAAATAATTTTATATTGTATAATTTGGGCGAATCATTTTCATAAAAAAATGGAAATTGGTGAATCTTTTTTTTGGAAAAATCATGGAAAATTATCCCACCTGTGAATATTAGCCCTTAAAATTTTCCATGATCATGCTTATAGCAAGCATTACCAGCAGACTCATGTGTAGGAGTCAATGAGCTATCCTTCTATGTGAAATCCATCATGACAAATGCATGAAAAGAATCAAGAGTATCATCTACTAGAGCCAAGGTGCTAGCCTTCTTTATAAGATCAAGATATCCAACAGATAGATGTTATCCAAACATCAAGTATATCAATGTATCAACACTAGATAGCCTCTTAGAAGATCAAAATGTTCAACACTAGGTGCATCATTTCATCATAAGAAACATAGATCCAAGTTGCTTTCATATGCATGTATGGGACATCAAAGAAAGAGACATTCTCCTATTACCTTAGGTCTTACCAAGCCATCCAATGTTATAGTTGAAATACAACATATCATGCACACCTGTGGTATTCAAATACCTGTGCACCTTTCATAGGTAGATTGAAGTGCTTGTCACCTTTTCATCAAGTACCTCTTTACCTCTTTCCAGATCTAGCTTTTCTTTCCTGAATCTCAAATGATCCTCAAGAGGGATCCACTTATCACATCTCATCAAATAGGTTAGAAACATCCATATACTCAAATACATATGCAGGAAGTATAAGTAGTAAACATAATCATCATATCCATAAATGTAAGACGCATCATAAGTCAAGAAATAGTTATCTTCAATGAGAGGTGATCTTCTCCCTCTTGAACCAATATTCAAGAGCCATAAATGTCAATGGTCCATATACCAATGCTTCCTTCAGTTGTCCAAATAGGTCTGCTAGGGATTATCTCATCTAGGGCTTCATCAAATATTTGTCAAGTGCTCGAGCATCTTCACATTGACAAGCTGGGTTTTATATCTCATATTGTTTCCATAAACCAGAGTTTTCTCTCCAACCCTATCATCATAAAATCCATCAAACCCTAATAATCAAGTTTCCTAGGGTTTCCTTCAAACCCTAGAATTATTTTAGGTCTCCACCATCCTCTTCTTGCTTCCATCAAATATGTCATCATCAAGGTGATATCCATGGCTTTTATTCAGCCCAGCTTTGTTACCATGTTATTTTTTCATAGGGCTACATTGTTCTTTGATTTGATAATTGCATTTGTTCATAAACACATTAAGTTCACCCCATATAATCATTATATTATTCAAATCTACACCGTTATGCATCAGCATATGCAATTATATAGAAAGAACATCATCATCATCATCATCATCAATGTAGTGGAACATAAAGGGACAATAGAAGAAAAACATGCACACACATAGAGACACCAGGATTGATCTGAGACAAGGAAAAAACCCATTATGGGGAAAACCCTTGCAAATATTCTTCTTCTTAGATCATCATCAAATGATTCAACAAAAGAGATTACAGTGATCCATAACTTTATCTATGCAACAAAACAACTATGATATCCATGAAACAATTCTAATCATGCTTATAATCAAAACCCTCATTTTGATGGTTGTAATGTGTTGTCACTGACTATGGTTAACTTCTAGATACTGATGTCTCTTTGTTGAACACTATTGAACATTGTTGTCACTGAGAAAATTCTTCGGAATACAGAAATATCATCCATGAGTCCTGGACGTAGATAGGAGGAGTAGTGCAAGCATATATAGCAAATTTGGATGCTCTTTGCAGTACTGGATGACTGCGTCCGTAATAGACCTGGATGCCCCTAGGTGAACTTGATGTGGGTATCCGGGATCAAACATACCCAGATCTGCCTCAACCCTTGGACGCTCACATAAGACTATTGTGTGAGCATTTATGGTGGCCTACACACTCTCAAGACCACTATGTGCAAGCACCCGGGGACTAATACAACTCAATCTATCTTTGAAACCCTGGACGCTCCCATATCTTATTGTGCCAGCATCTAAGGCTCCCTGGACACTGTTAGGACCAGTGTATGCCAATGTCCAGGGACTAAAATACCCAGTTATTTCCAATATCTAGGGACTAAAATACCTAGTTTTGTGCCAGCATCCAAGATCCAGAAAACCCTAGATCAATGTGAGCTTCACCCCTGAGATTTCAGACCCTTTTGCAAACTTTCCTTTGATAGACCTGTGCAAACCAATACAATAAGAGAAGAGAATATTGCTTGATAAATGTGTCAAAATTAGCTTGAGGTATCTTATATTTATAGGCTTTCCTGAGGGTCCACATGGGGTTGAGACTGACCTCAGCAGTTACACATGTGGTTAAGGCAGACCCATTCTGTAATACATGTATGGATAAAATAATTCAAAACTCAACTTCCTCTTGACCAAATTGGGTGATCTTTAGGTTGATTTTGGTCCTCTCGAAAAGAGGAATATATTTCAATCATTATCTTTGTCATATGAGATTTCCAAATTGGAATTTGACAGCAATTGCAAAAATTAACACACCCTAGTAGCAAATTGGATATTGTCAGAATGATATTACCAAGAACAATAGAAAATGGAGTTGTCTTTAGTGCGACTTTTTGGACTTTCCGATGCTAGAATCCGGTGGAAAAAATTGAGGTGAAATCTTGATATGTGTTATTTAAACTAGTTTTTTTATTGTATATATGGATTCAGCACCCTGGAAAACCCTTAGGGCACTTCGATTGCACAGGATTACCCATCAAGCTTGTGATTTCAATAAATTCTTGTTGGATTTTAGAGAAATTTGACCAGAAAAACCCACTGTAAAAGCTTCCAAAAAGTCGCACTAAAGACAACTCCATAGAAAATCATTGGCTAATTTACTAAATGGATGTCAAATGAATATTTTTAAATGGGATCTTGAAGGAAAAATTTATGTCGATTATCCTCTAAGATATGAATTCAACGGTCAAAAGTTAAAAGTATACAAGTTAAAAAGGGCTTTGTGTGGTTTAAAACAACCCCCCAAAGGATGGTACAACAAAAACGATTCTTATTTTCTCAACATTGAATTCAAATGCAACATTAATGAACCATCTTTCTATACATAAACAATTTTGCAAGGTAGTATTTTGATTGTTTGCATTTATATTGATGATATGATTTACATAGAAAATTTGTGGCTTGAAGCTTTTCGAATAGCTTTGGAGAAGGAATTTGAGACGACCAATATTAGTCAAATGAAAAAGTTTCTTGGAATAGAATTTGAACAGTTTGAAAAGGGAATTCCCACCTATCAAAGAAAGTATGCAAGAGACATTGGACAAGGTTTAGGTTGAGTGAATGCAAGCCAACAAACACACTAGTTGTCCCAGGAACCAAACTAAGCAAAGATGACAATAGTCCAACAGTTTTCAATTCCACTCTATACAAGCAACTAGTAAGCAACCTAATGATTCTCATAGAAATAAGGCATGGCATAATGTATTTAGTTAGACTTATATCCATTTTTATGGATTCACCAAAAGAAACCCATTGGAAAGCAAGAATAAGGATTTTAAGGTATATTGTAGGAAGAATACAATATGGAATTGTGTACACAAATTCCAAAGATAACCATCTTGTTGGTTACATATATAGGGATTTTTCATAAAGTATTGATGACAAAAAAGTACCTTTGGGTATGCATTTCACCTAGGTACAAGACTAATTTCATGGGGATCCAAGAAGTAGCCCATGATTTCTGTTTCATTCACAGAAGCAGAGTATGTAATAGCAACAAGAGTAGCATGCCAAGCAAAGTTATCATCCTTTGCAATAGATACTCACCACCACCAAGTTAGCCTGCACAACTTGCTTCGAATAACTAGCTTCATCAAGGTATGCTACAACTAACAAAGATCTTTTTGGTTTACATGCTATCTAGTTAATATGTTTTCTGCTCTGATATAGATTTCATGGCTTTGATGACAATCTTTTGTAGTGAAAGCACTTTCTATGTCAAACATATCAACCTTACTT
The DNA here is from genome assembly GCA_031772625.1 of Pinus tabuliformis. Taxonomy (NCBI): domain Eukaryota; kingdom Viridiplantae; phylum Streptophyta; class Pinopsida; order Pinales; family Pinaceae; genus Pinus; species Pinus tabuliformis. The sequence continues at coordinate 450,574,380 of CM062816.1, read as the reverse complement.
TGATGAACTCATGATTGAGCCCCAATTATTGCGTGTCATCCAAGCACATGTATTGTATATATTTTCTTGGTTAATATAAGATTTAGAGCTTTAAAAAAAATTACTTTAAATTATTAATTATAAAAATAATTAATATATGACTTAAACATAATTAATATATGCGTTAAACATATATACATTTAGAAAAACATGTAACAAAAAAATATACTAAAACAATTATAAGAATTCAATGATGTTTATGAATATGATTTTTTTTAATTAACTTGAAAAGTGAAAAAAAAAATACAACCTTCTTTCTTAATTTTCTTTATAGACTATTATTAAAAATATTTTATAAAAAAAATAAATCTCTACCATTTACCCAATAGTTATTATTGATAATAAAATTTAAAATATAAAAACCATATTCTAAAATAAATATACTTATCAGCAATTGCAATTTATATTAAAGAAGAATAAAACCAAATTTTAAATAATAATAAAAAAATTATATTCATTACAAGCTGTAACATAATCAACACTGTGTTTTAATTTTGTTAAATGAATGAAAATTAAAGAAGTTGTCTACCGAAATTATTTTTCACTAGAATCACGTATTTTTTTCTTCAAAAAATCCAACCATATGAGTGTTTAAATGGTTTTTTGATAATGGAAATGGATTTATCACCATTAAAAACCCCTAGGGAACCCAAATTCCTGAAGCTTGATAGTTGTAAGCCATATTTCCCAAAATTTCTACAGGATTTTTTATCAAAATCTTGCCTAAATATCTACTATTGTCCAAACAAAATTGAACTCATTAGACTACTCTAAAATAAAATAATATTCAAAAAAACAAAAATTAAAAATAATAACATCCAATTGGCTCACTATCTTTTTCATCTTTGCTCAATGCAATGTGCCTTCCATGCACGGGATTGTGAAAATACTAGGATCTTGTCTAAGATGCTTACTAGGTCGATATTATAAGAATTTGTCTGCACCACTCTTGTAAAAATTGTTGATCTAAAGATTATCTAAGGTTGTCATTGATGTCAACCGAAGCAGCACCAGGGGCTACCCTGATCTTGCAAGGAAATTTTGACTTGAAAACTTATTCTATTTTGAGTCGAAGATCTTCTAGATTGATTCTACTGGTCGAGATGTTTCCGTTGATATATGGCATGCCAAGTAATTCTTCACGGTTTGAGAGATATTCATGTTTGAAGTTAGTAACCCCAGTTAGTGGGCTAAAACCCTATGGGGTTGTGGCATGGCACTCATAATTGGTTTTGGTCATTGAATAGTCACTAATTAATAATTTTTTAAGATCCTAAAATCCCTCCAACATTCTCTATAGAAGCCCCCCTCAACTCTACAAAAAGAAATCTCATATATCCTCCAAATGTAGTTATCGTGGCATTTTCGCTATAGTTTCATTTCTGTGAAGTCTTAGATTCTGAAATTAAAACCCATTTGATTCACAATCCTGATGCACATCGTGACCAAATTTCAGATCTTGGTTCCCTATATTTTCAAAGATATGATATGTGGAAGTTAGGGTTTTTGCAGGCTGTCGAATTTCATCTCAAAGAAGTGACCTTGGTAAAATCGTCATAAATCTCTCTTCGTGAAGAGGATTGGAATTATGTAAAACGTGGCGGATAGTGCACAGACTATAGTTTTCTTTGTATCAGTTTCATATTTGAAGGATGAAATAGTGACAAGTGGCACGTTGTACAAGTTTGCTCTACTAAACTAGTCCATAATTAGGTCATTGTGAGAGATTGGGCATAACTTTGTCTTGAAGAGTCCAAATCCGGTCAGACCTGTGGCATGGGAAAGAAGACTTAGAGGGCTTCTACAGGACCAAATATCACATGTTATGGATCTAAAATCGCATAGATAAATCAGATTAAATATCCTGCTCCTAGAAGGCAAGAAAAACTAGATCAAGTGTTGTCAAGGGGTGCAAAGGACCAAACTTTCTAGGGCAGCAAAGAGCAAGGTGAGAAAAATGATGTAGCAGAGGTAAGCTACAAGTAAGTATCTTCTGTATATGCATGTTCATCTCTTAATTTCATTAGGTTCTTTGTATTCTAATTTGTTGCTTTTTTTTAGCACTGACATATGCTCTGCAGGATGAGGTAAGTTTTGCTATTATCATGTCATGGGTATTTCCTTGAAGACTTTTTGCAGGTATAATATATTCATCAAGAGAAGACTCAATGCATAATCTAATGTTCTGAAGAGTGAGAAAGGTTAGCATGACAAGAGTAGCAATCAATTTGCAGAACAACAACAAGAATTTCACCATATGAAGTCTTCAAATGGTAAGCACTGCATACAATCATTGTAAAAGTATCATTGTATGGAGTCATTGTAGAAGCATCATTGTAAAATTTGTACAAGTGTTCATCTACCAAGAGTTGAAGAGGCAGTGTTGGAAGGTCTAGGATCATCATTAGGTAGTTGTGTCATAGTTGGGGTTATGGTCTAGTGTGTCCTCTTCTTCTACATCATTCTATATCATTGTAAAGTGGACCATTTTCCCTGGTATGGGAGTCCATTCTTATTTTATTCTTCTATAGGGTGGTAGGGTGGTGCTAGGCTGGTGCATGAATTCACCAACAGGTTCAAGCCTGTGAAAACTTTAGGGTGGTAGGGTGGTGCTAGGGTGAGTTGTAGCTCATTGGGTGTTGGGGTATCCGTTCAGTTGACTACTGAAGAATCTCGAGTGTTGGAGCATCCATCCAGTGGGAGCTGGATAAGAATGCTTTTCTAAAATTCTAGGAAGTTGTTGCTTTCATTTCAGTTGGGGCTGAAGATTAAAGAATTTATTAGAAAAGCGTTCGGTGGTTTTTGACCCAGAGGGGGTTTTCCACCTAAACTCTTTGTGCCTCCTGGGTTCTTTTATTTACTGTTATTACTGCATAAGTTCTAATAATAATTGAAGATTAACTAATGCTCTGAAAATATATAAAAGTGTTAATTGCTAAGGAATATTGATTCACCCACCCCCCCCCCCCTCTCAGTATTTTCCATCAATTGGTATTGAAGCTTGGTTCCTTCAATAGCAGTTTAGCAACTAGAAGGAGATCATGGAGCATACCAAGAATGGTGTACCTCTATTCAATGAAAATAATTATGCACACTGTAAAGGAACAATGGAGGTCTATCTCTTGGCACAAGGTTACAAAGTATGGGACACTGTTCAAAATGGATTTACACCAACCGCGGATGAACAAGGTAAGAACAATTTGGTAAATGATGCAAAAGCAAAGAATATTATTATCAGTGGACTTATCGAATCTGATTAGCGTAAGGTGTTGGGTTGTAAAACCACCAAAATGTATGGGACAAGCTTGAGAATATATATGCAGGTGACTCAAATGTCAAAGAAGCAAAGCTTCAAATATACAAAGAAAATTTGAGCAACTCAGAATGAAAGAAGATGACAACATTGTTGCATACTTCCAACATGTTGACGAAATAACCAACACTCTAGAAGGATTGGGAGAGCCTGTTGACGAGAAGACTATTATACGAAAGATTCTTAGAACATTACTAGGAAGATTCAACCCAAAGGTATCAGTCTTAGAATACAGTGAAAATCTGGACAAACTCAGCAAAGAGGAATTACATGGAGTTCTCATTATGAAATGAGACTTGATGAAGAAGAGGGTACTTCGCATCTAGAAACTGCGTTCGTTGCATCTAATAGAACCAATAAGGACAAACAACCTTCAAAGGCAAAGACCTACACCTGCACCTGCAAGTGTGAAGAAAAGGAATATGATGAAGAAGGTTTTTCAGATGGAGAATATGCTTACTTTATGAGAAAACAAAAAATTGGTAAGGGAAAAATTCAAAGGTAAACTTCCATTGATATGTTTCGGTTGTGGTGAGGTTGGTCATTTCACGGAAAAATGTCAGAACAGAAGTGATGGAAACTCAAAAGGAAAGAAAGGCTTTAAGAAATTCAATAGGCAAGGCAAGAAGAAAGGATTCAAAAGGAACTTTCTCTCTAAAGAATATAGCTCATCATCCGATGAAGACAGTGACAATGAAGAAGAAGCCAATGAGAGAGTATTGTTTATGGCCAAGCACAATAAACAAGAAGTATCAAACAACGAAGAAGAAGGGTTGACCATAGAATAATTTTCTAAGGAGGCAATCAAGCTTATAAAAGAGCTCAAGGCTAAGAAGATCATTTCCAATACTCTTGAAGAACAAGTTCAAGGTCTCAAAATTGAAGTTGAAGAACACAAATATATTGAAGAGTCACTTCAAAAGAAGTTGGAATAAAGCAACCGAGAAAGGGAAGCATTAGAAGCTAAAGTAGTCTTGCTGCGTAAGGAAGTGAAGAAGGGAAAAACTATCCAAAAATATGCCAACAGCTCAAAGGCATTGGAAGAACTCATCAACAATCAATGATATTACAATGACATAACTGGCCTCGATTACAAAGAAGAAGAAGTAGGACCTTCTACAATAAAATACAATGGAACTATGAGATCTGATAGGCATGTGGACTTCATTGAACAAGATTCGCAAGAACAGCCTTGGAAGACAATTCCCCGACAAAGATTTCCATCCAGGTACCAACTTATTTTTCATGGCTATTGTTATTCATGTGGAAAATTTGGTCATAACGCTGTAGAATGTTGCACGTACCCTAAGAACCAATACAATTCCAGGAGATTTGTCAAATATGAACCTCCCAGGGCTCAATGAAACATCAATAGATTTGAACATTTAATAAGTAATATTGAATGTTACAAATGTCGAAACTTTGGACACATAGCCAGAGACTGCAGACTTGAAAATCCTCCAGAAGAATCTTCGAAGCCACAGAACGAACGAACATGGAAGAAGAAGAACACTGATAATTGTGCTCTCGCTCTCAAGGCTCAAAACAACAAAGATGTGTGGTATGTTGATAGTGGTTGCTCAATGCATATGACTGGAGATAGAAAGAAATTTGTATCTCTGAAAGAGAAGAAGGATGGAACCGTGTCCTTTGGAAATGATGGATCTTCAAATGTTATAGGATCAAGTACCATCAGTCTCAGAAGCGAAGATCCTTTAGCCAAAAATGTTCTATTGGTTGAAAACATGAATCACAATCTGCTCAGTGTTGGACAAATGTGTGATCAAGGACACACAATGATATTCAACTCCACAGCAAGTCGAGCTCCAAACGAAATATATGTTTTGGATGAAGTAACTAAAGCATGTCTACTAGCTAAAGAAGATGAAAACTGGTTATGGCACTAACGAATGGGTCACATAAAATTTGACAATCTTGTCAGGATAAGAAAAAAGGAAGCAGTACGAGAAATGCCAAAAATCTCAAACCTTCCAACACACTATGTGAGGCTTGTCGGCATGGCAAGTAGAAAAAAATGCAGATTTAAAACAAAAGAACACTTTTCATCACATCCATTGGAATTGATACATACTGATCTATGTGGTCCTATGGGAACAAAAGGCTTAGATGGAGAATTGTATTTCATGTTAATGATAGATGACTATACCAGGATGACAACGTCAGTTTCCTAAAGAAAAAATCTGAAGCATTTGAGTGCTTTAAGATCTACAAGGATTTGGTCAAAAATGAATCTGATTTAAAAATAAAGTGACTAAGATCAGATAATGGCGAAGAATTCACTTCCAAATTATTTCAGCAATACTGTGACGAAAATGGAATAAAAAGACAATTTTCAACAGCACAAACACCTCAACAAAATGGAGTTGATGAAAGAAAGAACAGAGCCGTACAGGAAATGGGTAGAACAATGTTGAAGGACTCAAAATTAGATAAAAAATTCTAGGTTCAAGCAATTGATATGACATTCTTCATTATCAACAGAAGTCTTCTCAGAAATAATTGCAATAAGACCCCATATGAATTATGGAAAGGAAAATTGGCTAATGTAAAATATTTCAGAATCTTCGGAAGAAAATGTTATATCAAAAGAGACGATCAAAAGTTGGGTAAGTTTGAATCGCGTGTTGATGAAGGTATCTTTGTTGGTTACTCACACAAAAGAAAGGCCCATAAATGCTATAATCTAATATGAAAATAGATAGTGGAGAGCATAAATGTTACATTTGACGAAGATAGTGTTCTAACAAATAATAATGAGGATCTAGAATCTTTGAAACTTGAGACAAAGCTTGAAAAAGGTACGGAGAAAATTCTAGAACAAGAAGCAATTGTCAACCAGGAAGAAGTAAATAATGATCAGCAAGATATACAGGAACAACAACAAGAAGCTCCTCCACAGAGAACAAAATAATGGATTCAAATGAACCATCCATCAAATCAAATCATTGGTGACATAAATGAAGTAATTGGAACAAGAAAAAGTCGACAACTTCATTCATCACAACAAGCTCACATTGTTTTTCTAGCAACCTTTGAGCCTAGTAGTTTTGAGGAAGCCAGCCAAAATGAACATTGGGTAGAAGCTATGAATGAAGAATTGGATAAAATCGAGAAGAATAACACCCGGGAATTAGTTTCGTGACCAAAAGATAAAAATGTCATTGGGACTAAATGGGTGTTCAGGAACAAATTGAATGAAGATGGACAGGTTACCAGAAACAAAGCAAGATTGGTTTGCAAAGGTTATGCACAAGTGGAAGGAATTGATTTCGACGAAACATTTGCACCAGTTGCCAGAATGGAAGCTATTCAGATGTTTCTTGCCTATGCATGTTCAAGAAAAATAAAAGTTTACCAAATGGATGTTAATTCAACTTTTCTGAATGGAGAATTAGAAGAAGAAGTTTACATCGAACAACCTGAAGGTTTTATACTATCAGAAAAAGAAGACTATGTTTGCAAGTTAAAGAAGGCTCTATATGGTCTCAAGCAAGCTCCTAGAGCATGGTATGCTCGTCTTGACGGATATCTATGTCAACAAGGGTTCAAGAAAGGTACTGTTGATAGCAATATTTACGTACAAATAGATAAGGATAATTTAACAATTATTGAGGTATATGTGGATGATATAATCTTTGGTAGAAATGATGATAGACTAAGTAAGAACCTTGCTACAAAGATGCAAAGTGAGTTTGAGATGTCTTTATTTGGTGAGTTTACATACTTCTTAGGGCTTCAAATATCTCAACAAGAGAAAGGAATATTTATATGTCAAGCCAAGTACATCAAGGAAATGCTCAAGAAATTCAAAATGGAAGATTGAAAACCTGTCCTTACTCCAATGGTAACAGGTTGCAAGTTGAGCATAGACAACTCATCTAAGGATGTGGATAAGAGGTTGTATATATCTATGATTGGTAGTCTTCTATATGTAATAGCCTCCTAACCAGATGTTATGCAAGCAGTTGGACAAGTAACAAGATTCCAAGCAGCACCAAAAGAATCACATATTATTGTCGTCAAAAGAATTCTTTGATATCTAAAGGGCACAACAGAATATGGCTTGTGGTATCCCAAGGGAAACAATATCATTATTCAAGCCTTTACAGATGCAGATTGGGCATGAAGCATTGATGATCGTAAGAGTACTAGTGGAGCAGCATTCTATCTAGGTGGTTATCTCGTATCATGGTTGAGCAAAAAGCAAACCTCAATCTCGTTATCTACAGCGGAAGCAGAATACATTGCAGCGACGGCTTGTTGAACTCAAGTCCTTTGGATGAAACAAACTTTGTAAGATCTTCAAGTACAATTCAGTGAGCCTATTCCCATCTTCTGTGATAACACTAGTGCCATTAGCATCTCCAAGAATCTTGTCATGCATTCAAAAACAAAACACATTGTGATAAAATATCATTTTGTTAGAGAACAAGTCACTGAAAAGAATATCAAACTTCAATATGTTGGTACAAAAGAACAAATCGTTGATATCTTCAATAAACCTTTACCTCATGAAGCATTTGAATATCTTTGCCAGAAGCTTGGGATTCTCCCAAGTTCTCATTAGATTTTCCTTATTCAGAAAATAAAGCGGGAGTGGAAGTGTGTACAAGTATGCAGGATGGTTGTGTGTCAGAGGGAGTTACCCTTTGCCATTAATGTCAAAGGGGGAGAGAAGGCAGTAGGAAGAGGTGCCCTAATCACAGGGGGAGTAATTGTGTTGCCATCAATGCCAAAGGGGGTGATTGTCAATCTAAAGATGATCTAAGGTTGTCATTGATGTTAACCCAAGCATCACTAGGGGCTACCTTGATCTTGCAAGGGATTTTTGACTTGACAACTTACTCTATTTTGAGTCAAGGATCTTCTAGATTGATTCTACTCGTCGAGATGTTTCCGTTGATATATGGAGCGCCAAGTAATTCTTCACGGTTTGAGAGATATTCATGTTTGAAGTTAGTAACCCGAGTTAGTGGGCTAAAACCCTATGGGTTGTGACATGGCACTCATAATTGGTTTTGGTCATTGAATAGTCATTAATTAATACTTTTTTAAGCTCCTAAAATCCCTCCAACATTCTCTATAGAAGCCCCTCTCAACTCTATAAAAAGAAATCTCATATATCCTCCAAATGTAGTGATCGTGGCATTTTCACTATAACCTCATTTATGTGAAGTCTTAGATTCTGAAATTAAAACCCATTTGATTCGCAATCCTAACGAGCATTGTGACCGAATTTCAGATCTTGGTCCACTATATTTTCAGAGATATGACTTGTGGAAGTTAGGATTTTTGCAGGCTGCTGAATTTCATCTCAAAGAGTTGACCTTGGGAAAATCGTCATAACTCTCTCTGAGGAGGATTGGAATTATGTAAAATGTGGCAGATAGTGCATGGACTGTAGTTTTATGTGTATCAATTTGAAAGCCAAAGGAGGAAACAGTGACACATGGCATGTCGTACAAGTTCGCTCTACTGAACTAGTCCATAATTAGGTCATTGTGAGAGATTGGGCATAACTTTGTCTTGAAGAGTCCAAATCGGGTCAGACCTGTGGCATTGGAAAGAAGACTCAGAGGGCTTCTACAAGACCGAAGATCACATGTTGGGGATCTGAAATCGCAGAGATACATCAGATTAAATATCGTGCTCCTAGAAGGCAAGAAAAACTAGATCAAGTGTTGTCAAGGGGTGCAAAGGACCAGACTTTCTAGGGCAGCAAAGAGCAAGGTGCAACAAAATGATGCAGCAGAGGTAAGCTACAGGTAAGTATCTTCTATATATGCATGTTCATCTCTTAATTGCATTAGGTTCTTTGTATTCTAATTTGTTGTTTTTGTTTAGCACTAACATATGCTCTGTAGGATGAGGTAAGTTTTGCTATTATCATGTCATGGGTATTTCCTTGAAGACTTTTTGCAGGTATTATATATTCATCAAGAGAAGACTCAATGCATAATCTAATGTTCTGAAGAGTGAGAAAGGGTAGCATGACAAGAGAAACAATCAAGGTGCAGAACAGCAGCAAGAAGTTCACCATATGAAGTCTTTAAGTGGGAAGCAATCATTGTAAAAGTATTATCTGTACAGAGTCATTGTAAAAGTATCATTTGTATAAAGTCATTGTAAAAGCATCATTGTAAAATTTGTAGAAGTGTCTATCTGCCAAGAGTTGAAGAGGAAGTGTTGGGAGGTCTAGGATCATCATTAGGTGGTTGTGTCATAGTTGGGGTTATGGTCTAGTGTGTCCTCTTCTTCTACATCATTCTATATCATTGTAAAATGGACCATTTTCCGTGGTACGGGAGTCCATTCTTCTTTTATTCTTCTATAGGGTGGTAGGCTGGTGCTAGGTTGTTGCATGAAGTCACCAACAGGTTCAAGCTTGTGAAAACTTCAGGGTGGTAGGGTGGTGCTAAGGTGAGTTGTAGCTCATTGGGTGTTGGGCATCCGTTCAGTTGACTACTGAAGAATCTCGAGCATTGGAGCGTCCATCCAGTGGTTGGAGAAGAGTGCTTTTCTAGAATTCTAGGAAGTTGTTGCTTACATTTCATTTGAGGCTGAAGATTAAAGAATTTATTAGAAAAACGTTCGGTGGTTTTTGAACCGGAGGGGGTTTTCCACCTAAAATCTTTGTGCCTCTTAGGTTCTTTTATTCAATGTTATTACTGCATTAACGTTAATAATAATTGAAGATTAACTAATGCTCTAAAAAGATTTAAAAGTGCTAATTGCTAAGGAATATTGATTCACCTCCCCGGTCTCATTCCAACAAAAACAATTCTATATTATTCATAAAAAAAAAAATATATCTTGTCACAAGAAGGTCCAATAGACCTAAAGAAGCTTATTTTTTACACTCCTAGGCAGTGGAATCGGAAAAAAAACATTTCATTTTGAAATGCTTTCCTATACATTTTAGCATCAATTTCTTGGCATTGTCTTTTCAGTGCACTGTTAGAAGATTGGATTACCTCATCATCAATTTGGAAAAAAAATTGAATTACAAAAAACAAAAAACTCGAGTTGTAATACAACTATTTTTAATCTCATAAAAGTTAAAATATCATTCATTCTCAAATTTGATTGTGAGAGACAAGGAAAATTTAAGTCACTCCTCGTTATAGAAACGTAATAAAAACCAAATCAAGTGGATTCAACTCAACTAACCGAATTTGATTATGATGGAGGCCAGGAAAATTGAACTCACTCTTCGTTATAGAAACGTAAAAGAAACCCAAAACTTAACAAGAACCAACTAAACTACCACTACCCATAAGAACTATCCATAAAACTAGTATTGTGGGAACGTAATAATACAAAACTTTTTATATAATATATTAAAAACGTGGGATAAAGAGCATTCGCACATTCGTGCGAACTCAGAGAAATTCATTCATAAAAATCACCGTAGTCACGACTCACAGGAAAAAATTTCAACAATCTCATAATGTAAGAGGACTTTGAATCTACCCGGCTGCCCTTCATCATAAATAATAAGTGATTCGCCACTGAATATCGAAGGAGAATACCGAAAACAATGTAATTATGCAATAAGAGGAAGCAGCGGCAAGTACTGTAATTACTCTACAAAAGTTCGGTGAATTGAGACGGAAGCGGCTGCCTGTCACTCAATGAAGGCCGAGGCATTCACTTTGATAAAAATAAAAGCCAAACGTTGAGTGTGTCCCCCACCCATTTGGGCTGAAGAACGGCGCTGTATTACGTAAAGGGCAAGGCTCTCTCTCGTACTCACAATTTATGGCACATATTATTATTATTATTCCACCACCAGCTCCTACGCATGCGTAAACTTTGATGGAACAATTTAGCTGAAAATCAAATCAAGATTGACAATCAGAGTACTTCCAACTTTCCAAGAGTACTCATTTCCAAGAAACACTTGCAACAGGCGAGACTCTGGCCGACATGAAGTAGAGGAATATGAAATGTACTACCAAATCTACGAATTTAGCAGCAGAAACTACATCAATGGCGTCTCAGGTTGACGTACAAATGGCAGCTTACAACCGTGCTAATTGCCGAATTAGGCTTCCACCTACCATGCAGCATTTGCTCTTTTTTGGCTCTGCGGATTTCTGTCTGAACAAAATCCTGGGACTAGTTTCCGTTCGTAGGGGGTAGACCCTATGTAGACTCACTGCAACTGCAGTTTTTAAAATGTTGAGATTCCCGTGGATTCGGACAGATATTGTACTGAGAATCTTGAAAATGTTACGCTCCCCACCAACTTTCCCACAGGCCTCTGTCACTCTAGAGAATTAGCAGAAAATGTTACGCTCCCCACCAACTTTCCCACAGGCCTGTCACTCTAAAGAATTAGCGGAAAATGTGCATGATGTTTAGCAAAATAAACATGATTAAACATATATATATAATTAATATGTTTATAGTGGTTCGTTGCATGATGTTTAGCAAAATAAACGTGAATAAAAAATAAAAAATAAAATTAATAGGTTTATAGTGGTTCGTTTGGGGAGCAAACATTTTGCACCGCGCTCTAGAGTATGAGATTATAGTGACGATCAATTTTGTTTGGTAATTTTTTTTTGGTTAGTCAAGATGTTTTCATTAGAATATTAAGAAGATCTTGAATACAAAATTTATTTCAATGGTTTTTTTTTTTCATTTTTATTGGACTTGTCGAGATTGTCGAGATTGAGATCTAAAAGAAAACATCGACAAATTAAGACATTCTTTATTTCTAATAGGTTTATTAACCTTCACATAGACAAAATAGAAGAGAACCCTCAATAGGAGTCATCATATTAAGGAGATGGGTGGGGAGGAACAATAGGAGGAGTAGCAGAGTAGCCCAAGTGTTTATCCATGTGAAAATCAATATGCTCCACCTTCGCTTTGAAGCTGCGGAGGTGGTCATTGGTGCATTGACGCTGGTGTCGAAGACTGTCTATTTGTTCTAGAATTTCGTTATGACTATACTGGATGTCCTTGATGTAGGCTACAAGCTCGCTACAATTCTCATATCTATGCTCCCTCAAAATGTCCATGTTCACTTGGACGTTGTGAAACTGGGTTGCAATGGACTCGAGGGTGGCTGGAGTAATCACATGGCCTGGGGAATGAGCTAGAGAGACAGCAGTCGCCTCCTCTGTTTCTCGACTATCAGATGTGTCCGTGGGCGACTCATTACCTAAGTTCCTCCGCTCAGCATGGTAGTGATTGCCTCTCCCCAGCGAGGGCGTCCTCTTTGACGCGACATGATGTCGAGCTGATGCTGCCATAAAAAGGGAGAGGCTAGAAAACAGGAACCACAAGAACCATGTATGACCCAATAATCAAACCTGCAGAAAAACCACCGTCGAGATATATAACACCATGCAATACAACCAAACACAAGAATCTTGGTGGATGACATGAGATTGCAGTCCCAGGGCGTGCCTAAGCATGGGGCTTTCCTCCACACCCAAAATTGGCCGATAAAAACACCCCAACCCCTGGACACAAAAAATTCCCACCACTGGTGTAAGGACCTGCAGTCCTTGTGTGCACTCCGGCGTGAAGTGCGATGACAAATGGAGGAAGTGCGAGCTCGGGCCTACAACGCGGAGGTGTTATGTCATAATACAAGTGCGTAGAGGAGGAGCGAGGAGTTTATATATGCGTGGGAGCTTGGTTGAACACCCACGGGGCCGACCTACAAAAGTAGCAAGGCCGACTCATGTTTAGAGTGTATTTGCGATGGAGTGAGGGTGTGGGCAGGTCGGCTAGGCAGCTAAGACCTTGCCTTGCCACTTATATATATTGGTGATGCGTGGAGGTCATTTCCACCATCGCTCAATCACAACGACTTCGCTCATCATGTGAAGAAGTGCGCAGATTTAAGGTGTGGATGCAGCAAAGAAGGAAGGCGCAGTTTGGTGATGCGCTCATTCTTGGGCAAGGCCACACGGAGGTAAACGCACATCTTGGCTTTGGGTGAAGGGCGTGGGTAGAGGTCGCCCGCCGATTGGAGAAGGGCGTGCATGGGTGTGGCGCCCGGGTTGTGCGAAGGAGCGCCCAACGGTGAAACGAAGGCGTGGGCGCCTGGTTTGTGCAACGACTTGGCACGGGTTCTTGGGTGACTCGGGTGAGCCCGCTCGTCGTGCAAGTGTGCACGGTGTGACTTTTGGTGAAGTGTTGAGATTGTGAACGGAGGTGCGACTCGTGCAGAGGCACCCGTGTGTGGCGACTTGGTTACGATGAGGTGCACCCAAGTTGGGCAAACAACACGATCGTGCGACGAGGTGAATGAAGGGTTGGTGAGTCGTGCAGCGACCGTGCGGAGGCGCCGACGAGCTAGGCAACCGAGTTTGCCGAAGATTGTAAATTTGGCTAAGTATGAAACTTGGGGTTTCCAAGTATACTTGTAAAGCTTTGTAATATTGAAAGACTGTATAATATATTATCGGGCAGACTCATTGTTTAGAGAGTTGCCCCTCCCTTTATACTGCGCAATTGTGTTCTTCATGTATAATTGCTGATGATAATGAATGTGTATGGGTGTTCATTGGTATAAAGGAAACATTAATAATACTTGGTTGCGAAACACAAACTAAGTAGGATAAGTGGTTAGGCGTAGTCCACGAACATAAGTATTGGTGAAAAGAAAGTGTTCGGTGGTGCCGCACCTCGCCTAGAGCGGTTGAAAGACTACCGCCGGCTTGGGGGCATGACAACTGGTCTCACAACATGCTCGTAGACTCGCCTTCGTGATTTTCGAGGGGCGCAGTGTGACTATGGACTGCCCCTTCTCTTTGAGTGTCGAAAGCAGTAGCACCCCAACAAGCCCGCAACCCAAGACGAGCCCAATTGCATAGTTGGGCACTCCAACACTTGAAACGAAAATTGCAGGGGTAAAAACTAGCTTACCTCAAGGACTAGGCACCTCCTTCGTCACCGGCACTAACTCTTTATCCCTCGAGCAGAGGTTCCAGGTAGGAAGACAAAGAAATTCAACATTATCGCTCATGCTAGATTGTCGCCTCAATGTTGCGCCACCCCGGGCTATCCCATACAAATGTCCTTCTGTGCACCCACTACCTTGACCTCGGCAAGGCGTTCGAATATTGAGTACCACTACCCTCTGGACCCTCCCAATTCATCGCCCAAATCTGTGCCCGGGGTATTTTTCAACAATGCATTCGAGCAGGGTGTCCGCATATACACCCATCAAAAATTTGCTTAACAATTCTAATTATAAATACTACATAAAATTATTAAATATTTATACATATAAATGATCGTAAATTTTCAAAAAATTAAATTATTTAATATGTATATTTCTTAATGTTTTAAATTTTCAATAACGCTCAATTTATTTATGGATTTAAATATACATTTTATATAATCAAATTCTAACTCAAAAAACTATATTTTAGATTAATATACAAATCCTTCCCAAAAATATAAACATATTAATACTTCCGTCGTTAAACATTTGAAAGAAGTCAAAATTTCTTAATCAATAGCTTTAACCATAATAACAAATGTTTTATTACTTTCCTTTTATCTAATTAATAAAACTTATATATATTATCGATGAGTGTAAATATTTTTATATATTGTAAATTTTTAATAAAATTAAAATTATGTGTTAACCATATTAACAAAAGTTTTATTGCTTTCCTTTTATTTAATTAATAAAACTTATATAATCATTCATATATATATATATTCTATTTTTAGCGTAAATATTTTTATATATGGTAAATTTTTTATAAAATTAAAATTGTGTGTTATTTTTTTTTGTAAGCTAGTGCGGTACTCTATTTTCCATTACTAAAACCAGAAGAAAATTACAAAATTGGACAGGTCTCCACCCGCCCTTAAGGGAAACCGGGCTTCGTTACCATCTGAAATGTTTCAAAGCCATCCAAAAACAGTATGTCACCAACCTATCTATCCACGCTAAATATACATCTATCCTTACTAACAGTTTAAAGTTTTCTTTCTGAGACAGTATCATCGAAATATGTATAACAAAAAACAGTAAAACAGCTACATAGATAAAAACCTCGACGCCTCAACTGCAAACTTTTACTGCTTCGGTGCATCCTTTGGTTCTTTCTCTAACTTGATTCCCAATCCCCCCGCTTGGAGCAGCTGCACGATATCATCCATTTTTTTGTCTTGCATCATTAGAGTCACTTGAATGTTTTTCAGCTCCTTTTTCATAGTTGGAATACCTTGAAGCAATTCAGCCATCTCTAAAGCTACTTGTTCCATAGCCTTAGCTAATAAACGCTTCATACCCCAGTAGACATGTAAAGACTGTTTATATAATGACATTCTACCTCGCGTATGTCCAGGGTCAGGGAGATATTGTTCCCAATCCTCCATCTCTGGCTCTGAGTACCCCTGCAAAGCTTCTTCCTCCATCTGCTTAAATTTTATTAATTTTATGCTTTATTTGAATTGTATTTTTAATATATAGATTTAGTGTTATATAAATAATCATTCAAATTTGCATTACTTTTTAATAAAATTTGGAAAAAAAATAATTCAAGAAAATTTCAATAAACCATAATACTTTTAAACTAGTTTATTATTTTACTTATAATTAATAAATATTTTACTATGGGTTTAAATCCATTTTAATTTTACATTTGTATAATTTTCATACTACTTTATTTATTTTACTTGTAATTAATAAATATTTTAGTATGGGTTTAAATCCATTTTAATTTAACATTTGTGTTCATATTTTCAGAGATGCAATTTTTTTTAAATAATCATCAAATATTTATAAGCTTAAATGTTTTCTTAGTGCAAAATTAATGAAAGGTTTTTTTAAGCGACATGGTCTTTGGATGCTAAATACGTTGATCCAATCATTATATATATGTTTTAAATGAATTTAATTGGTTAGAATTTACTAAGTATCATTTATAATTTACAATAATATGATATGATGCATATAATTAATAAATAGCATATATTAAGTAATAACCAATTTCCATCTATTTTATTTTTTTTTGTGTTTATACTTGCAATTTTTTTAATCTTTTGCTTTCACCCTACAACAAAAGAAAATGATTTTAAAGATTATTCAATCTTTTAACTTAGAGATATTGCATTGAATGTCATACCTTGTCTATATTTATTTCAAATATTACTCTATTTTTTCTCCAATGTCATATGTTTATTATAGAATTGTTTATTATAAACAATAAGTTTTAATGGATTCTATATATCCAACTCACTTAATAATTTGCACTATCTAAATATTGAAATCAATGAAATGGATCTGTTTAGTTGGTTTAGTTTATGATTTTTTAATTTTATTAAGACTAAAATCAATGAACATTATTGTTTTGTATTATGTAACCATTGAAATCAATGTAATTATTTGATTGCTTTAAATTATTTTTCTCTTTATCATTATTAAAATCAATGCACCCTACCATTATTAAAATTAATGAAATTACATGATTACTTTAAATAATTATTAAGAGTGTCATTATTAAAATAAATACACCTTATTGTTTTGAGTTATATTGTTGTTGAAATCATTGCAATTACTTGCTTTAAATATGTTTTTATTGTAGGAATTTACACGAAAGGTTCCTTAGATGGAACACCAAAGGACACCGCTCACAAACAGATCACAAATCAGTACACCAGTATTCTTGACATGGTTAAAACTCTTAAAGAGGGAAACGGTCCACGACCTGAGCCAACACAGCCACTTCAGTGAATTTATTAATGTAAAAGAAAGAAAATATACATAAGCTTCTCTCATGAACAATCACCTAACAAATGACCTTCCATGCTCTTCAAATAGAGATCATGGACCAATTGGGTGTTAAGCCACGGACCAAGTGCCGTTAATACCGAGGAGAGAATGAACCATTGGATCACTTCATGTCTAGAACATATCGTGACAGTCAGATTGTAAGTTACAAAAAGTACATGCTAAAGAAACACATTTTACCTAACTATACACTAGACCAAGATGTACTTAAATATCTCCTACGTGTCAGAATATCCTAACCTTCACTATATTGTCACTAAAATCAATACTATTTACTTTTGTTATATCATTGTTGAATCAATGTGACAGCTTCATAAATATCTATTATATGAGTGCTAAATCAATGCAACTACATGTTTTGTGTTATTTCTTTGTTTCATAATTGAATTTAATGCACATTAACTTGAATGCAACCTTAATCACATATTGGAAACTAAAGAAATGTATTAATGTTGTCTCTCATTTTTGGTGTCTGGGATAATGATAATTTTAGACATTGGCACTATTGTCTAGGATTTACTATGAGTATCCATACTGCTTGAGCTTTATCATTTCACTACTATCTATATCCTTAAGCTACATGTCTCTACATGAAATTCCATTTCTCTTTAGTATTTTCCATCATATGGGAGGAACTTTATATAACTTTCATAGTTCTTAAATGGAGATTGTTATATGTATATTATAATGTAGAATATGGTGGAGTGTCTTGTAATATCTATATAATATTTTGTAACACGAATTGGATCATCAAATAATTTCTCATCTATTATGATACTATTTGGGTCAAAAAATTAGAGGAATCAAAGTAGAGGGTCATTTTAGTGAGGTCTGAATTTGTGAAATTTTGGTTGGAAAACATATAAAATATTTTGGGTCATTTTAAAGCATCAAAGGCCACCTTTTATGGTTCAACCCATTTATAGGACCAATATATGATATTCTACACATCGAGAGCTTCCCAACTATAAATATAATATGTAAATGTTATGTCTCCTACATAGTTGACCACCAAGGTATGAGTGGATGTCCATCAACCCCCACTACTCAAGAATGTGAGGATAGACACACATATATATTTTTTAGAATAGTTTAAAAGGTCCAAAAGGTTATTAAAATATACTATCGAGGAAGTCAAAAACCTGACCCCTAGATGGATATCAGACCATGTTAAATACCAAGATGCTAGGAGGATAAAAGGTTCCATTCTTTAGCATTGTGTCTTGTTCCGTAATTGAGAAAAACATATGAGAGTGGTATTTTGAGAGCACAACTGAGAAGGATAATGATTTTGTAGCATCCTTTTAGGCCATAGTGTCAAGAGGTAACTCCACAATGAGTGTTCATTCCTTTGCATGTTCACCTTCATAATTGAAGCAACGAAGCAAAGAGAAAAGGGAATAGACCTCACCAAGAAAACTTTAAGGATGTGATAATTATCATAGAGTTTATAAAGGGAGGTGAATATTCTATTCAATGCCCATTTTAAGGTAACTGAGTCATTTAATCCTCTCAAGGAAAATTATACCAACTCTACGAATACTTCCTTATGAAAAATATTATTAGGTGAAATTTTATAATTAAATTATTTCACTCGATGATGAATATTTATGATCAATCTATCTTGTATTGAATAACTACAAATACCATGTTAAAATCATAAGATTAAAATAAATCCATTATTTCTCTCCATTAAAATTATAAAGTTTTATACCAATGTTATTAGGTGAAATTTTATAATTAGACTATTTCACTCGATGATGAATATTTATGACCAATGTATCTCGTATTTAATAAGTACAAATACCATGTTAAAATCATAATATTAATATAATTCTATTATTTCTCTCCATTAAAATTATAAAATTTTATATCCATTTATTTTTCAAGAAAGATATTTATTTATGAACTTAAAAATGTAAGTCCGTCTATATTACCTATCTTTTTAAATTTTTTTGTTGATTAACTCGTGGGATTTGATCATTGGATCTTATGGTTACACATTACTTCATAATACGACCATCACTAAGTGAACTGCCAAGATGGCTTATATTACCTAATGAAAAAAATAAAGGAAATTTATAATTAAATTATTTACGTTTTATGAATATTTATGAGCAATTTTTCTTGTATTGGGTAAATACAAATTACAATGTAAAATCATACAATTAATAAAATATATGATTTCTCTCCATTAAAATTATAAAAATTTAATGGAAACCATTCTATACTTATACACTTGTGGAAGCACTTTTGAGATAAAACAAAAAATTATATTTTTATAATTATTTGTAAGCACCAACCTACTATTACAAATATTTTTAGAAACCAACCTATTGGAGACACCAATCCCCACCATTACAAATATTCATAGGCACCAACCTACTAGATACAATAATCCCAACTGCTACAAATGTTCAGAGGCACCAACCTACTTCAATGAAACTAATTTCTACTTCTTCCTTCACCGGGGCTACTAGCTACTTATGCCTTTACCAAGTCTGCTTGTTGCTTTTCTTTAACCAAGTTAACTTCTCCCAAAATTACAAAAGGCTTATCTCTAAAATTGTAGTGAACCAATGTGTCTAAAACTTTTACTTGAAGTACTACTATATTTATATAGAGATATTTGAAATTTTCACAATCTAAAACATCCTAAAAAATTGTTATAGTGAAAATGCCAAACTAAATGTATGTTTGAAAATGATTTCCAGCCTATTAAAAATAATGAACACGATGATGTATAACTTTGCCCAGATCCTTTGGCGGCTACCCACAAGCGATGCATCTTCATCCAGCTACCACTCTGGAGGCACCACTCCTTTTAAGGTACAAGATAACTTTGACATTCCCATATTTGAAGTTCAGATATATACAAACGTCGTAGATAGATGGTTAAATCCGTTGGAAGGATATTTTTTAGTTCAAGACTTTTCCAATCAGGAAAATATTATTTTTGCGCTCCTTAAAGCCACCCCACATGTCAAGGACTAATGGGAAACCTACTATGAACAAAAGGATGAGAGGTAATCCTCACTGTTTTCAATTGCAACCACTTGGAATTCTTTCTAAGACTCCATCAAGGAACAATATTACCCTGTCGGGAGCTATGAAGATAAATACATAAGTGGACCAGGCTGCGGCAGAGAAGGGACCAAGATGTGCCAGAGTTCACAAATGTTTTCCATACTCTTCTCATGAAGCTGGGTATCAAGGATTCTGAGTAGCATTTGGTACTCAAGTACTGTGGTTTCCTACATAAGTACATTCAGGACGATGTGGAGTTCCTATACATCTCCTCGTTTGGTGCCACCTATTGATATGTTGTAAAGATTGAGCACAAATTTAGATAGAAGAAGCGAGACTTTGAATTTGCGAATTTGAAGCAACGGAAAGACACCCCCAAACCATAGAACAAAGGAAAATGCCAAGGTGAGGTGACCCAAGATAACCTGCCAAAGCCACAAGAAAAGAACAACGAAGACAAAGAAGGATACAAGAAAATGGTGTGAGTTCCATAAGGGCCCCACTCACAGCACATGTGAGTGCCAAGAAAAGTAGTCACTAGTGGTCGAGTTGAAGGTTTCTCAATCAGATGCATGTTTTGACTCTAAGTCAGAAACTGACAAGGGGAATGACAAAGGGAATAAAATTATCGATGCAGAGCCTAGTGCCACTGTTGCCACCACCAAGATCCATAGGGATGAGCCCGAAGATCAAGAGGAGGGGGAGAAACTCTTCCACTCACACATGTGGGTGAAGGGTTATCTATTGTAGTTCATTGTTGACAGCGGGAGCCAAAAGAACCTCATTTCAATAGAGGTCATGAAGCAGTTGGGCCTATCGACCACACCACACCTACAACTGTACACCATCAGGTAGCTTCACAAAGGGTGACATCTTTGCGTTAGCCAATAATGTCGCCTTCCCTACAGCATCAAACCCGTCACATATGAGGTACTGTGTGATGTTGCTCCTCTTGAAATTTGTGATGTATTATTAGGTAAACCATACTTGTGGAAGCGACATGTTGTGTATGAGTCTAGGCCTTTCACTATTATTATTAATTTGGGAAATAAGTTGTACAAGATATCAGAGGTAGCACCGCCTACCACCATTTCTTTAATCACTGTGAAGAATGCAGTAAGATCTTTTCCCAAACCAGGAAATTTGTTTTCCTTATGATTCACACTAGGGGAAAGAAAAATTGTGGCCACGGCCTCCAGACAGGGCTCCTTCACATGAAAGCAGCAGATGGACAAGGTTATGGAGGAGTATAGGGACATCCTCACATGACCGACAAGGGTATATCTACATTGTCAGGTCAAGCACCCCATCGATCTAACCCTGGGCGCGCCGCTACCTAATGTACCAATCTATCGACGCTCTGTTTTGGAGAACGATGAAATAAGAGGTAGTCAGGAGCTGTTGCAGAAATGGAACATCAGGCCAAGTTCATCGCCTTATGGAAGCCCGATCATGTTGGTACAGAAGAAGGATGGGACCTGTAGACTCTGTATTGACTATCGGGTTCTGAACAAGATCATTGTCTGGAATAGGTATCCAATCCCACAGATTGATGACCTTCTGGACCAGATCAAGGTGGCCAAATATTTCGAGAAGATTGAATTGAAGTCTGGTTATCACCAGGTACTGATTGAACCCTCTAATGTGTGGAATATTCCTTTAAATCCAAGGAGTTCCTTTTTGAAAGGTTGGTCATGCCTTTCGGTTTGACGAAAGCCCCCGCATCCTTCATGAGGCTAATGGACGACATATTGTGACCCTTCACTAAATCATTCGTGGTAGTGTATCTGGATGAAATCCTAATCTTCATCCAGAGTTTGGAAGAGCACCCCCACCATATGCCATTGGTCCTCCAAACCCTACGACAACATAATTTGTGTGCCAATTTGGAGAGATGCACTTTTGGTATGACCCATGTTCAATATCTTGGGTACATTATTGATGAGTGGGGTGTGCATGTGGACCTAACCAAGATACAAGTCATTCAGGATTGGCCAGCCCCAACCACTCTAACAGCGCTCCGTAGCTTTCTGGGTCTTTCCAAATTGTACCGCAGGTTCATGTTGGGGTTCTCTCATATCACTTGGCCTTTGAGTCAAGTCACCAAGGGAGGAGTGAAAGAAAAGCTATTTTGGTCTGAATTGCAACAGAAGGTGTTTTTCGAGCTGAAGCATCGCCTATGCTCTACACCAGTGCTCACATTACTAGACCTACAACAACCATTTGAGATCGAGACATATTCCTTTGACTACGTAGAAATTTTGAATAATTTAACACATATTCACAGAGATTATCCTGATCATACAATTATAAGCGGAACATGTATAATACATAATCTCCTCTACGTTGATCATCAATTTACAGAAGCAGAAACATTCATAGGCACACATAGAAGCATCAATCAAACTCATAAACACAATATGTATCCCGGGGAAAGCATCTCGCTAAAAACCCCACACTATCTGTATATTATATTGATTGAATCATGTAACATTACAAAGTACAATGCTTATCACAAGCAATCCAGTACCAGCTCCACCTGTTACACACAATACAGCTCAGATCTGATCTCCAAATCTATTCCACTGCTTGCCTGCCTCCACTGCTCAATACCTGCTCAAGAACTGATGAGAATGGCTCACCAAACTCGTATTTCACCTCAAAATAGTCACTCAAACTTTGTTGGACGTGAGAAAAGGCTACAATACTGGGCAAATACGTGAGCAAACTCATTGGCATACTCAATCCCTTGATTGTGCAAGATCTGGTGCACAACTATAGTCACAACTGATAGCAATCTGATTCTCTACCACCTGTCCCTGTTGAACTAAACATGCACTGACATGCAACTGAGTTAACTGATGTATTCATTAGTTGTATTATGAGTTAATAACTTATGAATTAATTAATAACTAATTCACCCAACTTATCTCTAGTCTATCTGCCAGTTAGACTAAATACAACCAGTTTAACAAAGCTAAACTGAACACAACTCCATCAACTCCACCAAACTCAACTGATTGAGTTCTAACTGAAGTCATGCATGCAACAACTCAACTGACTAATAAGAAAAGCGTATTTCCTTCTGACAGCTGCATGTTCCACCTTTGTAGCTCAAACTGAAGTGCTCCAAGAGAATAAGATTAAGTTTATAGTCCAAATATTATTGTGAGATAATAATATTTGACTTTTCTATTTTTGACAGCCAGTCTAAAAATAGACTTTGATCACTCACACTTTCATCAAAAATAGAAGTCCATCTATTTTTTCCCAACTTGATCAATCATCCATAAACAACAACCTGCAATCCATAGACATGATCCATATGTCTAAAAATAGACTTGCACCAAAAATAGCCTGCGGGCCCACTTAGTGAAGGCGACTCTTTTCACTAAGCTCCATCATCTTGTTGCAATCTCAACACTCCCTCTCGACAAGATATGGATTATCAGCAACCCCTATCCTGCCTCGGTGGTACTCGAATTTGCTCCTGGTGAGAGCCTTCGTCAGAATATCAGCATCCTGATCCTCCATTGGAATGTACGAAAGTAACATGATCCTCCGCTGCACACAATCTCTGATATGATGGTACCTGATGTCAATATGTTTAGATCTATCATGAAATACAGGATTAGCCGAGAGTTTAATGCAACTCTGGTTATCACAGTAAATCACAGTAGGATCCAAATGAGAACCAAACAAACCAACTAGGATCTTCCTCATCCATATAGCCTCGCATGCAGCCAAACTTGCTGCCATATACTCGGCCTCCGCTGAACTGAGTGCCACGGATCTCTGTTTCTTGCTGTACCAAGAAACTGTTGTTGATCCAATACTGAAGACCCCTCCTGATGTGCTCTTTCTGTCTGTTGGGCTCCCTACCCAATTTGCATCTGTGAAGCCACATAGCTTCACCTCGTCCTCCTGTCTGTACCACAAGCCATATCCCGATGTGCCTCTCAAGTAGCGCAATACATGCTTGCCCGCCTTCCAGAAGAGCTTGGTAGGCTTAACCATAGCTTGTGAAAGCTGGTTAACTACATAGCATATATCAGGTTGTGTATTGACCAAATACATCAACGACCCCACCAACTGTCGAGAAACAGTGGCATCCACTTCTTCTCCCGAAGTGGCATCCTCCTTCCTCCAACCTCCAGGAAGAGGAGTATCAACAGGATTGCAGCCATGCATGTTGAACTTCTCCAGTATCTCCCGAGCATACTTGCCCTGAGAAACAAACAGTCCACCACTGCGCTGCCATATTTCCAATCCCAGGAAATAGTGAAGGAGGCCCAAATCCTTCATCTCAAACTCTGTAGCAAGATCCTTCTTGCATGACAGTATCAACAGCTCATCACCTGTTAGAATCAAATCATCAACATACAGTACAATGATAAGCAACTTACCCTCCACCACAATCTGGTATAGGTTCGGATCCGCCTCGCTCTTGGAGAATCCAAGTCCTGTGAAATAGTTGTCTATGCGTGTGTACCAAGCATGTGGTGCTTGCTTCAACCCATATAGCGCTCTCTTGAGCCTGCACACATGCGACTCGTTGCTGAAGACTTCAAAGCCTTCGGGTTGCTCAATGTACACCTCCTCCTCAATGACTCCGTTGAGGAACACAGTCTTCACATCCATCTGATGAATGTGCCATCCCATCTACGCTGAGAGAGCAAGAATCGTCCGTATGGAAGAATACCTTGCGACAGGTGCAAAGGTCTCCTCATAATCGATCCCCTCAATCTGTGAAAAGCCTCGGGCAACAAATCTTGCCTTGTACTTCTCCACACTCCCGTCAGCTGCCTGCTTAACTTTGTAGATCCATCTCGAACCCACCACTGATTTCCCTTCCGGTCTAGGAACAATCTCCCATGCACTGTTTCTGACAATAGAATCATACTCTTCCACCATGGCGTCTACCCATGCGGGATCCTCCACAGCTTCCTCGAAAGAGGATGGCTCAGTCACAACACACTTGCTCATAAGAGCCATGTATCCAGTGTACCGATCAGGTGACTATCTCTGCCTGCGTTGGGCTGTAGGTGGTCCTACAACTTTCTCTGCATCTTGAGCCAGTCGCTCAGCTTCTATCAAGCGCTTTCGCCCTCTGATGGTTGGCGCTGCATGAGTGGTCTCTTCCACTCCATGAACCTCGTCCTGTGGCTGATCCACGTCCTGAAGCTCATCCTTAGGACTAATAGCTCCTCATCTGCATGCAAGTGTAGCTCCCTCTCAAGCGAACACTTCATGGCTTTCTCCTCCTGAAATTTTACATCCCGTCGCACAATAGTTTTACCACTGTCTGGCAAATACACACAATAGTTGTGGGGCGTATCAGTGTACCCCACAAATATCCCAACCTCTGCGGTCGGCTCCAAATTCTTCCTGGCATCCTTCGTCACATGCATGTAAACGTTAGCACCAAAAATCCTCAAATGAGAAAGATCAGGCTTCTTACCAGAATAAGTCTCCTCAGGTGTACACATGCCAAGTATCCTATGAGGACAATGGTTCTGCACATAAACTGCTGTATTGCATGCTTCCGCCCACAAGTGAAGGGGTAGGCCCTGATCATGCAACATTGCCCGTGCAGCACCCACAATCGTTCTGTTCTTCCACTCAGCTACCCCGTTCTGCTGTGGGTTATGGGGAGCTATGAGCTCTCTACGAATCCCTTCTATCTTGCAAAAATCCTTGAACTCGTCCGAGATGTATTCACCACCATTATCGCTCCTAAGAGCCTTCACCTTCTTCCCTGACTCCTTCTCGACCAGTGCTTTGAATTCATAGAACTTTGAATATGTCTCGCTCTTCTTCTGCATGAAGAAGATCCAGCACTTACGAGAGAAATCATCAACAAAAATCACATAATACCTGTGTTTTGCTATCGAAGCAACTGAGAAAGGTCCACACTCGTCTGTGTGAATTCTCTCAAGGACCGTCGTGGCACGACTATCCTTCTCGTGAAAGGTGGCTTTCACAAACTTCCCCAAAGTACACCCCTTGCACTGATCTGATTGTGCAAGTGTGCCTTTAGGAAGCCCTGTAGTGATCTGCTGCAGTATCTTCAAGGCTCCATGGTGAAGGTGACCCAATCTCCTGTGCCACAACTCGCCATCATCCCGGCTCACCAATCCTTCTGCCTTGCCTGCCATTGCTGCGCATCCATCTACATGCAACTGATAAAGGTTCCTCACTCGAACCCCTATCTTCTGGGTCTCACCAGTTGTCTTGCTGTGCAGGAAGGCCTTTCCCTCGCTGAAAACAACATCATACCCCTTGTCTTCTAACATTGCCACTGAGATGAGATTCTTCTTCAATCCTGGAACATGCATGACTTCCTTCAATACAAAGGGTTTACCAGACTCCCTCTCAAAGGAAATGGTACCGATACCGGTCGCACTGTATCTACCATCATCGCCCATCTCGATGTGCACTCCAAGATCTTTGTCCTCCAGATCAGAGAACAAATCTCTATCTCCCGTCATGTGAAAAGATGCACCACTATCCAAGAACCACACTGATCCCATCACACTTGAAACCAAGCATGCGATCAATGAAAAATCAAGCTCAAACTGAGAAGCTAAGGCCTCTCCCCCTGCAGATCTAGCAGCTTGCTTGTTCTTCTTCTTCTGCGGACAATTTGTGGCATAGTGTCCATGCTGGTGACAGTGAAAACACTTCACCTTGGACATATCCTGCTTCTTGCCTTTCGCACCAGACTGAGAAGCTTTCTTGCTCTTCCCTTTCTTTGCTTTGGCAGCCAAAGCACAATTCTCTTCATCAGATACCTTTGATGAAGATCCATTCTCACCTTTATTGTTTCTGAGTTTATCCTTGAGCGCCAGGTCGCTCTTGCTTTGGAATAACATTTGCAATCTGTTGAAAGACATTTCAACAACACTGCTGCAAATTCGAATTCCACCAGCTACCAACTCAACCGCTTTCGATCTAAGATTCGTGAGAACAAAATATTTCTCGTACAGAGATTGACTGTATGGGCATTCACCAGATATCTCACCTTCCAAAGGAAGGATGAATCCAGAGGCTACCTGGCCCGATTACAGACTCTGCTTGAAGAAATAGAATGTAAACACTTCCTGAATAGTAGATCTGATGATCAATCCTTGCTTGATATCCTGTAAAAATCTCTTCTACAAATCAAGCAGCTCTGATACCATGTAGAAATTTTGAATAATTTAACACATATTCACAGAGATTATCCTGATCATACAATTATAAGTGGAACATGTATAATACATAATCTCCTCTACGTTGATCATCAATTTACAGAAGCAGAAACATTCACAGGCACACATAGAAGCATCAATCAAACTCATAAACACAGTATGTATCCCGGGGAAAGCATCTCGCTAAAAACCCCACACTATCTGTATATTATATTGATTGAATCATGTAACATTACATAGTACAATGCTTATCACAAGCAATCCAGTACCAGCTCCACCTGTTACACACAATACAGCTCAGATCTTATCTCCAAATCTATTCCACTGCTTGCCTGCCTCCACTGCTCAATACCTGCTCAAGAACTGATGAGAATGGCTCACCAAACTCGTATTTCACCTCAAAATAGTCACTCACACTTTGTTGGACGTGAGAAAAGGCTACAATACTGGGCAAATACGTGAGCAAACTCATTGGCATACTCAATCCCTTGATTTTCCAAGATCTGGTGCACAACTATAGTCACAACCGATAGCAATCTGATTCTCTACCACCTGTCCCTGTTGAACTGAACATGCACTGACATGCAACTGAGTTAACTGATGTATTCATTAGTTGTATTATGAGTTAATAACTTGTGAATTAATTAATAACTAATTCACCCAACTCATCTCTAGTCTATTTTCCAGTTAGATTAAATACAACCAGTTTAACAAAGCTAAACTGAACACAACACCATCAACTCCACAATCAACTCCACCAAACTCAACTGATTGAGTTCTAACTGAAGTCATGCATGCAACAACTCAACTAACTCATAAGAAAAGCGTATTTCCTTCTGACAGCTGCATGTGCCACCTCTGTAGATCAAACTGAAGTGCTCCAAGAGAATAAGATTAAGTTTATAGTCCAAATATTATTGTGAGATAATAATATTTGACTTTTCTATTTTTGACAGCCAATCTAAAAATAGACTTTGATCACTCACACTGTGATCACTCACACTTTCATCAAAAATAGAAGTCCATCTATTTTTTCCCAACTTGATCAATCATCCATAAACAACAACCTGCAATCCATAGACATGATCCATATGTCTAAAAATAGACTTGCGCCAAAAATAGCCTGCGGGCCCACTTAGTGAAGGCGACTCTTTTCACTAAGCTCCATCATCTTGTTGCAATCTCAACAGACTATGCTATTGGTGAAATTCATACTCAACTGGGGCATCTCGTGGCATACCATAGTGATACACTTTCAGATGTAGTCTAAAAGTATCCCACCTATGAAAAAGAGATGTATTCTATTGTGCAGGCCTGCCGATAATGCAAGCATTACATTATGGGAAAGGAAATGGTCATCCACATAGACCACCGACCCTTGCAGTTCATATAGGCACAAGGGAAGTTGAAAAACGATCGTCATTAGAAATGGTCCACATACCTTCAACAATTCCATTTAAAAATTAAGTGCAAGAAGGGAAGCACCAATAATGTTGCAAAATGTCTCAGCCAATAATCGGTCATGGTGCTAACCACTTTTCTCGACACTTGTTGCATACTAATTCGTACTGTAATTACTTATCTCAGATGGATACTTCAACATTTTTCACCTATGGGTCCTCCTATAAAGAGGCCCATAGTTCTAGTGTTTCTATGAACATTTGGCTACAGTCCTTAACTATACCGTCAAGCGTTTCCCTAACTGTTCTGAAGGCAGCCTCGCGTTGCTCTCAGATCTCAGGCGGTGTGGTGGGTTGTAGCTTCAATTGAA
Source organism: Pinus tabuliformis (assembly GCA_031772625.1). Lineage (NCBI taxonomy): Eukaryota > Viridiplantae > Streptophyta > Pinopsida > Pinales > Pinaceae > Pinus > Pinus tabuliformis. The sequence continues at coordinate 450,545,239 of CM062816.1, read as the reverse complement.
GCTCAGTAATTTTCATCTACAGATCAAAATGAACCTTATCCACATGTGCCTTCGATTCTATGAATGCATATGCCGGTTGCTTCAATTTGTCTTCTAAAGTGACCTCGGACTGAATTTGGAGCTCAGGAAGCTCACTGCATACTCTAGAAATGGCTTGCTCAAGCTGCTTCTTTCGCGCAACTACCTCATCACGATCTTTGAGAGATTTGGGCTTTTCATCACACATTTGTTGACTTTTGATCTTCGCACCTTTGATTACCATGAGAGCTCGTTGCTCTCGTACATTAAGCTCATTTTCTACACCCTAGTGTAGCTCATGCAATGTGTGCAGAGAGAGTGCCACGAGGTTAATACTCATGTTCTTAGGCGGCTGCGTGTTCTCTCTATCTGCAACATTATTCAAGTGTAAATATCTAGTGAGCTCCAGTATTGAAGCAACAATGTTGCAACTCCTGGGGCTTCCTTCTTTACTTTTATCAACCCGGTAGTTTGTAACAAACTTGGAAGCGACGACGCTGTATGCATAAGTACTAGCTCTTACTGCAGGTTGTCACTTGATCAACTGGCACAAGTTCGCTAAGAGCTTAAGCCAACTTCTATGAATTCTCAGAAGAAGCTTTTAACTGTGATGAAAGAAAGCTAACTCGAAAGAGGCTATTCTACTTGCAGAAAGAGAATGAAAACTGAAATGAAACGCAAACCCTAGCAAACCCTAGTTTACCCACTAACCCTACTTTTGCAAGAAAAGAGATGGAAACTACTGAAATGGGTGCCATTGACTACTGAAAAGGTAAATTGCATTTATTCAAGCTACTTCTAAAAATAAATGAGAAGAAATCATATTTTTGTACTTTTGAGCATTTTTATGTGGAATTATTATGCTTGTGTTTTGACTGGTTGTGGCCGTGCAGAGGTTTGTTGGCAAAGGAAAATGGAGTTGGATTTTTTTGATGGTGAGGAAGGTGTGGAGGGGTCCTAAGAAGCCCCTAGTACCCTTCTGAAGACTTCCATGGTGATCAGACTTCAAAAAATCACTCACAGGAAATTCTATAGGAGGCTGTAGGGGATCTATAGGAGGTTCTACAGAAGGATCTACAGGAGGAGGCCGAAAGTGGTTTTTGGAGGTTTGAAGGTGGAAAAATGATGGGAGAGGGGAAACAAATGCTGGATGAAGTTGTTGATAGGTCTAGAACTTGTCAAGGAAGATCAGGAACGAAAGAGATGGTTGGATTTGTTCAAAGGGCAAGGAAGCAACTTTGTGAAAAACTGCAGAAATTAGGGCAGATTGGCGAAATGTGGCAAATGAGTGGGAAATCTTGGAGAAGTGAGTTGGTGCTAGTTGTTTGATGGAGGGATAGTGGGCTGAAACTTTCTACAAGAGATTTGCACGCTTACTTCTCAAAACTGACCAAAGCAAGAACCGAAAAACAAAGTTTTGTCTATTTTAACCTAATTTCTAACCTAAAACCAAAGGAATGATGAACAGTACCTTATGAACAGGAAATCATGTGAGAAAACCATGGTAAATAAACATAAAATGATATAAGCATGTGAATCCAAACTAATATCAGCTTCTCCAACTCGAAATATCACACTAGAAATTGCATTGGGAAAGCAAAAATAGTGCTTTTGGTGGCAGCAGTAGTGCCTTGATCTCAAATCATGGTCCCAAGGAGGGAGAAAAGAGATCAAGACCTGATGTTGACCTTTTTGGATCTTTTTCTGTCACTGCAACAAACTACTCAAGCAACTTGAAGCAAAAACAACTATTCTAATCATCAAAAGTGACCTAATTTAACAAAGCGAGTTTAACCTGAACAACAAAAATGATCTCATGAATGCAAGCAAAAGCATATAAATACACAAAGAAGGTGCTGGGAAACTTGGGTTGGGACCTAACCCAAGACCTTTAGCCCTCTAGAAAAGATCAGTGCTAGTTCAAAACTTGGTTCATCTTCATTTATCAAAAAATAGCAGTTACATCACAAAATTGTCTTCAAAAGGAGATCGAAAATGAGCTGAGTACAAAGTTGCACAAAAGTGCGAAAGTATAATATGAAATGGCTAACCTACTGAGGCTTGAAGCCTTTTTATTTATACAAGTTAGGACTCCCAACAGTCCTCCTAAACTTAAGGAACTCGACTGTCTAGAACTGAAGATAACAGTAGCCCTACTTGACTTGCTCGGCTGCCCCTTGGAATCATCAATGTGGGCCTTTGTACTCCGAGTTGCTGATGGAGAATTCGAGGAAGGGGTCATTAATGAAAAAGACACCCCTCCTACAAGTCCTCATCCCTGTTTCCTCGAGTTTGACTCCCATCTTGCTCATAAATTCCTGGTCCTTGTCCAAAATTGTCTAAAAAATCTGCAATAAACACTCATTAGACCACATGGCAAAGTGACTATCCCCGCTCACTCTATTGAAATAAATATATTCAAAAACATGCACAAAACTATTGAGAATGGTGGATTAAATGAAAATAATAGGCAGAATGAGCCCATATAGTTACCCATTTTTGGGGCTCATCATCACCCCCCTGCTGAATGGGTTGCTCATCCTCTGAGCAACTAATCTAGTTCTTCATCTTTAATAGCTCTAACAGATTCCCTGACATCCCAAGCCTATGATGTGATGTCTTCCTCTCTATCATGGAAACCTGCTTTCCTATCCATTACCTCCCATTGTTTCTGTTCTTCCTCCTCCTTAACTCCTTCCAAAAGTCCTAGCAGCAGTGGAGGACTGAATTTAAGACCAATCCAGTTGGCTTTCAAGTTTTTCATTGATTGTTTATATAGGGGCACTCTCCTCATAGCTTCCCTCATTCTGATTGGGGAGTGATACTCCCTGATCTTTAGGTTATGTGATAATGTATTCCACCTTCTCATGCAAGCATGAAGGCAGTCATCACCAAACAATCTCTCCATATCTTCAAAATGAGAAATAGCCTGTGTTTACCTATCAACATTGTCAGGGGCAACTTGAGGATTAGCTGCAAGGTGCTGGTGGGTATAGATGAGATCCAATGGTTTTGCTGGTTCTGCGCTTATCATCAGGGGCTCGCTTAGATCCTTTTCCATGATTTTCTGAAATTCCATTGCCCTCTTTTCTTCATGGTTCAACCAAGAAGCCATAGCCATGAGTTGTAGGTCTCCCAATGCAGCATTTGGATCCCATAAATTCATGTCAGGAAGTGCCATGTTGTGAAGGTAAAATTCTACTAGCTTGGCTTTATCCTCAGTTGAACTATTATCACATAAATGCATAAATTGGCCATAATCTTGAAATGGTGTTATGCCCCTTTGGGCCAATGTGTTAATATGGAATTGGAGCCACTGATCTTTGAGATACAGTGCATATGATCTAGCTGGCTATCTGCACTGTAAGGCCTCCATTGCCCAGCTGGCCATGCAGGCCATCTGGGCTTCCTTTTCCTACAGCTGTCTTTTCAAAATCAACACTTCAGTTGTTGCCTGAGATTCTTTTTCTTGCTGCTATTTCATCAGTGTCTCACTATATGTCTGTAGTTCTTCTTCTTGCTGTTGTTTCTCTGCTGCTTCACTATCTGCTTGGGGTCCCTCTTTTTGTTGTTGTCCTTCCAAAATTGGCAGCTTATCTCCTCCTTGAGGTCCCCTTTCCTGTAGCTACTTTTTCAACAGTTCATTTTCTTCCTGTAGTTGAGCTCTTCTAATGCTCTCTGTGTGCCTTACCATGCCCAATTCTCTGCTCATCTCTCTCAACCTGTTTTCCATGTGCCCTATATCTTCGACCCCTTTAGATTTGGCAATCTGCATCCAGGTGTGGGTCCTGACTCGTTCCTTTTCTAGTTCAAAGAAAAGAGGCACTGCGAATTTTTGTGGGATGATCTTCCCACCTTCTAGAAGATTGTAATAGGAGCCTAAATTAGGTTGAGGGCTTGGCTCAGGTATTTCTTTGGCCTTACCTTCCTCTTGGGACTGCTCTTCTGCCTTCTTTTCCAATTTTTCAGTTTCTTTGAGTTTGGCCAGTGTCTCCTATAGAGAGGTTTGTGCCTCCTGTAGGACTGCTTTAGAGTCCATCAATTTGATTCTTTCCTTCTAGGTGGAGGTCTTAGGACTCCCTGTCTCGTAGGTGATAGAGATTTTGGAGAGTGATAGGTGAATCCTCAATGATAATGGGTTCCTTTGATGGTGGTTGTGGCTTGCCTACCTTAATTCTGGTGCTCCTCCAGCCTTTGAAATACATATATTTCTGTCTTTTTCTTTCCCCTTTTGCTTAGCTGGAGTGCTCAATGCAGCAAGGACAGTGGCTGCTTCCCTTGCTAGTGTCTCAGGAGACACTTCTTCATGCTATTCTTTCCCTTCATCCTCTGCAGTTTTTCCTGTGTCTGTTGTTTTTGTTTCTGTTGTCTCTGGTGGTGTCTTCTCCTTTTCTTGCTGAGTCTCTACCTTCCCTGTGGCAGTATTTTTCTGAGCCTTCTTGGGCTTGTTCTTCTTAGCTTTTGTCCTCTTCCTCTTCTCTGTTTTTGATGCTGTTTTCTTTTCTGCCTTAGGTTCAACTGTGGTTTGGTCCGGTTTCTCTTCTTCTTTCTGTTTTTCCTCTTTCTCTTCTTCTATTTGAATATTTTGTGCTTCCTCATGAATTTCCTTTCCAAGTTCCTCTGTCTGCTCCTCCTCTTCACTGCTAGATGGGCTAAGATCATCAGTAAGAGTTTTGATGTCATCTTCTCTAGACATGTTCCTGAAAATTTCCCAGGCTATAGGGATGGTGTATGTGTGTAGGGCATCCTCTACCAACAATTTGATGAGCCCATGATGGGCCAGTTGGTCTGGAACCCCTGCATTCAACTTGGTGCCACACTCTATCAAAGACTGGAGGAGAAAATATGGCAGACTGAGTTTTCTAGCTGTAGGTAGGTCCATTCCATATCTTAATTCATGCAATAATCTGAAGTGATAACCATAAACTATACTAAATCTACCTTCACAAGAGATATACTTCATGATCTGGTAGCTGACCTCACCCCATGGATGAGGTAAACTTGTCCTTCTGACCCCATTCTTATCTTCTACAGGATGTTCATCAGGCTGAAAAAAATGTCTTTTTAGCAACCTGTCCTAGTGGTTTTTCCTCTTTGCCCCAAGGGAGCCCAAGTGGAAGATCTGTGACTCTGCTGATGAATTCTGGTGTAAGCTTTATGGTCAAACAAACTGACTGTAGCATGGGTTTTTGAATGTGGTCTTAAGGACATTAAAAATTCCTCGGTCACCTCCTCATCATATCCATGAATTCTCTTGAAGAAAGATATCCAGTTTGCCCTAGTGAAAAGGGCCACCACTTCTAGGTGCTCATGCAATTTTTTGGAGTTCAAAGGCTCCTTTCTCATAAAACCTCCTGGCATGGTGTTTAGTGACCTCTGAAAATGCTTAGGTGAGGAAAAAGGCAACAACTTTCAAAACTGGAAATAGAGGAATAGCTGAGTTTTTTTTTTCTGAAACCAAAGAGGGGATTTCTCGTGTTCTTCTTTTTTCACAACATCAATTTGCAATTTTTCCCTCCCTTCAAACTATTTTCTCCCTGAATTTACTTCTCGGCTTTTGGGGGAACTTCAATATTTTGACAAAACAGAGAATATATAAAACAATGCTTTTTCCTCATAGAGTAAACAGACTTGCAAATTCGTTTTTTCACAGGCTTGGTTTCTATGGTTGCATCCCTTTGCTTCTAATCCACCACCTTGTATATATATATCACATGCAGAGTGGGTTTCTAAGCCTACCTCTTTTCGAGCTCGAATTTGGCAAAAATTCTGAATTTTTCCTCTGCAGAGCTGCTCTTTGGCCTTCCTGTAGAAAACCTCCTGTAGACGGTGTTCCTGCTCCTGTAGACTGTGTTTACCTTTCCTGTAAAACCCGATAAGCAGGAGGGTTTTGAAAAACTGGCAGAAAATGACTGGTTTGCTGTTCTGAAGGTGGTAGGTGAGTGCTGCAATCGAAAACTCGTCGACTCAAATGAAACGAAAGGTGGTGGAGGCTTAGACCGCCCTGTACTTAAGTTGATGGCGTGATATGTGGTGATGAGGTGAAGTGGCCGGATGGGTACGTTATCCCCAGCTGGACCTTTGGTCCTACGCTAGTGTCATTATGGTTTTTCATGTCGCCTGACTGCCATCACCTCCATTATTCCCGTTATACGCCACCACCACTACCAGTTCTGAGTTTTTCCTTCCCGAGTTTACGGGCCACACGTGTTGACTGCGTATCTGAATTGTGGTTTGAATGGGACGAAGCCTGTTTGAACTCATTGAGGGTGATTTGAACTGAACGAGGGTGGCAAGTTAGCTAGCCACCGATTGCATTTAATCATGACCATCCCAATAGTGCATGCAATTCCTAAATAATATTCATTCAACAAAGGAACAAATTTAGCCACTTACCTATTCGTCGTTGCTATGCTCTGCATGCTTGGACTCTGGCACTTCATTTTCTCATTGCTGTTGTTGTTGGTGCCTTGCATGCTCGGACTTTGGTACTTCAGTTTCTCATTGTTGTTGCTGCTGGTGATTTTTTGATCAGGTTCTGCCCCTTGCATGTTGCATACATCTTGGTTGCACCGACCCTGTCTCTTGAGCTTGTTTTTTAAAGGGATCAACTGCTACAGGAATCCTACAGGATTTCCTATAGCTGCTTCTCCCTCTGAAATTTCAGGCTGATACCTGAGTAGGGGCTGAAGAGATAGTTGAAGAAGGTTCTGAATGAAAGGAATAACAGCTGGAAGGCATCAGGTAAGAACAAGTGAAGAATGCTGTTGTTTTATTCATTATTTAAAAAAAAAAAAACAAAAGAAACATAATTCTGTGTTTTTTTGTGTGTGCAGGGAAGGAAAAGCAAGTGGAAATGTGGGTGTGCAGGGATGGAATGGAGAATCAGGAGGGTGAATGGTGGTAGGGAGGTCCACAGGCCTTCTGAACAAATTTCTAGCCTTCAGATTCTTTTCTAAACTTTATTTTGAGCTCTCTGTGATTTCTACAGGAGCCTCTTGTAGAATGCATAGAGTTTCCTGTAGGGTGCGAAATTTTCAGAACAAATGAGACCAAGGCCTGGAAAAAGATAATGGTGATGGAGGAATAAACTATCAAGGGTGTATGCAGCCTGGCCATGTCCTTTTCTTCTTGTGTGACCCTCCTGCAATCTGCAATTCATTCAAAAGAAGTTAGGTTGTTTTCTATTTTTTTTTGTTGTTTCTTTTTTTCTTTTTTTGAGATAGCTGGGGCACCTCTAGGAGGTTTTCACCCTCACTGCCTGCCCTGGGTGCCTCCAAGAGGTTTTCACCTAGGGATCTTTTATGATTTTTCTGTTTTTTCTTTTTACTCTTTTTTTTTTAAACTCAAGGTGTGGGTGGAGTGGAGGCAGAGACCCGCAGGCAGATCTAGTCTAGACAGAAAATTAGCAACAACATTTTCCTTACCCAGCTTATTAACAATCGTCAAATCAAATTGCTGCAATAAAAGTAACCATCTAATGATACGAGCATTTACATCCGGTTTATTCATCAAATACCTAATTGCAGCATGATCAGTGTGTACAAATGTTTGATAGCCGGTGATGTAGTGTCTGAACTTATTTAGGGAATGGACTACAACTAGGAGCTCCTTTTTGGTTACAGTGTAGTTTAGTTCTGCCTTGGACAAATTTTTACTTACAAAGTATATAGCATAAGGCAGCTTCTCATCAACTTGCCCTAAGGCTGCTCCTATCGCTTTGTTCGAGGCATCTGTGTGAATGTGGAAAGGTAGGGCCTAGTTTGGACCTCTCAAAATTGGGGCAGTTACCAGTTTACCTTTCAAGGCATCCAGAGCCTCTTGACAGTTGTCAGTCCATATGAACTCAACATTTTTCCCCAAAATACCAAACAATGGAGAGACTAGCTTACTAAAATCCTTAATGAATCATCGATAATACCCTGCTAAGCCTAGAAAACTCCAAACATCTCTTACGTTTTAAGGAGGTGGGACCCTTTGGATGATAGCAATATTGTTGGGATCCACCTGTAATCCTTGCTGAGAAATTGTATGACCTAGCACGGTCCCTTCAGTCATCAGGAATTCACATTTTTCAGGACTGAGGGACAGGTTCATTTCAATAAACTTGGCTAAAACTTTTCCCAGGTTAGTCAAAACTTCCTGGAAGTTAGAACCATAAGGGGTAAAGCCATCCATATATATTTCCACTGAGTCATGAACCAATTCAGCAAATATGCTCAGTACTGCTCTCTGGAAAGTGGCGGGAGCATTTCACAACCCAAAAGGAAGGACCCGGTATGCAAAAGTACCCCAAGGACAAGTGAAAGTGGTCTTATCTTGGTCTTCCAGGCTGATTTGGATCTGGTTGTACCCGCTAAACCCATCTAGGAAGGAGAATAACTTCTTCCCTGCCAGGCCATCTAACACTTGATCTATGAAAGGCAAAGGGAAATGGTCCTTCTTGGTGGCCTTGTTTAGTTCCCGATAATCTACACAGATTCTCCACTTCCCATTTTTCTTTGGCACTAGCACCAAAGGAGAAACCCATTCACTGTCAGAGATGGGGTAGATGAATCCTACATCTAGCAAATTTTGCAGTTCTTCTTTGACAATGTCCTTAAGGGCTGGATTCATCCTCCTTTGAGGCTGCTTGACTAGTTTACAATCTTCTTTAATGTAAATGTGATGAGTACAAACTGAAGGGTGGACTCCCTTCATCTCCTTATCGCCCCAAGAAAAAGCATCCAAGTGGTTTTTCAATAAGCTACACAGTTCTTTCTCCTAAGAGGTGGATAGGGATGAGTTGATCTTCAAGGTTCTTTCTGGGCCAAATTCCACATTCTTGACTCAAAGAGGGGTTGGACCAGCCACATAGAGATCAACTAAAGGATTGGCTTAGGCTTCTTCCACCAGCTCTTCTAGTGGCAACACACTGGGGGGTGGATTTTGAATCAAGTTCTCAATAATATCATCCTCGGTTTGTGGAGCCCCCATGGTAGCTTCCACTGTGCACAATGGTGCGGAATAGACTTCATCCTCATCTTCCTCCTCCAACTAGAGAGGTAAATCATGTTCTAGCAAAGGTTGGGTAGGAGGATATAAGACTAGCTGTTTGGACATATGCCCGTTCTTGATTGTCATGTTCCTAGCTCGAAAACTAATGTAGGCATTTGTAGTAGCCGATCAAGGTCTTCCTAGGATGAGAGGAGACCCAACAAGCTTTGCCTTTGGCTGGAGAACCAGGAAATCAGCAGGGTACTCCTAGGAATCAATAGAGACCATTACATCTTCCACAATGCCCTCAGGGGTCACGGTGGAGCGGTCTTCTCACTGCAGTACTGTTGAGGTGTTTCTCAGGGAACCCTAAAGGTTGAGTTTGATCATAGTGTCCCTGGTCATCACATTAATGGTAGCCCTTAGATCAATCAAGGTATGGGGGATTACAGTGCCATTGATGTGGACATCGACTATAGGACTCCCAGGGTCTAGATATTTCAGACAGATTTCCTGCCCCAACATCAGGTCGGACAGTGGTCCTATGACATTGATAGTTGGGGCATCTCTCTTGCGCCTGCTTGGGTGCCTGAAGCACTTCTCCTTGATCATCTTGTTGTAGATAGGTACATCTTTTATGGCTTGGAGAAGTGGTATCTTTACACATAACTATTTTAGTTCTCCCAGAAGTTCAGTTTCTTCTGGGGTCGGTTGTGTGGTTCTAGTTAGTCTCTCAGGAAAGGGTGGAATGACTTTTGGTTCACTTTCCTGTTTTTCTTCCTCATCCTCCTTAGGAGGAGGTTGGTTATCTGGGAGAACCTTCCTAGATCATAGGTTAATCTCCTGAATCTCCACAACATAGGTTGGGCATGATGTTTCTCCAGTATATACCTGTTAGGCCTGTCTATTATTGGGGTTCGGGTTTGGTTGAGCAGGTATTTGGGGTTGTCTTGGAGGAGCAGGAGGTAATGGTTGTGGTTGAGCAGGTGGGGGAGGCAAAAGAGCGGGAGGAGATTTGTACTGGGGCCTCCACCCCTGATGAGGTGCATTCCACTGAGGTTGTGGTTGAGCATAAGAGTGAAATGAATGAGCAACTGGAGGATCCTGGCATTGAGGGGGATACGACCAAGGAGGGGGTGTGGACCAGGAAGGATGAGCAGGGGGACCCCAAGAAGGCATGGAAGTGGCTTTATTGGGGTTGTAATAATTCTAGGATGTCCCTTGCATTCCCTGCTGGTAAGGTCTAGGTCCATGAGGCCTCCTTTGGTTCATGAAATAGAGTGGTTCAGTGGCTCCTTTAGCCCCCTGATATGCAGCTTTAATTCCGGGCAAGGAAGGGCACTGATTCATAGGATGGTCTTCTTCACAGACTAAACACACTTCTATAGAGTTCAATGGGCATTCGTTCCTGGGATGCTTTCTAGTGCACTTGGGACAAAAGATGGCCAAAGCCCTCTCGGCTTCCTCTTGTTTCCTTTTGATATGCAAAGTATTCATTTGCATGGCAAGAGTTTGCCTCACCTTGCTCTTGAAATCTTCCAGCCGATTCTCAAGTTCGTTTCTAAGGGATGAACTAGATGAGGATGTATTGGCCAAAGGTTGACTTCCCCTACCTCTCTTTCTAGCTAACCTGGAATGGTTTCTAAACACAGTCTTTATGTCATCATATGGCAGTTGGTAGATGTCTCCCCCAACCAACAAATGGGGGGTATCTAGAAGGTCTTCAGGGACTCCTCTGAGTAGGACCAACTTCAGAGATTCGGGGTCAAGTGTGCACCTGGCCCTTTTATAACTGAGTTGAAACCTCTCTTCATAGTCTTCTAAAGATTCATCACTTCCCATGGTCATTCGGAAGATTTCTTCCTTAGTATCCTTTGACCTATAGTAATCCTGGTATTTGTTGTTAAAGGCTTGTTGCATCTGAGCCCAAGTTGTGATACTATTTCCAGGTAACCCCATGAACCAGCGCAAGGCTGCATCCTTGAGGGTAGAAGGAAACAGTTTCAACTTCTGCTCATCTTCTACATAGTCATAGGTTCGACAGAGAACAACAAATTCAAACAAGAAGGTATCAGGATCTTCAGTAGTCAATCCATGGAAGTGAGGTAAGGCTGAAGGGCTTATGTTTTTCATTTTTTTGTCCCCATTGGTCTCTCGGATAGGAAAAGTACCTTTTATTCTTTTCCCATTTCCTCTAAATTTTTTGTTTTCAACCATGGTCTCAGGAGGAATGGTTTCTTGCTCTTCTTCTGTTATAGGATCTTCGTATATCTCTAGAGGTTCACCTATAGGTTCTTCTGGATCACTTCCACCAAAGAAGAGAGAAGGGAGATTTAGTGATGTGGTGGGGGTGTTGCGTAGGAATTTTCCTGAATTGTCTCTATTCCTATGAGGCATGAAAAGATCTCTTTTAGGTGATTTTTTTTTTGCTTGTACCTGCAAAACTGAAATGGATTGAACAACAAATTGTAACTAACTGAAATGAATCTTGCTGAAATGGAAATTGCAGAATTGAAATGAAAGTAGGAAATGACTAATCTACTTTGCTAGAATGGAAATTGCAGAATTGAAATGAAAGCAGGAAATGCCTAATCTACGTTTGCTGAAATGAAATTGCAGAATTGAAATTGCAAAATTGAAATGAAACAACTACTCTACTTTTGCTGAAATAAACTACTTAGCAGAATGTTGCAGTAGAAAATAGAAGAAAAGCAGTAATCACAAAATACTCTGATGCTTCCCCGGAAACGGTGCCAAAAAGAGTGGTGAGCTCCAGTATTGCAGCAAAAATTTTGCAACTCCTGGGGCTTCCTTCTTTACTTTTATGAACCCGGCAGTTCGTAACAAACTTGGAAGCGATGGTGCTGTATGCAAAAGTACTAGCTCTTATTGCAGGCTGTGACTTGATCAACTAGCACAAGTTCGCTAGGAGCTTAATCCAACTTCTATGAAATCTCAGAAGAAGCTTTTAACCGTGATGAAAGAAAGCTAACTCGAAAGAGGCTATTCTAATTGCAGAAAGAGAATGAAAACTGAAATGAAACACAAACCCTAGCAAACCCTAGTTTACCCACTAACCCTACTTTTGCAAGAAAAGAGATGGAAACTACTAAAATGGGTGCCATTGACTACTGAAAAGGTAAATTGCATTTATTCAAACTACTTCTAAAGAGAAATGAGAAGAAATCATCTTTTTCTTCTTTTGAGCATTTTTATGTGGAATTATTATGCTTGTGTTTTGACTGGTTGTGGTCGTGCAGAGTTTTGTTGGCAAAGAAAGATGGAGTTTGCTTTTGCCGACGATGAGAAAGGTGTGGATGGGTCCTAAGAAGCCCCTAGTACCATTTTGAAGACTTCCATTGTGATCAAACTTTGAAAAATCACTCATAGGAAATTCTATAGGAGGCCATAGGGGACCTACAGGAGGTTCTACAGGAGGATCCACAGGGGGAGGCCGAAAGTGGTTTTTGGAGGTTTGAAGGTGGAAACATGATGGGAGAGGGGAAAAAAGGCTGGATGAAGGTGTTGAGAGGTCTAGAACTTGTCAAGGAAGATCAAGAACGAAAGAGATGGTTGGAATTGTTCAAAGGGAAAGGAAGCAACTTTGTGAAAAACCGCAGAAATTAGGGCAGATTGGCGAAATGTGGTGAATGAGTGGGGAAATCTTGGAGAAGTGAGTTGGTGCTAGTTGTTTGATGGAGGGATAGTGGGCTAGAACATTTTACAAGAGAGCTTCACGCTTACTTCTCAAAACTGACCAAAGCAAGAACCAAAAAACAAAGTTTTGTCTATTTTAACCTAATTTCTGACCTAAAACCAGAGGAATGCTGAACAATATCTTATGAACAGGAAATCATGTGAGAAAACCATGGTAAATAAACATAAAATGATCTAAGCATGTGAATCCAAACTAATATCAGCTTCTCCAACTCGAAATATCACACTAGCAATTGCATTGGAAAAGAAAAAACAATGTTTTTGGTGGTAGTAGTAGTGCCTTGATCTTAAATCATGGTCCCAAGGAGGGAGAAAGGATATTAAGACCTGCTGTTGACCTTTTTGGATATTTTTCTTTCACTGTAGCAAACTACTCAAGCAACTTGAAGCAAAAACAACTATTCTAATCATCAAAAGCAACCTAATTTAACAAAGCGAGTTTAACTTAAACAATAGAAATTATCTCATGAATGCAAGCAAAAGCATATAAATACACAAAGGAGGTGCTGGGAAACTTGGGTTGGGCCCTAACCCAAGAGCTTCAACCCTCTAGAAAAGATCAGTGTTGGTTCAAAACTTGGTTCATCTTCATTTATCAAAAAATAACAGTTACATCACAAAACTGTCTTCAAAAGGAGCTCGAAAATGAGATGAGTACACAGCTGCAAAAAAGTGCGAAAATATACTATGAAATGGCTAACCTACTGAGGCTTGAAGCCTTCTTATTTATACAAGTAAGGACTCCCAACAGTCCTCCTAAACTTAAGGAACTCAGCTGTCTAGAATTGAATATAACAGCAGCCCTACTTGACTTGCTCGGCTGCCCTTTGGAATCATCAATGTGGGCCTTTGTACTCCAAGATGCTGATGGAGAATTCTAGGAAGGGGTCATTAATGAAGGAGACAATCCTCCTACAAGTCCTCATCCCTGTTTCCTCGAGTTTGGCTGCCATCTTGCTCATAAATTCCTGGTCCTTGTCCAAAATTGTCCAAAAAATCTGCAATAAACACTCATTAGACCACATGGGAAAGTTACTATCCCCACTCACTCTATTGACATAAATATATTCAAAAACATGCACAAAACTATTGAGAATGGTGGATTAAATGAAAATAATAGGCAGAATGAGCCCATATAATTACCCATTTCTGGGGCTCATCAATATCCATCAGGCAGGGGTACAATGTGGAGCTCTAAATTGAGTATCGAATGTACACTGCTTGATGTCATTGGTTCCACACTTGCTTAAGACCGACTCACTTGAACTGCACTCGCTTGAACCTAGATTTCCTGAACCTCCAATTCTTTGAGGCCCTCTTGGACCTTCGTCAATACATACTGGTACTACTCTTTGATGTGGCCCTAGAGATCTTTCATCGCAGACCTAACAGTATCCCCCATTTCATTAATGTCCCCCTCAATGAGGACCATGGTCTCCAAGATGGTAGACTTATCAGATTTGTGCTTCTTACAGGTGCCTCCTACACTTGTCTTTTGTCATCGTTTGAGAATAAAGGGAAAATAGACATCCTCCATGCCTAGATAGGGGTCTTCGCCACCTTGATCAGGTTCCTCTATATGTTGTTCTTCCTCTTGCTCGCTCTCTGGTTCCTGTGCAATATTATTGTCTAGGTTGATGGTCAACTTCTTCTTTTCCTTCGCCGCATCTTTACTAGTCCTTGTTGCACCCTCTACAATGTTTGTCAGAAGGCGCCAATCAGTCGGCCATTGAAGTAATAGTCTGGAAATATCTTCCTCAGTGACCTGAAATGGAAACTCTGTCCATTTATTTATCAAATCACACCTCGCGCAGATGTACACATAGTGGAAATCGGCCTTGATTTCAGCGATGCACCGATATTCCTTGAATAGACTTGTTGATAACCTTGGCTTCTAGCTGATCACCATCTATAGATCCATTTCGAATAATACCGAGAAAATCATATTTTCTATCACATGGGAAGGGTCCTTTGTTGCCCAGAGCGAGGCAAATTTGGTAGCCTCACACAACTCCGGATCCGTAGTGGGGAACTGTGAATCATCCAGTGTCCTCCAAGCTATCAGCATGATCAACAATAAGATCCGCGCGTAGTGGAATGCTTTTCTATCCTCCTGCGCTTAGCAGAAATCATCTAGGAATTCTTGACAGAGGTATTTTTCCTTATTTAACTGAACCCCTTGCTGTACTACGCAACCAAGGATACCACTGGTGTTGGCACTTCATCTGCGCGACACTTCTTCATGATCTTTCCTACCAAAATCTGCGCAGCAAACCGCACAGCTTCGTTTGAGATTGAACTGATGGCATATCCCCTAGACTTCTTGACCAACCCGAAGTCACTTTTCATTTGATGTGCAGGCTTCTTCGCCTATGATTTCCCCACAAAAACATCTGCGTGGTTCACACCTTGATAGGGAAAAACTGTGATTCTCTGGATCAACATGTCATCAATTGGGATGGGATTTCCTAGCCATAGGCACCCATCATGGACCAACGCCAACAACTCACGCACACAAATAGTGTTGATGTTGCTTCGACTGAATTGTGAGACGTACAACATGTTCAGTAATCCTGCGCGCTCAATACTGGCTGCCCATTTCATTGGTTCAAGTCCGGTGAGGCCTGCATCATTAGAATACATCATCTTCATATACTTGTTGGGTTCCATCTGTGAAAATTTCTCATGGTTGCCCAAATCCCAATCTCCCATGCGAAGCTGGGTTACCCTTGCTAACAAGTCACCTTTGAGGTTGGCTTCCACGGTGGCATATACGGCAAAAACCAAGAAATTTGCTCTGCTTCTTCTACGCTGATATCCTCAAACCCCTCATTCAACTCTTCTTCATCAAAGTCTTGTGGTTCCATTGTTTTCTTGTTTTTATCCATTTTTTCCTTTTGTCGCTGCTCGATTGGAATTTTCCAGGGTGATTGCCTAACCGAGGTCTACTGCTATTTTGTCTCTCCTATCGCACAGGCAGTAGGCTTTGGCCTCGACAACTTGGGTGTTGTAGCATGGACTGGAAGTGTTGCAGTCATGATGTTCCCTACTCCTCTCTTCAAAAATTCTTTCTTAACTTCCTCCCAACTCATGTAACCAGACATGCAACAACACACTCGTCTCTTTAAGCACAAGATCACACATTGAATTATCAAGGAGAAAAGTGTCCCAATGTGGAGCGGGGTGAAATATTTATAACCTTTTTCAAATTCAAATTGTCCATTCACCCTCAGATCTTCCTCATAAATGCAAATTTGGCGGCATATTTTCTCGGATTTGCTCCTTAAATGCATTCCTTTTAACAACAAAATTGTTGTCCAATCAACTGTAGTTGTTTCAATGGTCACTTTCTGGGTAGGCTACATGGGACTCCTCCTTATGGCGCAGCTACCTCGTCGTAGCTTCCACCTGCGCCATCTTCCTAAACATCATGCAACCCTCCTTCTTCGATAGAATTTTTCCTCGACAGAGTAGTTTATAGTTCTGCGCTCTCTTTCAACTGCCAGAAGCACTAAGAATTTTCTAATGTCATGTAGTCATTGCACAAGGTTGGGATCGTCCCTATAAACTTTCAATCTACTCCCATTAACCCTGCCAGGAAACATTTCCCCATTCAGCTTTGTAAGTTGAACTGCACCACCATCTGAAATATCCTGAATCACACACGGTCCTAGCCAATGCATCTAAAACTTCTCTAGAAATTTGGTAAACTTGTTTTCATACATCAGGACCAAATCGTCATTCTTGAAAGTGCACTGCTTAATGTGAAGATTGTGCCACACCTTTTTTCTAGCTTTTTACACTTTTTGAAGAAATCCAGCCAAAAAGAGGTCTTCCTCTAACACAAGAAGTTGCGATAAGCATTCCTCCATTACGTCGTGATCTACCATCTTGGCTACTGCTGTGATCTTGAGGCTGGGCACTATATATTCCATCAAAATCATTGCTTTGTGTCCATAAACTAGTCGGAATGGTGTTTTCCCAGTTAATTTATTACAAGTTGTCTTATATGCCCATAGAACCACACATATGTGCATATCCCAATCATTTCTATTAACATTGTAAACCTTTAGTTAGGGCATTCTCCAATATCTTGTTGAAAGCCTCGATAGTTCCATTCACCTGGGGATGATACGACGTACTCTTTTGATGGTAAATCTGGAATTCTTTTGTTAAATACGCAATTGTCTCATTCAAGAAGTGTGAACTCCAGTCATTCATCAAAATCTTTGGGCATCGAAACCTTGAAAGAATAAATTCGAATATAAACTTTGCATTAGTGTTCGCACTACAATCCTTCACAGGCTTTGCCTCAGCCCACCTGGTTAAGTACTATGTCACAATCATAATATAACGTGCTCTCGTCTTCTTCCCTGGTGGCTGAATAGGTCTAACAAAGTCAATTTCCCATTTATCAAATGCTTGTAACGTGATTTGTGGATTTAACAGCTATTCATCCCTTCGTAATGCCCTTCTGATTCTTTGACACACATCGAACGCACTGCAATAATCCTTAGAATGTTTATGTACAGTAGGTCACCATAATCCTGCTCGCAAAATCTTATGCGTAGTTTCCTTACCTGCATAGTGTCCTCTAACAACGCCACCATGTGCTTTAGCTAGAATACGATGTCTTTTATATTCAGGTACAGAGCGTCATAGAACTTCATCCAATCCCATCTTATATAATTGTCTGGAAATAACGAAAAGATTTGTAGCCCTGACAACTAATTCCTTCTTTTTCTATGTCGTATAACCTTCAGGAGCTACATTGATAGATAAAAAATGAATAATGTCTGTAAAATGCTCATTCGCAACTCTGACAAAAAAGAGTTGTGCTTCAAAAAACCCTTCATCAATATTTGTGGGATCTTCATCATTCTCAATCTGAGAGAGATTATCTGGTCCATGATTAAATCTCACGGGCTTAACTATCTCTTCAAAATCATACTCCTCGAAAAGGAGCAACCATCTACATATCCCCCCCCCCCCCCCCCCCCCAATATAGTTGATTGACCAAGTACTTCAAAGCATAATGGTCTGCGTAAATTTTAAAGTTCGCTCCTAGCAGATAATGCCTGAATTTTTGTAGTGCATAAACCATGGCCAATCCTTCTCTCTTTATGGTTGAATAGTTCTTCTCTACCTTAGATAGTTTTCGACTAGTGAAGGAAATCGGGTCATCAATAAATCCTGCCCCTATTTTAGTTAAGACAACTCCCAATGCTATACAAGACGCATCCACATGCATATGAAATTCCTTCTTCCAATCCGGGAATACTAGGATTGGTGCCATGACCATCTTTTCCTTAAGGGTATCCAAGCTCTTCTAACATTCATTGTCCTAGCAAAACATAGCATCCTTCTTTAACAACTTATCCATGGGCGCAGTGATCTGCGCGTAGGCCTTAATAAACTTCATGTAGTACCTAGTGTTATAGACATTTTTGGGCACTACAACTCCAAGCATGAAATGTCCATAAACCAAGGGCTCCTAAGTCACTAAAAGTGTTGTTCTAACCCCTAAAGGAACAAGGTCAACAGATTACAGCTTCTCGCAAAAGTTCTCCATGAAAAACTGCTCAGAATTGGTCAAAACAGGATCATTTCAGCTGCTCCACAGGCCAAGTGCGTTGCATCTCACCTAAGTACACTATGAGGGTGCGTTGCATTTCAAAAAGCCCTTCTATGGGGTGTGATGGGCGAGAAATGACAAATGGCAGTGTCATTCCGCTAGGTGGAGAGGCAATGGAAGCTTCCAGAAACTTCTCCTGTGACACTTGCCTCTCTAAATTCGACCAAGGATGAGTAAGAGATCATCAATCTCCAAGTGGAAGCAAGAACTATCAGAGAGAAGACACTAATCAAATCATAAGCTGACTCATCTCCATTACAAATATCTATATATGGATCCCTCATCCCAGAGATCCAAAGGCTGGAATTTTGCATATTGTAAGGAATTGTTGTTGGTTTCTTGAGACAAACATCAGATTGTTGGGTGATCTAAGCTTTGTATGAGGTGAAGAGGGGCTTCCTTGCTGAGAGGTTGATGCTGGGTCAGAACAACTGGTTGTAACTCCTCTTGGCTCTTTCTTATTTATCAATAAAAGCTATTCAAGTTTTCCTCCATACTCTTGTGTCATTGATGTTTGCTGCATTTGTATGGTTAATTTACATCTGATCCTAGATTGTTTATGATTATAGATCCATGTATTTGTATAGTGCTATGCTACTGTGATCTTACAGGTACTTTGTGAAGCTGGGCGTGCAAGGGAACAAGTAGCGAAAGACTATCAAGGAAGAGAGGAATCAAATCAGGAGATTAGCGCAAGACAGAGGTTGGTCTTTTTGTTCCTCTCTATCTATAATTCATAAAGGAAAAACGAAAGTAGCTTTACTCTGTTTGTTTCTAAGGCAGCTATCACACCTTAGTGGGATAAGTAGTTCTAAGTAGACACTTTTCCCTGTAACAAAATGGCGACTCCACTGGGGACGAATTAGTTTGTTTGTTTATCTTCCTTGTTGTCTATTTCATAAACTTACAGGTAGCATTCGAACTGCATTTGCCATAGCAAATGCAAAGTAGATAAATGCTACTTCAGTCCATCCACGGGATTTGTTTATGATTTAAACAACTGATTCACAAACTCTCTGATTACCCTTGTGATAGCTCTTAGATCCTCCTTAGATCTACCCCTGATTGTTGCATTACTGATTACCTTTTGCTCGGCCAAAACCCATGAAATGAACTGCAAACTGTGACCCAGAACCCAAACAGAGTCTCGTTTCTGGCCCATCGCACGTACTGTTCAGAGAATCTGAACTTCAGCGCACTTCCCGAGTGGAGAAGGTGCGCTGTATTTCAAATTCCCTGTGTTACAGGTGCGCTGATCAGACTAGGCTTTGTGCCGTTTTGGTTTCTGTGATTCATTCTTTCCAGTTCTATTCCTGAATTTTGCTGCCTGTGATCAGTATATGTCTGTTTGAAACCCCTTTTCCTTGCTGTTATTCTGCCTCCTTTGTACAAAAGAATTGTAAATGTTTTTGTGTGTTTGTTGAGTCATTTTCAGTTCTCCTTTGCAAAAGTAGCGTAATCGTACTGTCGTCCTTTGATTTGAAACTGTCGCAAGTGTTGATTTCGATCATAGGAAATAGTTTGATAACTGTTGATGGTCGATTATCCTGTTACTATTGTTTTTGGTCTGATTTTGTAAATTTTCTAGTGTCGAAAACAAGTATTCATTTCAAAATCGTAAGGTGTTGTGATCGTCTCCATTTTTGATTTCGAAAAGAAACTTGTTGATATTTGTTGCTTGAAAAGAAATTCAGATTTGTGCATCAACTTTCTTTTTACCATTCATATACTAAGAAAGTCGAAAACAAATACATGCATGTGCATTTGCATATAGACAGTCTGATTGGTTTGATTTAGGAAAGTGCATTTAGAGTGTGCTCTTTGCTCTTTGTGAAAAGATTCTGTCTTTCTTTCCTTAGTAGCTAGGATTTTCATTGCATAAAGAAGATAAAAGATTGTTTATCATCTTAGATTTCATTTTAGGAATTACATCTACATCTCGCGGTGAACCTGAAAGGAAAACTTCATAAACAAGATCAACTAGAAAATAAATTTGATGAATCTAACAATGCTTTGGAACTTAACGCACAACATTTAGAAGTCTAGGCTAGAGACGTATTCCGACGTCGTAAATCGTGGTAACTGTTGTTCTCACTGATGGTTGGGTGATTCCTCCACTTTGAGACGATAAGTGCCAGTACGGACTTGTGCTCCCACGTACCATCGAGTATATTTTGGGAGACCCCAATAGGCTTAATCCTTTATCCATAGGAAGCCGTGTCTACCGCCCTATCGATCGCAATGCACTAAACACAGCATTCGGGAAGATTGACTGTCGTACCGTAAAAAGTATTCTGCAGTTTTGCGATTGGTTTAGTAATCCCTCTACCTAGATTTCCAGAGCAGTCCCTTTCGTTCCTTTTCAGAGTCTTTAATAGAAAAGGTCCATCTGAGCACTTGTCACTTCAAGCTCATTAAAAATCGAAGGAGAATAGAGTCATCTTTTGTTTTTTCTCGACTCTTAAAAATTGAAAAAACAAGTTGCGTCAAAGTGTCTAAAATTTATTTTAAATAGAATATTCATTACCCTTTCCTATGTTGATCTTGGGTTGAGAAAATGGAATCCACCAACCAAGGAATTCCCCTTGGAGGAAATCCTAGTCCCTTCTCCTCTTGGGGAGATGTTGGTGCACCCCATATGGCCACATTGTCGCTTCCAGGACTGACAATCGGCTTGCCTGTATGGCTCTTCTCAACCTCTGTCGTTCAGAACACCGCAATTCCTGAACAAGCGAATCAGCGACTAGACGAGTCCAGAGTTACCCACCAACCTTCTACTTCCTCTAATTCTTCCTCTCCTCCTTCCTCTTCGCTTGATGGGGCTGGTAAAACCAAAAGTCAACTATCTGAGAAGAAGAAGGAAAAGAAGAAGAAAGAGAAGAAGAAGAAGGAGCTAAAAGCAAATGGGGGCAAATGAGCATCGTCTAGCGAAAATCCACACACTGCACCGACCAGGCCTAAATCACCATGTGTCATTTGCAAAGGAGACCACTATCATAGAGATTGTCCTTGCATCCCTCGGATCTTAAGGGACTGGTCTCCTCGTTTGCACAACCCGGT
This sequence comes from Pinus tabuliformis, assembly GCA_031772625.1. Classification (NCBI taxonomy): domain Eukaryota; kingdom Viridiplantae; phylum Streptophyta; class Pinopsida; order Pinales; family Pinaceae; genus Pinus; species Pinus tabuliformis. Next base: position 450,523,833 of record CM062816.1, on the reverse strand, counting down.
GTCGTCAACCTCTGGTGATCATGTTGAAAACACACCGTCGAATAGTGAAAGTGAAGCCCCAGGACAAAAAGGAAAATATAGATTTCCTTGTAAACTGTGCGAAGGCGATCATGCCGTCCACCATTGTCCCTTCTTAGACGAGGCTAAAAGAGTTTTGGACGATCGTCCGATTTCACCGTTACGACTTCCTCTTGGATATAAAAAACTCTTGCCGAGTCCGTCACTAGTTGAAAATCCGGCTGGCTCGCTCAGGTGGTCGGCTGAAGCATCTATCATTGAAGATAAACCATCTGAACCCATACCAGACGAAAGTCAAAAGGTCGAGGCGCCAGTTGACCCGGTCTTGCTTTCAGAGGTTCCATATTCAGATGATACAGCCACCGAAGAGAACAAGGATGACACCGTCCAAATTCTTTTCATAAGCACAGACTCCAATGAACATGGGGGCAATTTACCCGTTCCTTTACCGCAGGAAGGAAGTTCATCAGAGTCATACCCGGCCGTCTATTCGGTCCCACCTCCAAGCAACCTAGTTGTCTCCTTTGATTGGAATCAACTAGGCAGATCCCGTTTACCAGCTAGTATACCATTCCGAATCATTGATCAAATATATAGAATGGTTATGGCTGGTACCATCATAGTTGAAGGGGCTTCTGTGAGTATCCTTTCCTCGACTGCTTGGAAAGCGCTTGGTTCGCCATCGCTTTTGCCTAAGATGAGAAATCTAACAGGCTTTGACAAAGGAACCAGTCGACCATTAGGTATCCTTCCCAATGTGCCCATAACATTGAAAAGGAAAACCGTTTAAATGAACGTAATGGTAGTTCAAGGACCCCTAGATTATAATCTACTCCTTGGACGAGACTATATTTATTGCATGGGAGCGATTGTCTCCTCACTCTTTAGAGTAATGTGTTTTCCGCACGAAGGAAGAGTGGTCAAGCTCGTAGACCAGCTTTCATTCCCTGGTTCACGCATAGCAAATAGTCATATACCATCCCTGAATGGTCTTTTCACGCAAGAAATGTCTCAATCTCCAGTTCGCCCGCCTGATGAGCGCGAGTGATTTGGGGGACATGACTGAAACCCAGGGGGCATGCACCCTGGTCTGCTTCGGCAGGAAAACTTCGGGTATAGGGTAGGTTTCCGCGAGAGAATATGACTAGTCTGTACTCCCGTCCGTGATTGGAAGAGGGGGTTATTCTGGAACAAGATTCTCTTGTCAAAGTTACGTGAGTGAAGTAGCCTCCTCCACTCACCTTTGTCTATTTTGGTAGACATCGCCGAAGAAGTGTTTTGTTTACGCTGTGAATAGAACAATCTTTGGTAACCTGTAAGAGGTAGACCTCTCTCGGTAAAACAAATGTTTTGGCGGAAAGAAGAAGGGGTAACCTTGAAATTCTGTTTTATACCTGGGGGCATGCAAACCTTTTGGCGTGCAAGCAAAGAGCAATCATTTATCTTCTTTTTGGATTGGTCGTTTCCTAACTTGCATAAAGAAAGGATGTGGGGCAAAACTCTAAAAATTGCCGTTTTAAATGGGACATTCTTATTATACGACTGGATTAATCGAGCAGTTTTAGCGCATAGTTCAAGCTCGTTAAAAAATAAACATAAGCCATGACCAAATGTTTCCCCCCCGCGTTTAAGCTCATTAAAAAATGAACTATTCCCCGGTAAATAACCATCGTGAATGTAGTACTTCAGCCGTTAAAGCCTTGGTCGTGTTTGCACTGCCACCTCCACTTTGCATTGGCCGATCATTCACCTCCATTTGATTGTTTACCCATTTTGAGGAACAGCTGCGAAGAGTGATCTCACTAGCCATCCTTGTAACACTGCCGTGATTGGAAAAATTCCAAACCTTACCTGGAATCAGTTGCTACCCATTTTATCACTCGTTCCTCAAAAGACGAGTCTCCTTTAAGCTCTTTTCAACTGACTCGTAAAATATGAAAAGATTGCTGAGCCATTGGCCTCTCCAGCTCGTTAAAGGGACCAGAAGTGCTATCCCTCCTCTAAATTTTAATCTTTTTGGACCTGAGGGATCATTACACAAAAAGATCAAGCGCTTGTTTTGTTCGGCTCGTTAAAAGTATCGAAAATTCATCCCTTCTGTATTTTTTTATACTTTTTCGGACTTAAGGGATTAGATGACGAAAAAGGAATTTTGGAGTTTCCTTTACGTTCCTTTTCAAACTCTCTAAAATTGAAAAGGATCGAGTTATCTTTGTCGTTAAACTCGTTAAAATTTTAATAGCGACAAACTTGTCTATAGACGAGAACGAGTTTCACTATCGCTAGGCTCGTTAAAACATAGCGATGGGTTTGCCCGAAGGGAAAATTATAGAACAAGCATATGTTATCCTCCTCAAGCTTGATAAAAATAAAGAGGTACTGGTCAGCAATGACTGGGGAAAAATTGGGAAGAAAACTTGAAGAAACTTTGTTGGTAGCAAGTCGCTCTTGAACATGACACTTCCACTCTGCATCCAAGTCGGGTTGGGTTGTTTCATTCACCGGTCACATCACCATGGTCCCATCATACCATCCACATTTGGGGTTAATGCTACCAATCCATCATGTCAGTGTCGCCGATATGTTCAAGAGAAGTCATTCAGAGAATTCACCTGTGTCTCACCCACTACAATACATTTATACTCAATTCTTTCATGATCGCCACCCTGAACCTTATATCACCAGATCATTTTCACCTCCATTAAAATCATTTGTTCCGTTCCATGTCATTGATGCGGGATTCATTAAGGCCCTCCTATGATGGATCACTTCTTGTTGACATCAGCTCATTATCCAAGAAGTCGATCTAGGAACACCCCATTCAGTACTTTGAAGCTTACATGCCTCAATGGCAAGTTTCTCACTTCCGGCGACAGGTTTACATCAATGACCTTCAACCGAAAGATTTTGCGTGGTGTTCGACGCCAAGTCCTTTATTCACACCACGTGAATTGTACTGCAGTACCTTGAGGGTCATTATCATTATCGGTGCTTCCTCTCGCGCTTGTTAACAGCTTATGTCATTGGCTGGTAATCAAGCGATGTCTTTCCATGTTCGACTTCAGAACATTTCTCACATGGATAGACTTGTACTTCGAGTGAAGATCGAACGAGATTGAAGGCCCCGGATCTAGTTTCATCCATCCGGGCTGCGATATACATTTAGGAAAATAAAAACATCAAATGTACATCATTGCTGCACAGATAATCATCCGATCAAAGGGATGATGGCTCTATCAGAATCATCTGTCTACACTCAGACGATTGTCTGTCCTATGTACATGAAAATGAATTTATAAAGCTGAGCATGGGAATGCCCGCCTTAGCTAGATCATGAAAATATTATGAATATAATGTATTGTATTGTATCTTATTACAGGTCTCCTCCCAGCTTGAAAGAACTTCGGATCCTCATAATAAAGCATTTCACCCGACATCAAAAGATTAACGAACTCATGCTTTAGGGGGCAACTGTTATAGACATTTTTGGGCACTACAACCCCAAGCATGAAATGTCCATAAACCAAGGGCTCCTAAGTCCCTAAAAGTGTTGTTCTAACCCCTAAAGGAACAAGGTCAACAGATTACAGCTTCTCCCAGAAGTTCTCCATGAAAAACTGCTCAGAATTGGTCAAAACAGGATCATTTCAGCTGCTCCACAGGCCAGGTGCGTTGCATCTCACCTAAGTACACTATGAGGGTGCGTTGCATTTCAAAAAGCCCTTCTATGGGGTGCGATGGGTGAGAAATGACAAATGGCAGTGTCATTCCGCGAGGTGGAGAGGCAATGGAAGCTTCCAGAAACTTCTCCTGTGACACTTGCCTCTCTGAATTCGACCAAGGATGAGTAAGAGATCATCAATCTCCAAGTGGAAGCAAGAACTATCGGAGAGAAGACACTAATCAAATCATAAGTTGACTCGTCTCCATTACAGATATCTATATATGGATCCCTCATCCCAGAGATCCAAAGGCTGGAATTTTGCATCTTGTAAGGAATTGTTGTTGGTTTCTTGAGACAAACATCAGATTTTTGGGTGATCTAAGCTTTGTATGAGGTGAAGAGGGGCTTCCTTGCTGAGAGGTTGATGCTGGGTCAGAACAACTGGTTGTAACTCCTCTTGGCTCTTTCTTATTTATCAATAAAAGCTATTCAAGTTTTCCTCCATACTCTTGTGTCATTGATGTTTGCTGCATTTGTATGGTCAATTTACATCTGATCCTAGATTGTTTATGATTATAGATCCATGTCTTTGTATAGTGCTATGCTACTGTGATCTTACAGGTACTTTGTGAAGCTGGGCGTGCAAGGGAACAAGTAGCGAAAGATTATCAAGGAAGAGAGGAATCAAATCAGGAGATTAGCGCAAGACAGAGGTTGTTCTTTTTGTTCCTCTCTATCTATAATTCATAAAGGAAAAATGAAAGTAGCTTTACTCTGTTTGCTTCTAAGGCAGCTGTCACACCTTAGTGGGATAAGCAGTTCTAAGTAGACACTTTTCCCTGTAACACCTAGTATGTCCCAAAGTCACGCGTAACTATTTTACATTCCTAGGGGGCTCCAAATTGATAATTACAACAATCTTAGCTGGTTCTACCATCAATCCTTGCTTACAGACAACATGTCCCAAAAGTATTCCATAAGGTACAAAAAAATGCATTTCTTTAGATTCAAGGAGATCTTATATTTTCAACATGTATCCAAAATCAAGCACAAACAAGAGACATGATTCTTGACTAGCCCAAACACTTTCCAATCATCGAAGTAGACTTCCAAAACTTTATGAATGAATTCCTTGAACGCTGCAACTACCACCCTTGAGAAAATCGCAGGAGAATTCTTCAGTCCAAAAGGCATGACTGTGACTGTATATTGGAAAGATCCCAATTTTTTAGTGAAGGTAGTCTTTCTTCTACCTTCCAGCGCAATATTAATTTGGTGGTATCCCGAGAATCCATATTTGAATAAATAAGCTTCTTATCCACTAACATTTTCAAGAACTTCATCTATAAACAACGTAGGGAACTGATCATGTACATATGCATCATTTAATTTCCGTAGATCTATGCAGATCCTAATATCACCCTTTGTTCTCTTCTCCTTGAACACCCTAGGACTGACCCATTATGATTCTTCTACGGGTTCAATTATTCCCACCACGAGCATCTTGTCAAGTTCCTCTCTTACCTTTTCCTTGCTTTAGGATTCAACCAATATGGGCACTTCTTAACCGGCTTGGGATCTGGTTTTAGATTGATCTTCATCATACCCAAAGCTCCTATTATCCCCTTCAAGTCAGAGAACTTAGCTAGGAATAAATCTTGATATTCGTGTAATAATTCAGCGACCTTATCCACTATGTCTTCATCCCAATAGTCGCCAATGTTTGCGAATTTCAATTCTACTTCTAAGCCAATATTTACCTGTTTTGTGCACACCGATTGTGAGTTATCAACGATCTCCGTATCAGGTCCAACAAGTTCGCATTGTCCCTCTAACTCAGGGATATTAATATTCCATGGATCCTCATCACCTTCTTCCATAGTAACATTGTAACATTCCAAAGCATGTTGTAGTTGCGTACTCCAGTCAAGTTGTATACAAGTGATAGGCTCTATGAGTGTTCAAAATATTGCTGCTTTAATCTCTTGAAGCACTTCATCAATGCATTCGAACCCATCTTCAAAACTGAATGTTAGCAAGAAACTCTCCTTCATTTCATCCTAATCAGCAGTCCTGTGTTGTAACCTTGTCTCTAAATACCAGCTCCTTGGGATAACATCCAGGGTATGAATAAAGATGTGCACCCACTATGGTTGAGGTACCTCACCCCATGCCTTAGCCATTGAGCCAGATGTTCACGCAGATCATCCTTCCTTGTGTATTTTTCAGTAAATCATGTGTTTGCGCAGTGAAATCTTAACCGCATCATTCTACAATATGCCTTTTAGTCAGCAAAGTTATCCTTGTATGTACCCCACCATCTTGCAGGTGTAGCCCTCAATGCTAGATCTAGGGTCTGGAACCGATGCTCCTCTGGTACATCCCTTTCAAAATGGTCAAGAAATATATTAACATCATCTAATCCATCATGATAAGGCAACTTACTTACCTCAGTAGATATATTGCATAGCGACTTTGTAACTCGATTACATCGCAACGTAGAGACCTCATGCAACTGATTCTACCATTTTTCTAACTCTTCATTCGAATCTGATTGTCAGGAACTGTCCTTCTCCCAGCTGATCCTTCTATCCGTAGTCAAACTGATCCAATCTTCATTTTTCACAATTAGCTTATGTATGTGCACAATGTATGTATCTTCATAATAATCATGGTTTGGTTCTGTGTATCGCGCACCTTATGCTAGATCCAACAAAACAATCACTCAAAGATCATTCTTTTCAAATACCATGCTTCACTTCTTTAAATTAATTATTGAGTTCATTTCAAAGGCCCAATCAATCCCGAGCAACGCTGGGTATGGATTACTGTCATCTACCATCTCAATAACTTCAAAATCTTCTACTGCTCTTGCACCTTCAATAACTACAGTTACCCCATGCAAGCGACCCATTGGAATTATCTTTCGTTGATTCTCCATGCGCAGCTGATTTGGTGACCATTGTAAATTAGACTTTTTCATACGCTACCAAGTTTTCTTTGGTAGTACGTTAGCATCAAAGCCAAAATCTAGGATGACCTGGTCTATTTCAAAATCACCAATCTGCGTTGTCAACCGCATCTCCCTATCGGTTCTCTTCTTGCTTCGGTTCACCTTATTGACTGCGCGATATTCTCGTAACGACTTATCCTTGCTGGTGTAGTTATATATCAGATCTTTCAGTGCTTCAACTACCTTCTGATCCCGTAATAACTTCATACAAGTCTGCAGAAACGATTTTAATAACGTGGGATTTGAATCCTGCGTCACAGTAGCTTCTTTACGTGTCTCCTTTTTTGGAACTAGCGATATCTATTTCTTAGACGTAGACACACTTGGATCCATAAAAAAATTTCTTTCCTCCATGAACGTCTTTTTTTTCTCTATGTAAATCAAGCCCAACATCTTCTCACCTGCTTTTCGAAACCATAAATCTAATACTGATCATTTTCCTTCGACCTTGTCTTCACCAGTGGCTATACCACTTCGCATGACTATGTTGATATTGGCAACGTCTCCGCACGACTCATAACTCATCATTGGAATATTCTGCATCGGCTTTTGGTTCTTCTTCTCCTGTATCTTCACTATTAAGACCGGACAATCTTCTATAACATGATCAAATTGTTGAAAGTATTAACAATAAGGGTGAGTCATATTTTGACAGTCGCACGCAAAGTGTCTTGGTTCTCCACAGTTGTAGTAAATGATCTGGCCCTAACCTCTTCCATCTCCTCTTCCTCCTCCTCTTCCCCATCATTGGAATCCTCCACGAGCTGTAGGTGAGCCTTGATCATTTCGCGCGCAGTTTTCAACTTGAATTCTATACAACGGAGTCCTATCCATCATTAGTTCATAGCTTCGACAATTTCTTTCATCATGACCAACTGATTTACAAACGTTACAAAAGAGTTTCTTTGGATACTATATAAAATTCTGTAATAAAGAATAATTATTTGTTAAATATTGTCCTGATACATGGTAGATGCAACACCAGGCACTTGCACATGTGCTTGATCCAGTGAAAGATTCTGGCTTCATCGGGTTGAGACCCCCCACAATTATATAATCCTGGAATACAGGGAAATGATCTTTACGATAACCTTTAACCTTGCACTACATGTACCAAACTTCAGAATGTGATTATGATTTAACCTCTTTTCCCTTCTTTAGATCCTGCAACTCCATATGTAGGCTCGCTAACTACGACTAGATCTATTGAACTCCTATATTCGTGTCTTGGATTGGCAAAGCTTCTAGGTTCATCGTGATTTCCAATGCTTCAGCTTGAGACCCAATCTTCTGCTAATATAATGAAAATCTCAAGTGAGGTAATAATGAAGCTATGTACAAGTTCCTATGTTGTTCATCTGAAACATGAAGATTTACTTGGCTCAGTAAGCACTTCAGTTGTTGATCTATATCCCACGCAGACTCGTTAGCGCTATGCTTGATCTCCTTTATTTCAGTCACACACTGAGCTTGTGACTTCAACTTCCTAAATTCTTCATTCAACACATTCTTTGTGTTAGCTAATGAAGCAGTCGGATAAGTCATACTATACCTGATGTACCATGTAAGCGCTCTATCTTGTAGCACTCTAACCAGTTGCGCTTTCTTCATGTCATCATCATTGACCTACTGCGCTTTCCACACATCTTTTGCAACAAACCAAAATTGATCAGAATCCTCTGATCCCTAGCCCCTAAATACAAGCATTTTCACTGTATTTTCCATACTAAATAGAGGAGGTGGAGGTGTATGAGGTAGAGGTAAAGGCGGAGGTGGAGTGGATGGATGGATGTGGAATTCCATAAATTACCTGATCTACTAACTGCGTTGCACCTATGGGCATACTAGGGCTACTTCTTTCTTCTTCACTTTCAGACTCTCCCAATAAAGGATTGTATTCACTTTCAACGAATTTGTCTAGATCTACTCTAAATTTCTTTCCACTTCGAATTGATCCAATATAACCTCTCTTAAACATTAAGGTAAAGGCATAATCCCTTTTTCACACAAAATCATTTTAAGGTAGATTTATAGCAATTTCAGGTACATACCTCTTGGACCTTTGAAGAATCGGTGTTTAACTTTGCCATAAGACACAGATGTATCGACTGCAAATTTAGTGATGAAACCACACAAGATATTATCAATCCAGTAATCAACAACCCTTGCAACCTTATAATCAAATCCCTTGAGATGTTTGACTAATTCTGGAGTCCACACAATAGGATTGTCATGCTTCCAAGTAGGTTCGTTCTGTGCTAATTTGGAAAGCCACTCGTGTAATTCGCAAGGGAATGTTGAAAACAAAGCTTCGTGCACTTCTATGTAGAGATATCTCTGTAACCATTTTTCTTTTGACAAGCACAGATTTTGATTCTCTTGAACTACAAACTCATGCAATTTATGATCTATCCTCTTGTCAATTTATTTCTTAGTTGGTATCCACTTATGCCACATCACACATCCCTCAGATAGATTTTGGTCCTGACAACAGAACCATTTATTGGCTTGAGGGGGCTTGGACACAAGTTCAAAGCTATTTGCACTAACCAACAAAACCCTACACTACTAGCCCTTTCGGCAACAACCCACTTAGCGCAGGTTGTAGTCTCACCCGAGGCGGTATTGGGGGATGCTGGAACTAGGTTTCTGCATCCATAAGGTTATTTGATGTGGGGGTTAGGCATTTCTTCAGTTTCAGGCCTGATCTAACCTTTGTGAACCCTTATCCTTAAAATCCCCAAACTTAAAGTAGTTTTCAATTAAATTGTGTTATGAGCTTCACCTAAGGGTCTAATCATGCATAAAATAACGTCTAACAATAGATCTAGATCTTCGCGCTGCAATTAAGACAATAATATAGATAAATTACATTCAATTGAGCATAAATACAGAAAACACATAATTATATAAATTGGACACATAATTTCTTCAAATACTCTTTATTATTTTAGATCTTCATTATATAGACTTTTCAGATCATGCACACACATTTGTAGGGGACTGTACACTCAACTGCAAATTTACCAAGGTCTTTGCACACATAGCAGCAGGAGCCTTCCCCTTCCCCCAAAATACAGAAAGATCTTACTTTATAGACTCAAAACAAATCCAATCTTACTCATTGATTTTCTTAGACTTGTTAAGACACCCCTTTATATAATTTTCCCTATTACAATACCATGGTCCACAAACCATGGTTGAAGCTCAAAAACATACAAAAACTAAGGGGATTTTACCTTCTTAAAGACCCTTGACTCCTAGTGACCTACGCTATTCGCACTCAACTCCTCAAAATGCAGATATTTTACAATATCTTATCAAAACTTGACCCAGGGGAACTCGTCCCAACACCAGGACAACCCATCAAAGCCACAAGAAAATAAAAACACCACGAAGATAAAGAAGGACACAAGGAATTTATGTGATTTCCACAATAGCCCCACTCACAACACAAGTGAGTGTCAATACAAGCAGTCACTAGTGGTTGAGCTGAAGGCTTCCAAATCAGATGCATGTTTTGACTCTGAGTCAAAAACAAACAAGGGGAATGACAAAGGGAAGTAGATTATCGTTATAGAGCCTAGTGCCACCACTGCCACCACCAATATCCAGAAGGATGAGCCGGAATATCCAGAGGATGGGGAGCAACTCTTCCACTCACAGATCTGGGTGAAGGGTTCTCCGTTGCAGTTCATTGTTGACAACGGGAGCCAAAAGAAATTCATTTTAGTAGAGGTCATGAAGCGATTGGGCCTACCGACCACACCATACCTGTAGTCGTACACCATCGGGTGACTTCACCAAGGGCTGTAGGTTTTAACCCCATAAAAAAATTACCTACATATGAATTCTAAAACACAAAAAATAAACAATGCAAGAGCACAACACATAAAACACATATACATAGAGATTTCCCCTGGATCCCAAAACCGGGACTACCAGCTTGATTTTTCATTATGTTCCTTTCAATGTTACAATACATATTTATACATGCTGAAGCATCCAATACCATGGACCGAAAACCATGGCGTCTAAAACCATGTGTGAAAAATCATGCACAAAACCATAGGTAGGTCCGCCCAACCTAATATAGGGTCCAAAAACAAAATTTTTTCGGGGCGCTGCCCCAGACCCCATAGAGTGGGGTTACCTGCACCCCTCAAACCCCCTATGACTCCCCCGCTACACAATCGGTGCAACGAAGGGGTGGCTCCACCCCCCTCCTAACCCCTCGGTTAACTTCATGGGCTAGTCATGAAAAGGATATAACAACCCAACGTTCTCCCACTTGTTGTTTTCTTTCCACAGGGGGGCACAAGAGAGCTTAGTCATTTATCTATCCCTCCAATGCCCATTGTTTCTATACACCAAGAGAACTTCTCAGAGCTCACAGGTTTTGACAATGCATTTGCAGTATTCTTCAAAGTGTCCACCTTTACCAGCAACACCTTTTTGTCTTCTATCATATCCCTCACAAAGTGATACTGAACATCAATGTGCTTTGTCTTTGAATGGTAAGTAGGGTTCTTTGCCAAGAAAATTGCACTTTGGCTGTCACAGTCTATCCTTATAGCTCCCTGTACTAACCCCATACTTGAACACAATCTCTGCAACCAAACTTCTTCCTTGCTTGCATGAGTGGCTGCCATGTATTCTGCCTATGTAGTTGATAGTGCCACTACAGATTGTTTCTTACTCATCCAACTAAATGCACCTCCAAATAGGTTAAACACATACCCACTTGTAGATCTTCTCTGATCTAGATCTCCAGCCCAATATGCATCAACAAATCCAGCGATATCCAAAACTCTGTCCAATCCTAGTCTTCCTTGGTAGCACAAACCATAATCACTAGTGCCACGCAAATACCTGAAAACCCGCTTCACTGAGGTCCAATGCTCCTTTCCTGGTTTTGACATAAACCTGCTCAATACTCCCACTACATGTGCAATGTCTCGTCTGGTACAGACCATCGCATACATCAGGCTACTAACTGCACTTGCATATGGAACATGGGACATATCCTCTTCCTCTTCTTGTGTCTTGGGACACTGTTCAACAGATAACTTTACACCTACAGGAATAGGAACCTTCAATCGGTTTACTATCCTGCATATTAAACCTCTGCAATATTGTCTTGACATACTTCCTTTGGTTTAACTAGAGCTTCCTCTTTTCCCGAACTATTTTAATTTCCATGCCCAAAATATAGTTTGCAGCACCAAGATCTTTCATGTTGAATTTGAAGGACAATTGGGTTTTCAAATCCTAGATAATTTCTTTGTCATTTCCAACCAGCAACATATCATCCACATACAAGACCAAATAAATAACATGGTCACCAATTAATTTAAAATACACACAGTGATATGCTTTGCTTCTGGTGAAGCCAAGTCCCCATATTAATGTATCAAATTTTTTATACCACATCCTTGGTGACTATTTTAACCCATACAAAGACTTCTTTAACTTGCATACCATTTCTTTCTTACCCTTCACCGCAAAACCTTCAGGTTGCTTCATGTAGATCTCCTCTTCTAAATCCCCGTGAAGAAATGATGTCTTCACATCCATCTATTCTACCTCTATGTCAAAAGCAGCAACAACAGATAAAAGTAATCAAATAGAAGCTACCTTGGCAACAGGAGAAAAAATATCACCAAAATCAATTCCCAGCACCTAGGAATAACCTTTTGCTACCAACCGAGCTTTGTATTTCTCCACCTTTCCTTTTGCATTTGTCTTCTTCTTGAACACCCATTTGCTGCCAATGGGTTTCCTTCCAGCTAGCAACTCCACCAGATCCCAAGACTTCTTTTTGTGCAAAGATGCCATTTCATCAAGCATGGCCTCCTTCCAGAGTTTTCCATCCTCTGAATCTACTACTTCCTTCACAGTTCTGGGATCATCATCAGTAATAAATAAAGAACAATTTGAACAGAAATTAGTTGGACTATACCTTTCTAGTTGCCTTCTTTCTCGAATTGATCTTCTCACAGCCGGATTTTGTGGCTCTTCATCTTCTGATTCCTCCTCTGCTGTAGAGTTTGATTCTTCCTCCTTTAGCTCAAGCTCTAACTTCTCGGGTTCCTTTGGTTGGACTTCATTTTTAATAACATCTTTCACCTCTCTGAACATCACATCTCGGCTGTACACAACCTTCCTTGTTACTTGGTTCCAAAGATTATAACCATTTAAACCATCCTTATACCCAATAAAGATGCACTTTTCATATTTACTATCCAACTTGGTTTGTTTCTCTTTTGTAACATGTACATATGCATCACATCCAAATACCCTCAGATGTGAAAGAGAAGGTTTCTTACCAGTCCATACCTCTTGTGGAGTCTTATCCTCCAATGTTGATGAACATGATCTATTGACCAGGTAACACGTTGTCTCCACCACCTCTACCCAGAATTCCTATCCTAACCCAGCACCACTGAACATGCTTCTTGCCCTTTCCATCAACGTCTTGTTCATTCTTTCTGCAACTCCATTTTGCTGAGGTGTATATGGAGTAGTCTTATGCCGTGCTATACCACACTTCTTACAGAATTCTTCAAATTCCTTACTGCAAAACTCTCCACCATTATCTGTCCTCAACACCTTTATCTTCTTCTCTGTTTGGTTTTCCACTAGAGCCTTAAATTCTTTAAACCTGTCAAAGACTTGAGATTTCTTCTTAAGGAAATATATCCATGTATTCCTTGAGAAGTCATATATAAATGATACATAGTACATAGACTTACCCAGTGATGGAACCTTCACAGGTCCAAACACATCACTGTGCACAAGTTCTAATATATGTTTCTCCCTCTTTCCACCAGAGGGGAAACTCACCCGATTCTGCTTCCCATATACACAATTTTCACAGAAATCAAAATACAGAGAGCTATTACTCATACCTTCTACCATACCTTTACCATGAAGTATTCGAAGGCCCTTCTCTCCAATATGTCCAAGCCTTTGATGCCACAACATGGTCTTCTCTCCAGTGACCATTAGATTTTCTACTCCACTTCCAGGAACCACAGATCTGTTGCACCTATCAACAACAGTGCTACCTTGCAGCGTGTACAAAGTTCCAATCCGAACCCCCCACATCAATAACAGTGCTCCTCGAACCATATTGCAGGTATCCTTCTCAAACACTGTTTTTACACCTGCATCATCTGACTTTCTTATAGAAATCAAATTTCTGGCCAATGCAGGAATATGTAGAACACCCGGAAGTGTTCTAACCCTTCCACCTTGCAACTTCGACTTTACGTTTTTGCGACCAACGATTCTAGCCTTCCTATCATCCCCTAAGAAGACATCACCACCATCGTATTTCTCGTACTCGCAGAACCACTCTCTATGGGGAGTGAAGTGAAAGGATGCACCTGAGTCAATCAACCATGCCTAATGATCTACATGTGTACTTGAAGAAGCCAAGTACACATCCCCACCTTCATCTGAGGTGGTTTTCACCACTGCAGAAGGAGCATCATCAGATCCCTTTCCTTTTTTAGGAGTTTTAGATTTATAGTCCCTTTTGTAATGCCCTTCCTTTCCACATGTCCAGCACACAACCGTTACATGTTTCCCTGGAGATTTAGATCTCCCACTCAATGACTTATTTTTGTTTCTGTTCTGGGACTGTCCTCGTACAGACAAGGCATCACCACTCTGGCTCTCCATATTTTTCCGTCTCATCTCCTCCGTCAGCAAGGATGAGACTATTTCATCAAACTGAAAGGTAGTTGCATTGCTACCTATTGCAATAACTAGACTGGTAGAGAACACAACAAACTAATGCACTTATTTTCATCTGAAATTTTGATATCAACAGACGATAACTGACTTACCACAGTATTAAATGCATTTAGATGCTCTTTCACTGAGTCTCCATATTTCATCCTTAGGTTATACAACTTTTTCCACGGGAACAATTTATTCACTAGAGACTTAGATTGGTACAAAGTCCCTAACTTGTCCCACAAAGCCTTCGTCGTAGCTTCCCCTATACATTCAACAATATTGAATCTGAGACACACAATCATATTGTTCTCTCTGCCTTCGATCCAACTTCTTTCATTCTTCATCGGACACTCCCATCAGTTTAGTACCCAGATCTACCGCAATCAACTAATCTTTATCCACAAACAGATCCTCCATCTTGAGTTTCCACAACTCAAAACTCTGACCATTAAATTTCTCGATCTCTATCTTCCACTGCTCGCCATCTTCTTTCACCACTAGAATCGATCTCGCAGATCTCCCACTAAACAAGGTCTACCACAGGCCCGAGCGAAACCCCTCAGCAACAAAGGCATCCCCTTGAAGCCAAAACAGCTTCGATACCAAATGTAGGTTTTAACCCCGTATAGAAATTACCTGCATACGAATTCTAAAACACAAAAAATAAACAATGCGAGAGCATAACATATAAAACACATATACATAGAGATTTCCCCTGGATCCCAAAACAGGGACTACCAACTTGATTTTTCATTATGTTCCTTTCAATGTTACAATACATATTTATACATGTCGAAGCATCCAATACCATGGATCGAAAAAAATCGCATCCCAAACCATGGACTAAAAACAATCGCGTCCAAAACCATGTGACTGCCCCCGCTAAGCAATTAGCGCAACAAAGGGGGGGCTCTACCCCCCTTCTAACCCCCCAGTTAACTACATGGGTCAGTCTTGGAAAGAATATAACAACCCAACAAGGGCTAGATCTCTGTGCCAGCCAACAGTGTCACCTTCCCTACAACATCAAGCCCTTCACAGATGAGGTACTGTGTGATGTTGATCCTCTTGAAGTTGTGATGTATTATTTTGCCAACCATACTTGTGGAAGCAACATGTTGTGTATGATTCTAGGCATTGCACTGTTATTATTACTTTGGAGAATAAGTTATGCAGGATACTGGAGGTAGCACTGCCTACCGCCATTTCTTTGATCACTGTGACACAATGCAATAAGATCATTTCCCAGGCTGGGAAATTTGCTTTCCTTATCATTTTCCCTAAGGGACAAGAAGAATATTGTGGCCACAACCTCCAGACAAGTCTCCTTAGCACAACAACAACAAATGGACAAGGTTGTGGATGACTACAGGGACATATTCACCTCACCCACAAGGGTATCTCTACACTGTCAGATCAAGCACCTCATCGATCTGACCCTGGGTGCGTAGCTACCTAATGGAACGATCTATCAACGCTCCGTTCTAGAGAATGATGAAATCAAGAAGTAGATTCAGGAGTTGTTACAGAAATGGAACATCATGCCAAGTTCATCACCCTATGGGTACCCGATCATGTTGGTACAGAAGAAGGATGAGACTTGGAGACTCTGTATTGACTATCGGGCACTAAACAAGACCACTATCTAGAATAGGTATCCAATCCCATGGATTGATGACCTTTTGGACCAAAAAAAGGGGGAAAATATTTCAATAAGATTGACTTTAAGTCCAGTAAGCACCAGGTATGGATTGAACCCTCCGATGTGTGGAAGATTGCCTTCAAATCCAAGGAGGGCTTTTTCGAATGGTTTGTCATGCGTTTTGGGTTGAAAACTACCCCCACAACCTTCAGGAGGCTGATGGAAGACATCTTGCAACCCTTCACTAAATCATTCATAGTTGTGTGTCTAGATGAAATTCTTATCTTCAGCGACCGTTGGGAAAAGAAACTCCACCATATTCGATAGGTCCTCCAAACCCTGCGGCAACACAAGTTGTGTGCAAATTTGGAGAAATCCACTTTTGGTATGACCCAGGTTCAATATTTGGGGTACATCATTGATGAGTGAGGTGTGCATGTGGACCCAACCAAGATAAAAGCATTCAAGATTGGTCAGCCCCAACCACTCTAACAGATCTCCACATCTTTATGGGTCTTTCCAACTTCTACCACGAGTTCATGTCGGGGTTATCTCATATCACTTGGCCTTTGAGTCAAGTCACCAAGGGAGAAGAAAAATAAAAGTTATTTTGGTCTGAATTCCAATAGAAGGAATATGTCGAGTTGAAGCATTGCCTCTACTCTGCACCAGTCCTCACATTACCAGACCTGCAATAACCATTTGAAATCGAGACAAATGCCTCTGACTATGATATCGATGTAGTTCTTACTCAGCAGGGGCATCCCGTGGCATATCACAGTGAGACACTTTTAGACACAGTTCGAAAGCATCCCACCTAAGAAAAAGATATGTATTCCATTGTGTAGGCCTACTGAAAATGGAAGGATTACATTCTGAGAAAGGAAATGGTCATCCACAAAGACCACCGACCCCTATAGTTCATAGAGACACATGGGATGTTTTAGAACGATCACCATAAAAAATTGTCCACATACCTACAACAGTTCCATTTGAAAATTAAGTATAAGAAGGGTAGCACCAACAATATCCCAAACTGTCTCAGCTAACCGTCGGTCATGGTGTTGACCACTATGATCGATTCTTATGGGCACGAGACTATGGGGTTGTCTAATCTTTACAAAGACGATTCAAAATTCATCAACACATACCAGACACTCCTGGAAGGCAAGAAAGTTCCAAATTTGCACCTCTAGGATGCATTGTTATGCCACCTGGGACACTTATATGTTCCTTCAAATGAGTGTTCCAAGATGATTTACGAGGTGCACTACCATTGGGTCGCTGGACCTTTCAAGGTAGAAAAAATAGTGGCAGTGTTGCAAAAGTGATTTTATTGGTTGAACCTTCAAGAAGACATTGGGAAGTACATCAGATTATGCACTGCCTGTGCCATTTCGAAACCAACCATCAAGAAGCAAGGCCTATACGCTACTCTACCTACTCCTAGTCGACCTTGGGAATCCATCTCCATGGATTACATGTCGGGCCTTCCTTCTACTAAGCATGGAAACAACCGTGTTTTTTGGTCATGGATAAATTCTCTAAGATGGTCATTCTATGAACTTGCAAGAAGAGTATCACAACAGAAGCCACTACTAAGCTCTTCTTTAAACGAGTGTGGGTAAACTTAGGGATCCCACAGTCCAATATCTCAGATCAGGATAGTAGGTTCCTAAGAACATTTGGTTAAGTCTCTGGTTGATGTTGGATACCAATATCACTAAGTCCACGGATTTACACCCCCAAATTGATGGCCAAACAAAGGTCATCAATAGTATGATTGTACACATTCTGTGTATGTATAACTTGAAGCATCCACGCACATGGGATAATAGCCTCCCCTATGTCCAGCATAGCTACAACAAAGCTTTCCATAACTCAATTGGACACAACCCTTGAGCTACAACCCCTTCAGGTGGGGTTGGGATTCTAGCCATTATGTCCCATTGATCTGGTCATACCATTTGCAGCTACTCAAGCAAATTTGGCTCATGTCCAATCCGAAGCTGACAAGGGCTAACAATTTCATTGAGTGCATTTATCACATCTGCCAGCAGGTCCATGAAATATTGGATAGAGATAATGCTAAGTACAAGCAATGAAATTATAAGCATCGGATGGCACATAAGTTCCAGGCGGGAGACACAGTTTGGCTACATTTGCAGAAGGAGCACCTCCTTGGGCCCCACTGCAAGCTTCGCCCACTCCGATATGGGCCTTACACCATCACCAAGGTTGTAGGGGACAATGCTTTCGAGATCAAAATTCAACCATTCCTTGGCCTACACCTAGTGTTCAATGTGGACCACCTTTGACCATACTTTCCACCATTATTGTACACATCACACATTGTAGAACAACTCACACAAACAAAGTTAAACCTAGACTGCATGGAACATGCCACAACTGATCGGATCATGTACATGTAGATCAAGAACACTCGCCAATAGAAGATCCAACTGTATCAGGTTTTCAAAGATGGCCAAATCCTGCACCAAGGCAAGTGGCTCAACAGGGACCAAGTTTAACAAAATTTTCTTCATCTCATGGATGCACTCAATACAATGGGGACCATTACTTCCTAAGGGGGGAGGACTGAGCCAGTTGGATATTAGTGGCCACTCACCTATTCCACTTGGACCCACAGTATTGTTTATTTTCAGTTTCCTTAATTTTAGCACAACTTACTATTTTTGGTAGCTTTTCGAGTCTTAAACTTGTGTAGCAATTTTGAGGGATTAAAAGATGTTTTTAGAGAAAACAAAGAGATTGGAAAAGTCCCAAACTAATTTAATAATTTATTTTTTCCTTCTCTTAAAAATCTTTGAAACAAGGTATTATGATAGCCAAATGGAAATCATATGCCAAAGTTACAACACCGAGAAGTTGATGTACCAATTTACCCAAACGAGGCCCACAATTTTGGCGCTTCATGTCCTAGGGTTAGGTTTTTTGGATGTTTGGGGTTTCCAATGTTTCTCAACAATAAAAATTCCTTTGAGCCTCATTGTAACAAAGTTCAAAGGTATGTAGTTGCCACATATCTTCTCAGAGATAAGCTACCATCCCCCAAGCTAGTTTATTTACATTTATGTATGTAAGCATATTTTAGTTATTTTATATTAATGAAATGAAGTTTTATTTCTACTGCATCTCTGTGTTTATGTGTATATCCGTATTTTGTTGCGTTCTTGCATAAGTCTGGATCAGTGGTACCAAAGAAGGATACTCTTTCTCTGTTTTTCTTTGCATGTCCCCAACGAGGTTAGGGCATTAGGAGTTAGGGCTTGAACTAGTTGAACCTTTGCAAGACCAGCTTCGAAAACCTCAACAGCCTCCCATGTTGAAAGAAAAGAAACGAGGCAGGAGATCCTTTCAATATATTGTTTGAGGAAGCCCTCAGGTGACAAAGGATCGCGATGATGGATAACTTTTCTCATATCCTTTTGTGGCTACCCATATGTGACACATCTTCATCTAGCAGCCACTCTGGAGGTGTCACTCCTTTTAAGGTACAAGTTAACTTTGACATTCCCATATTTGAAGTTCATATAGATGTAGACATCATCGATAGATGGTTAAATCTGTTGGAAGGATATTTTTTAGTTCATGACTTTTCCAATTGGGAAAAGATTACATTTGCACTCCTCAAATCACCCCACATCTCAAGGACTCATGGGAAACCTATTGTGAACAAAAGGACGAGAGGGAATCATGAATATTTTTAGTCACACCCACTTGGAATTCTTTCTCAGATGCCATCAAGGAACAATATTACCCTGTCGGGAGCTATGGAGATAAATACATAACATGGACCACACCGCGGTAGGGAAATGACAAAGATGTGTCGAAGTTCACGAATGGTTTTAATACTCTTTACACAAATATGGGTATCAAGGATTATGAGAGGAATTTGGTAATCAAGTACTGTGGTTGCTTACACATGTACATCCAGGATGACATGGAGTTCCTAGATATATCCTTTCTTGGCACCACCTATTTATATGTTGTCAAGATCAGGTATAAATTTAAACAGAAGAAGAAATACTTTGAAAATGTGAATCTGAAGCAAATGAAAGGTGCCCCCAAACCACATAACAAAGGATAAATCCAAGGTGGGGCAACCCAGGGAAACCTGTCGAAGTCGGAAGAAAAGAAGAACACCACAAAAAAAATAAGGACATAGGGAAATGGTGTGAGTTCCATAAGAGCCCCACTCACAACACAAGTGAGTGTTGAGCCAAGTAGTCACTAGTGGACGAGTTGAAGGCTTCTCAATCAAATGCATGTTCTGACTCTGAGTTAGAAAATGACAAGGGGAATGACAAAGGGAATAAAACTATCAATGCAGAGCCTAGTGCCACCATTGCCACCACCAAGATCCAGACGGATGAGCCCGAAGATCCAGAGGAGGGGGAGCCACTCTTCCATTGACAAATGTGGGTGAAGGGTTATCCATTGCAGTTCATTTTTGATAGCGGGAGCCAAAATAACATCATTTCAGTAGAGGTCATGAAGTGTTTGGGCCTACGGACCACACTATACCCACAGTCATACACCATCAGGTGGTTTCACCAAGGGCGAGATCTCCACATTAGCCAACAGTGTCACCTTCCCTATAGCATCAAGCCCTTCATAGATGAGGTACTGTGTGATGTTTCTTATCTTGAATTTCGTGATGTCTTATTAGGAAATCCATACTTGTGGAAGCGACATACTGTGTATGAGTCTAGGCCTTGCACAAGATACCAGAGGTAGCACTTCATATCGCCATTTCTTTGATCACTGCGAAGAAATACAGTAAGATCATTTCCTAGGTCAAGAAATTGTTTTCCTTATTATTTTCCCTCAGGGAAAGAATAATATTGTGGCCATGACCTCCAGACAAGGCTCCTTCGCATGACAAAAATAAATGGACAAGGTTGTCGAGGAGTATAAGGACATCTTCACCTCACTCACAGGGGTACCTCTACATTTTTAGATCAAGCACGCCATCGATCTGACCCCAGGCACACCGCTACCTAATGGACCAATCTATTGATTCTCTATTCTAGGGAACAATCAAATCAAGAGGAAGATTAAGGAGTTGTTACAGAAAGGGCACATCATGTCAAGTCCGTCTCCCTTTGGGTTCTCGATCGTGTTTGTACAGAAGAATGATGGGACCAGAAGACTCTGTATTGACTATTGGGCGATGAACAAGATCAATATCCAGAATACGTATCCAATCCCATGGATTGATGACCTTTTGGTCCAGCTCAAGGGGGCCAAATATTTCAGTAAGATTGACTTGAAGCCTGGTTATTACCAGGTACCGATCGAACCCTTCAATGTGTGGAAGACTTTCCTCAAATATAAGGAGGGCCTTTTCGAATGGCTGGTCATGCCTTTCAGGTTAACGAATTTCCCCACAACCTTCATGAGGCTAATGGAAGACATATTGTGACCCTTCACTAACTCATTCATAGTGGTGTATCTGGTTGACATTTTTATCTTCAGCCATAGTTGGGAAAAGCACCTCACCATATTCGATAGGTCCTCCAAACCCTGCGGCAACACAAGTTGTGTTCCAACATGGAGAAATACACTTTTGGTATGACCCAGGTTTAATATATGGGGTACATCATTGACAAGTGGGCTGTACATGTGTATCCAGCCAAGAAACAAGTCATTCGGGATTGTCCAGCCCCAAACACTCTAACAGAGCTCCATAAATTTTTAGGTCTTCCCAACTTCTATTGCAGGTTCATGTTGGGGATCTCTCATATCACTTGGCCTTTGAGTCAAGTCACCAAGGGAGGAGAGAAAGAAAATTTCTTTTGGTTTGAATCCAAAAAAAGGCATTTGTAGAGTTGAAGCATCACCTCTACTTTTGCACCAGTCGAGACAAATGCCTTCGACTATGTTATTGGTGCAATTCTTACTTAGTAGGGGCATCCTATGGCATATCGTAGTGAGACACTTTCAGACACAGTCCAAAAATATCCCGCCTATGACAAACAGATGTATTCCATTGTGCAGGCCTGCTGAAAATGGAAGCATTACATTTTGGGAATGAAACGGTCATCCACATAGACCACCGACCCCTGCAATTCATACAGACACAGGGAAAGTTGCAAAATGATCACCATCAGAAATGGTTTGCATACTTGCAATAGTTCCATTTGAAAATTAATTACAAGAAAGGAATCACCAACAATGTTGCAGACTATCTCAGTCGACTGTAGGTCATGGCGCTGACCACTGTGCTTGACTCTTGCGGGGTTGCCGCATATTTAGAAGAGCGATCCATAATTAAACAACACATACCAGATGCTCCTGGAAGGCAAGAAAGTTCCAAATTTTTACCTCCAGGATGCACAGTTATGCCACCAGGGACACCTCTACATTCCTTCAAGCAAGTGTGCCGAGATGATTTAGGAAGCACACTACCATTCGGTGTTGGACATTTTGGGGTAGAGAAAACAGTGGCAATGTTGTAGAAGTATTTTTATTGGCCGAAACTTCGATAGGATGTTAGGAAGTACATTAGATCATGCACTTCCTACACCATTTCCAAACCAACCATCAAGAAGCAAGGCCTATACACTCCTTTTCCTACTCCTATTCGACCTTCAGAATCCATCTCCATGGATTACATGTTGGGCCTTCCTTCTACTAAGCATGGAAACGACTATGTTTTTGTGGTCATCAAAAAATTCTCTAAGATGGCCATTATGGCAGCTGGCAACAAGAGTATCACAGTAGAATCCACTACAAACATCTTCTTTGAATGAGTGTGGGTACAATTTGGGATCCCACAGTCCATTAACTTATATCAGGACAACATATTCCTAAGTACATTTTGTTGGTCGGTGTTGGATACCAAGCTCACTAAGTCCACAACTTTCAACCCCCAAACTTATGGCCAAATAGAGGTCATCAACAAGATGACCGTACACATTCTGTGTATGTACAACTTGAAGCATCCAAACATATGGGATGATAGCCTCCCTTGTGTCCAGAAAAACTACAATAGAGCTCTCCATATCTCAATTATCCACAACCCCTTTCAAGTGGGGTTGGGATTCCAGCCACTATGTCCCATTGATGTGGCCATACCATTTGCAGCTACTCAAGTAGATTCGGTCCATGTCGAGTACGGTGTTTCCAGGGCTAACAAATTCATTGAGCACATTCAACACATCCGCCAGTAGGTCCATGACGTATTGGACAGAGTTAATGCTATGCACAAGAAACGTCATGATCAACATCGGGTTCCACGTAAGTTCCAGGTGCACAACAAAGTTTGGTTACATTTTCAAAAGGAGCGCCTCACTGGGGCCCCCCACAAGCTTCCCCCACTCCAATATGGGCCTTACACAGTCACAAAGGTTGTAGGGGAAAATGATTTGGAGATCAACATTCCACCATTCCTTGGCCTGCACCTAGTGTTCAGTGTGGACCTCCTTCGACCATAATTTCCACCATTACTGGACACGTCATACATTGTAGAACAATTCACACCAATAGAGTTAAACCTAGACTACATGGAATAGGCCACAACTGATTGGATCATGGACACGTAGATCAAGAACACTCTCCAGCAGAAGATCCTTTTATGGCTACCCATAGGTGACGCATCTTCATCCAACAATCACTTTGGAGGCGTCACTCCTTTTAAGGTACAAGTTAACTTTGACATTCCCATATTTGAAGGTGACATAGATGCAAAAGTCATCGATAGATGGTGAAATATGTTGGAAGGATATTTTTTAGTTCATGACTTTTCCAATCAGGAAAAGATTACATTTTCACTCCTCAAAGTCACCCCACATGTCAATGACTGCAGGGAAACCTATTGTGAACAAAAGGACGAGAGGGAATCCTCAGTGTTTTTAGCCACACCCACATGGAATTCTTTCTAAGACACCATCAAGGAATAATATTATCCTATCAGGATCTATGAAGATAAATACATAAAGTGGACCATGATGTGGAATGGAAGACAAATGTTTTCCATACTCTTTGCACAAATCCGGGTATCAAGGATTCTGAGCGGCATTTGGTAATCAAGTAATGTGGTTGGCTAGACATGTACATCCAGAATGACATGGAGTTCCTAGAAATATCCTTTCCTGGTGCCACTTATTGATACACTGTTAAGATTAGACATAAATTTAAACAAAATAAGCGAGACTTTGGATCTGTGAATGTGAAGCAAATGAAAGGTGCCCCCAAACCACATAACAAAGGATAAAGCCAGGGCAGGGCGACCTAGGGAAACCTGTCGAAGCCGCAAGAAAATAACAACACCACAAAAGCAAAGAAGGACATAGGGAAATGGTGTGAGTTCCATAGGAGCCCACTCACAACACAAATGAGTGTGAAGCCAAGCAGTCACTAGTGGCCGAGGTGAAGGTTTCCAAATCAGATGCATGTTCTAAATCTGAGTCAGAAACCGATAAGGGGAATGCCAAAGGCGAGGAGATTATCGATGCATATCCTAGTGCCACCATTTCCACCACCAATATATAGAAGGATGAGCCCGAAGATCCAAAGGATGGGGAGTGACTCTTTTACTCACAGATGTGAGTGAAGGGCTCTCCGTTGGAGTTCATTTCCGACAACGAGAGCCAAAATAAATTCATTTTAGCAGAGGTTGTGAAGTGGTTGGACCTATCGACCACACCATACCCATAGTCGTACATGATCGGGTGGCTTCACAAAGGGCGAGATCTCCACGTTAGAAAAAAGTGTCACCTTCCCTACAGCATCAAGCCCTTCGCAAATGTGGTATTGTGTGATGTTGCTCCTCTTGAAGTTTGTGATGTATTATTAGGACAACCATACTTATGGAAGTGACATGTTGTGTATGAGTTTAGGCATCAAATTGTTATTATTACTTTGAGAAATAAGTTGTACAAGATACCGAAGGTTGCACTGCATATCGTCATTTCTTTGATCATTGCGATGAAATGTAGTAAGTTCATTTCCCACACTGGGAAAAATGTTTTCCTTATGATTTTCCCTCAGGGAAAGAAGAAGACTATGGCCACGACCTCTAGACAAGGCTCCTCCAACGACAACAATAGATGGACAAGGTTGTGGAGGAGTATAGGGACACCTTCACCTCACCCATAGGGGTACCTCTACACTGTCAAGTCAAACACCCCATCGATCTGATCCCGAGAGCGATGCTACCTAATGGACTGATATATTGATAATCTGTTCTAGAGAATAATGAAATCAAGAGGCAGATTCAGGGGTTGTTACAAAAAGGGCACATCATGCCAAGTTCATCACACTTTGGGTGCTCGATCGTGTTTGTACAAAAGAAGGATGGGACTAGAAGACTCTGTATTGACTATCGGGTGCTGAACAAGATCACTATCTAGAATAGATATCTAATCCCATGGATTGATGACCTTCTGGTCTAGCTCAAGGGGGCCAAATATTTCAGCAAGATTGACTAGAAGTCTGGTTATTAATAGGTACCGATCGAACCCTCTGAAGTGTGTAAGACTACCTTGAAATGTAAGGAGGGCCTTGTCAAATGGTTGGTCATGCCTTTTGATGAGCGCCAGTATTGGTCATGCCTTTTTATCAACCCGAGGTTCGTACAAACTTGGAGGTGACAGTGCTATATACACAAGTAAAAGTGATGGTTCTACCTGTTGTCATTGTTTAACTGGCGAGAGACCACTGGGGTTTCAAGCCAAAATTCTATGGAGTCAGAAGAAGCTTGAGTTCTTAATGGAAGAAAGGTAAATCTACTCTAAGAGAGAGATACTCTACTGCAATAATGGAGAAGGTTGACATGTAATGCTAAATCACACCATTTCATAATTAACTGCTAAGAAACTATGCTTTGTAGAAATGCTAAATCAACATGAACCAAATGCTACTATCTAAGTTATAGAAGTAAGAAGCATCAAACATCACTAATGTGCAGGTAAAGAAACTGAACTAAATATTTTTTTCCTTTTTGTCTTTTTATGCAAAACCATGTATGCAATCTAATTTCTTATGTTGATGTGGCAGGTGAATTAAGGATGTTTGAGGGTGGATGGAAGGGTTATGAGATTGTTGGATGGTGTGGATGACCCTTGGGAGGATTTTGCTGACTTCCTAGAGGTTTTCCATCAATTCGGCCTCAAAACAGGTCATTTCAGGAAAACCTACATGATGTACTAGAAACCTACAGGATTCCCTATAAACCTATAGGATACAACCCAGAGAAAAATGTGAGGTGTTGGAGGTGATGGAAAGCCTAGGAAAGGTGTGTGATGGGTGGAATGGAGTGGGAGAAGGTCTAGGATCACTCAGAAGTCAACAACAAAGATAGGAGATGGTTGGATTCGCTCAATGTGATTGGAAGAAATTTTATGAAAAATGATGAAAACTAGTGAAGGTAATGGTGAAAACAAGGGATGGTTAAGGTGGACAGAGTGGAAGGTGGTTGATGGATATGAAGTCTTTGTCTCCTCCTAAAGCACCTTCTCTGCATAAAACATGTATATCTTCCAAAAAGCTATGTAAACAGGAAACATTCTCATAAACTAGAAAAGCAGAATTAATGAACTAACAACCTACGTTATGCATGACGAAAGTTGTTGAAAGGAATGAAAGCATGGATGAGATATACTGAAAAAATGAAGATGAAAAAGATGACAATGGAATCCTATCTTGCAAAACTAACCAAATAATAGTTTAAAGACAACAAACTCCAAAGCTCATAAAAGAACTAGAAATCTGTTTTTTTGGGGCTTCTTAAGGGTCCCTTCCTCAAGTCACGATCATAGAGGGAGGAAGTGAGGCTGAGACACTTGTTGACAACCTTATGGTGCTCCTTTCATCCTTGCTAACCTGCTACTGAAGTAAGACAAAAATGGAAGCAAACTAATAAACAATCAATCTAATCTACACTACTTGTAATGGAAATGCATTAACAATGAAGCTATGAAACTACACTAAACATACATATACAAGAAAGAGGAGCCTTGGCTGCTAGGGTTGGGCCCTAATCCAAGAGCTTCAACCCTCTGAGTTAACTCAGTGCTGGCTCAAAACAAAACTCATTCTTATTACCAAAATAACAAATTACATCAATAGAACTTTCACAAGTCTAGAGCTCGAAAATAGCTTAGAGTTTTACAATAAAAATCTGAACCCTAATGAGGTTGTAGGCCTCTCTACTTATACAACTGAAGTTCCCAATGAATTCCTTAAATTCAGGGAGGATCGACACTCGAACTCGAGATAAAATAGCTCTTTGTCTCTCACTTGCTCGGCTGCCTTCTAATCCTCATGGCTTGGCTACTTTTACTCTGAGCTGGTCTGATGGATGGAGAAATATTAGAATGGGGGATAAGTAAATGAGGAGGATTTACCTCCTACAATCCCTCTCCCTTGTCCCATTCGATTTTTAACCTTATTATTTGCAAAAATTCCTTTATTTTCTCCTTCAATCTTGCATTCAATGCATATTAGTCCACTAGGCATAATATCCAACTCTAAATCATCTCATAAACAAAATATAATAAAAAACATGTAATAAGTTGTGAGAAAAGTTGGTTTGACTAAGCTAGGAGGTGAATTAAGGCCCATATAATTACCCAATGATGAGGCTCATCATCACCCCCTATTGAAAGTGTTGCTCATCCTTTGAGCAACCTAATCAATATCCATATCCTTCATAGCTCTAGTGGCCTCCCCGACATCCCATGCTTCTGATGTGGTCTCCTCTTCTTGTTCATAGAAGCTTGCTTTCCTTTCTACCTCCTCCCACTGCCTCCTTTCTTCTTCTTCCTTCCTTCTAGATTTCCTAAGTGTAGTGGTGGACTGAGTTTCAGGCGAATTCAATTGACTTTCATCCTTTGCATAGATTTCTTGTACATGGGTGTCCTATTTAGTGCTTCTCTCAATCTTTGTGGAGAGTGGTACTCTCTTATCTTTAAGTTGTATGGAAATGTGTTCCATGTCCTTAGGCAAGAATGTATGCTATCATCCCCTAATAGCCTGAACATGTCCTCAAAATATGAAATTGCTTGCTCTTGGGCAACAAGATATCTAGGTGCAAGTTGATGATCATTTTCAATCAAATTATGGGTACTGATGAGGGCCATGGGATCTGATTGTTCAACTCTGATCATAAGAGGTTCATTTTTCTCTCCTACCAATATCTTTTTCATACTTGTAGCCATTGACTCCTCATGGTTCATCCATGATGTCAAAGCCATCAATTGTAAATCTCCTAGCTTGGAATTAGGGTCCGATACATTCATGTCTGTTAGGGCCATGTTGTGCAAATAAAACTCAGCCATATTGGCCCTATCTTCTAGTGTGCTATGATGACAAAGATCAATGAACTGCTTGTAGTCCTGAAATGGCATGGTGCCTCTCTGTGCTAGGGTCTTGATCTGGAACTGCAACCACTGTTCCTTGAGGTATAGGGCATAGGATTTATCTGGTTGATCCAGGTGGATATTGGTGGCCACCCACCAAGTTCACTTGGACCCCTACCATTGTTCCTTTTAGCTTTTCAGTTTCCTTAATTATAGCACAATTTACTATTTTTAGCAGTTTTTCGGGTCCTGAACTTCCAGAGCCGTTTTGAGGCCCTAAACGACGTTTTTTGGGAAAATTAGGAGCAACATGGGTCCAACAATGTTGCTCCTCCCAAAAATGTGTTTCTCAAACGGATCTTTCAAACGAGATATTTTGCAGGTCAAACGGAGATCGTATGCCAAAGTTACGACCCTGGGAAGTTGATGTACCAATTTACCCAAACGGGGCCCACAGTTTAGCGTTTCATCTTCTAGGGTTAGGTTTTTGGATGTTTAGGGTTTTCCATTGTTTCTCAACAATAAATAGGCCATCGAGCCTCATTGTAACACAGTTCAGAGGCATGTAGCTACCACATCTCCTCTCAGAGATAAGCTACCATCGCCCTAGCTGGTTTGTTTCCATTTCTGTTTGTAAGCATATTTCAGTATTTTACAGTAATGAAATGAAGTATTATTTCCACTGCATCTCTGTGTTTATGGTTATCTCTGTAATTTGTTGCATTCTTGTTCAAATCTGGATCAGTGGCATCAGAGCGATCTGCTTTTTCTGTGTTTTTCTTTGCATGTCCCCAACGAGGCCGGGATATAAGGAGTTAGGGCTTGAACTGGTCAAACCTTTGCAAGACCAACCTCGTGGATGAAAAGAAATATGAGGGGGCAGGAGATCCTATCAAAATCTTGCTCAAAGAAGCCCTCGAGTGACAAAGGAACGCAATGATGGACAACTTTGCCCAGATCCTTCAACGGCTACCGAGGGACGATGCATCGACTTCCAACAGCTACTCTGGAAACGACACACCGTTTAAGGTACAAGTTAATTTTGAAATCCCCATATTCGAGGGTCTAATAGACGCAAATGCCATCAATAAATGGTTAAATCTGCTAGAGGGTTATTTTTCTATTCATGATTTTTCCAGTTGGGAAAAAATTGTTTTCGCTCTTCTCAAAGCAGCTCCCCCACGTCAAGGACTGGTGGGAAACCTACAACAAGCAGAGGGATGAAAGTACAGGCTCACTATTTTCAGCCACACCCACTTGGAATTCATTTCGGGATGCCATCAAGGAGCAGTACTACCTCGTCGGAAGCTATGAGGATCAATACATAATGTGGACCACGTTGCAGCAGGGAAGGGACCAAGACGTGCCGGAGTTTACCAATATTTTCCATACCCTTCGCACAAAGTTGGGTATCAAGGATTCGGAGCAACATTTTGTACTCAAATACTATGGCTGCCTGCACAAGTACATCTAGGAAGAAATAGAATTCCTGAACATCTCCTCGCTCGGCATGACATACCAATATGCCATAAAGGTCGAGCAAAAGTTTAAATAGAAGAAGTGAGACTTTGGATCTGCGAATCCGAAGCAAGTGAAAGGTGCCCCCAAACTGCAGAACAAAGGACAAAGCCAAGGCGGGGCAGCCCAAGACAACCCGCCAAAGCTGCAAGCAAAGAACAACGTCGCGAAGCCGAAAAAGGACACAGGAAAGTTGTGTGAGTTTCACAAGAGCTCCACTCACAACACAAGTGAGTGTCGGGCCAAGCAGTCATTGGTGGCTGAGCTAAAGGTTTCAGAATTAGATGCATACTCCGACTCTGAGTCAGAACCTGACAACGGGAATGACAAAGGGAAGAAGATTATCGGTGCGGAGCCCAACGCCACCGCTGCCACCACGAAGATCCAGAAGGAGGAACCCGAAGATCCAAAGCAGGAGAAGCGTCCCTTCCACTCCCAGATGTGGGTAAAGGGCTCCCCACTACAATTCATTGTCGACAGCGGGAGCCAAAAGAACCTCATTTCAGTAGAGGTCGTGAAGTGGCTAGGCTTACCGACCACAGCACATTCACAACTGTACACCATTGGGTGGCTTCACCAAGGATGGGATTTTCACGTGAGCCAGCAGTGTCGTCTTCCATACAACATCAAGCCCTTCACAGATTAGGTATTATGTGAAATTTCTCCCCTTGAATTTTTTTATGTATTATTAGGACAACCATACTTGTGGAAGCGACATGTTGTGTATGAATCAAGGCCCCATGCTGTTATTGTTACTTTGGGAAATGAGTTGTACAGGATAATGGAGGTAGTACCACCTACCGCCATCTCTTTGGTTACTACAAAACAATGTATTAAGCTCATTTCCAAAACCAAGAAATTTGTTTTCTTGATGATACGCCCTCAAGGAAAGAATAATATGGTGGCCACGAACTCCAGAAAGGGCCCCTCCGCACAACAACTACAGATGGACAAGGTCATGGAGGAGTACGAGGACATCTTCACCTCCCCCGTAGGGGTTCCTTTGCACTGTCAGGTCAAGCACTCCATCGATCTGACCCCAGGTGTGATTGAGCCCAATGGACCAATCTATCAGCACTCCGTTATGGAGAATGATGAAATCAAGAGGCAGATTCAAGAGCTGCTGCAGAAAGGTCACATCTGTCCAAGTTCATCGCCTTGTGGGAACCTGATCATGTTGGTAAAGAAGAAGGATGGGACTTGGAGACTCTGTATTGACTATCAGGTGCTGAACAAGATCACTGTCCGTAATAGGTGCCCAAACCCACAGATTGATGACCTCCTGGACCAACTGAAGGGGGGAAAATATTTCAGCAAGATCGATTTGAAGTCAAGATATCACCAGGTACCAATCGAACCCTCCAATGTGTGGAAGACTGCCTTCAAAGCCGAGGGCCTTTTTGAATGGTTGGTTATGCCTTTCAAATTGATGAATGCTCCTACAACCTTCATGAGGCTAATGGATGACATCTTGCGGCCATTCACTAACTCATTTGTAGTAGTATACTTGGATGACATCCTGATCTTCAGCCAGAGTTGGGAGGAGCACCTCCACCACATCCAACAAGTTCTCCAAACACTGCGGCAACACAAGTTATGTGCCAATTTGGAGAAATGCACTTTTGGCATGACCCAGGTTCAATATCTCGGATACATTATTGGTGAGCAGGGGGTGCATGTGGATCCAGCCAAGATCCAAGTCATTCGGGATTAGCCATCTCCAACCACTCTGACAGAGCTTCGCAGCTCTCTAGGTCTTACCAACTTCTACCACAAGTTCGTGTTGGGATTTTCTCATATCACTTGGCCCTTGAGTCAAGTCACCAAGGGAGGAGCGAAAGAAAAAATCTTTTGGTCTGAATCTCAACAGAAGGCATTCACAGATTTGAAAGATTGCCTCTGCTCGGCACCAGTGCTCGCATTACCAGACTTGCAACAACCATTTGAGGTCGAGATAGATGCCTATGACTATGCTATTAGGGCAGTCCTTACTCAACACGGGCATCCAGTGGCATATCACAGTGAAACACTTTCAGACACAGTGCAGAAGTATCCCACTTATGACAAAGAGATGTATTCCATTGTACAGACCTACCGACAATGGAAGCATTACATTGTGGGGAAGGAAATGGTCATCCACACAGACCACCAACCCCTATAGTTCATACAAACCCAAGGGAAATTGTAGAATGATCGCCATTAGAAGTGGTCCACATACTTGCAACAGTTCCATTTGAATATCAAGTATAAGAAGGGCAGCACCAATAATGTTGCAGATTGCCTTAGTCGACCACCGATCATGGCATTAACAACGGTGCTCAACTCTTGTGGGCATGAGACTTCTGATTGGCCACTTCTCTACAAAAGCGACCTAGAATTTGGCCACACATAATAGACACTCTTGAAGGGTCAGCATGTTCAATATTTTCACCTCTAGGATGCCCTGTTATGCCACCTAGGTCACCATTGTGTTCCTTCAAGCGAGCGTGCCAAGATGATTTGGGAAGCACACTAGAGTCAGGATGTTGGGCATTTCAAGGTCGAGAAAACGGTGGTAGTACTACAAAAGTATTTCTATTGGCCAAATCTTCGACAGGATGTCAGGAAGTACATTAGATCATGCACTACCTACGTCATTGCCAAACCGACCATCAAGAAGCAAGGCCTCTATACCCAGTTGCCTACCCCTAGTCGACCTTGGGAATCCATCTCCATGGATTACATGTCAGGCCTTCCTTCCACTAAGCATGGAAATGACTATGTTTTTTTGGTCATTGACAGGTTCTCAAAGATGGCCATTATGGCGGCCTGCAAGAAGAATATCACAGCAGAAGCCACTGCTAAACTCTTCTTTGAACGAGTGTGGGTACACTTTGGGATCCCATAGTCTATCATCTCATATTGGGACAATAGGTTCCTTAGTACATTTTGGTCCAGTTTTTGGTCGATGCTGGACACCAAACTCACAAAGTCCACAACCTTCCATCCTCAAACTGATGTGCAGACAGAGGTTGTCAACAAGATGATCGTACACATTCTGCGCATGTACAACTCAAAGCATCCACGCACATGGGACGAGAGCCTCCCCTATGTTCAGCACAGCTACAACCGGGCTCTCCACGGCTCGACTAGCCACAACCCTTTTCAGGTGGGCTTGGGATTCCAGCCACTATGTCCCATTGATGTGGCCATGCCATTTGCAGCTACTCCCACAGATTCAGCTCATGTCCAGTCTGAAATAGATAAGGAAAACAACTTCATTTTGCACATCCAACATATTCGCCAACAGGTCCATGACATTCTAGAGAAATCAAATGCCAAGTACAAGCAACGACATGATCAACATTGGGGTGCCACACAAGTTTCAAGTGGGCAAAAAAGTCTGGTTGCATTTGCAAAAGGAACGCCTTACCAGAGCCTACCGGAAACTCGGACCACTTCGATATGGTCCTTACACCATTACCAAGGCTATGGGAGACAATGCATTTGAGTGCATGGTTGAAGGGAAAGTACCCCTAGGGTCCTTTGGGCTAAGACTCTACCAGACTGAAAATTGCTTATTCAAAGAAACACACACACACAGCCATCTTTTTACTTTTAAGCAAATTCTAATGTTTAGGGTACATACCTAAGGTCCTACGTTCGAGAAGACCGTTAGGGTGCAAACCCTTCTTGGAGTTCCCTTCTTCTTTCTTTGACCTGCAAGACAAACAAATCAAAGAACACAACAGTACATGTATAGAAGTTTATATATAAATCATCTTTATGCTATAAAGTTAGTTATAAAAAATCTTTAAGTAACCACTTTCATAAGAATTCAACACAAGAATCTCATAAGCATAAAGAAAGATTATTCGGGAACAAAGACGTGTTTCTTTATATATAAAGGCAAATAAAGTACATCTATTGGAAAGATATCACCTGAACACCTTCAGCAGGCTCCAAGCAAGCTTCCTCCCGGATTCGTTCCAGCCTCCAGCCTCCAACAAGAGCTCCTTCCAAGTCTTACTCAATGATGATGTCAAGGATGAATGATCACCAATACACATGGAAACAAGGGTTTCCTATGCAAAATGGGGGAAGTGCAGAATGCACCAAGGACTTCAGACCTGGTCTAAGGGAAAAATCTCAGCATAATAATCTTGCTCTCCTTTCTCTCTCCCCTTGGCCTTCCCTTTGATGTCTTTTTATACCCTCTCCAAAGTAGTTTTTTAGTTAGGAGTTGGTTGGGAACAATTGGGCCACGGGCACTAACAGGTGATCCAGCAGGTAAACCCGCGATCACCGCCCGAAAAAGAGGAAATTATATTTTTTTAAGTGTTTTAATAGATACACGCGGGTTGGGTATGACAGACCCGCGTGTACACGCGTTTAACACAGGGCAAAGTCGCGTATAGGGAATAAAACACTGTTTTTTAAATTTTTGGACCAGGTCTGGAAGGAGGGGTTGCCCTAGGCCATAAGTGCAGCATCACAAACCATAAGAGTGAGATTTGGAGCTATAACAGATGCCCCCTAATGTATGAGGTCAGAAGGGGAACATGATGGCCGAAATACATTAAGTAAGTACAAGGAAAGGAACTCTGCCGAAAAACCGAGGAGGACTTCACCAGAATTCAGCCTGCCAAGCCACCGAAAGGAGATCAGAAAGAAACACTGTCTGAGGCGGGCATACCCATGCTCAGGAAAAGTAAAGCATGTCCGCATATCAAGTACAAGCGGATCCACTAAGTATACAAGTATAAATGACTGTAAAATACATAATGGATCATCTGATCATAATGAGTAAGTACATGTCTGAATATCACATATAAAACTGTCAATGATGCTGAAAGATGCAACGGATCACTGAAATCAAAGACTGATCCCATAAGGTACCAACTGAACATGATGGAATAGGATGGTACTACACTGCAAACTCAGGTGCCAGCATATAGAATGTCGCCATGACTGACTGCAACATATAAGGTGGAGTGGTATCAACTAGCAGCAACAGGAGCAACTGTCAAGTGAACCAATGAATGCTGATACAACCTGAGGTCTTCACCGACCGCCGTGGTACATTTCTACACCATGGGAATAAATGATCTGAAGTCGACCATGTGAGAAATCGTTTGATTACCGGTCATTGATGTATACCGTTAACAAACGCGAGACTACTCACCGATAATGATAATGAGCGTCAAGGTACCCAGTACAATCTAACAAGTGTGAATAGATGAGCTGAAGTCGAACACCTGTAAGAATCTATCAATCAGGAGACAATGATGGTTTCCCACTGTCGATAGCGAGGAATCTGCCACTAATGACTGCAAACCCCAAGGTACTGCCAAATGGACTCTAGATCCTTGCCCCAGAGCAATGAGTCGGAGTCGATAGGGAAAGATCCGCTAGAAGGAAGGCATTAAGGCATCCTCCATCAATCTAGCGCGAGTGTAACCCGTAGGCCAATAATGTGGAAGGAATCGGACGAAAAAGATGTAGTAACCCAACCGAAGTACGTTTCCGGCGTACACAAGATGTGGCTAGCCCACGGCAGAAACCCTCTGAACCAACCAATAATGAAAGCTGACACAGAGGCGAGGTATCCACCAATAGGGTCAAATGGAAACCAAGGTACTGCACGAATCCCAATGTGTGATAATGTATGCTGATGTCGAACACAAGGGAAACCACTCAGTCAAAGACCCATGATACTGATCGATGCTGAGCACAAGGTGACCTATCAATAATGAAAATAGGGCCAGGGTGCGGTCTCTAGGTCTGCCCTCAGAGCAATGTGTCGTCGTCGATAAGGACAAGACCCGCCAGCAAGAAGTCAATGGGGACCTTCTCAAACCGGCACGAGTGAAGGACCAATATAACTGATGTGATGATAGACATGACACTGACAACCAGGGATGGCCGACTGAAAAATGAGTCAAGAGACACCGCAGAAAGGCCGACTCAGGCTAACTTCCCTTGACAAAAGCACGACTCAATGTGACTATGTGGCAGCATATAATGAATCTGTATAAGTTCGTCATGCAGGAGGCACGAACGAACCCTCCATATGATTGGAAGAGATAACCAATCGGGGGAGAACTGACTCGATAACAAGGTTATGGCTTACCTAAGTCAAACTAAATCCCACCCATGCGGAGGAGACTTTGTTTTGAGTGCTTTGTTCAAGGGCGACACGACTGACTCTAGCTGCCAACAATAAATGGAAATAATGTCCCTGTTCCTGCTCTTTTTGGAATATTTAATTTTTTTGTCTTTTTCTGATAAGCCGGAAAAAGAATAAAAGAATGCTATGGTACAGTGGAAAGAACGAGTGTCGGTGAAACAGATGATCTAGTTCCTGGGAAAGGAACGTTCCTATGCTCAATGCAGGGAGGTGAAAAACTGGTCAGTGACACTCAGAGGTATGTCCCTTCCACGGATCTGGGTATGTCAAGCTGCAGAGGTCAAGGGTATGCAAGGTTGATTTTTGCAGACGTCATGGCCAAAAGTGGGCTTAAACACGAGTCCAAGTGAAGCCGGCTATAGGCCAAAAGGTGCAAATGGTCAACATGCAATGCAGAAGTACAACTCAACACACATAGGAGCCTCTAAGGTATAAGGCCAGAACGAAGCGAAGAAGCAAAGAAGAATGAGTCTTCAACGCATAAGTCATGGCGGGACTACAGAGGACTCCCGAGCCTACTCAAAACGAAGCAGCATGGGCAACAAATGTCAGTGAGGTGCTAACTAGGATGCCCATGTAAAAGGATGGCTCTACCATCATGTCATGATTTAAAGAATCGGCGAGTGAAAATGGCTTGCGAACCATAACATGATGGGGTCGACCCTACGGCAGATGTATCGGTCAAATGGAGGCTAGTATGCATAATGCAACGGAAAAATGGTGTCCCTAACCTATATGCCAGTGAGAACACGATACCTGCCATGACGGGTCAGCAGTCATGGAACCGTCTCGAACCGTCGAAAAATGTCCAAAATGTCCCGAAAAACAACTCAATCTCGACATTCCAAGCTCCCAAGTTAAAAGTGACATGAAACCAAACAAAATAAAATTTTGAAAAAATTTTGCATTTTCAAAACTTATAAAAAGAAATTTTGGACTTACCATTTTCACCGTTTGACTTGGAGAGCAAATTGTGGAGCAAAAGGAGCAAACTTTCCCCGTGACTTATTCAACCGTTCAAACTTGCCGAAAACTTCCAGGTAAGCACTAAACTTGTCTTGCAATCAATTGTGATAGTTTTTAGGAAGTTTAATTAATGTTTCACCGTTAGATTTTTGCAAAAAATTGCTCTGCGGCGTACACGCGGGTTGGATGTATATAAATCGCGTATACGACGGCCCTACACGCGACTGTGTATAGGGTAAACCGCGTGTGCGCAGCGAAAAATTTTTATACAAAAAACTAATGGATGAAAATGATTTTTTCTTCCAGGATGACTCTCACATGGCGTGAAAGAGAGCACTCAGCTGTAGATAATGAAGTTATGGACAATGATGAGGCATTAGATGCCTTACGGGGATGCGGATTGTTAAAATTCTTCAAGTTGCCGAATATGAAAGCAAATGTGCGTCTGCTCGAGAGACTTATTGATTATTGGGATGTCGAGGAAGAGGCTTTTATGATTGATCAGATGCCACTCAGGATAGAAGTGGAAGATATATATTTCATCACGGGCCTTTCCCGAAGGGGAGAGGTAGTACACTCCCGGGGCAGGACCCGGACTAGTCTCAGTGTGGACGACTATGTACAACTTTACTGCCTAGGTCATCGGAAGGTCGGGAGTCAGATCTCGATCCCACACGTGGCGAGTTTGTCACTGCGGATAATCTTGTTCACCATAGCTCGAGTGAACGGATCATCTTCGCTACATCAGGCATCACGGGTAAACATGAGCGTAGCAGTGGACTGTCTCACCACGGTGTTTGACTGGTTTACTCCTCTACTTGCCAACATGAAGGAACAGCTTGCTTCTATCAGGAAGGGACAAACCAAGAACTTTGGGTACGGAACCATTTTATGCATGTTTTTCTTCGAGAAGGTTCCCGCACTCCGCCCCAGGGTAGCAGTTCCCATCAGTAGTCCACGTGATCCACGCATGGGCCGGTGGGCTGACTTGATGAAACGTCTGGGGGGTGGGGAAGTGCCCAGGAATGCATTCGACGACGACTTTTTTGCTTGATGGGAGCAACAGATCATCGCCATAGACGACTACCCCTATGCTGGACTGGATTTCCGAGGAGATCCTGACCTAGTGCTACCACCAGACGCAGCATGGGGCGAGATCGGTAAGATTTTTTTGATTTTTTATGATTTTATGATTTTTAGGATTTTTCAAGTATAATGATGAACTTTGAAAAATATATTTTTTTGATGAGATTCAAATGACTGATATGATGATCATGTTCCAGACATTGGGCCCGTGCGACCAGATGGATTCCCACGGCATGGACGGCGTGGCCGAGGAGCCGAAGAGGAGGCTGCGAATGCGGAAAGGACGCTCAACAACGTCCAGCGACACTTGGCGAGATTGAGCTACCAAGTACCGATGGCCGAGATAGAGGACCTTCCTCCAGATATGCAGCGTCATGTGGTTGGGATGCCACGTGACTGGGTTCGCGTCTTTCGGCGCGTGGCCACTGCTATAGTTAGTTATTTAGATGCTCATCCAGAGCCGAGGCATTAGATATGCCTGACATGATTATGGGCATTTGAGTCCCAATTTTGTATATTTTGGACACACATATGTACACTCGAGACGCTTTGCGATATATATATATATACAGTTTGACTTTTTGATGCATGATTTTATGATGATGAATGATTGATATGCCAGTCTAATGCTTGATTAGCGATAGAATCAGCTAACCAATTTTGAGATCTTGGAATGTGCAAATAATTAATGTAAATAAATGATCTTTGCAACAACCTCACCCTTAAATATTGGCGATATAATGATGGATCTCTAACCCGATAAATGTTATTTAACTAAGACACTACCAATTGAGAATCAAGATACACTACCAACGAGTCGATCCCATAAGAGATTGCCTCGGATAATAAATTGATAACAGCT
The DNA here is from genome assembly GCA_031772625.1 of Pinus tabuliformis. Lineage (NCBI taxonomy): Eukaryota > Viridiplantae > Streptophyta > Pinopsida > Pinales > Pinaceae > Pinus > Pinus tabuliformis. Next base: position 450,484,817 of record CM062816.1, on the reverse strand, counting down.
GTATACTCGGCCATATTGTTTGAAGCAGGACCGATACACACGCCTCTCGATGTCATCAACTGACCAGTTGGGTAATAAAGTACCCAAGCTGCGGAAGCAAGATTCCGAGTGTGCCGACTAGCACCATCGGCGAATCCAAAATAAACCAAATCATCCATCAACACCTGCCAAAGCAGACCAAAAAGTGCTGATATCAGAAAACGCTCGACACTATATGTACAAATATATACATAAAATACAAAGAAGCCATTGCCTGGCCAAAGCTAAGCAAAGCACTTCCTGAGGTAGAGCCCGTCAGGGGGCTCCGCCAACTGACTCCTAGGGATGTTTATAGGTACGACGATCGAACCAATCAATATACTCTCTTCGGCAAATAAATGTGTTGGAGCCAAAGGGACCGTACAAACATCACTAGTCGAACTGGAGGACCGAGATTCTACTTCATGCACAGGGGAATGAAAGTGTAACCGACGATGTAAATCTTCCAAAGGTCGATCTACGGCCGTCATTGCTTCGAATACCGCTTCATCCGATGGAAAAACAATATCTGAGCAATCCAATGCAGTGGTGGAATCAAGGGTCCTAAAATGAGCCACATCACCATCTATTTCTTTCCCAAAGGAAATAGTAGAATGGTTATCTACAGAGTTGTCGATAGATTCACATCTAGGTTCTGCTGCAGACATAAGAGATTCTATTTCACCCACCTTGTCGTCACCTGATGTGGTCACAGATGAAGCTAAGGTTCCAGGATTTGATGAATAAGGAGTTTGAACAAACTCTCTCTGTAAAGGATCCCTGGAGGATGAAATTGTATCTATACCAGCTGTAGGAGGGGGAAGATTAAACGTACCCATCAATGAAGAGTACATCCCGACTCCTAGACTCTCAATAGGCGGACGGGGGTTACCCACTAAAGGAATGGTAGAGTCAGAGTTTGCTTGAGGATCAGTTGGACAATAGTCCAATTGGTCAACCTTAACGATTTTCCCCTCATAAGGAAAGCAAATGACACGAAATAGAGTCGAAACAACGGCTTCCATCTCGTATACCCAGTTCCTTCCTAATAGGAGATTATAATCTAGGTTAGCGTCTATGACCTCTACTTCAATATTAACGACCTTTCCTCCAACACATATAGGAAAAGCCGGGATAATCCCGTACGGTCTATGAGAGTGACCATCAAATGCTGTCAATAGGGTGGGCGAAGGAACAACCGTCGGTGATCCAATGGCCTTCCAGCATGACATAGACATGACACACGTGGAAGCTCCCTCATCCACAACCGTCCGGAAAATATTCGTTTTCTGGTAGGTAGACTTTATCTGGAAAGCCATATGATGAGGAAGTCTCTTTTTGACATTACTCATATCAAAAGTGAGAGCTAAGGAGTTACTTGGATCTACTGCCCCCATTGCCGATAGCAAGGCACTTCGTTGAGCAGGACATGACTGGAGAACCTCTAACGCGGACATAGCACATGGACTCTGAGCCAGATCCTCGACAATGGAGTAATTCTGGGCTGCCCTAATATTAGGGTTGATAGTCGCACGTTTAGCTGAACCTTTCGGCACCCGAGGTATAGTCTCAACAGAAGGTCGCTCAATATGAAGTGGGTTGTTAGTTTCGGGAACTGATTTACCCTTATAATTTTCACCTTCACCATAATCGCGTGACCGTGTGGCCACATTAGCGTGAGCACCCATCATGAAAACATTCGATGACTTGTCCCCTTCCTGGTTGCCCCCTGCGGAGGTACCAGGGTTCGAACTTGCGCCAGCAAGAAGTTGCTGCCCTTGGGGAAACGGGTTAGTTAACACAGCTTGCGAACTAGAAGTCCCTTGCTGTCCTAACAAGCGCTGAGCGTCTTCAATTCTAGGGCAGAGATGAGTTAGATGATCTCCTTTGCATAACTTGCAAGGAAACTTAACTTTCTTTCTCGACTCATTTCCACCACCACCAGCGTTGTTGCCGGATTTATTTGCATCGGGCTTCCCATCCTGATTCTTCTTCTTACCACGTCCTTTCTTTTTTCCATCGGAATTTTCATTTCCTTTGGGGTTATTGGATTGGACGGCATTAATGCAAGAATTTTGGGAAGCTTGAGGATTAGACATTGTGACTTGGTTGTTAGGAGCAGTTTGTAATGACAACTGCTGCAATTGATTCAACAAGTTCACTGTAGTCGAGTCTACTGACCCCACGATACCATCCGCGTGAGGACCTGGCTTTGGCTTAGCTAAATCAACCTTAGATCCAGGAGCATCTGGCAAGTACTTTTGGAGGATCCCAGACTGAGAGTAGATCAGTTCTAATTGCTGGGCCCTGAAAATGGCTTGCTCCTCAGAATAGACCCCAGACATGGAGACATCCTTGGAGATCTCAGGTTGCAAAGACTTCAAAAACCACTCTAGACGGTACTCCGGAGGGATTTCGACTTTAATGAGCCTTTTTCTCCGTCTCCATTCCTGTATGTGATCAGAAATGTGGGTTGCCTTATCCTGACGAAAGGTAGCCAGAAGTTCAGTTCCGGCATCATAGTGGACAGGCAACTGGAAGTGATTCAAGAAGATATTGGCTAAGTCAGCGAACGATGTAAAGCTGCCCCCTGGCAACTCTATGTACCATTTAGCCGCATTACCAGTCAAGGTGCGCTGAAAAAGTCTCAACCTAACCGAATCTTCGATGAGGGAGTTAGATGAGCACCACAAATGGAATGTGGTTACATGATCGCCCGGATCTTCACCACTCTTCCCTTCGAATTTTGGTATGTCCGAAGGGAGTTTGGTTGGGACCGGAGGCCAGGCCGGATTGTATCTGATAGGGTCATTTGTTAGCTTAGTGAGATCTGGCAAGTTTAACGTTGCCAGAAATGGAAGCCTAGGAGGACCTAGGGGATTCCACCCAGACTGGGCAGAACTCCCAAAGTTCTGAAAAGATTGTCCTGGGATTTGAGAGGCACCAGGCTGCCCCAAGTGACCAGTAGAACCAGCTGAACCAAAAGGCAAGCCTTGTGGTCCAGCAAAATTCGGAGTTTGACCAACTCCTGCCGTATAAGCTCCATAGCTTGCAAAGTTTCCTCCTAAAGAATTGTAAGGAGTCGATAACCCCTGATATGGGTTCCAAGCCGAAGCGAGGGGAGGAATACTTTGAAACATGCTAACCGTGGAATACGGCCTACTTCCTTGTTGGCCAATGAATGGATTCGCAGTTCCTGCGTTACTAGCCCCAGGGTTATTCCAACCTTGGAAAGGATTGCTGCTTTGTCCTATTGAAGAAAAAGGCATGGATCCTACCGTTGGGTTGGAATGTGGAATATGACCACTTCCAAAAGGAAAACCCTGAAATGAAGCCGATCCGCCCATCATGGACGTAGCGGCACTGAACGGAACTGACGGAATACCCTGTGACTGGGTGCCAAAAAGGAAGGAACCAGTACTAAAAGCATTGGTTTGGGCATTTCCACTCGTGGACGGAATGGAAGTAGACCCAACCAAAGATGTGCTAGCAAACGATCCGAACAAGGAAGCGGAGGGGATGGAAATGGTTCCTCCCCCTTGCACCGATGTTGGGGTTTGCATAGTCGCAGCACTCGTGGAAGCCATGCTTCCAGTAGTGATCATAAATGGTAAGCGCGTAGCGTAACCTGGACTCGCTGGTCTATATAATGGAGGCCCAACGTATTGCAATACGTCTGGGTAACTAGATGGTAGTGGAGAATTTGGAATCACTAATGATTCTGAAAGTTCTTCTACCTCTACGTTATCCTCCGCTTGAAAGCGAACTTGAGAAAAGACTGGAGCGTCCCTCTCTTGTTCAAAAGTGCCAGGCCTTGCTTGGCCGCTAATATCCCCGAGAGGAGGATCAATCCCCGATGCGTCACCCGGCGTGGGACGGACCCCACCGGTAGTATTCCCTCTGCGCCTTCTAGGAGAAGGCTCTAAACTAGGTGGCGAGAGACCACGAAGTCTTCGAGACCGTCTTGGAGACCGGTCAGCCACTTTGAATTTTTTGTTAAGATCTAACTAAAGACTCAAAAAATTAAAAGCTAAGCCGACTAGGAGCACAGAGCACACAGTATAAAGTTCCTAAAGATACAGCCAGTCAAACAACTTTCAAGTATTTTCGCTCCGGGTGATTGAGACCGGACACCAAAATACGAGAAAGTGAATCAAAGGGCCTTCCGAGGATAGTCTGGGATGATGAGGGCCCAGTCCTATCAGCGAAGGTATCAGAGGAAGTTACGCTGACCTCCTAACAACAGTCTGCGCCGGTGCAAGCCCCCAAGCTTCGCAAGGGTGCCCTCTGGAAGTACTGTCGAGAGTGATACAACGTCGACCTCAGGTGCCACGGGATTCCCCTCCGCAGCCACCTATGCAGATCCCTAGGAGAGGCAACTATGGGTACCAACTCGTCGCAGAAGCCAGGCGGAACAGTCGTGAGGTAAGTTCGGACAAGTAGGAGAGGGGGTATCTCTCTTCCCTGTCTTCACAGACCCTCGTGCTTAACTCCCAGATCCGGAGCTTTCCTGGTCTTCCTAACGCTATTGGATTTACTCTCTTTAATCAGACTCTTATGTTTGACGTTTTGTGTGGCCTTGGAGAGTTAACTCTCCACTCGCCTAATCCAAGGCCCTAAAATCCTAAACTTGTTGGTGTAATAACTAAAACAAAAAGTTCTAATGGATTTTAATTAAGCGCTTGATTTTATTAGGCTGTTCTTTAAGTCAAAGATAATGGATGTGAAACTTGTGGTGTTTTTATGGACGCAAAAGAAATTAATAAAACCTAGCTACATGCATATGCACTTTTGTTTTCGATGAATAGCAATTTCTATGAGGTTCAGAAGGCACTTGTAATATAAACAAAAAAAAATTTTCCTTTTTCTTTTCAGACTCCACACTCACAAAAACTAACAAAACTAAATATGCCTAAAAAGAGATGCAAATCTTACCCTAATGCAAGAACTAAATGTGGATGCACGATTCAAAGACTACTCTAAAAACAAAGAAGGAAAGTTGCTGCTTTACCAAATTTTGTCTTGCCACTGAAATGCTTAGATAGAAGATGATTTGTTACTAATCATTTCGTCCAAACAATAAAAACAAGTTTTAAGATAAAAAACAAAGCACTTTCACTTCGCAAAAAAGGAAATCAAATGAGAAGCAAGTTTAAGAAAGCGAAACTCAAAAACTTTCAAAAGATTTTCTTTCAATCAAACCAAAAAGTCTTTTTCAAAGGAAAACTCTCAAAAATACTGACACTAATGATTGATAAACAAGCCACCAAACACTTTCGTGAATTGACACCTTTCAAATGATGAAAACTCAACGAAAATAAAATGTGTTCGAAAACGCTTTTGACAATCAAAAGCAGCAATGAAAGTCCAAAATATCAAAAGACAAGTTTCAAGAAACTGGTAACAAACAAATTTCCCGAAACAAAGGAGTAAATGGTCATAAAAATGATTTCGTTAAGCAAACACAAATGTCATGAAAACAAAATGGACACAGATTTTAAGACAATCTTCCCACTCTGCCGAAACAGAGCAATCAAGATTCTTAAACAGAAATCTTGTGTGTCAAAAATCAATGACGCTTGCAATCAACGAAAAACAAGACTAGCACTCCTTATAACTAGAGAGAGTTCGAAACAAGATGCCCCCTGTTAAACAGAGAACTGTCACTGGGAATTGACTGTTTTAAACTGACCCAAACCACCAGACAGACATTCAGCAAAAGAAAAATTATAAATCTTGAAAATTATGTGATATACGCGCCTGCAATTATTTGCAGAATGCGTGTATACGCGACTGTAACTAAGGAAACCTGCGTATACGCGGGTTTACTTAGTGCAACTTGCGTATATACGCTTCTGTAATCCAGAAAAAGTGCGTATATGAAGTCTTTCAAGAAAAATAAAAAACACAAACTGAAAAACTGGAAAAGCTTGGAGTTCAAGAAAACATCAGACAGTCAGAACCAACAAACAGAGGGACTGAGCCTTGATTGGCTTGAGGACTACCCAAACTAGGAACAACAAGAGTGTTGTCCCCAGTGGAGTCGCCAATTCTGGTTGAAGGGAAAGTACCCCTAGGGTCCTTTGGGCTAAGACTCTACCAGACTGAAAATTGCTTATTCAAAGAAACACACACACACAGCCATCTTTTTACTTTTAAGCAAATTCTAATGTTTAGGGTACATACCTAAGGTCCTACGTTCGAGAAGACCGTTAGGGTGCAAACCCTTCTTGGAGTTCCCTTCTTCTTTCTTTGACCTGCAAGACAAACAAATCAAAGAACACAACAGTACATGTATAGAAGTTTATATATAAATCATCTTTATGCTATAAAGTTAGTTATAAAAAATCTTTAAGTAACCACTTTCATAAGAATTCAACACAAGAATCTCATAAGCATAAAGAAAGATTATTCGGGAACAAAGACGTGTTTCTTTATATATAAAGGCAAATAAAGTACATCTATCGGAAAGATATCACCTGAACACCTTCAGCAGGCTCCAAGAAAGCTTCCTCCCGGATTCGTTCCAGCCTCCAGCCTCCAACAAGAGCTCCTTCCAAGTCTTACTCAATGATGATGTCAAGGATGAATGATCACCAATACACATGGAAACAAGGGTTTCCTATGCAAAATGGGGGAAGTGCAGAATGCACCAAGGACTTCAGACCTGGTCTAAGGGAAAAATCTCAGCATAATAATCTTGCTCTCCTTTCTCTCTCCCCTTGGCCTTCCCTTTGATGTCTTTTTATACCCTCTCCAAAGTAGTTTTTTAGTTAGGAGTTGGTTGGGAACAATTGGGCCACGGGCACTAACAGGTGATCCAGCAGGTAAACCCGCGATCACCGCCCGAAAAAGAGGAAATTATATTTTTTTAAGTGTTTTAATAGATACACGCGGGTTGGGTATGACAGACCCGCGTGTACACGCGTTTAACACAGGGCAAAGTCGCGTATAGGGAATAAAACACTGTTTTTTAAATTTTTGGACCAGGTCTGGAAGGAGGGGTTGCCCTAGGCCATAAGTGCAGCATCACAAACCATAAGAGTGAGATTTGGAGCTATAACAGTGCAACATTCCCCATTCCTTGGCCTACACCCAATGTTCAATGTGGACTACCTTTGGCCATGCTTTCCACCATTATTAGACACCTTCGACATTGTAGAACAGCTCACACCCACAGATTTAAATCTAGATTGCATGGAATAAGTGGAAACTGATCAGATCATGGACACACAGATCAAGCACACTCGCCAATAGAATATCCAATTACATCGAGTTGTCAAAGCAGGCCAACTCCTTCACCAAGGCAAGTAGCTCACCAGGGACCAAGTTCAACAGAGGTTTCCTCATCTCATGGAGTAACTCAACGCAATGGGGACAATTGCTTCCTAAGGGGGGAGGAATGATCCAGGTGGATATTGGTGTCCACCCGCCAAGTCCACTTGGACCCCCACCATTGTTCCTTTCAGCTTTTCAGTTTCCTTAATTGTAGCACAATTTACTATTTTTAGCAGTTTTTCTGGTCCTGAACTTCGAAAGCTGTTTTGAGGCCCTAAACGAGATTTTTTGGGAAAACTGGGCTACATGGGGACATGGATCGATGTTGCTCTTCCCAAAGATGTATTTCTCAGATATATATTTCTAACGACATATTTTTCATGTCAAATGAAGATCATATGCCAAAGTTACGACCCCGGGAAGTTGATGTACCAATTTACCCAAACGGGGCCCACAGTTTGGCGTTTCATCTTCTATGGTTAGGTTTTTGGATGTTTAGGGTTTTCCATTGTTTCTCAACAATAAATAGGCCTTCGAGTCTCATTGTAACACAGTTTAGAGGCATGTAGCTGCCACATCTCTTCTCATAGATAAGCTACCATCACCCTAGCTGGTTTATTTCCATTTTTGTTTGTAAGCATAGTTCAGTATTTTACAGTAATGAAATGAAGTATTATTTCTGTTGCATCTCTATGTTTATGGTTATCTCTGTAATTTGTTGCATTCTTGTATAAATCTGGATCATTGGCATCCTACACTAGATTGCTTCCAAAGAGAGACTGGCCATACATGCCAATTGATTCTCTCTTTCCTGTAGTTGTCCTCTCAACCATGCATTTTCTATCTCTAGTTGATTTTTCATTATGGCCTCTCTATCTCTCAAGCTACTTAGATCTCTACCCATCTCCTTGATCTTCTCCTCCATGTGCCAAATGTCTTCCACCCCCTTTAATTTGGTGATCTGCATCCATTGGTGAGTTCTGGCCCTCTCCTTCTCAAGCTCGAAGAATAGTGGAATAACGAATTTTTGATGTATGACCCTGCCTCCTTTTGATAAACTTGTAGTAGGAGTCTAGGTTAGGTTGGGGGTTGGGTTCTTTTGTCTCTAGGTCCTCTTCTTTAGTTTCTTGTTTCTATCCTACCTCCCTTTCCAATTTTTGTGCCTCTTGTAGGTTCAGAAGAGTATCTTGTAGGACTGCTTCTGCTTCATGTAGATTCTGCTGTGTATTATGTAGGATTGCTTTTCCCTTGGATGAGGTTGATCTAGTCATAGGCCTTCTCACATAGGTGATAGGAGACTTAGGGGAAGGAAATTTCTCCTTTTTTTTAGGGGAGTCTTCAATCACAATAGGAATTTTGGTTGGCATTTGGGGTTTCCCCTGTCTTATTCTTGTGCTTTTCCTTGTCTTGAAATATAAGGGGGTCTACCTCTGTCTTTTGCCTTTTTGCTTAATGGGGGTGTTAAGAGGAGTGAGGGAAGTTGTTGCCTCTCTCTCAGTGCGTTCTCCACGCACCCTAGGTGACTGCTACTTGTTTCTGTCCCCTCTTTTCCATTGCCTTCTTCACCTATGTCCTTCCTTTATTCTTCCTCTTGTATATCTTCAACATCTTTATTAGTTTCCTCCTTAACATCCTCCTTTGTTTCTTCATCATCCTCCTTCTCTTTCTCCTCTTCTTCTTCATCTTCCTCATTTTCTTCTATTTCATCTCCTTCTTCATCCATATCATCTTCATCTCCTTCTGTTTCTTCTTATTCTTTCTCTACTTCTTCTTCCTCTACTTCAGTCTTTTCCTCTTCCTCTTCACTGACAGTAGGACTAACATCATATGTGAGATCTTTGATGTCTTCCTCTGCTTGCATGTCTCTGAAAACTGACCATGTTATAGGAATTCTAAGGTTTTGGAGGGAATCTTCTATAAGGATCCTAATTAACCCATGGTGAGCTAATTGTTGGGAATTTCCCTCTTTCACTTTGATGCTTGAGTCTATTAGTGATTGCAGCAGGAAGTATGGTATGCTGAGCCTGTGGTGAGGGGGTGTTTCTGCTCCAAATCTCAATTCTTCAAGAAGCCTAAAATGATAGTCATATACTACACTATACCTACCCTCACATGAAATTTATTTGATCAGTTGTTAGCTTAACTCATTCCAGGGATATGATATACTTTCTCTCCTTACTCCATTTTTGTCCTCAGTGGGTTCCTCACCTTCTAAAAAGAATTTTCTTTTGGCAACCTAGCTATCTCCTTTATCTTCTTTCCTCCATGGTATTCCTAGGGGAAGTGTGGTAACTCTACTGATGAGCTCAGGAGTGAGTTCTATGGAGAGGCCTCTTACCACAACAGTGGCATGGATTCTGGTGAGTGGAATGAGGGAGAGAGAAAAATCTCGAGCCACCTCATCATCATACCCTCTGAATTTTTCGAAAAACCCCATCCAATTATGCTTGGTGAAGATTTATAGTACCTGAGGGTGTTGTTGGATTATCACAGTGTTTTTGGGCTCCCTCTTATTAAACCCTACTATCATCTTGGTTGGTGAGGTTTTGAGGAGATGAGATGGTTGATACAATGTAGAAGTAAGAAATTGAGATGACTGTGTTGACAATTCTCTTGCACAGCTACCAAATTTACTTCAAACTAGAGGTTTTTTTTATCAATTTACTTGGAAAGAGGAATATAATTACAGAGCCTACCTCTTCATAATGTTTGTTGTGGTCAACCCCCGAGATTTCCCCTCTGAAACTCCTCTCGGCCTATCTTGTAGACTGTCTCTGTGTATCCTGTAGAAATTCCTGTGCACGATCCTATAGGAATTCCTGTGCAATCCTATAGGAATTCCTATGCAGTAAAACGATGGAGTTTTGCTTTCGGTAGGTTTCTTGGGTATGAGAGCGACCCGTGAGAGTGAGATTTGAGGAAATGAATGCATGAATGCATGGGGATGATGATTATTTCCTCTTATGGTCATTCGGGGTGAGGTGGTGTGCTGGCAGCAGAGGTACGTTTCCATTTTTGACTGTTGGTCCCCGCTACCACCTCATCACTCCCCACTCCTCGTAATTAGCTCCCACCTTATGCATCTGTAGATTTAACTGCTTTTGTCCTTCTCCTTCTCTATTTTTGAGTTGACTACTGCCACGTGTGAGAGAACATCCTATTTTGTCTTTGTTGACTAAGTGAAGGTGGCCAAGTTAACTGGCCACCTTTTCGCTTATAAACCAACTTACTCGTAACTTTTACATTTTTTTGACTACATGATGCATATGAGAGAGTGAGTGGGATACTTACCTGTGGTGCCAATACCTTGCTGTAGTTGTTGAAGATTGGAGGTGCTTGCTGTGTGTATTGGCTGCATGCTATTCTTCTTCCCTTCTTGTTGCTTTCTGATGATCCTTTTGTTTGTGTAGGTACCTGTTGTTGAAGATGGTGGTGGTGCTGCTTCTTTGGTGCTCCTTCTGCCCTTGGATCATCATGATGGAGGCTTGCTATTATTATGATTTGTATTCTGTGGGATAGGCTACTACAGGATTTCCTACAGGATGTCCTGTAGCTACTTCTCCCTCAGAACTCTTAATCATACACTTTTCTGGGGTTGTGAGGATGGTGACATGGATGGAGAGAAAGACTAGGAGTGTGGAGAACAAGGAATACTCAGGTGATGCTCTCTATTCCTCCCTGTTTCCCTTCTTTTCAAAGACTGATTTTTTTTTTTTGACACTGATTTTGTTTTTAAGGGTGAATGCAGGGATGATGGAATGATGGTGAGTAAGGTATGGTGATGGAATGATGATGAAGGGGGCGCTATTTCCTTAACATATCAGGTCATTTTTTCTTTCGGTTTGCTTCCTGTAGGATTTATAGGTCACTATGATTCCTACAGGATCATCCTGTAGGTTTTCAGGGGATCCTGTAGGTTTACAAGGGATCTTGTAGAAAACACAGTCCCCTTGTAAACCGAAGGAAAGGAGTGGAAATAATGAGAGAAATGGTGGAGTGATGAATGAAAATGAGTGAAAAAAAAAATGTGATTGAAATAGGTCTCTTGGTGATCCTCCTTTGCTTCCTGACCATCCTTCTTGTTGACCTGCAAAAATAGAAATTTTCATGATTTTTCTCTTTTCTTTTTGTTTTCCTTTTTTTTTTTTTTTTGAAAACAACTAGGCTGCCTTTGAGAGGTTTTCATCCTAACTATTTGCCCAGGGCACCTCAGGAGAGGTTTTGACCCAGGGATCTTTTTGTTCTCTCTTTTTTATTTTTTTGACACTATTGGGCTGCCCCAAGAGGTTTTCAACCCGATAGTGGGACTCAGGCGCCTCATGGAGGTTTTCACCTGAGCCCTTATTTTTTCTTTTTTTTCTCAGTGATTTGGTGAGGTAGGAGCTGAAACTTGCTCCATTATCATCACTGTTTTATTGATATCATCAATGAACTCTTGTCTTGACAAAGGTCTCTTGTAGATTTTCAATCGGTGTCCATTAACAAGTAAAGGGATGGCCTCTTCATCTATGGTTTTGATCTGAACTGAACCATTATCATGGCATATTTCTACAACATAAGGTCCTAGCCATCTTGAACTTAACTTGACCTTGAAGTCTTTATACCTAGAATCATATAAAAAAGCACAATCACCTTCTTGGAATTGCTTTTCCTTGATGTTCTTATCATGCCAGATCTTCCTCTGCAGTTGAATTACCTCTGTATGTAGGAGGGCCTACATTATGAACTCATCCAAACCATTCAACTGGAACAATCTCTGTTTTTGTGCAATGATGAGATCTAGATCTAGTTGGGTTGCCATCCTTAATGTGTTATACTCAAATTCAATGGACAACAAGGCCTTTTTCCCATAGACCAGCTCATAGGGTGTGAATCCAGTGGTGGTCTTCTATGTGGTATTATAGGCTCAGGTGGCCTCAACTAGTCTATCTGCCCAATCCTTCTTGCTGCTGCTTACCACTTTGGTCAAGATGCCCTCCAATGCTCTATTGGTCACCTCCACTTTCCCATTAGCTTGTGGATGATAGGGAGTGGAGGTTCTATGCTTGATCTTATGCTGGCTGAGCAAGCCTTTAATCATGTTGTAGGTAAAATGGCTACCTTGGTCTATGACTAGCTCTCTAGGGTACCCAAATTTGTAGAATACATTCTCCCTTAGGAACCCAACCACCTTCTCCTCTGTTGTTGCCTTAATTTCCTTGGTTTCAACCCACTTAGTCAAATAGTCAGTGCACACAATGATGTATTGTTTTTGCTTGGAAGGAGGGTCAATAGGCCCAATGAAGTCCATGCCCCACTTGTCAAATGGCTCGAAAGTCACTTGAGAATGCAAAGGAATTTCATCTCTTGGAGTAGGCTTTCCCATCCTTTGGCACTGATCACACTGACTAGTATATCTTTTCACATCCTGATGAAGAGTGGGCCAATAATAGCCTACTTGTAACACTTTGAATGTTGTCCTCTTTGCTGCAAAGTGACCTCCACAAGGCCCATCATGACAGGTCAGAAGGATGTCAAAGACTTCCTCCTCCTTGACACACCTCAAGATTTGATCTAGGCCAAGTTTGAAGAGATTGCCCCCAATCCAAGTGAAGTGGGCACTCTTCCTTATTATCTTTCTCTTTTATTTGGAGTAGAAGTTCGGTGGGAACTGTGCTGATACCAAATAGTTTGCTATATCTACAAACCATGGAGAGAGAACTAAAATAGAAAATAAGTGCTCATCCAGTAACTAGTCATCAACCATTCCTTCTTCACTTGCAGGAAAATTTACTCTAGACAAAAATTCCGCAACAGCATTTTCCTTACCAGGCTTATCAACAATAGTTAGATCAATCTGTTGTAATAAAGGTAACCATCTTATAATCCGAGCATTCACATCTAGTTTATTCATTAAATATTTGATTACAACATAGTCAGTATGAACAAATGTTTGATAGCATGTACTATAATGCCTGAATTTGTTCAATGAATGCACAACAGCCAGAAGTTCCTTTTCGGTCACTGTGTAATTTAGTTCAGCCTTTGACAGATTCTTAATGATAAAATAGATAACATAAGGCAATTTTTCATCTATTTGACCTAGGGCTTCTCCTGTGGCTTTATGTGAGGCATCAACATGAATATGAAAGGGGAGGGCCCAATTTGGGCCTTGGAGAATCAATGCAGTGGTTAACTTGTCCTTTAGGATGTCTAAGGCCTCTTGACAACTTTTTGACCATATAAAATTAGAGTCCTTTGCCAAAAAACCAAATAAAGGAGAGGCCAACTTGTTGAAGTCCTTTATGAACCTTTAGTAGTATCTAGCTAACCTTAGGAAACTTCTCACATCTCTCTGCTTTTGAGGAGGTGGGACCCTTTTGATGATAGATATTTTGTTTAGGTCCACCCACAGTCCTTGCTGAGATAATGCATGACCTAGCACAGTCCCTGGACTCATTAAGAATTCAAATTTTCGAGACTTACAGACAGGTTCATTTCAATGCATTTGTGAAGTACTTTGCCTAGGTTGGAGAGAGCTTCTTGAAAATCACAACCATAAGGTGTAAAATCATCCATATGAATTTCCACCGCATCATGGACTAATTCGGCGAAAATACTCAGGACCGCTCTTTGGAAAGTGGCAGGAGAATTTCATAGGCCAAAAGGAAGGACCCTATAGGCAAAAGTACCCCCAGGACAAGTGAAAGTGGTTTTATCCTGGTCTTTCGAGCTGATCTGGATTTGGTTGTGCCCACTAAATCCATCTAGGAAAGAGAAAAACCTTTTCCCTGCCAGGCCACCTAACACTTGGTCAATGAAGGGTAGATGGAAATGGTCCTTCTTTGTGGCTTTGTTCAACTCCCTGTAATCAACAAAAATTCTCCACTTACCATTTTTATTTAGAACTAACACCAAAGGAGAGACCCACTCACGGTTGGAGATAGGGTAAATGAATCCTGCATCTAGCAATTTTTGCAGTTCTTCTTTGACTATATCTTTAAGAGCTGGATTCATCCTCCTTTGGGGTTGCTGGACTGGCTTGCAACCTTCTTTGATGTATATGTGGTGAGTACACACTGAGGGGTGTACTCCCTTCATTTCTTTGTAACTCCAAGCAAAGGCTTCTAGATTTTCCTTTAGCATGTTGCATAACTTCTCTTCTTGGAGAGCAGAAAGAGATGGATTGATTTTCAAGGTTCTCTCTGGGCCGAATTCTATGGTTTTGACATGGAGTGGGTTGGAATCGGCCAAGCATAAGTCAATTGGATGATTGTTCTAGGTTTCCTTTACTACATCTTCTAAGGGCAATGAACTGGGAGTTGGACTTTGGAGCAAGTGTTCAATCAAATCATCCTCATCTTGTTGTCCTCCTCCCATGGTTGTTTCTAAAGTATAAAGTTGGGCAGAATAAACTTCATCTTCTTCCTCCTCCTCCAACCATAAAGGTAAATCATGCTCTAGAGATGGCTAAGCAGGAGGGTATAGGACTAACTTCTTGGACATATGCCCATTCTTGATGGTCATATTCCCAGCTCTGCAGCTAATGTAAGCATCAGTAGTGGCCAACCATGGTCTCCCAAGGATGAGAGGGTAACTAGTAAGCTTAGCCTTAGGCTGGAGAACTAGGAAATATGTAGGGTACTCCCAAGAGTCAATGGAGACCATCACATCCTCCACAATCCCCTCAGGGGTTACTGTGGAGCGGTCTACAAGTTGCAGAACTGTTGCGGTCTTCCTCAATGAACCTTGGAGGTTGATATTGAGCATGGTGTCCTTGGTCATCACATTAATGGCAACCCCAAGATCGATCAAAGTGTGTGGGACAATGGTGCCATTGATGTGCACATCTACTACAGGGCTTCTAGGGTCCAAATATTTTGGACATATTACCTGCCCCAACATTAAGTCGGACAGTTGTCCAATGACATTAATGGTAGGGGCATCCCTTCTTCGCCTCCCTGGATGCTTGAAGCACTTATCCTTAATCAAATTATTGTAAATAGGAACATCTTTTATTACTTGGAGAAGTGGAATCTTTACACATAGATTTTTCAATTCTCCCAGAAGTTCAGTCTCTTCTAGGGTAGGCTGGAGTGGTTGGGCTAATCTCTCAGGAAAGGGTGGATTCACTTTAATATTGTTTTCCTGTCTTTCTTCCTCAACCTCCCTAGGTGGAGGTCAAGGTTGGTTATCTGGGAGAACTTTCCCAGATCTCAGGTTAATCTCCTAGATTTCAATGGCATAAGCTGGATATGATGTCTCTCCACTGTATACTTGTTGATCATGTCTGTTGTTCAGGTTCGGATTTGGTTGGGCAGGCATCTGGGGTTGCTTGGGTGGAGAAGAGTGTAGCATTTGTGGTTGGGTAGGTGGTGGAGGAAATAGAGCTGGATCATTGTTGTATTGGGGCCTCCACCCCTGGGGTGGTGCATTCCACTAAGGTTGTGGCAAATTATAAGGTTGAAATGACTGGCTGGATATCTGGGAGTGATACTGAGACGAAAAGGACCAAGGAGGGGGTGTAGACCAGGAAGGATGAGTGGGTGGTCCCCAAGAAGGCATGGTTGTGGTTTGGTTGGGGTTGTAATATGCATGGGATGACCCTTGCGTGCCCTGCTAATATGGTCTAGGCCCATCAGGTCTCCTTTGGTTTATGTAGCAGAGCTGCTCAGTGACCCCTTGAGCTCCTTGATATACAACTTTGAGTCCAGGCAAAGAAGGGCACTTGTTTGTGCAGTGGTTTTCTTCGCAGACCAAACAAATTTCAATTTAATTCAATGGAAATTCATTCCTAGGATGCCTCTTGGTGTTTCTGGGACAAAAATTGGCCATGGCTCTCTCTGCTTCCTCCTGCTTTCTCTTAATGTGCATAGTGTCCATTTTCAAGGCAAGGGTTTGCAACATCTCACTTTTGAAATCTTCCAACATGTTTCCAATTTCACCCTTGATGGATGAGTTGGAAGAGGATGTACTGACCATAGGTTGACTACCCCTACCCTTTTTCCTAGCTGCCCTAGAATGGTTTCTAAAGACAGTCTTGATATCCTCATAGGGTAATTGGTAGATATCTCCTCCTGCTAACAAATGTAGGGTATCTAGAAGATCTTCCCTTACTCCCCTAAGCAGGACCAACTTTAGTGACTCAGGGTCAAGTGTGCACCTGGCCCTTTTGTAACTAAGCTGGTCAACTTACTATCCTGAAAATTTCCTCTTTAGTATCCTTTGACCAACAGTAGTCCTGATATTTGTTGTTAAATGCTTGTTGCATCTAAGCCCAAGTTGTGATACTATCCCCAGGTAAACCCATGAACCAATGCAATGTTGCGTCCTTGAGGGTAGATGGAAATAGTTTTAACTTCTGCTCATCATCTATATAGTCATAGGATCGACATATAACAAAAAAATAAAATAGGAAAGTATCGAGGTCCTCTGTGGTCAGGCCATGGAAATGAGGTAGGGCAGAGGGGCTTATATTTTTCATCTTAGTGTCCCCATTGGTTTCCCTGATGGGGAAGGCACCCTCAACTCTCTCTCTATTCCCTCTGTCATTTCTGTTTTTAGCCATTGGTTCAGTAGGAATGGGTTCTTCTTCTTCTTCTTCTTCCCCTATAGGTTCTTCAAATATGTCAGGTTTCTCACCTAAGGGTTCCTCTAGTCCACAGCCACCGAAGAAGAGGGAAGGTTGGATGTTTGATGCAGTGAGGGTATTTGGAAAATTTTTCCCTAAGTTGTCCCTATTCCTACGAGGCATGAAAGGAAATGTTTTTGGTTTGGTTTTGTATTTTTTTCAAACTTGGAAAGCACTTTGAAGAATTGAAATTGTTGATTGAATGAAAACTACTGACTGATTGAAAAAGTCACTTGTTGAATTGAAATCTTTCTTACAAAATGGAAAGGAAAGAAAAAATGCAAAATGGAAGAAAGGAAAGAACTAGATTACTTTTGCAGAAATAAAATAATGGCAGAATATTGAAGACAAGAAATAGAAGAAAAGAAAGCAGTAATCACATTTTACTCAGACACCTCCCTAGGGTAATAGTGAAAAAATGTGATCAGCGCGAGTATTGCAGCAAGGATGCTGCAACTCCTGGGCTACCAACTTTACTTTATCAACCCGAGTTCGTACAAACTTGGAGGTGACAGTTCTGTATACACAAGTAAAAGTGATGGTTCTGCTTGTTGTCACTACTCAACTGGCGAGAGACCACTGGTGTTTCAAGCCAAACTTCTATGGAGTCAGAAGAAGCTTGATTTCTTGATGGAAGAAAGGTAAATCTACTCTAAGAGAGAGCTACTCTATTGCAATAATGGAGAAGGTCGACATGTAATGCTAGATCACACCATTTCCTATTTAACAGCTAAGAAACTATACTTTGCAGAAATGCTAAATCAACATGAACCAAATTCTACTACCTAAGTTATAGAAGTAATAAGCATCAAACATCATAATGTGCAATTAAAGAGACTAAACTAAATCTGTTTTTGCCTTTCTGTCTTTTTATGCAAAATCAAGTATGCAAACTAATTTCTTCTGTTGATGTGGTAGGTGAATTAAGGATGTTTGAGGATGGCTGGAAGGGTTATGAGATGGTTGGATGGTGTGGAAGACCATTGGGAGGATTTTGGTTACTTCCTAGAGGTTTTCCATCAATTCAGCCTCAAAATAGGCCATTTCAGGAAAACCTACACAATTCCATGTAAACCTACAGGATACAGCCCAGAGAAAAATGTGAGGTGTTGGAGGTGATGGAAGGCCTAGGAAAGGTGTGTGACGGGTGGAATGGAGTGGGAAAAGGTCTAGGACCACTCATAAGTCAACAACAAAGATAGGAGATGGTTGGATTCTCTCAATTTTATTGGAAGAATTTATATGAAAAATGATGAAAACTAGTGAAGGTAATGGTGAAAACAAGGGATGGCTAAGGTGGACGAAGTGGAAGGTGGTTGCTGGATATGAAGTCTTAGTCTCCTCCTGAAGCACCTGATTTGCATAAAACATATATATCTTTAAAAAAGGTATGTAAACAAGAAACATTATCATAAAATAGAAAAGAATAATTAATGAACTAACTGCCTACATTGTGCATGAGGAAATTTGCTAAAAGGAATGAAAGCATGGATGAGATCTACTGAAAAAATGAAGATGAAAAATATGACAATGGAATCCTACCTTGCAAAACTAACCAAATACTAATTTAAAGACAACAAACTCCAAAGCTCATAAAAGAACTAGAAATCTGTGTTTTGGGGGCTGCTTAAGGGTCCCTTCCTCAAGTCATGATCCCAGAAGGAGGAAGTGAGGTGGAGACACCTGTGACAACCTTATGGTGCTACTTTTATCCTTGCTAACCTGTTACTGAAGTAAGACACAAATGGAAGCAAACTAATAAACAACCAATCTAATCTACACTACTTGTAATGGAAATGCATTAACAATGAAGCTATCAAACTACACTAAACATACATATACAAGGAAGAGGAGCCTTGGCTGCTAGGGTTGGGCCCTAACCCAAGAGCTTCATCCCTGTAAGTTAACTCATTGTTGGCTCTAAACAAAACTCATTCTTATTACTAAAACAACAAATTACATCATTAAAACTTTCACAAGTTTGGAGCTCAAAAATAGCTTAGAGTTTTACAATAAAAATCTGAATCCTAATGAGGCTCTAGGCCTCTCTACTTATACAGTCAAAGTCCCCAATGACTTCCTTAAAATCAGGGAGGCTCGGCTTCCGAACTCAATATAAACTAGCTCTTTGTCTCTCACTTGCTCGGATGCCTTCTAATCCTCATGGCTTGGTTTCTTGCACTCCGAGCTGGTGTGATGGATGGAGGAATATTCGAATGGGGGATAAGTAAATGAGGAGGATTTACCTCCTACAATCCCTCTCCCTTGTCCCATTTGAGTTTTAACCTTATTATTTGCAAAAATTCCTTGATTTTCTCCTTCAATCCTGCATTCAATGCATATTACTCCACTAGGCATAATATCCAACTCTAACTCATCTCATAAACAAAATATAATAAAAAACATGTAATAAGTTGTGAGAAAAGTTGGTTTGACTGCAGGTTCGTGTTGGGGTTCTCTCATATCACTTGGCATTTGATTCAATTCACCAAGGGAGGCCTAAAAAAAAAAAATATTAATAATAATAATAATAATAATAATAAAATAAAAAATAAATAAATAAAAATAAAAATTTCATCGGAATCCCAACAGAAAGCATTTGTAGAGTTTAAGAATTGCATCTACTTTGCACCAATTGAGACAAATGCCTCCAACTATGCTATTGGTCCAATTCTTACTCAGCAGGGGCATCTTGTGGCATATCATAGTGAGACACTTTCAGACACATTCGGAAAGTATCTCACATATGACAAAGATATTTATTCCATTGTACAGACCTGCCGACAATGGAAGCATTAATGATGGGAAATGAAATGGTCATCCACACAGACCACCGACCCCTGTAGTTCATAAAGACACGGGGGAAGTTGCAGAACGATTGCCATCAGAAATGGTCCACATACCTACAACAGTTCCATTTGAACATTAAGTGCAAGAAAGGAAACACAAAAAATGTTGTAGACTATCTCATCTAACCACTGGTCATGGCGCTGACCACTATGCTTGACTCTTGTGTGCACAAGACTGTAGGGTGGCCGCATCTTTAGAAGAGAGATTCAAAATTCATCAAAACATATCAGACACTCCTGGAAGGAAAGAAAGTTCCAAATTTTCACCTCGAGGATGTACTGTTATGCCACCTAGGACACCTCTATGTTCCTTCAAGCAAGCATGCCAAGATGATTTAGGAGGCACACTACCATTGGGTTGTTGGACATTTTGGGGTAGATAAAATAGTGGCAATGATGTAGAAGTATTTTTATTGGCAGAACCTTCGACAGAATGTTGGGAAATACATTAGATCATGCACTTCCTATGCCATTTTCGAACCAAACATCAAGAAGCAAGGCATATACACTCCTCTGCCTACTTCTAGTTAACCTTCGCAATCCATCTCCATGGATTACATTTCAGGCCTTCCTTCTACTAAGCATGGAAATGACTGCATTTTTGTGGTCGTTGACAGATTCTCTAAGATGGACATTCTGATAAACTCCAACAAGAGTATCACATCGGAAGACACTGCAAACCTCTTCTTTGAATGAGTGTGGGTACATTTTTGGATCCCATAGTCCGTTAACTTAGATCAGGACAACATATTCCTAGGTACATCTTGGTGAAGTATCTGGTCGGTGTTGGATACCAACCTCACTAAGTCCACAACTTTCCACCCCCAAACTAATGGCCAAATAGAGGTTTTCAACAGGATGATCGTACACATTCTGTGTATGTACAAGTCAAAGCATCCACGCACATGAGATGATAGCCTCCCTTGTGTTGAGAACATATACAACAGAGCTCTCCATAACTCAATTGGCCATAGGCCCTTTTAGGTGGGGTTGGGATTCTAGCCACTATGTCCCATAAATGTGGCCATAACATTTGCAATTACTCAGGAAGATTTGGCTCATGTCCAATCTGATGCTCATAGAGCTAACAAATTCATTGAGCGCATTCAACACACCCACCAGTAGCTCCATGACATATTGGATAGAGTTAATGCTAAGTACAAGCAATGTCATGATCAACATCAGATGTCACAAAAGTTCTAGGTGGGCGAAAAAGTTTGGTTACATTTGTAGAAGGAGTGCCTCACTGGCCCCCCCGCAAGATTCAACCACTCCGATATGGGCCCTACACCATCACTAAGGTTGTAGGGGGAAATGATTTCAAGCTCAAGATTCCACCATTCCTTGGCCTGCACCTAGTTTTCAATGTGGACTGCCTTTGACCATACTTTCCACCATTACTGGACACATCATACATTACATAACAGCTCACACCAACAAAGTTAAAACTAGACTACATGGAATAGGCCACAACTAATCGGTTCGTGGACATGTAGATCAAGAATACTCTCCAGTAGAAGATCTAATTGTATCAGGTTTTCAAAGTTGGACAACTCCTGCACCAAGGTACGTGGCTCACCAAGGACCAAGTTTAGTAGAAGTTTTTCCATCTCATGGAGGCACTCAACAAAATGGGAACCATTACTTCCTAAGTGGGGAGGACTGATCCAAGTGGATATTGGTGGCCACCCATCTATTCCAATTGGACCCCCACTAGTGTTTTTTTTAGTTTCCTTAATTGTAGCACAACTTACTATTTTTAGTAGTTTTTCAGGTCCTAAACTTCCAGAGTCGTTTTGAGGGAATAAAAGATGTTTTTTAGGGAAAACAAAGAGACCAGAAAATTCTCAAACTAGTTTATCAATTTTTTTTTTCGTCCCCCCCTTTGAGATCTTCAAAACAAGGTATTATGATAGACAAACGAAGATCATATGCCAAAGTTACAACCCCGGGAAGTTGATGTACCAATTTACCCAAACAAGGCCCACATTCTTGGCACTTCATCTCATAGGGTTAAGTTTTTTGGATGTTTAGGATTTTCCATTATTTCCCAATAATAAATAGGCCTTTGAGCCTCATTGTAAAATAGTTTAGAGGCAGGTAGCGGCCAAATCTTTTCTCAGAGATAAGCTACCATCTCCTGAGCTATTTTATTTCCATTTTTGTATGTACGAACATTTTAGTTCTTTGATATTAATGAAATGAAGTTTTATTTTTGCCGCATCTTTGTGTTTATGTGTATATTTGTATTTTTGTGTGTTCCTGCATAAGTCTAGATTAGTGGTATCAGAGTGGTTTGCTCTTTCTCTATTTTTTTTTGCATGTCCCCAATGAGGTTAGGGTATAAGGAGTTAGGGATGTTGGGTTGTGTTATATTCTTTCCATGACTAGCCCACGTAGTTAACCAGGGGGTTAGAAGGGGGGCAGAGGCCCCCCTTCGTTGCACTGATTGTGTAGTAGGGGGGTCACAGGGGGGGTTTGAGGGGGTCAGGTAGCCTCCCTTTACGGGGTCCGGGGCAACAACCCAGGAAATTTTTTCTGGACCCTATATTAGGTTGGGCGAACCTACCTATTGTTTTTCGGTCCATGGTATTGGATGCTTCGACATGTATAAATATGTATTGTAACATTGAAAGGAACATAATGAAAAATCAAGCTGGTAGTCCCAGTTTTGGGATCCAGTGGGAAAATCTCTGTGTATATGTGTTTTATGTGTTATGCTCTCGCAATGTTTATTTTCTGTTTTTTAGAATTCGTATGCAAGTAATTTATGTACAGGGTTAAAACCTACATTTGGTATCAGAGCTGTTTTGGCTTCAAGGGGACGCCTTTGTTGCTGAGGGGTTTCGCTCGGGCCTGTGGTAGACCCTGTTCAATAGGAGATCTGTGAGATCGATTATAGTGGTAAAAGAAGATGGCGAGCAATGGAAAGATAAAGATCAAGAAATTTAATGGTCAGAGTTTTGAGTTGTGGAAACTCAAGATGGAGGATCTGTTGGTGGATAAAGATCAGTGGATCGCGGTGGATCCGGGTACTAAACCAACGGGAGTGACCGATGAAGAATGGAAGAAGTTGGATCAGAAGGCAAAGAGCACAATACGATTGTGTTTCTCATATTTAGTATTGCTAAATGTATCAGGAGAAGCTACGACGAAGGCTTTGTGGGACAAGTTAGGGACTTTGTACCAATCTAAGTCTCTGGTGAATAAATTGTTCCTGCGAAAAAGTTGTATAACCTAGGGATGAAAGATAGAGATTTGGTGACAAACAATCTGAATGCATTTAATATTGTGGTAAGTCAATTATCGTCTCTTGATATCAAAATTTCAGATGAAGATAAGTGCATTAGTTTGTTGTGTTCTCTACCAGATTCATGGGATAGTCTGGTTATTGCAATAGGTAGTAATGCAACTGCCTTGCAGTTTGATGAAATAGTCTCATCCTTGCTGACGAAGGAGATGGGACAGAAAAATATGGAGAGCCAGAATGGTGATGCCTTGTCTGTACGAGGACGACACCAGAACATAAACAAAAATAAGTCATCGAGTGGGAGATCTAAATCTAGAGGGAGATCTAAATCTCCAGGAAAACCTATAAAGGTGGTGTGCTGGAAATGCAGAAAGGAAGGGCACTACAAAAGGGACTGTAAATCTAAAGCCCCTAACAAAGGAAAGGGATCTGATGATGCTCCTTCTACAGAGTCGAAAACCACCTCAGATGAAGGTGAGGATGTGTACTTGACTTCTTCAAATACACATGTAGATCATGAGGCATGGTTGATTGACTCAGGTGCATCCTTTCACTTCACTCCCCATAGAGAGTGGTTCTGTGAGTATGAGAAATATGATGGTGGTGATGTCTTATTAGGGGATGATAGGAAGGATAGAATCGTTGTTTCGTGGAAAAGTAAAGTTGAAGTTGCAAGGTGGAAGGGTTAGAACACTTCTGGGTGTTCTACATATTCCTACATTAGCTAGAAATCTGATTTATGTAAGCAAGCTGGATGATGCAGGTGTAAAAGAAGTGTTTGAGAAGGATACCTGTAAGATGGTTTGAGGAGCACTGGTATTGATGCAGGGAGTTTGAACTGGAACTCTGTACAAGCTGCAAGGTAGCACTGTTGTTGAAGGGTGCAACAGTTCTATGGTTCTTGAAAGTGGAGCAGAAAATCTAGTGGTCTCTAGAGAGAAGACCATGTTGTGGCATCAAAGGCTTGGACATATTGGAGAGAAGGGCCTTCGAATACTTCATGGTAAAGGTGTGGTAGAAGGTATGAGTAATAGCTCTCTAGATTTTGAATTCTGTGAAAATTGTGTATATGGGAAGCAGAATCAGGTGAGTTTCCCCTCTACTGGTAAGAGGGCGAAACATATATTAGAGCTTGTGCATAGTGGTGTGTTAGGACCTGTGAAGGTTCCATCACTAGGTAAGTATGTGTACTATGTATCATTTATAGATGACTTCTCAAGGAATACATGGATATATTTCCTTAAGAAGAAATCTGAAGTCTTTGACAGGTTTAAAGAATTCAAGGCTATGGTGGAAAACCAAACATAGAAGAAGATAAAGGTGTTGAGGATAGATAACAGTGGAGATTTTTGCAGTAAGGAATTTCAAGAATTCTGTAAAAAGTGTGGTATAGCATGATAGAAGACTACTCCATATACACCTCAGCAAAATGGAGTTGCAGAAAGAATGAACAAGACATTGATGGAAAGGAAAAGAAGCATGCTCAGTGGTGCTGGGTTAGGACAGGAATTCTGGGCAGAGGCGGTGGAGACAGCATGTTACCTGGTCAACAAATCACCTTCATCAGCGTTGGAGGATAACACTCCACAAGAGGTATGGACTGGTAAGCAACCCTCTCTTTCACAACTGAGGGTATTTGGATTTGACACATATGTACATGTTCCAAAGGAGAAACAAACCAAGTTGGATAGTAAATCTGAAAAGTGCATCTTTATTGGGTATAAGGATGGTTTAAAGGGTTATAAGCTCTGGAACGCAGTAACAAGGAAGGTTGTGTACAGCCGAGATGTGGTGTTCAGAGAGGTGAAAGATGTTATTAAACATGAAGTCCAACCAAAGGAACCTGATAAGATAGAGTTTGAGCTTAAGGAGGGAGAATCAAACTCTACAGCAGAGGAGGAATCAGAAGATGAAGAGCCACAAACTCCGGGTGTGAGAAGATCAGTTAGAGAAGGAAGGCAACCAGAAAGGTATAGTCCATCTTCTTTTTGTTCAAATTTTGCTTTATCTATTACTGATGATGATCCCAAAACTGTGAAGGAAGCAATAGATTCAGAGGATGGAAAACTCTGGAAAGAGGCCATGGTTGATGAAATGGCATCTTTGCACAAAAATGAGGCTTGGGATCTGGTGGAGTTGTTGGCTGGAAGGAAACCCATTGGCAACAAATGGGTGTTCAAGAAGAAGACAAATGCAGAAGGAAAGGTGGAGAAATACAAAGCTCGATTGGTAGCAAAAGGCTATTCCCAGGTGCCAGGAATTGATTTTGGTGATATTTTTTCTCCTGTTGCTAAGGTAGCTTCTATTAGATTAATTTTATATGTTGCTGCTGCTTTTGATTTTGAGGTAGAACAGATGGGTGTGATTTCATCATTTCTTCACATGGATCTGGAAGAGGAGATCTACATGAAGCAACCTGAAGGCTTTGTGGTGAAGGGTAAGAAAGAACTGGTATGCAAGTTAAAGAAGTCTCTGTATGGGTTAAAACAATCAGCAAGGATGTGGTATCAGAAATTTGATACATTTATACGGGGACTTGGCTTCACCAGAAGCAAAGCAGATCACTGTGTGTATTTTAAATTAATTGGTGACCTTGTTATTTATCTGGTCTTGTATGTGGATGATATGTTGCTGGTTGGAAATGACAAAGAGATTATCTAGGATTTGAAGACCCAATTTTCCTCCAAATTCGACATGAAAGATCTTGGTGCTGCAAATTATATTTTGGGCATGGAAATTAAAAGAGATCAAGTAAAGAGGAAGTTCTGGTTAAACTAAAGGAAGTATGTTTAATATTCAGGATAGCAAACCGATGAAGGTTCCTATTCCTGTAGGTGTAAATTTATCTGTTGAAAAGTGTCCCAAGACACAAGAAGAGGAAGAGGATATGTCTTGTGTTCCATATGGAAGTGCAGTCGATAGCCTAATGTATGAAATGGTCTGTACTAGACCATACATTGCACATGCAGTGGGAGTATTGAGCAGGTTTATTTCAAAACCAGGAAAGGAGCATTGGAAACAATGAAGCGGGTTTTCAGGTATTTGCGTGGCACTAGTGATTATGGTTTGTGCTACCAAGGAAGACCAAGATTGGACAAAGTGTTGGATATTCATGGCTTTGTTGATGCAGACTAGGTTGGAAATCTGGATCAGAGAAGATCTACAAGTGGGCATGTGTTTAACCTATTTGGAGGAGCAGTCAGTTGGATGAGTAAGAAACAATCTGTAGTGGCACTATTAACTATAGAGGTAGAATACATGGCAGCCACTCATGCAAGCAAGGAAGCAGTTTGGTTGCAGAGATTATGTTCAAGTATTGGGTTAGTACATGGAGCTACAAGGATAGACTGTGATAGCAAAAGTGAAATTTTATTGGCAAAGAACCCTGCTTATCATTAAAAGACAAAGCACATTGATGTTCAGTATCACTTTGTGAGGGATATGATAGAAGACAAAAAGGTGTTGATGGTAAAGGTGGACACTTTGAATAATACTGCAGATGCATTGACAAAATATGTGAGCTTTGAGAAGTTCTCCTGGTGTAGAGAAATAATGGGCATTTCAAGGCTGGAAAAATGACTAAGCTCTCCTGTGGCCCCCTGTGGAAAGAAAACAACAAGTGGGAGAATGTTGGGTTGTGTTATATTCTTTCCATGACTAGCCCACGTAGTTAACCAGGGGGTTAGAGGGGGGGCAGAGCCCCCCCTTCATTGTGCCGATTGCGCAATAGGGGGGTTAGAGGGGGGGTATAGCCTCCCCTTCGTTGCGTCGATTACGCAGCAGGGAGGTATGAGGGGGGCGAGTAGGCCCCCTCTATGGGGTCTGGGGCAGCGCCTTGAGAAATTTTTTTTTTGACCCTATATTAGGTTGGGC
Source organism: Pinus tabuliformis (assembly GCA_031772625.1). Classification (NCBI taxonomy): domain Eukaryota; kingdom Viridiplantae; phylum Streptophyta; class Pinopsida; order Pinales; family Pinaceae; genus Pinus; species Pinus tabuliformis. The sequence continues at coordinate 450,457,939 of CM062816.1, read as the reverse complement.
AAACCTACCTATGGTTTCTCGGTCCATGGTATTAGATGCTTCGACATGTATAAATATGTATTGTAACATTGAAAGGAACATAATGAAAAATCAAGCTGGTAGTCCCAATTTTGGGATCCAATGGGAAAATCTCTGTGTATATGTGTTTTATGCGTTATGCTCTCGCATTGTTTATTTTCTATGTTTTAGAATTCGTATGTAGGTAATTTCTATATGGGGTTAAAACCTACAAGGGATTGAACTGGTTGAACCTTTGCAAGACCAACCTCACAAACCCTAACGAATTCTGATGGCAGAAGAAAAGAAAGATGAGGGGGCAAGAGATCCTTTCAAAATATTACGTGAAGAAGCTCTCAAGTGATAAAGGAATGGTTACCCACAGGTAATGCATCTTCATCTAGTAGCCACTCAACAGGTGCCACTCATTTTAAGGTACAACTAAACTTTGAAATTCAAATATTTGAAGGTCAAATTGTAGATGTCGTAAATAGATGGTTAAATATGTTGGAAGGATATTTTTCAGTTCATGACTTTTCCAATCAGGAAAATATTACTTTTTCACTCCTCAAAGCCACCCCACATGTCAAGCACTGGTGGGAAACATACTTTGAACAAAAGGACGAGAGGGATTCCTCACGGTTTTCAGCCACACCCACTTGAAATTATTTCTGAGACGTCATCACAGAACAATAGTACCCTAACAAGAGCTATGAAGGTAAATACATAAAGTGGACCATGTTGCGGCAAGGAAGGGACCAAGATGTGTCCAAGTTCACAAATGTTTTCCATACTCTTCGCATGAAGCTGGGTATCAAGGATTCTGAACGACATTTGGTACTCATGTACCGTGGAAGCTTACACAAGTATATGCAGGACGAGATGGAGTTCCTGGACGTATCCTCGATTGGTGCCACCTATCGATACACTGTTAAGATCGATTATAAATTTAAACAGAAGAAACAAGAATTTGGATCTGCGAATTCAAAGCAAGGGAAAGGCACCCCCAAACCATAGAACAAATGAAAAATCCAAGGTAGAGTGACCCAAGACAATCCTCCAAAGTGACAAGCAAAGAACAACACGATGAAGACAAAGGACACAGGGAAATGGTGTGAGTTCCATAAGAACCCCACTCAAAACTCAAGTGAGTGTCGAGCCAAGAAGTCACTAGTGGCCGAACTGAAGGCTTCTGAATTAGATGCATGTTCCAACTCTTAGTTAGAAACTAAAAAGGGGAATGAATAAGGGAAGCATATTATCAATGCAGAGCCTAGTGCCACCATTTCCACCACCAAGATCCAGAAGCATGAGGCCAAAGATCCAGAGGAGGGGGAGCAACTCTTCGACTCACATATGTGGCTAAAGGGTTCTCCGTTGCAGTTCATTATTGACAACAATAGCCAAAAGAACCGCATTTCAGTAGAGGTCATGAAGCGGTTAGGCCTACATACCACACCACACCTGCAACCGTACACCATCAGGTGGCTTCACCAAGGGCGAGATCTTCGCCTCAACCAACATTGTTGCCTGCCCTTCAGCATCAAGCCCTTCACATATGAGTTATTGTGTGATCTTTCTCCTCTTGAAGTTTGTGATGTATTATTAGGCCAACCATACTTGTGGAAGCGACATGTTGTGTAGGAGTCTAGGCCTCACACTGTTATTATTACTTTGGGTAATACATTGTACAAAATACCGGAGGTAGCACCACCTAATGCCATTTATTTGATCACTGTGAAGGAATGGAATAAGATAATTTCCCACACCGGGAATTTTTTTTTCCTTATGATTCACCCTCAGTGTAAGAAGAAGATTGTGGCCACAACCTCCAGATAGGGCTCCTCTGCATGACAACAGTATATGGACAAGGGTGTGGAGGAGTATATGGACATATTCACCTGACCAATAAGGGTACCGCTACACTGTCAGGTCAAGCACCCTATCGATATGACCCCGGGCATGCCTCTACCTAATGGATCGATCTATCGACGCTCTGTTCTGGAGAATTATGAAAATAAGAGGCAGATTCAGGAGATTTTGTAGAAAGGGCACATTAGGCCATGTTCATCACCTTGTGGGATCTCGATCATCTTGGTAGAGAAGAAGGAAGGGACCTGGAGACTCTTATTGAATATCAGGCACTAAACAAGATCACTATCCGTAATAGGTATCCAATCCTATTGATTGATAACCTTCTGGACCAACTCAAAGGGGCCAAATATTTCAGCAAGATTCACTTAAAGTGTGGTTATCACCAGGTACTGATCAAACCCTCCAATTTGTGCAAGTCTGCCTTCAAATCTAAGGAGGCCCTTTTCGAATGGTTGGTCATGCCTTCGGGTTGACGAATGCCCCTACAACATTTAGGAGGCTGATGGACAACATTTTGCAACCCTTCACTAAATCATTCGTAGTTGTGTATCTAGATGACATTCTGATCTTCAGCCAGAGTTGGGAAGAGCACCTCCACCTAATATTCGATAGGTCCTCCAAACCCTGCGACAACACAAGTTGTGTGCCAGTTTATAGAAATGCACTTTTGGTATGACCCAGGTTTAATCTTTGGGGTACATCATTAATGAGCTGGGTGTGAATGTGGACCCACCCAAGATACAAGTCATTTAGGTATGGAAACCCCAAGAACTCTAACTGATCTCTACATCTTTTTGGGTGTTGCCAAATTCTACCTCAAGTTCGTGTTAGGGTTCTCTCATATCACTTGGCCTTTAAGTCAAGTCACTAAGGGAGGAGCGAAAGAAAATTTCTTTTGCTATGTATTCCAATAGAAGGTGTTTGTCAAGTTGAAGCATTGTCTCTGCTCTGCACCAGTGCTCACATTACCAAACCTGTAACAACCATTTGAGATGGATACATATGCCTTTGACTATGCTATTGGTGCAATTCTTACTCAGCAGGGGCATCACGTGGCATACCACAGTGAGACACTTTAGAACACAGTCTGAAAGTATCCAACCTTTGACAAAGAGATGTACTCCATTATGCAGGCCTGCCGACAATTGAAGCATTACATTCTAGGAAAGGAAATGACCATCCATATAGACCACCAACACCTGTAGTTCATACAGACACAGGGGAAGTTGCAGAACAATAGCCATCAGAAATGGTCCACATACTTGCAACAATTCCCTTTGAACATTAATTACAAGAAAGGAAGCACCAACAATGTTGTAGACTATCTCAGTCGACCGCAGGTCATGGCGCTAACCACTGTGCTCGACTCTTATGGGAAAGAGACTACGGGGTGGTCGCATCTTTACAAGAGCAATCCAGAATTTGGCAACACATAACACACACTTCTGGAAGGCAAGAAAGTTCCAAATTTTCACCTCCAAGATGCACTCTTATGAAACTTGGGACACCTCTACATTCCTTCAAGCAAGCGTGCCAAGATGATTTGGGAGGCACACTACAGTCGGATCACTGGACATTTCAGGGTAGAGAAAATTATGGCAGCGTTGCAGTAGTATTTTTATTGATTGAACCTTCAACTTGATGTTTGGAAGTACTTCAGATCATGCACTTCCTATGCCATTGTCAAATCTACAATTAAGACGCAAGGCCTATACATTCCTTTGCCTATTACTAGTCGACCTTGGGAATCCATATCCATGGATTACATGTCGGGCCTTCCTTCTACTAAGCATGGAAACCCTTGCATTTTCGTGTTTGTTGACATATTCTCTAAGATGGTCATTCTGGTGGCCTACAAGAAGAGTATGAGAGTAGAAGCCACTGCTAAGCTCTTCTTTGAATGAGTGTGGGTACACTTTGGGATCCCACAGTCCATTATCTTAGGTCGGGATAGCAGGTTCCTAAGTACATTTTGGTCAACTCTTTGGTCTATTTTGGATACCAAGCTCACTAAGTCCACGACTTTCTACCCCCCAAACTGATGGCCAAACAGAGGTCGTCAATAAGATGATCATACACATTTTGTGTATGTATAAGTCAAGGAATCCCCGTACATGGGATGATAGCCTTCCCTATGTCCAACACAACTACAACATATCTCTCCATAGCTCAACTAGCCACATACCCTCTAAGGTGGGTTTGGGATTCCAGCCATTATGTCACATTCATGTGGCCATACCATTTGCAATTACTCATGCAAATTTGGTTCATGTCAGTCTGAAGATGACAGGACTAAGAGCTTCATTGAGCACATTCATCACATCCGCTAGTAGTTCCATGACATATTGAATAGAGGTAATGCTAAGTACAAGCAACATCATGATCAACATCAGGTGCCACATATGTTCCAGCTAGGAGACAAAGTTTGGTTACATTTATAGAAGAAGCGCCTCTCTGGGCCCCACCACATGCTTCACCCACTTCGCTATGGTCCTTACACCATAACTAAGGTTGTAGGGGACAATGATTTCGAGCTCAACATTCCACCATTACTTGGCATGTACCTAATGTTCAATGTGGACCGCCTTCGACCATACTTTCCACCATTACTGGACACATCAGACATTACAGATCAACTCACACCAATAGAGGTAAACCCATAATAAATGGAATAGTCCAAAACTGATAGGATCATGGACACGTAGTTCAAGAACACTTGACAAAAGAAGATCCAACTATATCAGGTTGTCAAAGCTGGCCAACTCTTGCACCAAGGCAAGTGGCTCACTAGGGACCAAGTTCAGTAGAATTTTCCCCATCTCATGGAGGCCACTTGAGACCTGCTTATTCCACTTGGACCCCCACTATTGTTTCTTTTTAGTTTCTTTAATTGTATCAAAAATTACTATTTTTGGCATTTTTCTAGGTCCTGAGCTTCCGAAGTTGTTTTGAGGGACTAAAGGACCTTTTTTTTTTTTTTTTTTCTTAGAGAATGGAATATGTATAGCTTGGAAAAATATCACATTGACTTATAAGTTTTTTTGGTCTCCTCTTTGAGATCTTTGAAATGAGGTATTATGATAGCCAAATGAAGATTGTATGCCAAAGTTACGACCCCAGGAAGTTGATGTACCAATTTACCCAAACGGGGCCCACAGTTTTGGCGCTTCATCTCCTAGGGTTAGGTTTTTTGGATCTTTAGGGTTTTTGTATTATTTCTCAATAATAAATAGGCCTTTGAGCCTAATTGTAACATAGTTTAAAGACATGTAGCCACCACATCTCTTCTCAGAGATAAGCTACCATCGCTTGAGCTAGTTTATTTCCATTTTTGTATGTATGCGTATTTTAGTTCTTTGATATTAATGAAATGGAGTTTTATTTCTACCACATCTCTGTGTTTATGTGTACATATTTATTTTGTTACGTTCCGACATAATTCTGGATCACCCTGTCTTTGACATAAATGAAAAAGTTATTTCCAATAACTCCCTCTTTTTCATTGATGGAAAGCCTTAGTCAATTTTTTAACAAAACCGTAGTACTCCCTTTATGTGCAACTCTCCCTAGGTCTACCATTCCTTCTTTGGCTACAAGGTTTCCCCCTTTAACATCAATGGAAAAGGGTTCTACCCCTAAGCTTGTGCTTCCTTTTACTAATGAGATGAGAGGGATATCACTCCCAACTTCTCTTTGAGATATTCAAATGTTTCTTTGGGAGGGTGTTTGGTAAAAATATCTAGAACTTGTTTCTTGGTGGCATTGTATTTCAGCTTGACACTTTGTTTGGCTACCAATTCTCTTAGGAAGTGGTACTTTATGGGAATATGCTTCGGCTTTGAGTGCATAATAGGATTCTTGAAATGTTGATTGCACTTGTGTTGTCACAAATTATGGAGATTGACTTATCATATTCTACTATGATATCCCTTAGTGTCTCCTTCATCTAGAGAACATGCACAAAACATGTTGCTACTACAATATATATTTGGCTTTGTTGTGGATAGAGATATTAAAGCTTTATTTTTGCTCCACCATGATACTAAACAATTTTGCTAGAAAGAATGATCATCCACTTGTACTTTTCTGATTGTCAATATTTCCTTCATGTTGATTTTCTAGTGCAATTAAAGTTAACACAATATTTATGAAATTTTGATAATCACTTTTGATGTAGATCTTCTTTTAACTTTGTTATCGGGAAAACTAGTGTTTATTTAGAGCTGCTAGTCCCACTAAGACGGGTAGCTATCTTAGAAACAGACAAACTAAAGTCACTTGTGTTTTCCTTTATGAGAGATAGATGAGAAAGAAGCAGAGAGTACCAACCTCAGTCCTTCACTTGGCTCCTTGCTTGTTTCCTTTCCCCTTTGACAGAATTTCGCCACTCCTTCCTTACTTGTCTCGTTTCAAAGAGCACCTGTAGATTCAAAGTAGCATAATACCATCAAAGAATGGAGATCTATAACCATAAACAATATAGGATCAGATGTACATTAACCATACAAATGCATATATCAATACAAGATTCAGAGATATACAAGAATATGGAGGAAAACTCAAATAGCTTTATTGATAGAAGTAGTAGAAGAGAGGATTAAAACCCATCGGTCTGACCCAGTGCCATCCTCCTAGCATGAAAGCCCTCTTCACTTCATACAAAGCAAGATCACCCAACAATGTCTTCAAAGAGAAACCAACAGAACTTGCTTGTAAATTACAAAATTCCAGCCTTTGGATCTCTGGGATGAGGGATCCATATATAGATGTTTGCAGGGGGGTGAGTCAACTTCTGGGATTTTGATTAGTGTCATCTCTCTGATAGTTCTTGGTTCCACTTAGATATTTCATGATCTCTTACTCATCCCTGGGCGAATTCAGAGAGGCAAGTGTCAAATGAGCAACTTCTAGAAGATTCTCAGGGTCTCCACCTAACAAACTACTTCTGCCATTCGTCTGCTCTCACTCATCGCACCCTATAAAAGGGCTTTCCAGCATACATCACACTTTTTGCATGTGGCAGGTGAGATGCATCGCACCCTTAGCACTGAGCAATCTGTATGGTCTAGTTTTGACAAGTTATGAGTAGTTTTTCATGAAGAACTTCTGGGAGATGATGTAATCAGCTGACCTTGCTCCTTTAGGGTATGAAACAACAATTTTAGGGACTTAGAAGCCCTTAGTTAAAGGACATATGTGATTGGGGTTGCAATGCCCAAATATGTCTATAACAATTGCCCCCTAAAGCATGAGGTCGTAAATATTTTTGATGTCGGGTGAAATGCTTTATCATGAGGATCCAAGGTTTTTCGAACTGGAAGGTGACTTGTAATAAGATACAATACAATACAATACATTATCTTCATAATATTTTCATGATCTAGTTGAGGCGGGCATTCCCATGCTCAGCTTTATAAATTCATTCTCATGTACATAGGACAGACAACCGTCTGTGTAGCAGACTGATGATTCTGGTAGAGCTATCATCCTTTGGTTTGGATGATTATCTGTGTAGCAATGATGTACATTTGATGTTTTTATTTTCCTGAATATATCGCACCCCGGATGGATGAAACTAGATCCGGGGTCTTCAAAACTCGTTCAATCTTTGCCCAAAGTACAAGCCAATCCATGTGAAAAGATGTTCTGGCGTCGAACATGGAAAGACATCGCCTGATTACCAGCCAATGATGTAACTTGTTAATAGTCGTAAGAGGAATCACTGATAATGATGATGACCCTCAAGGTACTGCAGTATAATTCATGTGGTGTGAATACATGAGACGATATCGAACACCACGCAAAATATTTCGATCGAAGGCCATTAATGTAAACCTGTCGTCGGAAGTGAGAAACTTGCCATTAAGGGATGCAAGCTTCAAAGTACTGAAAGGGTTGTTCCTAGGTCGAATTCTTGGATAATGAGCTGATGTCGACAAGAAGTGACCCGTCATAGGAGGGAATTAATGAATCCCAAATATACGACACGGAACGGAGCAAATGATTTTGTGGAGGTGAAAACGATCTAATGATACAAGGTTCAGGGTGGCGGTCATGAAAGAATGAAGCGTGAAGGTATTGCAGCGGATGAGACACAAGCTGGGTTGGTGAATTCTCTAAGTGACTTCTCTTGAACATATCGGTGACACTGAAATGGATTGGTAGTGTTAACCCCAAAAATGGATGGTACGATGGACCAATGGTGATATGACTGGTGAACGGAATAACCCAACCCAACTCAATCATGGTGATGGAGTGAAAGTGTCATGTTCAAGAGTGACCTGCTACCAATAAAGTTTCTTCAAGTTTTCTTCCCAATTTTCCCCAGTCATTTCTGACCAGTACCTCTTTATTTTTTTCAAGCTTGAGGAGGATAACATATGCTTGTTCTATAATTTGCCCTTCGGGCAAACCCGTCGCTATGTTTTAACGAGCCTAGCGACAGTGAGACTCGCTCTTGTCTGCATGGACAAGTTTGTCGCTATTGTTTTAACGAGTTTAATGACAAGGATAACTCGGTTCTTTTCAATTTTAGAGAGTTTGAAAAGAGACGGAAAGGAAACTCCAATATTCCTTTTTCGTAATATAATCCCTTAAGTCTGAAAAAGTATAAAACAATGCGAAAGGGATGACTTTTCGATAGTTTTAACGAGCCGAACAAGACAAACGCTCGGTCGTTTTGTGTAATAATCCCTCAGGTCCAAAAAGATTAAAATCTAGAGGAGGGTTGGCACTTCCAATTGATTTAACGAGCTGGAGAGGCCAATTCCTCGGCAATATTTTCATATTTTATGAGTCAAATGAAAAGAGCTTAAAGGAGACTCGTTTTTTGAGGAACGAGTGATGTTTTTGGATAGCAGCTGGTTCCAGATAAGGTTTGGAACTTTTCAATCATGGCAGTGTAAAGAAGGTGGCTAATAGGATCACTCGTCGTAGCTATTCCTCAAAAGGGGTAAACAATCAAATGGAGGCGTATGATCGGCTAAAAAAGAGTGGAGGTGATGGTAAGAACACGACCAAGGTTTAAAAGCTGATAATTATGTGATCACAATGGTTATTTACCGAAGGTGGGTTCATTTTTTAATGAGCTTAAACTCTGGTGGAACATATGCTCATTGCTAGGTTTATTTTTTAACGAGCTTGAACTTCACGTAAAAATGCTCATGATAATGGTCATTGATATTCGATTCACCATTAACACTATGTTCTTTTGATGGTCATACTACCTATTCAATTGCTCCATCAAACTGATTAGAAATGAGAATACATGCTTGAAAAATGAGTTTAAAAACTAATACCCTACTTAAATTACGTGAAAAGTAACTTAAAAGTAGTTTTTTACCCCTCATTTTACCATTTCATTCGAATTTGGGATTGTTGGAGCTCTGGAGGTGTTTTCCCCCTTGATTTTCATCAGCTGATTTCAGGAGATTCTGTGGATGATTTTTAGTGCCGTCTAGACCAGGTAGGAGCTAAACCTGAGCTCTTCAATTGCATTCTTTCCTTTTTGAATTCTGAGCATGTTTTCCTACTTTTCTGAGCCTCTGGGTTTGAACAATTCGTTTTGCCCCCATCGCACCTAGTATACATCGAAAGGTGCGATGCATACTAGGCTGGCCACTGGCCAGTCAGTATGCATCCCACCCAGTACACAGCTAGGGTGCGATGGGCGCAAGGAGGAAAACTTTTGCACTGATTTTTCATGGAAATTTTGCCTGTTTTTTGCCAAATCAGGATCCTAATTCTTCTCTTGTTTGTTTTTCAGAGATTCATCGGAGCAAAATGGTTGTTACATGGCGTGAACATGAGCATGAAGAAGAGGACATGGTTGCCTTACATGATCCAGGTATGGTAACTACATTGCGGAATTGTGGCTTGCTCAAGTTCTTCCACATATCTAGCATGAGGCAACAAATCAACTTGTTGCAATATTTCCTCGATGCATGGGATCCTACCAACCAAGTGTTCTAGATTAGAGGAAAATCCATCCCCTTGACTGTTGAGGACATCTACTTCTTGACCGGTTTATCGAGGCGTGGTGCCCCTCTCTCACTATCAGGTTCTGCCCATGGGGGCGAATCCGTGAGGGATTATATTTGTCGATACTGTAGAGAAGGATCTCAGCTGAGCAAAGACAGCAAGATCAGTATCTGAGATGTCACCGACCAGTCCTTGAGGACTATTTTATTCACCTTTTCTAGATTGGCTGGTAGCGCGACCCTTCACTTGGCCAACAAGTCCTATATGCAGTATGCCTTGGAATGCCTCGAACCCAAGGTATTCAACTGGTGTGATGCAGTACTTCCGGTGATAAAAGAACAATTTACCAAGGTGAAAAACAGAAGATCAAAGAACTTTGGCTATGGTTCTATTTTGACCGCTTTTTCCTTGGAGAATATCCCACTGATGCAGCCACAATACATTTCATTTGGCCTACCACCACTAACTGAGCCACGAATGCAGAGATGGGTTGACCTTATGGCCAGGCATGCTGGTCAATCACAGGTTTCATTCTCTAATGCTTTCTTCGAGTGGTTCAACCGTCAACAGATGGTTTATGCCGAGTGTCCGTATGCTAGGATGGATTTCCAGGGTGACCCAGATTTGGTGTTGTCGGCTGGCGAGCAGTGGGGTGTCATAGGTAAAAATCTCTGACCATATCTCTGTTTATTGCTTTTATAATGTTCTTGTGATTTTTAAAATGTTTATCAAGACTAATCAAAACTCATGTGTTCATGCAGATATCGGGCCAGTGCGACCAGCAGTGTGCCTGAGAGCAGTAGCTGCCGTTCCAGCAGGAGAGGTTGTAGGAAGGGTTGTCCTTTGTGATCTGGATGTAGCCGAGACCCTTGCAGTGTTGCAGGATCAGATTGAGGGTCTCACCCTTGGTATTCCAGATGTGAGGACCGACGAGCTGCCTCTGAGATTACAGTGCCAAGCCGATGGACTAGGCTCTTATGCATGATTGCACAGGCGGTGACTTGTTATCACCAACAGCATTAGACTAGGGTGCCCCCTTGCATTTTGAGTTTTTGGGTCATATGACCGATTTTGTCCTAGACACATAATACTATGTACAAACTCTAAATAGTTATATATATTTTTGATTTTTGGAGCTTTATTTTGGTTAAGTTATATGATCCTGATGCAAATATTGATGAAATGATTTTCTTTTACAAATGTTGCAAATGTCTATCTAACACATAATTTGCTAATGAATCAGTTAATGTGTTTAAGTTTCTGGAAATATGTTGACATTGAATAGAATCAAACTGCCTATCCAAAATATTTACCCTTAGGAACATACGATAGATAGCTGGATTCCGAATGGAATAGATGCCGGTACGCTGTAGAATGACGAGTTGTGAGTCTAGCCTGACAACAAGTCGGCGTATGCCATGTGCGATGGCATTATAGAGGAGCTCTATCAACGCGTTGTATTCAACGATGTTGTTCGTCGATCGACCAATACATACCCCTCTAAAACTCACTAACTCACCGCTTGGATCAAAGATGGCCCAAGCTGCAGAAGATAGGTTCCGCGTACTACAACTTGCTCCATCAGTGTATCCAACAAATGATTCCAATAGGTTTGACATATGCAACAAAATTCAAAAGTGGATTACCTAACCAAAACGATCACTCTTAACGAAAACAAAAATGTAACAAAAGCATATGAAGAGGTTACTACGCTGAGTCAAGCATAGTAACGCTTAAGGTACAACCCGTTTCGGGGTTGCGACAGTGGAATCCCATCGTAATCTTCTAGCTCGTAGGCTCCTTTTGCTAATACACACTTAACAATATAGGGACCCATCCACAAAGATTGGAACTTACTTGCTCCCAATTTATCAGATTCCTGGTCGTAAAGTAAGACCAGGTCACCTTCTGAGAAGACACGAGGTTTGAAATTCTTGTCAAACTATGCCTTGACTCATTTCTTATGTGCTTCGTTAGCCAAGGTGGCGTCACGATGGGTTTCATCCAGTTGGATTAATTCCAAGAAACGAGCCTCCTCCTCTGAAGTTCCGGGGAGAAGGTCAACTGTGAGCTTGAGGGATGAAATTTCACACTGAACTGGTAAGATTGCTTCCAGGCCATACACTAGCTAAAAGGGTGTAAACTCGGTCGCATTTCTCACCGATGTCCGGTATGCCCACAAGGCTAAGTACAGGATTAGGTGCCAACTCCGTTTATGGACTCCAATCATCCTTTGCAGCATGTGCTTCAGGACTTTGTTGATCGCCTCAACTTGCCCGTTAGCTTGCGGATAATATGGAGTAGAGTTGTCATGGGACAGTCCTAATTTGGCAGCCAATTCAACCATCATGTGATTGCAGAAATGTGATCCATGATCTGTGACTATAGCTTGTGGAACACCGAATCTGGAGACTACATGATTGAAAAAGAAAAGAGCAGCCGTTTTGCCGCTGTTGTTTAATGTAGGCATCGCCTCAGCCCATTTCGTAAAATAGTCAACTGCGACTATGATATACCCATGCCCCCCGGCCGAGGTGGGGTTACATGTCATGAAATCTATGCCCCATTTGGCGAACGGCCCAACAACAACTACTGGCTGTAGAGGTGCGGGTGGTATTCTGGTTTTGCGGTCGAAGATTTGACAAGCATGGCAACTTCTGACTGCGGTTATGCAATCCTTGAACATTGTTGGCCAGAAGTATCCTGCTCGTAAAATCTTTTGTGCCGTAGCATAACCAGATTGATGCCCCCCACATGCGCCTGAATGACAATCATTCAGGACTTTTTCGGCCTCCTCATGGGTGAGGCACCTTTGCAGAACTGTATCGATACCATGATGGTAAAGTGTATCACCAATGATCATGTAGTATTTTGCTTGGTATCGAGTATGTCGTTGTTCTGAGTGAGAGGTATTAGACCTATATGTTTGGGTTTGGAGATAGATGATTATATCTCCATACCACGGATCGCTTGAAGATATCATAAACAAAGATTCATCCACGATTGTTGCTTTGGATGTTGAATTGTTGGACGATGATGGGAAATCACATAGTAACTCCACGAAAACCAGAGCTTTCTTTGATTTGGATTTTACGAATTCCAAATCAAACTCTTGAAAAATTGCTATCCACTTTGAATATTTGCCCCCAAGCAACTGTCGCGACAAGATGTAAGTCATGGGGTTGCAATCTGACAAAATGGTAGTTTTTCGAAAGAGAACATAGTGTCGAAATCTCTGTATTGCTTGAACAGTTGCGAGAGCCAGCTTTTCAACATAGGAGTACTTTCTTTTTGTATCATTTAAGTTTCGACTTAAATAATAGATAGGATGTTCGATTCCATTGTCTTCTTGAACTAAAACCATTGTGATGGTCGTATCTGCCGCAGCCAGATACAGGTTAAAGTCTCTTTGATAATCAAGAGCGTACATTAATGATGCTTTTATTAGGGATTCCTTTAGAGCATCAAAGGAAGCTTTTGCAACCTGATCCTAGTTGAAGGGTACTTCTTTTTTCAACAGACGCGTATAACCTTTAGCAAGTTCAGCGTAATTTGGAATGAACCTCCTCAGAAAGTTTGCTTTCCCCTGGAGTTTCTGAATATGAAGCAAATTTGAAGGTGGAGGTAGATCGATGATTGCCTGAACCTTGCACGGGTCGAGGCGAATCCCATCCTTTGAAACTACAAAGCCAAGTAAACAACCAGAACTTACACAAAACACACACTTGTGTGGATTGAGTCGTATCTTGTAGTGTCGGCAATGTAGAAATATTGCTCTCAAGTGCTACGGATGATCAGTCCGCTTTTGCAAATGAGCCGGAAGATCATCAAGATATGGTTGAATGATGTTCTTGATGTCATGGAAGGCGTAATTCATAGCCCTCTGAAAAGTTGCCCCTGCGTTCTTTAAACCAAAAGGTAGTTTGTACGCGAATGTGCCCCACAGACAAATAAATGCAGTCTTTGACTGGTCCTGTGGGCGGATATTTATTTGATTATACCCAGAAAATCCATCCATAAATGAAAAGATTTCGCATCCGGCGCATTCATCAATTATCTAGTCGATGAAGGGTGTAGGGTAGTTGTCCTTTGGACAAGCTTGATTTACATCCCTGTAATCGACGCACACTCTAATCATTCCTTGTTTTTTCATCACAGGAACAATGTTTGATACCCAATCAGTTAGAGGAACCGGGTAAATGAAACCAGCATGGAGAAGTTTTTCAACTTCTGCCTTGATGGCAGCAGCTTTCTTTGGGTGCACCTACCGAAGCCGTTGTCGTACTGGTTTGACATCTGGATACATCTTAATTTCGTGTTCAACTATGCTCGAGTCAATGCCTAGCATTTCTTCATATGACCATGCAAAGACATCTCTGAACTCGCGAAAGAGAGCGTAATATACTTCCAGTTCTAAAGAAGAACAAGATTTTCCGACATGAATATTCTCTACAACATCTGGTTTGGTGGTGATATTTATGGCGATAGTTTCTTCAATACTGGACAGATTTCGTTCGGAATCCACCGTATTTACAGTATTTTATAGAAAATAAAAAACTAAAGGATGATTAGTTCACTGGAGCAATCTTCGTTGTAATCCAGAAGATGGGAACGATGGTGGTAATCTTCCCATGGTGCCCCCTCTATGATCATTGACTGAACAATTCCTTCGTCTGTAGAATGTACATGCGACCAAGGATCTGAAGAGGTACCATACTCCTTAGACCTATCTACCCAAACGCTTGATGAGCGTTGATTTGGGTTTGCCTCCCATGCTGAGAACATTGATTGCTACAATATTTCTATTGGGCTTGGAGGCAATACCTAGTGATGATCCATGCTAACATCATGTTGAGACATCTTCTGAATAGAAGATACCATATTGCAGGTTCCCACCGTGGCCACTTCCGCTAGGTTGTTTGGAGGCGGTAGGGCAAAAGTACCCATCAATGTAGGGTCTTTTAGCAGGCCTACTCCGATATTTTGAAGCAACTGAGAGCTTCCGTGGATCATCGGGATGCTTCCCGTAACTTGTGAACTGTTGGGGAGAAAGGTTTGTTGGTCAACGATTGTAATTCCTCCTTGAAAAGGAAATGCAATATTTCTGAAGTATGTTGACACAACAACGGCCATAGCATAAATCCAAGTCCTTCCCAGTAGGATGTTATAATCAAGGTTTCCATCAATAACTTCAACATCAATTTCTACTGTTTTGCCCCCCAGTTCAACTTGTAAGTTACTCAAAATCCCGTATGGAGTGTATGTTCGTCCATCGAATGCTTTTAACATCGTTGACGATCGCGACAAGGGTGGTGAGCCTAAATTTTTCCAGCAACTCATTGACATAATACATGTAGATGCCCCCGCATCAATAATTGTTTGATGAACAGTTTTTTTTTAGGGCTTTCACTTGAATGAGGAAAGTGAGTTGAGCTGGTAACTGAGGTTCATATCCTTTATGATTAAAGGCCACAAGATTGGAATCTGCTGGGTCAATCCCACCTATTGCTGATAATAGAGCCTGCTTTTGGGAGGGGCAATTTTGCAGTACTTCAAGTGTCGACATAGCGGATGGCGATTGGGCTAGGTCCTCTACTATATTATAATTCTGTGCTGCTCTGGCATGAGGATTAAATGTCGACTTGTGTACTACTCCCTTTGGCGGCTTTATCGTTAGCTCAGGAATTATGGGTGGCACAAATTTGGTCGAAGTTGTTGTCAAACTACTAGGTTGATCAGTAGCCTTATTGTTCGACAACTGTGGATTCCCATAATCTTTATTCCTTTTCGATATCAAAGCATCGTTTTGCTATTTTGAAACGGACAACATAAGCACTTGGGATTGGGAAGCATTGTCGCTAGCAACCAGATTGGTTCCTGGGTTTGGAAACGGATCAGTTAATACCGCTGAGGTTTTTGAGTTCTTGAAGAATTTCTTAATCTCAGCTTTATGCGGACAGTCTTTAATCCAATGATCCTCATCACATATCTAACATCCCAAAGGAGGTTTCCTTTGCCCAGAAGGGTTTGCAGAAGATTTTTCAGGAGACGACTCATCCTGCTTCTTCTTTTTCCCTTTCTTTTTCTTCTTGCCCCCTAGTTGCTTTGGTTCTTTTCCTTTGTCGGTCAACACGGCATTAACCTCCGAGGTGAGAAGTTCTTCATTTGAATTTTGACCAGAAACCTTACGGGCTTTCTTAGATGTAGCCTTTGTGGATTTCGTGCTGGTTGTACCTATCACACCATCGTCGGCATGAGAGTCTTTGTTTGATTTAGGAGGAGGAGGAACGAAAAACTCTGGTCTAGGAGCATCAGGGATTTTGTCATAGAGAATTCCAGACTGAGTATAGATCAAGTCTAGATATTGCGCACGAGCAATGACTTGCTCTTCAGTGACAACCCCCCCTTTAGCCACATCTTCTGTAATAGAAGGTAACAATGACTTAATAAACCATTCAGCTAGCAGCTGATCAGGGACATATGTTTTTACCATTCTACGACGATGTCACCACTCATGAATATGATCAGATATGTGAGTGGCTATTGTCTGCTTGAAATTGTTAAGAAGCTCCGTTCTTATTTCGTAACTTATGGGTAGCTGAAAATGGGTTAAAAAGGTGGTGGCAAGGGCGCCGAAGTTATCGAGTGAAGCTCTAGGCAATTCGATGTACCATTTTGCTGCCAGACTAGTTAACGTTCGCTGAAAAAGGTGAAGCCTAATCGAATCATCATTTAGAGTGTTGGAGGAACACCATAGATGAAAGGTCATCACATGACTCAACGGATCTTCACCCGGATTTTCATTGAATTTAGGAATATCTGGCAGAAGTTTATGAGGAATCGTCGGCCACCAAGGGGCATAAGAAATTGGATCGTTTGTTAGCTGATTTAGATCTGGTAACTCTAAAGTCGCCATGAAGGGAAACTGTTGATTCAGGTTCGGTGAAGCATACCCAAGATAAGATGGGATTGCCTAAGTTGTGGGTCTTTGCATACCAGCATAATGTATTTGATGCTGATAACTTTGATAAGTTTGATGGGTGAAACCATTATGATATGATTGATGTTGATTGTTTTGAATATACGGCTGCCCATTAGCCGCAACGCTTTATTGCTCAAGTCCTTGGTAAGCTTGTTGGAATTGCGGTTGTTGATATTGTACCAGCCATGGTTGTGAAACCATTTGCTGTTGTCCAATACTGGCTTTCTAACCAAGATGAGGGGCAATAGTACCCGTTTGAAACTGAGTCGCTCTAGTTAAAGAGCCACTAAAAGGCGATTGTGGTTGTGGCATGGAGACAAGAGGCTGTTGTATTACGACCTGAGAAACTTGAGGTTGGCATACAACAGGCAACACTTGTACTTGTGACACGGTCACAAGCTGGTGTAGTGAGGATATTCGACAAAGGTAGACTTGGTTACATTGAGTATACAACTCTTAGTTGTTGAGGCAGTGTTGGCACCCAACCATTGGATGTGATTCCAACTTAACCTGAATTATGTTGTGAACTCTCATATGGTTGTTCTCCCGGAGGGAACAATGAAAGGGTATACTGCCCCCCATACGGTGACAATCTAGTTCTCAAAGGAAAGATTGGCCTTTGGAGACAGGACTGCCCAAATTGATACTGTTGCAAAGGATCGATTTGCTGAGACTCAACATAAGAAATTCTAGATATTATTCTGGATGAACAAACGAGAACAGACCATATTGTTGAAATAGTCCCTGGGTGGACTTCCTCTAGCAGTTGAGAGCTAGTTGGGACAGATGGTATACCAACGAACATTGTCGGAGTGGCAACAGGAGGTTCTGCTACCGCTGTATCAGATGACACAATCCTAGATGTCGATGGTTGTCCAGACATATCAAGTCTATCCAAAAGACTTCCTAGCAATTCTACAGGAACTTGCGATGAAGGGAGACTAAGTAGAAGGATATAGGTGGATCCCAATTCCAAAATGCGATGGAGTACTGGATGGAAGATCCTCCGTAATCTCTTCTATAACAATCAGTCCAAGTGGAAGAGGAAGACTGTCAGGTCCGTAAAATATTTTTAGTGCCAAAGAAGGTATAGACTATGCAGCGACAGATGCTAGAGGGGTAACACCTTCTGAATCAACCCTAGATGGAGCTAGTTTAGGAATAGAAGTGTTTACTGTTACACTAGGATCAGTTCTAATGTCCTCTTGTAACTGTGGAACTTCTTCTATAGAGGCAAGGATACCAGAAATAGTTGGAGTAACTGGAGTCTCCGAGGATGTTGAAACACAAGTTTCAAACAAACCAGGAGACTTTGACCCAGTTAAACGAGTCCGCTTGGCCCGGAATGGTTTCGTTTCCGGAGTCAAAGACGGCTGACTCATTAGTCTCCGCGAACGACGGGGTTTTGATTGACTTTCTTCCACGATTGCGGATTACTTGATCAACTCAAAATAAAAGGGGAGAATGTTATTCCGAATTAAATGAATTTTAGACGCTTTGACACAACTTGCTTTTTCAATTTTTAAGAGTCGAGAAAAAGCTAAAGATGACTCTAGTCACCTTCGATTTTTAATGAGCCTGAAGTGACAAGTGCTCAGATGGACCTTTTCCTTTAAAGAGCCTGAAAAGGAATGAAAGAGACTACTTTGGAAATCTAGACAGAGGGATTACCAAACCAATCACAAAAATGCAGAATACTTTTTATGGTATGGCAGTCAAGCTTCCCGAATGTTGTGTTAAGTGCATTGCGATCGATAGGGCAGCAGACACCGCTTCCTAAGGATAAAGGATATAGCCTATTGTGGTCTCCCAATATATACTCGACGGTACGTGGGAGCACAAGTCCGTACTGGCACTTGTCATCTCAAAGAGGAGGAATCACCCAACCTACGATGAAAATGATAGTTACCAGGCTTTACGACGCCAAAATACGTCTCTAGCCTAGACTTCTAAATGTTATGCATTAGGTTCCAAAGCATTTTTATGTTCATTAAATTTATTTTACAATTGATCTTTCTTAAGAAATTTGCCTTTAAGGTTCACTGCGTAATGTAGATATACAACTCCTAAATATGCAATCTAAGATGTTAAACAGTCATTTACTCTTCTTTTTGCAATGAAAATCCTAGCTACTAAGGAAAGAGAAGCGGAATTCTTTCAACATAGAGCAGAGAGCATACACTAGATGAACTGTCCTAAATCAAAATCAACAAGTAATCTAAAATGCAAATGAACATGCATGTATTTGTTTTCCTCTTTCTTAATGTGTGAGTGACAAAAGAATGTTACGTACAAATCTGAACTATCTTTTCTCTCAAAGCGACCGTACTAATAATTTTCTATTTAAAAGATGAAAGGAAGACAAGACGACACTTTCAACTTCAATTTGAAAACTACTTTCAACACTTGAAATACTATTAATTCAAATCAAATACAAGAGTAACAGTGTAATCGACCATAAAAAAGAATAGGATTATTTTCTTTGACTAAAAACGACACTTGCGACACTTTCAAATCAAAATATGACATTTCGATTAAGCTACCTTTTTGTAAAGGAGAACTGTAAATGGCGAAAAATACATAAAAACATTCACAATTATTTGTACAATGGAGGCTGAATAATGCAAAGGAAGGGAGTTTCAACAGTGGTATACTGATCACAGACAGCAAAACTCCTTAATAAAGCTGAAGACAATGAAGAAAAACCAAAATCTGGAGGCAGAAACAGTCTTATCTGATCATCGCACCTGTAACACAGGGAAACAGGGATGCATCCCACCTACTGCACATGGGAGGTGCGATGCATCCAGAATGTCAAAAGGAGACAGTGCGATGATCCAGGGACGAGACTTTCACTTGGTCTTTGGTCACAGTTTGCAGCTTAGTTCAGGGATTTAGGCTGAGCTAATGATAGTCAGTAAACACAAAGTATAGGGGCTGATCTAATGAGGTTACTTGAGCTACCACCAGGGCACTTAGGATGTTTGCAAGTCAGTTGTTTAGTTTATAAACAAAACCCAGAGATAGACTGAAGCAGCGTTGATCTACTTTGCACTTGCATAGCAAATGCAGTTCGAAGGCTAGCTGGCTTAACTTCAGGCTCTGTCTGTAGTTTATAAAGCAAACAAATATAAACAAGCAATCAAACTATTCGCTCCCCAGCGGAGTCGCCATTTTGTTATCGGGAAAACTAGTGTCTATTCAAAGCTGCTAGTCCCACTAAGACGGGTAGCTATCTTAGAAACAAACAAACTAAAGTCACTTGTGTTTTCCTTTATGAGAGATAGATGAGAAAGAAGCAGAGAGTACCAACCTCAGTCTTTCGCTTGGCTCCTTGCTTGTTTCCTTTCCCCTTTGATAGAATTTCACCACTCCTTCCTTACTTGTCCCATTTCAAATAGAACTTGTAGAGTCAAACAATATAGGATTAGATGTACATTAACCATACAAATGCATATATCAATACAAGATTCAAAGATATACAATAATATGGAGAAAAACTCAAAGAGCGTTATTGATAGAAGTAGTAGAAGAAAGGATTACAACCCATTGGTCTAACCCAGTGCCATCCTCCTAGCATGAAAGCCCTCTTCACCTCATACAAAACAAGATCACCGAACAATGTTTTCAAAGAGAAACCAACAACACTTGTTTGCAATTTACAAAATTCTAGCCTTTGGATCTCTGGGATGAGGGATCCATATATAGATGTTTGCAGGGGGGTGAGTCAGCTTCTAGGATTTTGATTAGTGTCATCTCTCTGATAGTTCTTGGTTCCACTTGGAGATTTCATGATCTCTTACTCATCCCTGGGTGAATTCAGAGAGACAAGTGTCAAATGAGCAGCTTCTAGAAGATTCTCAGGGTCTCCACCTAACAAACTGCTTCTGCCATTTGTTTTTTCTTGCTCATCGCACCCTACAGAAGGGCTTTCCAGTATGCATCACACTTTTTTCATGTGGCAGGTGAGATGCATTGCACCCTTAGCACTAAGCAGTCTGTATGGTCCAGTTTTGACCAGTTCTAAGTAGTTTTTCATGAAGAACTTCTGGGAGATGATGTAATCAACTGACCTTGCTCCTTTAGGGTATGAAACAACACTTTTAGGGACTTTTAAGCCCTTGGTTTATGGACATATGTGATTGGGGTTGCAGTGCCCAAATATGTCTATAACAAACTTGTTCTAATATATGATTCAACAACTATACTTTAGAAATTCAACAATAAAGAATAGAAGAATGGTAGAGATCACAATGCACAAAAGAGAGACAAGGTTTACGTTGGGAAAACCCACCACACAGAAAAACCAAACAACCTTTTCAGTAGAGAAATTCTTCATGTTCAATGAGAGACACAACTAGAACTATGGTCAAAATTTCTCTTCTCCTCCAAGTCAAGTCACCCAAATCTGATCCTGCACTTCTAGAATTTCAGTCCTCTTGTATTACCAATTGCTCGAGAATTTTTGCCCTGCAGCAGTTGTCCCAGTATCTCAAAAAAAATTTCTCCCCTACAACATTTGCCCAAGAAAATTTGAATAAGAGAGAGAGAGAGATTCCTTCACATGTACGAGTTTCAAGAGAGAAATAGGAGAGAGAAAATTCACCCTTCTTATTTGTCCTTATTTGTCCTTCTTGTCCTTTGCTTACTTTCCAAAAACTCTCTTGAGTGAGGAATGTGAACTTCCCAAATGAGGAGCTCAAGTTGCCTTTATATAGTAGTATGTCTAGGGTGACTTGATGTGTCTCTTGGCCAAGGCTGACTTGACTTGGAGGGAAGCTGATTTGTCACTTTTGGAGCCAAATTTTTCATTTTAAAATTTAAATTTACATATTTTAAAAGTCACAATGGGACTTTGACTCAAACATTTATAAATATACTTTATAATGATAAATATAATTACATCAAGTGACCACAAGTACATTGTGAAGATCAACTATAGTTACAAATTCAACACTTCCTATTAACTAGGGAGGTACTCATAATCATCATCATAGATTCTCTCAAATTGAACAAATTTCTATAAAGAAGAGGTTATACATTAGTACTAGCATCATCATCTATCATCAACATCCACTAGCAACAAAATATGGGGCGGTACCAAACCCATGGAAATGTGATTAGCATGTCATGACTCACTCCTCTTGATTCAGTTGGATCCCTAAAGGCTCAAATTTCGAAGTCATCGAATCTCAGCAACATTAGCATCAAGTTGTATCCCTGGTCATCATGATTCTAGTGGTGCAAACGACACTCCAATCCAAGTCTGTATGACCAACTTATCACAGTTTGAAGTTTCACAAAACAAGTAAGAAAAGGTGACCCACAACATGCCAAATGGTATCCCAGTGAACAAGCAGGACCCACTGTTCAAATACCACCCACCAAGTTCACCACATGGCAAGACAAGATGGCTAAAACACAAGACAATGGATTAAAGTCATATATGGTTAAAACAAACCATATAAAACGAAAATAATATACTAAAAAAACCCCAAATGAAAAATAATAATAATAAGAAGAAGAAAATTAAAAAAATAATAATCATAAAACACAATAATATATATATATATCTATATATATATATAGATATATATATATCTATATATATATATATATATATATATATATATATATATATATATATATATATATATAGTTATGGTTCAACAAACCCATATAAAGCCAAAGAAACATAACCAAGCCAACGAAACATGGTTTGAATACCATATATACATCATAGTCATTTGACGGTTTAGAGTTTTAACGGACGATTACATAACAGTAGGCAGTCTATTTTAAAAGTGACGGACCATTGTTAACAACGATGGCACATGTATGTAATACAAACAAAATCAATTGGGATTGTGGGATTTGAATCCCCAATCAGCCTAACTGCCCATGAATTCAATACCATTCGGTCAGCCAACTTGTCAAGCGACAAGTGTTGGAATATTCGTCGACCCAAACACATATAAATGTGTCCATTTCCCATTCAGCGGGGAGAGGACCAGTGGATCATGAGAGCGAACGCAGGATGAAACGAGTGGAGGTCGACAACAGAACTAGATTATCGGAGGGGAGGATCTAGTCTGGTCAGAACTAGGAGGATGACAGTGGAACCTTGCATGCCTAGGACCAGGAGTCAAGGTTCCAGGAGGAGGAATATTCCCAAAATATTTTGTTGCAGAATCTGTGAGGAATCTAAAAGATTCTCTGAGGGGCAAAAATTGGAGGTGACAAAATATAGTCAAGTTTATACTTGAATTAACCAAAATTTCATAAGGATCATAATGATACATAATGTTTTGCATTTCAGAAGTGGATCTTAGGGGTCATGGCAAAAACCCGCATTTTGCATTAATTTTCAAGTACGAAGTTCGAGACAACAATGTACCTTTCAAAAGTGGGTCATGTTTAAAGAAAGGAAAGTACATGGTAAAATACATCATTATATAGTGCATGGAAAAAGAAAGAAAAAGTACATGGAAAAATACAATTAAAGGTCTAAGGAGGATGAGACAGACCTATTGGTGTTGTGATTGCTATGTTTTGAGCAGTTGAATTTCAAGTCACTCCCAGGATTGGAGGTTTAATGATGTACTTTGACATTTACTTGCCTTTATTTTTATGAGATGAATGAAGTGACCTCCCCACTATCGAAACAAGACCCGAAGACGTAGTCCACATTGGACAAAATTCATTATCAAACCTTTTGTGTACATTACCTTTATGGTCTCCTTCATGTTGCTTCTTCTTTAAGTGTTTGCAAACATGGTTTTTACATGCTCTTTCATGCAATTTTGAAAACATCAATCGAAGAAAGCATCTAGGATAATTTTGGTATCAAAGGAATACTGTATCAACTTTGGTATTAGAGTGGTCTTATTATCAATGTGAATTGCGAGTGTCAATGATAACTAGAGATTGGATGTGTAACACGAAAAAGGAAAATGGAGAATGAAAATGATTTTTGTTAAGCTTTCTACAGGATGGCATACATGGTAAATAAATTGTTTGCAAATTATGAGAAGAGAGTAGGAAAGAAGGGAAAAAATAAGAAAAGGACAATGCTTCAGCAAATGAAGGAGAACTGACCATCTCCATATTTAAGTGAATATTATTCTTCTTCCCCTTTTTCTCATGACAGGAGAATTCAAGCAGAGAATTTTGAATTGAGGAGATTTCTACAAGAAGCAGAAGAGGAGAAGAAAAGATTCAAACTTCAGCTACAAGTTCTAGAAGAGGCCTTGGAAAATTTGAATGCAATGAACTCTTAGCAAAGCCATCATCACCCACTCCATAATTGACAACTGAGGTAAACAATGTCAACGATTTTTCAGTTTCGTGTTCTCATTATGATGATGATTTTGGTGCATTTGAAAAGCATAATATAGGAATTTGTTCAAAGATAATGAAGAAGATGAGAAATGAAGGAAAGGGCCTAGGATTTAATGACCAAGGCATTGTGAATCCCATCCAAGTGGTGGAATTACTTCAATATGTTGGATTGGGTTTTGTCAGAAAGGAAGAGACAGGACAGTCTTCAAGGGACAAATTTGAGATAGTGCAGAATGATGAGAGCACATTACCACCTTCCAGTAATTGTGATCATTGAACCAAAGGAAGAGCTAAGGAAAGTTGTCCTAGCCAGATCCGCACTAAGGAAAACCATTCAAGGAAGAAGGTCCACAAAGTCTGGAGGAAGAAAAATCATTGCAAACATTCAACCAAGGGTGGACATCGTAGGTCCACATGTTGGAAGCTCCATCTAGAGCTAAACCCAAAGAAGGATTGGGAGCATGTGAAAGCACCTATGAAGGAACTGACTGATGAATCAGTTCAACAAGAAATTCAACTACAGGAAGAAAACCCATTCACCTAGTTAGGTGAGAGATGGGTAGCGTTTTTAAATAATTGAGTATGGCCACTATTGTAAATCACATGTTGCAATTTTTTATATAAAAGTGATGAAGTGTATAACATCACTTATGAATGCAACATAGTGATATTTTGGCCTTTATTTGAATTGTAAGGGATATGGTTTCTATTATAAAACTTGACCATGAGTGTGTTATAAACTCTTGGCAAGTATGGTCTCAGAAGTTGTACATGTATTGGAAACGACATATTTTCATATGGATACATGTGTCGGTTTCATCACTTTTGGCTCTGAAGTACAAAAGTGAAGGAGACAAAAGTGTGGCATGTTAGAGACAATTGTTATGTAGATCGAAGTTCATCAGATTGAAGTATTATTTATACTTTTGGAGAACAAAAATTCCTTAAGTGGGGAGGAATAATCCAGGTGGATCCCTAAAGGCTTGAATTTCAAATTCCTCAAATCTCAGCAACATTAGCATCAAGTTGTAGCCCACATCGTCACGACTCCAGTGTCACAAACAACACTCCAACCTGTGTATATATGACTATCTTATCACAGATTGAAGTTTGACAGGACAAGTAGATAAAGGGGGCCCATAACATGCCACATGGTAACATCGTCAGTAGGTAGGACCCAGAGTTGACATATCACACACCAAGTTCACCACATGGCAAGAAAATATAGTCAAAACACAAGCCAATTGATTAAAATCATATATGGTTAAACAAATCATATAAAACAAAATTAATATATTAAAGAAACCCTAAATAAAACAAAATTAATATATATATATATATATATATATATATATATATAGAGAGAGAGAGAGAGAGAGAGAGAGAGAGAGAGAGAGAGATATATATAGATATATATATATATATATATATATGGTCCAACGGACCCATATAAAACCAAAATATCATAACCAAACAAATGAAACATGGTTGGCATACCATATATACATCATATTTGTTTGGTGGTTTAGAGTTTTAACAGGCGACTACACAATCGTTGGTGTTCTATTTAAAAAATGGTAAACAATTGTTATGAAAAGCGACACATGTCTGTAATAAAAAAAAAAAAAAAAAAATCGAT
The DNA here is from genome assembly GCA_031772625.1 of Pinus tabuliformis. Classification (NCBI taxonomy): domain Eukaryota; kingdom Viridiplantae; phylum Streptophyta; class Pinopsida; order Pinales; family Pinaceae; genus Pinus; species Pinus tabuliformis. The sequence continues at coordinate 450,432,125 of CM062816.1, read as the reverse complement.
TTCGATTGCGAGGTTAGAACCCCCGACTATCTCAACCGTCCAAAACATCAAAACCATTCGACCAACCAACTTTCGATGTAGTGGGAGTTGGAATATCATCTGACCCAAACACATATAAACTTGTGCATTGCCCATTCACTGGATAGAGGACTAGTAGAAGTCGTGAGCAAACGAAGGGTCGAACAGGCAGAGGTCGATGATAGAACTAGAGTTGTAGAGCGGCGGAACTAGTCCCATCAGAACTAGGAGGCTGATAGAAGAACCTTGCATGCCCGGAACCAGGAATCAGTGTCTAGGAGGAGGAATATTCTTAAAATATTCTGTTGCAAAATCTATGATGAATCTAAAAGATTCATGTGCCAGAATTGCAGGTGATAGAATATAGTCAAGTTTATACTCAAATTAACCAGAATTGTACAAGGATTGCAATGGTGTAGTCAGTTTTCTCATTTAAGCAATGAATCTCACGGTTCATGGAAAAACCTACATTTTGCATTAATTGTTGGGCACAAAGTTCAAGACAATAATGTACCTTTCAGTAGTGGGTCATGTTTATAGTCAAAAGTCTCAGGAGGATGAGACAGACCTGGTGTTGCTGTGATTATTTTGTTTTGTGCAGTCAAATTTAAAGTCACTTCCAAGATTGGAGGTATAATGATGTATTTTTCCTTGTACTTGCCTTTCTTTTGATGAGATGAATGAAACGGCCTCCCCACTATTGAAATAGCGCCAAGGGACATAGTTTACATTGGACGAAATCCGTTGTCAATTTATTTTGTACATCATTTTTGTGGTCCCCTTTATGTTTCCTCTTCTTTAAGTGTTTGTCCACATCATTTTACATGCTCTTTCATGCAATTTTGAAAACATAAATCGAAGAAAATATCTTGGATAATTTTGGTATCAGAGGAATACTATATCACCTCTAGAGTGATTGATCCTCAAGTCCCATGGACACCACCTAGGAAAAAATGTTGAGACCCTCAAATAGAAACCACTCACTCACCCTTCCTGGTGAGAACTCTAGTCCAAGACCTCACTCAACCCCCTCCTGATTGTTGATTAGGTCTAGATGTTGAACCAAACCTCGCTCCACCATACTCAGTGTGTGATCAAGTTCCAAGACCTCACTCCACCCTACTGATGTGTGGTTAAGGCCAAAATGTTGAAGGACCTCAATCGACTATGCCTGGTGTATGATCAGGGTCTAGGACCTCACACCACCATTTTTGGTGTGTGATCAAGTTCCTCCTCCAAGAGGAACTCACTCAACACCAACTGTTGAGCCCTCTAGGTCTCTTGGACCCATTCTCCCTTCCGAGAGAATGTCCATCCATGCTACATACATATCAACACTCCATCTCAATTAGAGGGGTAATCTACATGAGCCCTAGCTTGTCTATGAAGTACATGAACTTGTCTATTGACAATGGCTTCATCAGAACATCAGTTGTCTACTCATCAGTGGAGATGTACTCAACTCCTATTACTCTCCTTTGCACCATGGCACAGATGTAGTGGTACTTGATCTCAATATGCTTCGGCCTATTATGGAACATGAGGTTCTCTGAAAGATTCACACAAATTTGATTATCACAATGTATCACTGTCATTTCCAACTCTTGGTTGAAAAATCATGTAAACAACTTCCAAATCCATACTACTTTGGTACAGTCCTCATTAGCTACTGACGAGTCTCATCATTGAGTAATTATATGGGCCTTAATTGACCTTAATTCACCTCCTAGCTTAGTCAAACCAACTATTCCCACAACTTATTGCATACTTTTGATTATATTTTGCTTATGGGTTGAGTTAGAGTTGGATATTTTTCTTTATGGTCTAATGTGCATGTAATGTAGGAATAAAGGATAAAAGCAAGGGAAATGCAGGGATAAAAGGTAAAAGAAAGGAACTATGGTAAAATACCTTGGTAAAAACTCAGATGGGACAAGGGAGAGGAATTACAGGAGGTAAATCCTCCTCATTTACTGCCCATCCATTCAAATACTCGTCCATCGGCTAAAAGTACACAGCAAAATCAGGAGTACTAAGAGACAGCCAAGCAAGTGGAAGTACAAGCAACCTCCCTACTAGAAGGCAACTGAGCTAGTGAAAGTGAAAGGACAAGTTACCATTAAGTTGGGAGCTGTACCTCCCTAATTTTGAGGGAAGTCGTTGAGACTTCAGATGTATAAATAGAGAAGCTTAGGACCTTAGTATTTTTTAGCCACCCAGCCAGTCAATAGTTAGTCAGTTAGCAAGTATTCAGACTTTTTACTCTACTTTGTGTCCAAGTGCAGACTTGTAACAGTTTTGATGTAATACAGTGTTCTTTTATAATGAAGATGAGTTTTTTTTTTAGCCAGCACTAAGTTAACTCAGAGGGCTGAAGCTCTTGGGTTAGGGCCTAACCCTAGCAGCCAAAGCTCCTCTTTATTGTATTGTCATTCTAGCCTAGATTCCTGTTTTTTGTTAATTCACTTAAGAAATTCATTTACATTGCAGCAGTAGCATAGATGCATGGTTTGATTGTTCATTTGGTTAAATAGATTCATTTTAATTACAGTGGTTCAACATAGATTTATGGCTTTCTTGTTCATGTACTTAAGCAACTTCCTGTTTTCTGTTCATTTGCTTGAATAGTTGTAGCCTCATTAAAGTGGTGAAAAATATATTAGTTGTGATTTAGTTTGCTTCATTCATGCTTTCAATTAGCCTCATAGCAAAGAAAAGATCCCCAAGGTTGCTCACACGTGTCTCAGCCTCACCTCCTCCCTCTGGGACCATGATATGAGGAAAAAACCCTACAGCAACCCCCAAAAACACAGGGTTTTGGTTTTCACAAAGGGTTTGTTTTTTAAACATAGTTACTGAGTTCATTGTCACTCTGCCCCTTTAATAGTCATCAGCTTAGTTCGCTCTTTTTCTGTCATTCAAACCTCACTCACATTCCCATGTCACTCCCCTTCAACATGAAACGCCTAAGCAGAAGCTGTTAAATTCATGTTTAAATGGTTTTTGCCGGTAAATGGCTTTACAAAGCAAATCTAACCAATCACCGCTCAAATTCCTTTTTGCATTTGAATTTTCCCCCTTTAAATCCTCGTCGTCGATCTACCTCGGCTGATCCGATTTTTATCGCACACCCGCTCACCAACTTGCTCAGTCCATTCCCCACCGTAGATCTACCTTACCAGATCCAACGGCCTTCGCGCGATATTGCGTGGATCTCTTGTCCGACCGTTATCCGGCCGAGGGCATGCGATATGAGCAGTTTCCCCATGCTACGTGTCGGTTGGGGAGGCTAATCGCGTGAAATTCTACAAAATTTCTTACAGCTTTGAGGGCGCACGATATTCCACTTACTGCCCTCTAAACCCACTCTCCCATTTTTGCACGTTTTCTTTTGCTCGCTTCCATCTCCGTCGTCGATTTGTCTCCTGATCTAACAACTGTCGCTTAACCCGATACCATTTCTACACGTTCCTTTTGCCCGTGATCTCCGTTGTCCATCTGCCAATTGATTCTGCGATATAATCTCAGCCATCCATCCTGTTAGTTGACCATGTTCGGCCATCTACCTACGTACCCTCCTGCGATCCGATCTCAGTCGTTCATTCGCTTTCCACCCACCTGATCCAACGGTCCTTATGTGTTGTTGCTCCCTCACGTCCTCTTTTCACCAATTTGACCTCCAACTGCTTCTTCCTCTTAGACACAGACTTAGCTCAGTTTCCATTGTTTGCCCCTTAGTCTAGGTTTATGCTTTTTTCTTCTACAACTTAGATAGTTAGCATTAGATTGGTGTTGTTTAGCAATTCTACTTAGTCTAGTTGTTTCCATGGTTAATTAGGTTATGGTGTGATTTAGGATTTCATGCTTTTTTCTTCATTTCTGAAGTAGAGTAGCTCTCCCTTCGAATAGATTTGCTCTCCTTCCATCAAAATCAATCTTCTTCTGACCCTATAGAAGTCTGGCTTGGAACCCCTAGGGTCTCTTGCCAGATGAGCAGTGACAACAAGCAGTACGTTCACTTCTACTTGTGTGTATAGCACAATCACCTCCAAGTTTGTACGAACCCCGAGTTGATAAGTAAAGCTGGTAGCCCCGGGAGTTGCAGCATTCTTGCTGCAATACCTAGGCTCATCACTTTTTGGCGCCGTTGTTGGGGAGGTGTCAGAGTAGGATGTGAATTATTGTTTTCTTCTATTTTCTAGTTTCCAACTTTCTTCCATTAGTTTATTTCTGCAAAAGTAACCTAGTTTCTTTCTTTTATTTTTTCATTTATCTGCTTCCCTTTCCATTCTGCAAGTTAATCTAGTTTCCTTTCTGTTTTGCAAGTAGGATTTCAATTCAGCAAAGCAGTTTTCTTTCTGTTAGTAGTCTTTCATTCAGGAATTTCAATTCAGCAAGTAATTTCCTTTTGTTAGTGGTTTTCATTCAATTCAGCAATTTCATTTATGCAAAACAAAATAAAAACAAAAAAAAAAATATTTGCATTAGGCATATTTAATTTCAAAAGTAGAAAATTGCATTGTATTATAGTTTTCCATTCAATCATACAAAAAAAAAGAATTCTCCAACACCAACCCAACCCCCTCATTTGATCATGTGGTGCAGTAAGAGCCACATCACCATTCACTCTTGCAGGTAGAAGAAGAAAATGGAAAATAATGTAGAAGAAATGGATGGAGATGATGACAATGAGGAAGATCATCTTGGATTTCCCATTCAAGATACCAATGGTAGTGTGCACATGAAGATCATCTTCCCATATTTTCTTCCAAAATTTCATGGTCTCAGGACAGAGGATCCAGAAATATTTCTCTTTGAATTTGAGATTTTTTATAGATCTTATGGTTATTTATCAAAAACTGAGATTGCTTCCAGCAATTTTAAAGGATAGAGCTCTTTGATCGTTCATGAGATTAGGGGCTAATTCAATAAGATCATGGAATGATATGCAAAAGGCATTTCTAGACAAATATAAAGATCACGATCTTAAAGAAGAAATATTTAGAATGAATCAAAGAGAATATGAGAGTCTAGAGGATCTAATAGAGAGGTTCATGTACAATGTTAAGAGGGAAAAACTACATCATTTAGGATCTGACACACTAAAAACTCTCTTGATTAGAACAATTAGAGATGAGTGGATTGATATCCTTGATCTCATCAATAAAGGTGATGTATACCAATTATCATTTGAGTAAATTTGTGAAACATGCAAACACATATCAAGAGGAAAAGCAAGAGTGGGTAAATCAACATCAAGATCAGTAAGTCAAGCTAAACTTGTAAATTTGTTTGATGAGTTTAAATTAGAAATTATTAGCAATCTAACAAAACAAGTAGAAATGTTAAGAATGCAGTATGAAGGAAAAGAAAATGCTAATATTTGTGTTGCAGAATCATAGGGTGTTAGACATTGTCCATCATTACCAAGGTTGAAGAAATTTCACCAGGAGGACATTGGACCAAGTCCATTGCCAATGCAGCAATGTTATGTGGCTCCAAGAGGACCATGGCAGCTTATTTAGCTTGATATGATGCAAGAGACTAATTCAGAATTTCAAGCTTATACACATCCACCTCCAAGTAGTCAGGACACACCTTTTCCTTGGCAACATTGGCCATCACAACCCCAAAACCAATATTGGCAACAAGGTTGGCAAGGAATTTATGGGAGCCATCCACAATATCCACAATATCCTCAGTATTTTCCTCAATATCCTCCATACCAAACTCCATGCTATCCTTATTATTCACCTCCATCACAACCACAACCCATCCACATCCATCTCAAATATACACTCCCACTCAACTACCTGTACCACCATTTCCAAACCCACACATTAAAGTAGCTCAACCCACTTACAATGTTGAGATACAACACTTCCAAACATCTCCTCTTGAGGTCAATAGTATTTACCATAGATCAGGAAGAGTATAGCAAAAAGAGATGCTCCTGATATCATTGAAGGACAACAGACAGAAGAAGAAGATTGAAAAGCGCAGATCAAATAACCATGGGCGGAATTTGATGAAGAGCAGATAGAAAAACCAGAGATTGAGAAAGCTCCCTAATGGTTACCATCAAATCCTCATTATGTCCAAGAGAAAACTTAGCAAAAAGATGAAGATTTGAAGGTCATGAAAGAAGAAGACATCCAAGATTATCCAAATCAGCAAGCGGACCATTGATATCACAACTAGATTCAAATATGGTTACAGACAATCACTAAGTTGCAGCATCACTCTCTTCCTCAAATATGCTTGATCCTTTCAAAGTCAAATCATCTGATCTCTGAAATCCAAGTACATGTCAAAGCATACATTTCAAGCCTCCACGTCATCTTGAATGTCATATTGATGTACACCTAGCTCCATTGGAGGTATTCTTATACTTGAAAGTTTTTTTTTTTTCAAGTGGGGTAGGGTAGAAATAAATAAATAAAAGAAAAAAAAAAAAAAAAAATCTAAGGTGAAAACCTCCTTTGAGACGCCTCAGATTGGCTCATTGATTGAAAACCTCCATGAGGCAGTCAATGGGTTGAAAAGGAAGAAAGAAGAAAACATAATTGTTATTTGCAGGTGGGTGAAAAAGACAAGCAAGGAGCAAAGAGAAGATCCAAAGGGGACCCTGCCTCACATATGTTCATCTCCTCCACTCCTTACCATGTATCCCTCCATAAATTCCATTGTTTTTCACTTCATTGCTCCAATTCAGGTAAAAATTGTGTTTTCTACAGGGACCCCTCACCTCATCCATTACCATCATCCCTGCCTTCACACACACTCCTACTCCCTCTGTCCATTCAACAACATCAGATCTGTAGGCACAGACACCATTAGCAAACAACAGAGGAGGAAGAAGAATGAACATCAGCAGCACCTCTGATCTTTGACAACTGCAGTGTGGCATTAAGGCCACAATTAAGTATCCTACTCACTCACTCATATGCATCATTTGAGCAAAAGTTGTTAAGGTTAAGAGGTAGTTGGTTTGTATGTAAAAAGGTGGCCAGTTTCCTCTATAAAGCTAGTGGATTGCATACACAAGAAACTCTATTATTTTCTCAAAGAATTTTCTTATTTCCTCCTCAAGCCTCACAAGCAAGATGCTCATCAAGTATATCTCATGTGAGGGTAGATACAATGTTGTTTATGGCTACCATTTTAGAATGCTTGAAGAATTAATATTTGGGGTAGAAACACCAGCTCACCAAAGACTCAACATGCCCTATTTCTTGATGCAATCACTCATGGACTCTAGCAGCAAAGAAAAGATAGGAAATTCCCAACAATTAGTTCACCATGGGTTGATTAGAATCCTCATTGAGGATGCCCTCAAAAACCTAAAGATCCCTATAACATGGATAGTCTTCAATGACTTACCAGCAGAGGATGACATCAAAACCTTCATCTATGGTGTTAGTCTTTCTGTCAGTAAGGAGGAGGCAAAACAAGAAAAAGAAGATACAGAGCTAGATGGGGATGAGATGGACAAGGAAGAAACTAATATAGAGGGACATGATGAAGAAGAACACAAGGAGGATGATGCTGAAACAGAGGAGGAATGAAGCAAGAAACCGATGGAGATGAGCAAGAACAACAAAAAGAATAAATCAAGAAAAAACAGAGAGGCAGAAGGCATTGAAACAAAAGGGGAAGAATAGAAAAACCAGCTAGCATGTATAGTAGCCTCTCCTCGAAGGCCATCCAGTATAGAATTCCAGCTAAACCTTATGCTCCTTACCTCAGAGAACAATGGCTGCAATTTCAGATTAAAACACTAATTATGAGGATATGTTTAGGCTGCTAAAGAAATGATAATATACATGCCTACTAAAGGAGATGGAAAACACTGCCACATAGCTTGAAGATCAGAGAATATCAGTGGGAAGAAGGAGAAAGGAAAGCAGGCTGCTATAAACAAGAAGAAAAGACCACAACAGAAGCATGAGATGTCAGAGAGGCTACCAGAGCCACTGAGTTGCTCAGAGGATGAGAAACACTTTCAGTAGGGGGTGATGATGAGTCTCATCATTGAGTAATTATATGGGCCTTAATTGGCCTTAATTCACCTCCTAGCTTAGTCAAACCAACTATTCTCACAACTTATTGCATACTTTTGATTATATTTTTCTTATGGGTTGAGTTAGAGTTGGATATTTTGCTTTGTGGTCTAATGTGCATGTAATGCGGGAATAAAGGATAAAAGCAAGGGAAATGCAGGGATAAAAGGTAAAAGCAAGGAACTACGGTAAAAGACCTTGATAAAAACTCAGATGGGACAAGGGAGAGTAATTACAAGAGGTAAATCCTCCTCATTTACCGCCCATCCATTTGAATATCCCTCCATCAGCTAAAAGTACACATAGCCAAATCAAGAGTACTAAAATACAACCAAGAAAGTGGAAGTACAAGCAGCCTCCATACTAGAAGGTAGCTGAGCTAGTGAAAGTGAAAGGACAAGTTACCATTAAGTTGGGAGTTGTACCTCCCTAATTTTAAGGGAAGTTGTTGGGACTTCAGATGTATAAATAGAGAGGCTTAGGACCTCAATTTTTTTAGCCATCCAGCCAGTCAATAGTTAGTTAGTCAGTCAGTCAATTAGAAAGTATTCAGACTTTTTACTCTACTTTGTGTCCAAGTGCAGACTTGTAATAGTTTTGATGTAATATAGTGTTCTTTTATAATGAAGATGAGTTTTGTTTTGAGCCAGCACTAATTTAACTCAGAGGGCTGAAGCTCTTGTGTTAGGGCCCAACCCTAGCAGCCAAAGATCCTCTTTATTGTATTGTTATTCTAGCCTAGATTCTTGTTTTCTGTTCATTCACTTAAGAAATTCATTTCCATTGCAGCAGTAGCATAGATGCATGGTTTTATTGTTCATTTGGTTAAATAGATGCATTTTCATTACAGTGGTTCAACATAGATTTATGGCTTTCATGTTCATGTACTTAAACAGCTTCATGTTTTCTATTCATTTGCTTGAATAGTTGCAGTCTCATTACAGTGGTGTAGAACAGATTAGTTGTGATTTAGTTTGCTTCATTCATGATTTCGATTAGCCCGGTAGCAAAGAAAAGATCCACAAGGTTGCTCACAGGTGTCTGAACCTCACCTCCTCCATCTGGGACCATGATGTGAGGAAGAAACCCTGAAACAACCCCCAAAAACACAGGGTTTTGGTTTTCACAAAGGGTTTGTCATTTAAACACAGTTACTGAGTTCATTGTCACTCTGTACCTTTAATAGTCATCAGCTCGATTCGCTCTCTTTCCGTCATTCAGACCTCACTCACATTCCCATGTCACTCCCCTTTAGCATGAAATGCCTAAGCAGAAGCTGTTAAATTCATGTTTAATGGTATTTTCCGGTAAATCACTTTACAAAGCAAAACTGACCAATCACCGCTCAAATTCCTTTTTGTGTTTGACTTTTAGCCCTTTAAATCACCACCGTCGATCTACCTCAGCTGATCCAACGGCTATCACACACCCACTCACCAACCTGCTTTGTCCATTCCCCACTGTAGATCTGCCTTGCTAGATCCAACAGCCTTCGCGCGATATCGCGTAGATCTCCTGTCCGACTATTATCCAGTTGAGGGCATGCGATATGAGCGGTTTCCTCGTGCTACATGTCGGCCGGGGAGGCTAATCACGTGAAATTCTACAAAATTGCTTACAGCTTTGAGGGCGCGCAATATTTCACTTACCGCCCTCTAAACTTGCTCTCCATTTTCGCACATTTTCTTTTTCCCACTTCCATCTCTGCCATCGATCTATCTCCTAATCTGACGGCTGTCGCTTCACCCGATACCATTTCCGCATGTTCCTTTTGCCCGCGATCTCCGCTGTCCATCTACCGATTGATTTCACGATATAATCTCAGTCGTCCATCCCATTAGTTGACCATGTTCGTCCATCTACCTACGTACCCTCCTGCGATCCAATCTCAGCCGTTCATTCACCTTCCACCTGCCTGATCCAACGGTCCTTATGCATTGTTACTCCCTCACGTCCTCTTTTCACCAATTTGACCTCCGACTGCTTCTTCTGCCTAGACACATGCTTAGCTCAGTTTCCATTGTTTACCCCTTAGTCTAGGTTTATGCTTTTTTCTTCTGCAACTTAGATAGTTAGCATTAGATTGGTGTTGTTTAGCAATTCTGCTTAGTCTAGCTATTTCCATGGTTAATTAGGTTATGGTGTGATTTAGTTTTACATGTTGTTTTCTTCATTTCTGCAGTAGAGCAGCTCTTCCTTCGAATAGATTTTCTCTCCTTCCATCAAAATCAAGCTTCTTTTGATCCTATATAAGTCTAGCTTAGAACCCCTGGGGTCTCTTGCCAGATGAATAGTGACAACAAGCAGTACCTTAACTTCTACTTGTGTATATAGCACAGTCACCTCCAAGTTTGTACGAACCCCGGGTTGATAAGTAAAGCTGGTAACCCTGGGAGTTGCAGCATTCTTTCTGCAATACCTAGGCTCATTAGCTACGATGTACTCTACTTCAATATTACTATGTGAAACCAGCCTTTGTTTCTTATTCATCCATGATATCATAGCAGATGCCAAAATAAACCATGCTCCCAAGGTACTCAACCCACCTTCAACACTTCCTTCCCAGTCAACATCCGTATATCCATGAAGTTGTATATCCTTGTTTGCAACATACCTCAAGCCATAGTTCAATGTACCATGCAAATATCTCAATATGTATTTTTCTACAATCCAATTCTTGTTTCTTGGTTCTATCTGGAACTAGATCAAGGTGTTCATAGCAAAGCAGATGTCTAGCTTAGATTTAACCAAATACATCAACATACTAATCAGTCGCCGGTACATAGATGGATCTACCAATATGGAGTAGGTGCCTCTTAACTTCTTCAAGTTAGTCACCATGGGAGTCGCCATGGATTTTTAATCCATCATACCAAATATTTGAAAGATATCTAACACATACACTCCTTGACCAAGGAAGAATTTACTGGGATTCTCCCATATTTCTATTCCCAAGTAATAGTGCATCAACCTAACATCCTTCATGTTGAACTCAAAATCTAACTGCGTCCTCCATTGAACTGTAGGTTTTAACCCCGTACAGAAATTACCTGCATACGAATTCTAAAACATAGAAAATAAACAATGCAAGGGCATAACACATAAAACACATATACACAGAGATTTCCCCTGGATCCCAAAATTGGGACTACTAGCTTGATTTTTCATTATTTTCCTTTCAATGCTACAATACATATTTATACATGCCGAAGCATCCAACACCATGGACCGAAAACCATCGTGTTCAAAACCATGTGCGAAAATCATGCACAAAACCATAGGTAGGTCCGCCCAACCTAATATAGGGTCCAAAACCAAAATTTTCTGGGGCGTTGCCCTAGACCCCATAGAGTGGGGTTACTTGCACCCCTCAAACCCCCTGTGACTCCCCCCCGCTACACAATCAGCGCAACGAAGGGGGGGCTTCGCCCCCCTTCTAACCCCCCAGTTAACTATGTGGTTAGTCGTGGAAAGAATATAACACAACCCAACATGAATGATAAGAGGCTCTACACTTATCAGAAACAGGTCATCAACGTATAATAGTAATATCATATGTGCATTCCTCACAACCTTAAAGTAAAGGTTTGGATCAATTTTGCTTTTGGTGAATACTAGTATTCTCATATAGTTATCGGTACGAGCATACCAAAATCTTGGAGCTTTCTTGCATCCATACAATGGCATTTTCAACCTACAAACATGGGACACCTTTCCATATACTAAAATCCTTAAGGTTGCTCTATGTACACCTCTTCCTCAATCACACCATTGAGGAAATCAGTCTTCACATCCATTTGGTGCAAATTCCATCCCAACATAACATAATATATATATATATATATATATATATATATATATATATATATATCTGTGTGTGTGTGTGGATCCAATGGAGGTGTACCTGGAAACTGGAGCAAAAGTCTCATCATAGTCTCCTCCCTCTTTATAGGAGAATCCTCTAGCCACAGATCGTTCCTTGTATTTGTCAATACTACCATATGCAACATGATTTATCTTGTAGATCCACTTGGAAGTGAGCACTAACTTCCCTTCGGGCCTTGGCAAAATTTCCCAAATATCATTCTTCATGATTGATTGATACTCCTCATTCATTGATTCCTTCCACACCTTCCAACTGGTTGCTTCTTCATACATGGAAGGTTCTTTGTCAATAAATTTTGTCACGAGAGTTACATAGTTGAATAACCTCTTAGGTTTATTCACTTCTCTAGACGCACCATTAGGATCTTCATATCCTTCCACTTCTTCTAATGTTGATCTAATCCATGTAGGTCTCTTTCTAGTCTCTGGAACTATAACTTGTTCTACTAGATCCTGAGGCCCTTTTGGCCTTCCTACATTTTGTAGAACTTGAATGCTCCTCTCTTGATACCTTCTGTATTATTCATCCATGGAATCTATGGAAACCTCCCTAGACCTCCAATATGTCACTTTCTCATCAAAGGTGACATCTCGACTGAACTCAATTCGTCACTTTTATGGAATCTAAGTTCGGTAGGATTTTGAAGATTCACTATATCCAACAAATTTTACTTTCTTTCCTGAAGGCTCAATATTTTTCCTCTTATCCGGGGAACATGAATATATATAGGACAACCAAATATTCTCATGTACAAAACCTATGCCTTCCTTCTAAAGAAATCTTCTTCAGGAGTCAGACCTTCCAGAACTCTATGAGGACTTTGATTTTGAATGTACACAGTTTCCTGTGATGCTTCGCCCCATAAGAACAATGACAAGTCCAAATCATGCATCATCGACTTGATATATTATTCAATGGATATGTTCTTTCATTCTACTACAACATTCTGTTGTGCATTATAGGGGACAATTAGCTCCCTCTTAATCCCATCCTACTTGCGAAAAGAAACAAGCTCCTTTGAGGTGTATTCTCCTCAATTGCCGTATCTCAATATCATGATCTTTTTACCTGTCAAGTTTTCCACTTCAACTTTGAATTCTTGGAAGTTATCGAACACCTCATCTTTTGACTTCAAGAGAAATATCCATGTCTTCCAAGAGAAGTCATCAATGAATGTCACGTAGTATAACAAACCTCTAAGTGATTTTATGGGAATTGGACCACAAACATCAGAGTGAATCAAGTCCAAAGCTTCCTTATATATGTTGTCACTATTTGGAAATGGTTTATTAATGTTTTTCTTAAGAGAATATCCTTTACATACACAGTTGTTATTTATTTGTAGTTCAGGACCCCCTAACACTATTTCACTTAATTCAGGTAATTCTTTGAAAATAAATTCTCCATACCTTCAGTGCCATAGATCACTTGGATTGATTTCATCATGTACTGATGCTTGATATGGTTTTCTCACAAGTCTATATAGTCTTCCATAACGAAACGCAGTAACCTTAACATCATTTATATTATATCCCTTTAAACACAAAGTACTTTCCATCCACAAAAAAAACCATATACCCTTTATCTTTTAAACAAGAAACAGAGACAAGATTCTTTTTCAAACCAGGTACATAAAGGACATTGTTTAGGTGTCTGTGGTTACCAAATTCCATCTTTATGGATTCCTTTCCAACTCCTTTGACTTTATAGTTGTTATTGTCTCCCAATTCAATCATTTGAGACAACATCTTCCCTATCATGCTTGAAAGCTTCACATGCTCTCCAGTCATGTGTCTTGATGCTCCACTATCTACCAGCCACATAACATCATCATATGTAAACGAACCTATCAAAACATAATAGTAGAAGGAACCCTTTTCACCTTTGGCCTTCTTTGAATTTTCATCTTATTCAACTTCTATTGTGGAAGCACATTGTTTCCCTTTTCTTTTCTTGTTATCCATATTAGGAATATCTCTCTTGAAATGTCCATATTCTTGACAACCATAACATTGTATCTTCGGTAAGTATTTATTCTTCTTAGAGGAAAAATACCCTTTTCCTGACTTGTTATGTTGAGTTCAAAACTTCTTCTTTCACTTATTCTTGAAGCGAGCTACAAGGGACCTAACTTATGCATCTTGACGATATCTAGCCATCAATCTTACTTATTCTTGAGCACATGATGTCCATAATTTCTCAAATGAAGGAGCTTATTTCCAACTACTTATGCCTACTGCAAATGCATCCCATGATATAGGATGAAATTTGATCTTTGATCTGTGAAATCCTTAACGAAATATGAAGCCACAATTTCGTCATTATTCATCTTTGTATTTTGGAGCTCATTCTTCAAACTCATGGATTGACCAATATTCTTGATAGTGTAGATATTGATTAGGGCATCATACATATTCTTGCAGATATCATGCTTTGCAATGTAGGGAATGAGATGATCTCTAATGGAGTCCACTAATATCATCCTCCTTGAACTTATTTTTTCTAGCTGCATCGGTCGATTCAATTGTCTTTCCTATCACAATATCCAACACTTTGTTTTTGGCAAGAATAAGATCTATTCTGTCTTTCCAAGCTCTGAATTTGGATTCTCCCTCTAGCTTGTTTTCAGATTTGATGGAGGAAACCAGAGATGTTAGTGTACAAGAAGGAATTTAATAAAATGTTCTCTATAGGTTTTCTACAGAAATTATTTCAATGCACCTTCCTTTTGTCATCAAAGCTATCATACCATGTTGATTTTCTAGTGAACTTAAGGTTAGCACAATATTTCTAAAATTCTAATAATTTCTTTTGATGTAGATCTTCTTTTAACTTGTTGTAATATATCATTGAGCAATTATACTTCAGAAATTCAACAATAAACAATAGTAGAATAGTAGAGATCATAATGCACAAAAGAGTGACAAGATTTTACTCTAGGAAAACCCACTATGGGGAAAAACCTAACAACATTTTCAAGTCACCCAAATCTGATCCTCGATTTCGCTCTTGATCCTGGACTTCCGAAATTTTGGTCCTTCTGCAAAACCAATTGCCCCAGAAGTACTTACTTATTGAACACCACAAGCCAAATTCCAATGTTCCCTTCAAATATATTAATATTATTTTTGTTACTTGCACATGTGTCTCCTTTGGTGCAGATTGAAATCTTGCAGCCAACCTTATTACTTGCATGATGTATGGCCTTGATGTTGTCCCATATAATATGTTTCCCATCATTGTCCTTTACAATGTTTTATTTTCTTTTGGGAATTCATGATCTTTGGTCAATATAAATCATGTGATCATGGTGTAACAACGAAGGCATAATATTCCATTCTAAATTTATTCAACATATCCTTCAAGCATTTATTTTGAGAAATGAATATGCATTTGTTAGATTGAGAAATTTGCATCATAGAAAAAATGAAAATTCTCCATGTGGGACGTCTCAAATTATTTTTTCCGCTTCCTTCGATAAACTTTTGGCTCTTTCCATCAACATCACTTGAAAAAATGACATCATCCACATAAACCACAATGGTTAATAGGTTTTCATTTTATAATTTGATGTAAATGTTGTTGTCTACTACTCCTCTTTTGAAGCCTTATTGTTGTAGGTATTTTTCAAGTCTTGAAGACCATGATTTGGGAGATTGCTTTATTCCATAGAGTGATTTATTTATTCTACATACATGATCTTCATTTTCTAACAATTGAAATCATTTTTCGTTGCTCATATACTTCTTCTATATTTCTATTTAGAAATATTGACTTGGCATACATTTGATAGATTTTGAAGTTCTTAAAACAAACAAAGACCGATTTTTTTTAATGCTTCTAATAATGCAGGCAATTGGAGCAAAGGTTTCTTCAAAGTCAAGACTTTAAACTTGAGCATTACATTTACGGACCAATATTTATTTATCTTTTACTACTCTCATTCAACTTATTTCTGAAGACCAAATTCTTTTTGTTCCTTGTTTTCTTATTCCTTTTCTCGTTCTCTATAGATTCTCCTACTTATTTTCATTTGTTTGTTGACTTTTTTTGAGGTATTTCTTCATCCACTCTTACATCAATATTTTCTACCACCTTGTGTAGTATTGTGATGTAACATTTTTAGGCCTTTCTTCTAGATCCATAACCAAGAAAGATACCTTCATCTATTCTAGAATCAAACATGCCTAAATTATTTTCATTTATCATTATATAGCAGTTTCTCCCAAATATTTTGAATTATTTGATTATAGTCAGTTTATCTCTACATAATTCATAAGGTGTATATTTGGTGTTCACTCAATTTTGTGCTCTATTCAGAATGTAGATTGATGTGATTACCACTTCTCCCTAGAGGGTGTCTAGTATTTTGGCTTCATTCAACGTTGTACTATCCATTTCTTTTATAGTTATATTCTTCCTTTCTATAACTCAATTTTTCTATGGGGTACTTATTTCCAAAAAATGTCTCTTAATTCCATGATTCTCATATAATTGATTAAATTCATTAGAGATAAACTCACTCCTCTGTTTGTTCTTAAGAAATTGATTTTTAAATCAATCTCATTTTCAACTAGGGCTTTGAAAGCTTTACACTTCTCAAATGTTTTAGTTATTTTTTAAGAAATGTAACCCATGTCATTTTTTTGTAATCATTAATAAACATCATAAAATAGCTCTCACCTTTCAAATTTTGTATTTTTGTTGGCCTATATAGGTCTGTGTATAGGTTCTAATTGATTCAATGTTAAATACTCTTTTGTTTTGATACCAACTCTTGTATATTGCTTCCCATGATGACATGGATTGGAAATAATGACAATAGGTTTTGAGATTCTTGGCACAACTCTTGCTACTTGTGCCTTGTTGAGTTTTACTAGATTGTAAAAGTTTACATGACCCATCCTTCTATTTAACCATCTTTCATCTACTTGTCCCATACAACATTTCTCTCCTTTGACTTCATCGAGGATGTATGCATTGTTTGAGGAGCTATTTGCATTTCCCACTAATCTTAGAACCTACCTTCCTTATATTACATCCTTTAGAATTAAATGTGAGGTTGTAATCCTGATCACACATTTTACTGAAACTTAGAAGATTATGTTTTAAATCTTCAACTTACAAGACATTATGTGTTTTAATCTTTCCATCATCAAGAATAATTGTACCTTTTCCAACTATCTTTGCAAAACCATTATCCCCAAGGCAGATAAATTTATTTTGATCCCTTGTCATATGTTTTGAACATCCACTATCAATGTACCATTGGCTTCCTTTTTTTTGAGCATACAATGTAAGTCCATATTCTTCCTTCTTATGTTCTTCTTGCTTCCTTTTCCACACCTTTGAGTATTTTTTATGCCTCATAAGAAAATCTTCTTTATTTTTTTGTTTAGGAGACTTTATATGTTTCTTCTACAATCATGTTCTACGTGCCTATAGTTATTGCACTTATAACATTTAGCATTGTAATCAAATAAGGAAGCAAATTAATGGTAGCTTCTATCAACAAACCATGGAAACCTTTGATTTTGTTGCTCACATAATCATTCTTTAAGCTCTTATGAGATCCTATATTTATATCTCTCACATGATCACTTCTACAATCTATTGCTTTATGACCAAAATTATAGCAAGAAAAACAATAGTCAAGGAAGAGATTTTGGTACTAGGTTGTGAAAATACTTCTTAGTTTGAACTCATCTTATTGTTCTTGTGAGAAGAATTAGGTTTCTATTAGTCCTCATTTTCTTTCTTCTTCCTACTTTCATTGTTGATGGAGTCTTTGAAAATATGAACATATCTTTTAGGTGTTTCTTCATTTTCTTTTTTGATGGCTTTGTGACCATATCACTTGGATCTCCTTCAAAGGTATTTTGTTTTTCGTTGAAGCCAAGACCTACCTTGATGAATGGAGACCTTTGGAAAATGAGAACATTATTTAAGATTTCGGAACTCTTTCCAAAGTTAAAGCTTATATTCAACTAATTAGTTGTTTTCTCTTGTTTTTTCTTAAGGAAATGATTTGACATTCTAGCTTCTCATGTTTTTCTTCCTTTATTTTCAATTGGCTTCTCACCATTTATTCTATCATTTTTTCCTATTCTAGTTGAGTTTTCAGGATGATAACGAACTATTTTATTTCATCAAGATCATGACCCTTCTTTTCATATTTCTACAATTTCTCCTTCTGTTTTTTTATTCTTTACCCTTGGACTATCTATTTCTTTTAAGGCACTAAAGAATTTTTCTTCAAGATTCACTTCCCTATCAATGTCATATTCCTCTTAATGTTATTTTTTTTATGCTAGTATTCATTTTCTTTATGAGGAAACTTTGTATTCATGGATATGAAGAGGAATTCTTCTTTTGAGTACCAAAAACATATCCATTTGAACTTTCTTCACACAAGCTATTGTTCTCTTTAAATAAAAACGTTTCGTCTTAGTATATTTTCCTCTTTTGACTCTATAAGGTTTGATTTTATTATTATTCACTTCTCCATCATCATTCTATTTCCTTTTTTCATATAGACATTTAGCAGGAAAATGTCTTATTTTACCACAATTAAAACATTTGAAGGGTAGCTTACCTTTGTATTTTCCAAAACCTATTTTTAGATTTATCACAAATTGTGCTTCTTCTGTATTTGATTCATGGATAAAACAACCATAGGATTTATGGCCTTTTGTCTACTTTGATGTTTTCAAAGTTACTTCCTTAAGTGCTATATTTTTTTTTTCTATCCCCATTCCATATGCCATGATAATCCCATGTAGCTCATTCATCATCAGTTTCTCTAGTTCTTTCATTTATTCAATGGTATATACCTTGGAATCAAAGCATAAGGGGAGTGACAATAACACCTTTTTCACAATCATTGGTTCTTCAACTTTATCAACAATTCCTCTAATTATGTTGACAATTTCATCCACACGGAAGAAAAAGGTTGAAACATTTTCTTCATCATTCATTTCAAACTCTTAAACTCTCTTCCACAAGTTTGGAGCTTTTCCTTCTTCACCTTGTAATTGCCTTCATAAATGTCTTGACGTTTGGCCGAAAATTGTTGTGTTGATTCACAATGAATTGACATTAATATTTTGAAGAAAAAGGTTCCAAAAATTGCCCCTATGTAAGTTGTTGTTTCATACATAAACTAAGAAAAAATTGATTAGTACACAATGAAAACAAAATTGACAAGCATAGTAATGAAAATATAGCATGAGATATTCAAACTATAATGCAAAAACAAAAACATAAAAATAAAATTAAGTTAAGGAAACAATAAATCTCTTTATTGATGTAGAAGGGGTACAATATCTCCTAGAGAAAATAATTGGCACCTTAGATGCAATGGACCCTTGACTCTCCTAAAGGAAGGTTCCTTGATTCCCTCTCTTACAGATGTAATCTCTCCTACAGAATTTTCTTGGACAATCTACAATGATGAGCTCTAATATTACAAAGACATGCCAATTGTGAGACAATTTTATAATAGTGGCATAATATTACAATCAATTCTCTCTTCTAAATGGCCCCCAATATAGGGTATTTATAGGATAAGGCCCACAGATTGTCCCAATTTGGCTTATTGATGATATTTGATCTATGAGCAAGCCTCTTGTCACACGGAATGAGTCGTTCTTGCGGACAAGATCGACCTCCCTAGTATCTAATGATATCTAGTGACAAGCAAGCCAATCAAAAACTATCTTTCTCTAAATATGCAATTTATAAACAAAGGCAAACAAGTGTTTTAGGCCTACCTTGGGTCCAATGCAAGTTTGTGGAAGCCTCGCTCCTTTCATCCAAATGAGCTCCCTTGTCGTGAATCTGCAAACACAAACAAGCAAACAAATTAAATAGCACCTGAAAATCCAATATCATAAAGCATACTTATCATGATGATCAAGGAATTCATGAAATAAATGACATAAGACAATTTGTTGAGAAAAATGAATCTGATTGTATTAATTCAAATCAAAGAAGAACTTTACAACCTATGCCTTGATGTTGTACAAGCTCCTCCCAAGGTCCAACAAGAAGTCTCCTCTACTTTGACAAGTTTTACTCTCTTCCCAATGAAGCCAAAAGGTATGTGATCTCTCCTCTTAAGCTTAACTAGGAAGTCTCAATTCCACCAGCATTTACCCTCAAAAATGTTCAGCTTCTAACCTCCCTAGCAACCAGCCCAATGCTTTAATTTATAGTGCAATGGAGGGAATTTACTAGGTCCTCCTTCAAAGGGATAAAGCCCTCCTTCAAAGGGATAGCTCCTCTCATCAAGGGATTAGCTCCTTCTCTTTTGGGATGCATGAACCACCTAAGAGCGAACCATCCATGTCAAAATTCCTTCTAGAATCATCTAGAATTAACCCAAAGTGAGTTTTTTAGAATAAACTTGTGCCTTTTTGACTTTCACAGGGGTCCGCACCCACTCCTTTAGAGACAGAGTGAGCAGGTCCACAGGTAATGTGAACAGGGGGTGCAGGACCGCAGGCAACAGTGAGAGAAAGTGCGGAACCAAAACTTTAATGATTTTTAAGGTCTTTCTCTCATTTTCAAAGCTTGACATGAAGAGCTGAGGTCTGAGACTTGCTTAGGAGGACAGTATAAGTGATGATAGACCCATACTGACTGCAAATAGTCATGGTGACAATATTTTGTGTAACAGATTGCCCCCTAAAGTGCGAAGTCTGTAGTAGATGAGGATTTCATTTATTATCTAGGAAGAGTGAAGTACTTTACCATTTCGAGGATCATCTTGTGGGGAGCCCAGTTGGAACCTGTAAAAACATTCAATGCAAAATATATATATGAGATCATATCATCGTTGAGGTAGGCATTCCCATACTCAGATCAAAACTGACTAGAAAACTAACTACTGCTCTGATATAGGAATGATCTTGTAATACATCACAAGTATAGACACAGTATGGACGTAGCCATCTGTTTATGAATAGTCCATAGTATAATGAATAAAAAATTCCTCGCAGCCTGGATGGTGGAAACTAGATCCAGGGTCGTCATTTCTATTTCCTGAAACAGTACGATTCTATCCATGCGAATGAATGTGTTGAAGTTGAACATGGTAGAAACCACTTGATTACCAGTTATTGATGTAAACTGTTAACAAGTGTGAGGGAAACCACCAGTAATGGCAATGGCTCTCAAAGTACTCAGTACAATCCATGAAATGTGAATAGATGTGTTGATGTCAAACATGTCACGGATCCTTTGATCGAAGGTCAATGATACAACCTATTGTCGAAGGCGAGAAACCTGCCATTGAGGCATGCAGATCCCAAGGTACTGACGATTTCTAGATCATCTTTCTAGATAATGAGCTGAAGTCGATAGAAAGCGATCCGTCGTAGGCAAGCCCACAACACGAAATCATAGATCAAGTTTGAAGAAATTTAGTTGCAAGGACTGACTCAGGGATGGTCAAGATGGATGACAGATATTTTGCAGATGAATGGCTTATTTGCACTGACCTCTTGAACACATAACGACACAGCAGATGGTTTGGTGACAATTGACCCAAAGTTAATACCCAGAAACCGGCTGAAGACTTTCAATGTGGTTTGATCAACTGTTAGGCAAAGGATTTCCCAACCCAGGTGAATAAAAGTGTCGTGTTCAAGAGTGGTTACAAAGTATGACAAACAGGCTCACTTTTCTCTCTTTTCCCCCACCATTTCTGGCAAGTACCTCTTTATTTTTGACAAGCTTGAGGAGGATAAAATTTGCTTGATTATAAGCTCATCCTTCGGATGAGTCCAACTTAGTTTAAATTCGAACCCTAAGAAGGAGTGGTCCGTTCCTGTTTGTAATTGAACAAGTCCTTTACTGTTAAATTTTAACGAGTCCAGTATAGGAGAAACTCGGCGTTTTTCAATTTTAGAGAGTCTGAAAAAACTTAAGAAGACTCCATGGTTGACCTTTTTCGTAAATTTGTGTCTCCCAAGCTCAAAAAAGTATAAAATAATACTTGAGAGAACCGCTTGATCATTAAAACCAAGGAGTACTTTTCGTAATTAGTGCCTCTGATTCGAAAAAGTAAAAAAGCGATCAATGACACGTCGTTTTATAACCAATATCGAATTTGAAACGACAAAAATCCAGCAATCTTTTCATGTTTTTACGGTCAGAAAAAGAGTTGTAAGTGGACCGTCTTTTTAGTTCCGTTTTAACGAGTTTAAAAAGAAAAACTCGGCGATCTTTTCATGTTTTAGGAGTCAGAGAAGAGTTTAAAGGTGACTAATGTTTTTTCGTCGAAAATGACCGATTTCGCCTGAAAAATCCGTTATCCTGAACAAAAACTCAAACATTACTCATACCTGTTTAAAATGGATAAAAATGCTGCAAAAGTTACCTTTCTAAAGTGAAACATAAACAAATTAACAACTCATTTATTCAAAAAACTTATAAAAAGGGCTTTCGTCAATTCATTTCTATCGTTTGAGTTTTGGGTGAGAAAATAGAGCTTTTGGTCAGAAACTTCCCGTGAAGATTGCAGAAAATCCGTCTGTTGGAATCGAGCGTCGTCTCCTCCAGGTAATCCACATCATCCTACTCTTTAATTTCATCCATTTAAAATTTGTTTTTAGGGTTTAATTTCATTTTTTAGAGAATTTTTAGGCTAGAAACCTGCGTGCAGGGGCCCGCAGGCACAACACAGGTAGCCTGCGGACCCCGACTTTTTCACAATGGGGAAAAAGTCAGGGGTCCGCACCTGCCGTGAACGGAAGGTGCGGATCCACGCACTGTCTCTAACAGAGAGGGTGCGGTCCCCATAGCAAGGGTTTTTAACCCTAAATTTCTCAAAATTCACCCAAAAATTTCAATTTTTCATATTCTAATTTGCCTTTTTATTGAATGTAGAGTCTACGTCATGCTTGATTGGCGAGAACGGGAGCATGAGGACGTAGATCTTGCCGCGATAAATCACCAACCTTCGATTGATGCATTGAAGGCATGCAGCTTATACAAATTCTGGGCCATACCTGGCATGAGGGCCCAGGTGGACTTTCTACAGTGGCTGGTAGACAGGTGGAGCATACAGGACCAGTGCTTCTTCATTGGTGTTCACCAGCTCGAAATGGAGCCGGCAGACATATACTTTTTGACTGGTTTGCCTAAGAGAGATGAACACTTGAATCTATTCGGGACTAGGCCAAGTGGCCAGTCTGTCGATAGCCTCCGGCTAGAGTTTTGCAACAACCAGACTAGAGACAAAGGGATAGACATCAAAACCATATCCCTTCCTGAAATAATGGTAATCACGTTTACTGTTACCAGGCTCTGCGGGAGCGCAGCACTACATGTAGCCACTGGATCCCAAATGCGGATGGCAGTTGACTGCTTTTGAGGCACCATCTTCAACTGGTGCGATGCTGCGTTGGCTAATGTAAAAGGCCAACTAACTAAAGCCAAGAACGGAAAACTGAAGAACTTTGGATATGGTGCTTTAGTCATGAGCTTTGGTCTGGTCCCAATGTTAGTCCCACAGCACCTCACTGTTGGAGTTGGACTTCCTCGAGAGCCCAAACTGATGCGATGGGTTGCAGTTATGGCCCGTCATCTTGATGAGGAGACAGAGGTCGTTCGATTCAAACCTGAGTATTTGCATTGGCTGGAAAACCAGGTTTTTGCTATTCAGGACTTTCCTTATGCTGGGGTAGATTTTCGCGGTGACCCAGACATGGCTCTTCCACCAGGAGAGCAATGGGATGACTCAAGTAAAATCATTTTCAACATTTTCCTAATTTTTTTTTTTTATTTTTTTTTTTTATTTTTTATTTTTTTTTT
Source organism: Pinus tabuliformis (assembly GCA_031772625.1). Classification (NCBI taxonomy): domain Eukaryota; kingdom Viridiplantae; phylum Streptophyta; class Pinopsida; order Pinales; family Pinaceae; genus Pinus; species Pinus tabuliformis. Next base: position 450,408,338 of record CM062816.1, on the reverse strand, counting down.
TTTTTATCTCATCCCAAAATTGATAGTAAAAGTTTCAAATGTAGATGTGGGTCCATAGCGACCAGTCGCTCTCCGGCCTTACGAGAGGAAACAACCAGCTGCAGCGGCACCAGCCCCACAGGATGAATCAATAGAGACCTTGGCCGAATTGGAGAGCCATCTAGAGCATTTGACAGGAGACATTCCAGAGACCGGCATAGATGACATTCCTCTTCGACTACAGCGCTATGTGATTGGGGTCCCAGGACCTTTCAGGAGGTTCCTTTGTAAGGTGGCCTGTACAGTGGTTTCTTATCGAGATCATCACCAGTGATAGGATGATCGCCTATTGTAGACACATATGACATTTTTGCTTTTTGTACTATCATTTTTGCTGATCATTAGGTGTTTTTCAACCAATGATTGAGGACGATGTATATTTTGACACACTCCTATATTACACTATATCACTATTACCAGCTTATCTTGTAAAACATGTTATGGAATGTTTTTAAATTTACATGTATGATTATTGCAAATGTCTACTTAACATTCGAGAAGCAATTGCATCTGCTAATGTATTTAAATATCTTGGAATATGCTGATATTCAATATAATCAAATTCACGTTCCAAGAGACGCACTCTCAAAAATAATCTTAATAACACTGGATTTCTAATGGCATATACTCTATTAAGCTATAATACAACGAGTTCAGAATAACCTCACTATCAAACTCCGAACCCCAAATGAAATACATTCAGATAATAACTCAATCACTGCACTATACTCAACAATGTTGTTCGTTGTTTGACCGAGGCTTACCCCATGCATAGATACCAACTCGTCAGAGGGTGAATAAATAACCCAAGCTGCGGAAGAAATGTTCCGTGTATTACGACAAGCACCATCAGCAAAACCAATGTATGTTTGGAGAGGCGTCGACATCTGCAATATCAAGAGTAAAACCAAGATAAGCAGGAATAATGACGAAAAACACTCTCTAAGCTAAGCACACTTTTTAATCTAAAACACACCAGCTAGAAAGAAAACACTAACCTAACTAAAAATCTCCACACCCATTTTTAAGCATAATACCTCTTCAGGTAAAGACCATTTCTGGGTTTACCTAAAGAGACCCCGTCAAAGTCTACCAATTCATAGGCTCCTTTTGCCAGATTTTGCTTGACAACATAAGGACCATGCCACATAGGAATGAATTTTCCAGCGCCTAATTTACCATTTGCTTGATCGTACAATAAGACTAGGTCTCCTTCCAAAAAATTTCGAGGGGTCACATTTCGATCATACTGAGCTTTAATACATTTTTCATGAGTTTCGATTGCTAATGCAGCATCGCGTCGATTCTCATCTAGCTGAGCCAAGTATAACAAACGTCTTTCCTCTTTGGAAGTGGCTGGAAGTAACCCGGTGGCCATTTGCAATGACATGATTTCGCATTCAATGAGTAACACAGCTTCCAAACCATAAACTAGTTGGAAAGGAGTGAACCCTGTTGATGTTTTTACTGACGTTCGATACGCCCAAAGTGCTGAAAATAGCATGTTATGCCAATTCGACCGATGAATCCCAATGATTCGTCGGATCATGATGACTACAACTTTGTTGATGGCTTCAACCAGACCATTCGCCTGTGGATAATACGGATTTGAACTATCGTGACACAAGCTAAGTTGGCCTGTAAGTTCAGTCATCATAACGTTTCAAAAATGACGCCCATGATCAGTGATAATCGCTTGTGGAACACCAAACCTAGCAATTATATGATTGAACATGAAAATCGCAGTTGTTTTGCCGTCTGCCTCAAATGTAGGCATCGCCTCGGCCCACTTGGTAAAATAATCTACCGCAAGGATGATATACGCATGCCCCCCGGCTGAGTGAGGGTTACATGTAATAAAATCGATACCCCATTTTGCAAAAGGACCGACGACAATTATAGGGTGTAGAGGAGCAGGTGGAGCGCGCATCTTTCGATCAAAAATTTGGTAGTTGTGGCATTTTCGGACCGCATTAATACAATCTTTAAACATAGATGGCCAGAAGTAGCCAGCACTCAATATATTTTGGGCTGTGGCATACCCAGACATATGACCACCACACGCTCCAGAGTGATAATCATTTATAACCCTTTCAGCTTCCTCATGAGTTAAACAACGTCAAAAAACAGAGTCCACCCCACAGCGATAAAGAGTATCTCCAATAATTCTGAATTGTTGGGACTGGAATCGTATTTTTCGACATTCTGACCTTGAAATTTCTGGCCGAAAGGATTGGGTCTGGACATAAACGATGATATCCCCATACCATGGATCTAAAGTGCTGATTAGAAACAAGGATTCGTCTGCAATGGCTCCTCTACCACAGTTTCCATGTCAGCACACGGGAAGTCACACATTAACTCCGCAAAAACTAAAGATTTCTTCGACTTAGACTTTTCAAATTCTAGGTCGAACTCCTACAGGATCACAATCCATTTGGAGTACTTGCCCCCTAGCAATTGCTTGGTTAAAATATAGATCACAGGGTTGCAATCAGAAATTACTGTAGTTTTATGTAGTAAAATGTAATGACGAAAACGTTGGACAGCTTGAACAGCTGCCAATGCCAATTTCTCCACATATGAGTATTTTAGCTCAGTTGGATTTAAAGTTCGACTAAGGTAATATATCACATGTTCAGTACCGAATTCATCTTCCCGAACTAACACCATTCTGATGGTGGAATGGGAGGTGGTGAGATACAAGAAGTAGTCCTGGTTGTAGTTGGGAGGATGCAATAACGGTGCATGGGTCAACGCATATTTTAGTGCATCAAAAGATTTATCAGCTATCTCATCCCAAAAGAATGGAGTTTTCTGTTTCAACAATCGGGTAAAACCTTTTGTGATCTCGGCATAGTTAGGAATGAATCGACGTAAAAAGTTTGCTTTCCCTTGCAAACTTTGGAGTTGGCGAAGACTCGAAGGAGGAGGCAATTTGACAATGGCTTCAACCTTCGAGGGATCGACACGAATGCCGGCTTTCGAAACAACAAACCCTAGTAACCGACCCGTTTCTATACAGAAAACACACTTGTGTGGATTCAACCTAATCTGATAATGCCTACACCTCATAAAGATTGCTCGTAAATGGATGAGATGATCAGCTCGATGTAATGAATGAGCAGGAAAATCATCAAGATAGGGTTGCACAATGTGCTTGATGTCATGAAATGCGTAAGACATGGCCCTTTGAAAAGTTGCCCCGGCGTTCTTGAGCCCAAAAGGTAATTTGCAATAAGCAAATGTCCCCCATGGACAAATGAAAGCCGTTTTTGGTTGATCAGCAGGTAGAATATTGATTTGATTGTATCCGGAAAAACCATCCATGAAGGAGAATATTTCGTTGCCGGCACAATCATCAATGATTTGATCGATATAGGGAGTTGGGTAATTGTCTTTTGGACAGGCTCGATTAATGTCCCTATAATCGATACATATTCTTATTGTCCCTTGCTTTTTGTTAATAGGAACAATATTCGATACCCAATCCGTTAACGAAATCGAATAAATGAAACCTGCTTTGAGTAATTTTTCAACTTCTGCTTTAATAGCAGCAGCTTTTCTTGGGTGGATCTGACGCAAACGTTGCCGGACAGGTTTAGCATCCGGGTAAGTTTTGATTTCATGAACAACAATTGCGTGGTCGATTCCTGGCATTTCCTCATATGACCAGGCAAACACGTCACATAATTCTTGAAATAGGGCCTTATATGTTTGAATTTCATCTTTCGTACACGAGGCACCTATATGAATGTTTTCAACAATTCCAGGCTTAACCGAAATATCAATAGGAATAGTTCGCGAAATGTTTCCCAAATTTAACTCTGAATTAGGATTTTTCATTGGATTCTGAGGTTCCTTGACATATTCAATCGTAAAAATTGATGAAAAATCATTTTCAAAATGATCACTCTCGGGTAAAAACGAAGATCTATGATGAAGATCTTCCCATGGTAAATCATCGACACATAGGATTTCACGAATTTTCTCATCAGTGTGAACAAGTTCAGAAAACGTTGTTGAATCTGAGTTTGATTTTGAAAGAGATTCCTCATAGACCACATTCATTAAGTCAATTTTGGTTGAAGATGGGTTGGAAAGCGACTGCACAGCCTGATACGCAATTTCATATGGACTCAAAGGCATAGCATCACCAAATGAGTCTATCTCAGATTCAGAAGGTACGATCCAAGGATCATCATAAACAATAGTGTCTGACGAAATCATATGAATGGTTGTAGTAGAAGACGATGCGTTGATAGGAGGAAAAGGAAGAGTTCCCAGTAAACCAACATCTTTAACTAGTCCTACTCCAACATCCTTATACGGGATAGTCGTTTTGCCGACATGCTGAATACTTTCAAAAGAGGCTGGGTCGGATGAAAAGTAAGTCAGATGGTCTATAGTTACGATCTTTCCATTATGAGGGAACTTTATAAGCCGAAAGACTGATGAAACGACAGCTGTCATAGCGTAAGACCAACTACGACCCAAGAGAAGGTTGTAATCTAGAGGGGCATCAACCACCTCCACATCTAGATTAACAGTTTTACCTTCTACCCCTATAGGTAAATCCTGTAGAATGCCAAAAGGATGAAACCCAAAGCCATCAAAGGCCTTTAGAATTGTCAGGGGTTGATTTAGCGAAGGAGAACCAAGTGATCGCCAACACTTTATCGACATAATACACGTTGAGGCCCCCTCATCAATCAAAGTCCTATAAATAGGTTTGTTTTTTACTAACACTGGGATCTGGAAAGCCATTTGATGAGGTAAGCGCGGTGTACTATTTTCTAGATCGAAAATTATAAGGTTCGGGTCCTGAACGTCAACAGCTCCTATAGCCGACAATAGTAATTTACGTTGTGTTGGACATGATTGCAGCACTTCCAAAGCCGACATTGCTGAAGGTGAAACAACCAAATCTTCAACAATGTTATAGTTCTGAGCCGCTCTCGCATGTGGATTGAAAGCTAAATTTTGAAGTATACCCTTGGCGGGCGGTTTTATTACTAAGTCTGGGTTAGGTTTCTCGATCTGTAGTGAATCGGAACCGGGAGCTGAGGTTGATGGGTTTGAATGAGAAGATTCTGCTTCTTTACCATCAACAGGAATTTTACTTCCATAATCATGCGATCGAGTCACAATCCTAACATGGGACATCATCATTATGGGTTCTTCAGAGGCATTATAGGAAGAACCTATCATCTTACTGTCTTGACTTGGAAAAGGATCCTTCAAAACAGCAGGCGTTTGGGAACCTTTGACAATCTTTGCAACCTCTGCACGATGAGGGCAGTCTCTTGTAAAATGCTCTTCGTCACAAATGAGACAAGGATAACGAGGTTTGCGTTTCTCATCATTTGATTCCGCTTTTTCTGGTTTCTCTTTCGAATTTTTATCTGTTTTATTTTTCTTCTTCCCTTTCTTCTTACCGCCAGATTTTGATTTGGCTGTAGATGACTCTACAACATGAATATCGGCGGAAATTTCCGCGGAAGAATCTCTTGTCGGGGAATCTGGCAAGGTTATGATAGGAGAAGAATTCTTGGAAGATTTCTTCTTACTTTTGGTATTAACTGTACCAATCATACCATCAGCGGCATGAGACCCTGAAGGAGCTGCAGCGATTTGATTTTGCTTAGGAAGATCAGGGATTTTCTCGTGTAACGTACCTGACTGCGTATAAACTAAGTCAAGGTACTGTGCTTGAGCAATTACTTGCTCCTCAGTAACGACTCTGGCCTTAGCTACATCCTCAATGATCTTTGGCAATAAAGATTTTACAAACCATTCAGCTAAGATCTGATCCGGAATAAAAACCTTCACTAAACGCCGTCGACGTCTCCATTCATGAATGTGATTTGAAATGTAAGTGGACGTCGACTGCTTTAATGAAGTCAATAGTTCCGTGCCATTGTCATATCTGACTGGAAACTAAAAATGAGTTAAAAACGAAGTAGCTAGCTGACTAAAGTTATAAAAAGTGGCTCGCGGTAACTCAATGTACCACTTGGCCGCAAGACCAATTAGAGTGCGCTGGAAAGCCTTAAACGGATTGAATCATCTGAAATAGAATTAGACGCACACCAGAGGTGATAAGTCATCACATGGTTCGACGGGTCCTCTCCTGATTTGCCTTCAAACTTAGGAATATCACTAGGCAACTTATTCGGCATTGGCGGCCAAAATGGAAGATAGTTAATTGGATCGTTCGTAAGGCGCGACAAGTCAGGCAAATCCAAAGTTGCGATAAACGGTAACTGACGATTAGGGTCCCTAAAACTCTGGGTCATGAGACCAGCCCCAGGAGGAGGATATCCAGGATAACTAGGAATTGGAATTGCATTTGGGATATTATATCCTCCCGGAAAACCAGGATTAACCGGACCGTACTGGGGTTGTTGAGGTTGTTGATATGTATACCCAGGGTATGGTTGATACTGATAGACTGGTTGCTGCACAGCAGGACCGAATTTGTACTATCCCTGGTACGGTTGATAAGTAAATTGAGGTTGACTTGTGACAACCGTACTTGAACCAAGTTGTCCTACAACCATCTGAACCGAAGTTTGAATTGTGGATCTAGACTGAGGTAAATATGTCTGAGGAGTTGATACAGGGGCAGTAGAAACCGGAGCTGTCGATACTCCAAAAGTAGGTGGGGTAGATTGAACAGATGTTGCAACAGTCGTTTTAGGCGGAGTACAAGGCGTACTAGGACCAGGCTGAGAAACTACAGAAGGTGCAGAAGTTTGAATAGTAGACTGGACAGGTTGTTGGGGTGAACCAGAAACCAAGGGTTGTCAAGTTTGAGATGAAAACTATACATTCGATTGCAAGACCTGTTGGGATTGTGATGGGTCCCACACTAATTTCATTCCGGGGTACGGACCCATAACAGGTTGAGAATATTGAGGACCATAACCGGGTTGAGGGTAGGGTTGATAATCAACGGTACATTTCCAAATCCTTGAACATATGATTGACCAGAAGGTGGCTGGAAACCTTGGTTCGGGTACTGACCTTGAGGTTGATAACCTTGAGGCATGTACTGATACTGGGGTTGACCTTGAGGTACATATTGATATTGGGGTTGACCTTGAGGTACATATTGAGTCTGGGGTTGACCTTGAGGAACGTACTGTCCTGTAGGTATGTACTGTACTTGAGGTTTCCCCCTAGGCACAAATTGGGTACCTTGAGGTTGCCCCCCAAGCGATAATTGAGGACTTTGAGGTTGTCCCCCAGGCGGTAACTGGCCACCTTGAGGTTGAGGATTAGGAATAGTACCTAACATCATGAGAATATCTTCTACACTCAACGGCTTAGTACCATTATTTCCAGTTAATAACCCTTGTTCAATAGGTTGAGGAGATGCTCTTGAAAATGTACCAGAAAGTGACTGATACCCAGAGGGAACAGAAGGACCGCCGTACAAAAATGTTTCTAGAAATTGAGAAAACATGGACGACTGTCTTGACATATTTAACGGAGGATAGTAACCCCTAGGTGTTGGGTGATAAGGAATACGAGGTGGTGAAAAACTTAGTCCTGGGTTTTCCAAAAAGTTAGTCAATGAAAGATACCAAGCACTGCTCCTAGGTGGACTGTAAAATATTGATTCACGCTCCCTAAGTTCTATAACAGGTTGATTTTCAGGGATAGGGATGCCTTCTTCTTCTTCCGGAGTAGCAAGTTCTTCAATAGCTATTAGTCCAGAAGGAAGATTTTGGGTAATTATTCTTTCTACCCTAGGTGAACCAGGACCACTAGAAGTTGGAGAGGTAAACCCCGATGTTGGAGTAGCAGCAAATTCAGTTTCAGGTTCAGATATTTTAGGTTCCTCACCTAAATCACTAGTAGATGAAAAACTACCAATAACTTCGGAAACAGACACAGATTGTGGATTATAATCTGCTACTAGAGCTTGATAATTAGGATGTACCACTTAAGAAGATTCTCCTTCTTCAGGTGACCCGACTCTACTATCTCTAGGAGTTACAAGGGCTCGTAACCCTTCAGGCTGGCTCGGTGAAAACTCAGGAGGTTGGCCCCAAAGTCTACGGGACTTCCTCGGTAATTCAGCCACGATTAAATATTTTAACTACTTCACACACAAACAGAGTAAAATCTCAATGAAAACCACCTAAAGCCTCTAAAGAACCAAACAAATTGAATCACACGCCTAAAGAATCTATGAGATCAAACCACACACAAACAGTAACTTTCCGTACTGAAACACTAGTTGGTGATGAAATCCAATGTCGCAGAATTCAATACAGAAATGGCGGTTGGAACAGTTACCCTAGAAACCTGCTTAATGAATAGACTGGCACAAGTTTCTCCACTAAACCGTCTCGAGTGAAGAGAACCCCCCAGAAAATCCAAGTGAGTCTATCCGACGTCTACTCCAGGTACAATGGGATCTTCCCACCACCGTCACCTTAGGAAGAATCCTATAGAATATGGTCACTATGGTTACCAACGGAAACAAATATACCTGGGGGAACAGTCTACTATCCGATACGCACGCAAGGGAAGAGTAACAAGCTCAATCCCCCTGAAGGCTCCTTGACATAATCCAAGGTTTACCAACAAGTGACCCGAGGCTCCTCGAAAATGGTTAATCCGAGGTTTACTGTTTTTAATACGTGAATATCTGGCGTCGTTCCCAATGAGGAAGGATTGATTCCCACACTGGTTCGGACACAATCTCGTGCTTCTCCTTTAAGAGGAGCTTTCCCAGAGCATAGATGTAACAATTGGATTTTTCTCCTATCACAAGATACAACTACTTGTTTGTTTTACTGTCTTGGAGAGTTAATTACTCCCTACTCCAAGACACTAGCCTAAGCTATGTTGGTGTAATAGAGCCCTAGAAATAAAAATATTACTAGATAGATTTTACTTTAAGCGTTATTTTTATTGGTTTTTGTTTAAGTCAAGAGGTGCGGAGATGAAACTTGTGGTGTGAAGACTCGACTTGAAATCACTAAAAAATGCACTTAAGATGATTAAGCAATCTTTTCCCTTCAATGAATTTCTAGCTAGGAAAGAGTTTGAGAATGCAAATGCTTGTAAACACAAATCTTTCTTAACAAACAAATTAAAAGAAGAGCTTTTTGTCTTTTCCAATGCACTCAAAACGAGACAACTAGTTATATTCACAAAAATTTTCCTTTTCTTTCAAACACTCAAATACTACAAAAACAAACTTTTTCAAAAGAGATTTTTTATTTTTTATAAAACACTCAAAACTATGGAAATAACTAATCTTGAGATCTATAAACTATAAAAAACTATTTGAAGTAAAAGCTTACAAGATGTCTTTTCAAGGATGTTTTACTTAGCTATAAGCAAACTAAGGACTAATTTGTCCAGAATCACAAATCAGTCAAAAAACAACCATTTTTTGTTTTCTTTTCTAAAAATGAAATCCAAACTTTTAACATAAGTCTTTTCAAAGTTTTGCAAAGAGAAAACACAAGATGGATTCCTCAACAAAGGTAGATTTTGCAAATGGTCAGAATCATAAGAAGGCCAGTAAAAACAAAGGTAATCTGAGGCTTCTACAGCTTCTAAGATCTGAGCTACTACAAGACCAAAATGAAAATCAAGCCCGGTAACCAAAACTTCTAGGAGTTTCACCTAAAACCCTAACACCAATGGAATTAACCTAAGAAAAGTTCCTAACAAGTCATATGCAGGTTTGGGCAGGGGATAACAACATATAAACAAAAACTAAGCTGACTAAAAGAGAAAATCTTAAGTTTTTCAAAATTTTAGCAGGGTCCGCAGGCCCACAGTTCACACAGGTGTGGTACCGCTCTGTGCGAAAAGCAAAAGTGCGGATAGGTCCGCACTATGTTGCAAGCCGAGGGTGCGGTCCTCTCCCAAAGTTATGAAAAATAAAAAATAATCCTAGATCTACTAAATCTACCCAATTCCACACACAACAAGCCAAAAACAGAAACAAAAACACAGTTTCTCAAGTCAAAGTAAAGCAAATCAAGAAATCAAGTCCCCAGCGGAGTCGCCATTTTGTCACACGGAATGAGTCGTTCTTGCAGACAAGATCGACCTCCCTAGTATCTAATGATATCTAGTGACAAGCAAGCCAATCAAAAACTATCTTTCTCTAAATATGAAATTTATAAACAAAGGCAAACAAGTGTTTTAGACCTACCTTGGGTCCAATGCAAGTTTGTGGAAGCCTCGCTCCTTTGATCCAAATGAGCTCCCTTGTCACGAATCTGCAAACACAAACAAGCAAACAAATTAAATAGCACCTGAAAAGCCAATATCATAAAGCATACTTATCATGATGATCAAGGAATTCATGAAACAAATGACATAAGACAATTTGTTGAGAAAAATGAATTTGATTGTATTAATTCAAATCAAAGAAGAACTTTACAACCTGTGTCTTGATGCTGTACAAGCTCCTCCCAGGGTCCAACAAGAAGTCTCCGCTACTTTGACAAGTTTCACTCTCTTCCCAATGAAACCAAAAGGTATGTGATCTCTCCTCTTAAGCTTAACTAGGAAGTCTCAATTCCACCAGCATTTACCCTCAAAAATGTTCAGCTTCTAACCTCCCTAGCAACCAACCCAATGCCTTAATTTATAGTGCAATGGAGGGAAGTTACTAGGTCCTCCTTCAAAGGGATAAATCCCTCCTTCAAAGGGTAGCTCCTCTCATCAAGGGATTAGCTCCTTCTCTTTTGGGATGCATGAACCACCTAAGAGCGAACCATCCACGTCAAAATTCCTTCTAGAATCATCTAGAATTAACCCAAAGTGAGTTTTTTAGAATAAACTTGTGCCTTTTTTACTTTCACAGGGGTCTGTAGCCACTCCTTTAGAGACAGAGCGGGCAGGTCTGCAGGTAATGTGAACAGGGAGCGTGAGACCGCAGGCAACAGTGAGAGAAAGTGCGGAACCAGAACTTTAATGATTTTTAAGGTCTTTCTCTCATTTTCAAAGCTTGACATGAAGAGCTGAGGTCTGAGACTTGCTTAGGAGGACAGTATAAGTGATGATAGACCCATACTTACTGCAAATAGTCATGGTGACAATATTTTGTGTAACACCTCTCATATTGGTGGAAGACAAAAAGAGTCCTTTGGGGGCTCCATAACTCCTCCTTAATAATGTAGAGGCTCGAAACTAAGCCATTTGACTTTGTATTTCCACCAAATAGGGATCATTTAAGGTATATTTCCTCACATATATCTCAAATGTCACTACATGCAGATCTATATCATTGTCAAAGGAATTGTTGTCACATTTTCTAGAGACAACCTCTCGGTTGATTGTAGACTAGTGCTTAGGACATCTTAAAGAGGAGTGCTTTGGAAGATTATCAATGGGGCTTTCTATTGCACTCCAATTGTCACATAGTTTGAAAAGATAATAAAGGGGGGCTTGGTTCAATAGGCCTTCATTAAGGTAAACTCAAACCAATACACAGATCCAAATGCTCAGGGGATAAATCACCTCAATGAGAAATGTCTGATTCTGATGGTCGACACACAACAACAAGTAATTTTAATATTTGCATTGTAGTAATATGGAGAGGAAGAAAGAAAGGAGTGTATTTGATGAATAGGTTTGGTTACAATACAGAATCCTAAGCAACAATATTCTGGCTGAAGTATGGAAGACTGACGAGGTGGAATGGAAGAAACAATGGAGTGTTACTTAAGGTCCCAAGATTTATACATCATGAATACATTTGTTAGTAATTAGAATATGTAAATCTATGCTCATATAGGTATTGTAGGCTATAAAATAACACAAGTAAATCTGTAATTACCGCAAGTACCATTACTACTTAGCATCAAAATATACACCCATGAATAAAAGTGAAACCAACAACTTCGTTACACTATTTCAGAGGGAGAAAAACATACATGAAGTGAGATATACAGAGAAGGAAACATATTGCACATTGCCATGATTGGAATCACTAAAGAGTTTCATTAATCCTCAAAATTATTCCCTTTGACCAGTCCATTACATTTAGTGATATAAAACTCAAGTCCCTCATGAACAGGCAAATAGAACCAAAAAGTGGAATCAATGAATTTGGACCCCTCAGGTGCATAATTTTTGAACCTCTATTAAGTGTTTCTTACCTCTATTTATAAGGAGAGGGGGCTCTTTGAATTAACATATACAAAATATCTCAGCTAAGGGCCAGTTGTCTCGGCATGTGATATCCTATTTCCCAAAGTTATTACAAAGGATTTGATTCCTTTCTTGAAAATACACAGAAATTATAGAATAATAGGAAAAGAAAAACTGAATGATGACTGAGGAAAATATCTCCTTGTCATTCCTGTGATCGCTCTTGATCAGGCTACATCTAAACCATGATGTGCCTCTCCTATTGTTTGACCAGTTCACCTATCACTTTCGCCTTAACTCCCTGACTTCACCACTCTTTCAAGCTGATAGTGATCAACTGTGGTTGCTTGTCACAGAGCAAAAGCAAAGATTGACTTGGTAGTCTTTCATTATCTGACTGTGAGGAGCTCCATGCTGAGAAATTAAGTCTTCCTGAGTCCCATACCTCCATTTACTCCATGAAGACATGTGCGCAAAGCAGTCTAATTCATTTTTGTTGCCCATGTAGTCCTTGGTTTCTTGTCCCAGGGGCTTCCACAAGATTAGCCCATATCGATTTCCAACTACTCCATGCCTTCATTCAATACCGCAACTGCCAACCCATATGCCTTTAAATCTCTGTACTTCCTTATCAGAGTGATTCCATATCGCAGACTTCACAGTGGTGCAGTATTCAAATTTTCTGATTTCCAACCTCTGATATGACAAGCCCCTTCTACTTATCCCTTCCCACATTTCTAACCATAGGACCGAGGGTTGTGACTTGGTGCTTAGCCTTAAGGCACTAAGGCCTTTTTTTTTTTTTTTCGGAGGCTATATTTCCTTTGTAAACTTCTTTCTACCTATGGCTTTTTAATTTCCTCTTGACCATGGGCTAATCCTTATACCGGAGCCCCATTATTGGCAATTTCCAATCAAGGTTTTAACATAGGGGTTATGACATTCAGGTTTCATTGATCGTCAATCGTCGATAAACTTGTATGTTCAGCCCCAACCCTTCATTCTTTAACTCTTTGTGACCGAATGCCTGCGCTTATATCATATCTCCTCTATCAGTGAATTCCAAGTGACAAGTTAACTTTGGTGCACAACATTTCACTTCGTCGATCGCCAAACGTCAATCACTTTTTCTACTTAGCTCTTGGTTCTTCGAATCTTCCCATGACCACATGCCAACCCCTATGTCAAAGCCCCTTTATTAGTAGATCACAATCATAGGTTTCACTAGGAGTGACAATGCTCATCCTCCGATCGCCGATATGTCGGGATTGTCTATATGCCTGGACCTAGCATTTTACCCTTAGGCATTTCTCCTTGTTTTCTGATTTTCAACATGGCAACTTCAATCTACTCTAACTTTTGATTCTGGAATCCATTTGAGGAGTTCCATGTACCATTGGAAAGATAATTCAGAGCAATATCCAATGGAGCGGTTTTGATTTAGCATTGAGGGATTCTGTGGCTTGGAATATGGCTACAAAATTTTCATTTAATAATGTAATTTGGTCAGCTAAATTTTTTTTGCAATGTGTGACAACATTGGCTCCAACTAGGAATATTGCCTTGCTGGCAAGGTGTTGAGAACCTTCAAACAAGTAGCCTTCACCCTTGGGCATGGAGTTTAAAAATATAATGAATCTATAAAAATAGAAAATCTCCATGGAATTTTAATTGGAGGGAGTCTTTTCCTCATAGATCTAAAATGCAAAAATACAAATTCTACCAGCTGTAAACTAAATGCTCATCTAGTGAGATTATTTATATACAATTACTACTTATGTATTGGAAATCAATTCACCTAAGTGTGTACGTCCCTCCAATGATACCAGGTTAGCATTTGGGTGCTGGACCTAATGGCTTCATGCTACTGAAATTTAAAAATCAAAACAAGCATGCACCACAAAAGGTATTCAAACAAAAAACTTGATGCAGGTTCCAAAAACAAACTCTTATGTTGACCTAATAATTTCGTCATGTAGTCAGCTACAGGTTCATAGAACTGACGAGAGAAAATTGCAGCTACCTCATTTTCTTGAACAGTTTCCAAGAATGAATCTTTCCGTATAAGGCAGCCACAAACAATGCTTGGCTCTTCAGCTTTGGGCTCTTTTTAAAAAAATTGTTGTTGGACACCTTCTCCCCACTAGTTTGTAAGTAGATCCACAACCATCTCATCCTCATGTGAATCATATGAATCATAAATCGGAGGAGGTTCTTGAACTCGTTCTCCAAGTGAAGGATGTGAATCATAAACTGGAGCCTCTTTGTTAACCTCCTGGTGGGCCTTTTCTTCTTGTGCAGCTTCCCATAACTAATACTGTTGTGGTTTTGCATCACCTGACTCCCCAATAGATTCATACACATCATAATAAGGATAATCATAAAATTCGGCTAAATAGGATCTCTGAGGGTTTATTTGCAGCTCTATTTTGTCTCCTTATTCTCTTTCTTGATCACTGGGTGATGCTTCTTGATGTCAGTATATGTCTTCTTGGAAAGGAGCCCCACAAACATCTCCAGCACAATCATTAACCTCAGGAATATTTTCAACATTAAAATGTGCACAACAATATTCAAACAAAGCACCCAGTGGATATAATCTTTTGTAGTAATGATTGAATTCTATGTGAAATCTCTTTAAGGAAGATATGCTACCATGAGGTATTGTTCTATACCAAACTCTAGCATCCTCATCTAAAGAATGCATGAAAAATTTCATTTGTACATCTTCAAGAACAATACCCTATTGTTCCATGCATTCATGAAAGTTCTTGAGGTGTTGGTCCGACCTTCTATCTATGTTTCCACTTAATCTAGGCAAATAGGTATTCCATTCATGAAATCAAGGGACATGATTGGGCTAACCATCAATAGAAGAAAAATCCACTGGGGAAAATTTTTTGGCCACGAATGTAGGAATGGCCATTTTAAAAACCCCTTTAGGTGAGTGATCTCAAGTTCAGATGTAGGGGAAGTTTTATGTTGTTTCGCATTGGAGCGAGTATGAGGCCTCTTGAAAGAGAGGATGATCAAATAAATATATAGATAGTGGAGTTGCGAGGATTTTTACCATAAGATTGAAGTAATGGAGTTTCCAAGGTGAGAGATCTTCAACCCACACTTCCCTTGATCACCTAACACAGGGAATGTAAATATTTGTCATACCCAGGGAAAAACATTCCGATTTGTTCCTTGGCAACGAAGCAAAAAAGATGTTGTCACTTTTTCTAGAACTTGTAGCACAAGTGATTCACAAGATATACAAAGCTTCCTAGAGACAACCTCTGGGTTGATTGTAAACTAGTGCCTAGGACATCTTAAAGAGAGGAGTGGTTTGGAATATTATCAATGGGGCTTTCTTCCGCACTCCAATTGTCACGTAGTTTGAAAAGATAATAAAAGGGGGCTTGGTTCAATAAGCCTTCATTAAGGTAAACTCAAGCCAATACTTGGATCCAAATTCTCAGGGGGTAAATCAGGTCAACATCAAAGAGAAATGATTGGTTCTAGTGGTCGACAGATAACAATGATAAATTTTAATATTGGCGCTGTAGTAATATGTAGAGGAAAAAATAAAGGAGGGAATTCGGTGCATAGGGTTGGTTATAATGCAGAATCTTAAGCAACAATATTCTAACAAAATAATGGAAGAATGAAGAGGTGGAATGGCAGAAACAATGGAGCACTAATTAAGGTCCCAAGATCTATACATCATGAATACATTTGTTACTAATTAGCATATGTAAATCTGTGCTCATACAGGTACTATAGGCTATCGAATAACAAAAGTAAATATGTAATTACCACATGTATTGCTACCACCTAGTAGAAAAATATACAACCATGAATAAGAGAGAAACTGGCAGCTTCATTACACTATTTCAAAGGGAGAAAAACATACACGAAGTGAGATATATAGAGAAGGAAACATACTGCACATTGCCATGATTGGAATCACCAAAGAGTTTCATTAATCCTCAAAATGAGTCCCATTCACTAGTCCATTACATTTAGTGATATACAACTCAAGTCCCTCATGAACAGGCAAATAGAACCAAAAAGTGGAATCACAGAATTTGGACCCCTCGGGTGCAGAATTCTAGAACCTCTATTAAGTGTTTCTTCCCTCTATTTATAAGGAGAGGGGGAGCTTTGAATTAACAGTTACAAAATATCTCAGCTAAGGGCTAGTTGTCCGATTGACTAGCTGTCTTGGCATGCGATATCCTGCTACCCAAAATGATTACAAAGGATTTTATTCCTTTCTTGAAAATACACATAAATTAAAGAATAATAGGAAAAGGAAAACTGAATGATGACTGAGGAAAATATCTCCCTATTGTTCCTGTGATCGTCCTTGATCAGGCCACATCTCTACCATGATGTGCCTCTCCTACTGCTCGGCTAGTTCACCTATTGCTTTCACCTTAACTGCCTAACTTCACCACTCTTTGGAGCTGGTAGCGCTCAACGGTAGTTGCTTGTCACAGAGAAGAAGCAGAGATTGACTTGGCAGGCTTTCATTGTCTGACTATGAGGAGCTCCATGCTAAGAAATTAAGTCTTCCTAAGTCCCATACCTCCATTTAATCCATGAAGATGTGCACGCGAAGAAGTATAATTTATTTATGTTTTCTATGTGGTCCTTGGTATCTTTTCCTAGAGGCTTCCACAAGATTCGCCCATATCAATTTCCAACTGCTCCATGCCTTCATTCAATACCGCAACTGCCAACCTACATGCCTTTAATGATATGTACTTCCTTATCAGAATGATTCCATATCGTAGACTTCACAGTGGTGTAGTCTTCAAATTTGCCGATTGTTGACCTTCAATATGACAAGCCCCTTCTGCTTAGCCCTTCCAACATTTTTAACCATAGGACTAAGGGTTATGACCTGGTGCTTAGCCTTAAGGTGCTAAGGCCTTTTGTTCCTACTGGGGGCTATCATTTCTTTTTAAAATGCTTTCTACCCCTGGTTCCTTAAGTTCCTCTTGATCATGGGCTAGCCCTTATATCGGAGCCCCCTTATCGGCATTTTCCAATTGGGGTTTTAACATAGGTGCTGTGACATTCAGGTTTCACTGATTATTGATTGTCGATAGCCCTCTGTGTTCAACCCCAACCCTTGGTTCTTTAACTCTTTGTGACTATGTGCTAGCCCTTGTATCGGATCTCCTCTATCGGCGAATTCCAATTGATGATTTAAATTTGGCGCACAAAATTTCACTTGGTCGATCGCTGAACGTCGATCGCCTTTTCTTCTTAGCTCCTGGTTATTCGGCTTTTCCCATGACCACAGGTCAACCCCTATGTGAGAGCCCCTTTATCAGCAAATCACAATAAGAGTTTTCACTAGGATCAATAATGCTCATCCTCTGATCGTCAATATGTCGGGACCTGGGATTTTACCCTTAAGCATTTTCTCCTTGTTTTCTAGTTTTCAAGAGGGCAACTTCAATCTGCTCTAACTTTTGATTCCGGAGTCCATTTGAGGAGTTCCATATACCGTTGGAAAGATAATTCGGAGCACTATGCAAGGAAGGGGGTCCGATTTAATTTTTATGGCTTATGTGGCTTGTAATATGGCTGCAAACGTTTCTATTCTTTTGTACTTTGGTCAGCTGAAAACAAATTTTGTAGTGAGTGACAAGAAAAAATTCCTTGAGATCTATGAAAACTTGAAAGAGTGGCTTTACACAGATTACATGAAGTGTGCTTCGTGACAAATAATCATATACTTGTGAGTGCTTGATTTATTGACCTTTGGGAACCTTCAGTTTTGATGGTCTTTGACATCTGTCATTGATTGGAACCATTGAGTTTGAAAATTTTAGATGATAACAATTTCCCCCTCATGTATGAGGTTAGGAGCGAATATATAGACGAAATACATCAGTTTTTTTTATTGACTGTGAGTCATGTTGTTTCTTAGGAGAGAAACCTAGTATTAGAGAGATTAAGGGCCCTAAAGAATAAAACATGGAACCTATGGATAAGAAATAACTATATACAATATACATATGAGGACTAAGCATGTCCCATTTTCGTGATCTCGACTATTAAAATGATGTTTACATTGGTATACAAGAAATACCTTGTCAAAGATGTTGAGAACGTGATTAATGATGTTGAGGTAGACGAATCATTCACCCTCATAGGTGACCTAATAGAAGAAAGTATTGATGACGCGCACGAACCCATGTACTAAGTGTGACTAGTGATGATGATACTATCGACTAAGAGTTTTTAGCCCAGTGCATGGTACTTCAACTAGAATAGGAAACTACAATTGTTACAAAGTATGACACATCTTAATGTGGTGTTTTTTTGAATTTGAGTATGAGGGAGGCCGATGAACTTAGTGGGAAATAATGACTCCCACTAGTTCATTAGGTTCACATGGAAAGATGGTAATCCAAACCAAGGTACTTCTTCCTTCTTGGAAAATGAGAGATGATGTCAACAAAAGGAAGAGGCAATTGTCTAGAGAAAGAGGTTCCCTAAGAAATAAAGTGGAAGAAACTTCAGCTAATGAACCATGATGAGGTGTAGATGTTATGGTGGATGAGATCAACATAAAATTTTTGAGACTATAGACTTCCCATAGCTCTAGCAAAATGGTGGTGGTGATAGTAAAACCAGACTAAGGTGGGCATGCCCCTAGTGTTAGAAATACATTTGGGGGAGTAACATATGGTTGGTTTGATTTAAAAGAGTGGTTTGGATGCAATACAACGTTATGGCTAAGGGTGACAGAGGTTCACAACATGGAGAAAGTATTGTATAGATGGGGTGAAAATGTAAGTTCTCCAACCAATGGCTACTCAAGACTACTACGAAGTAGTATGCAAAGAATAAAGTGAGTGGGGAGTTCCTTACTTCTAAAAAATATTGATACATTTTACAAAATAATATAATGGTGGTTTGGAATGTAAAAACATAGATACAAGTGCCCCAACGTGTGGTAGTCTACATGAGGGTGTTGGGGAGTAATTGCAGAGGGTGGGGGCCCCATTATCTAGTCTCAATGTGGGGGTGATAAATGGATGATGAGTGCATAAATGGTCTACTATTGGTGGGGGTGTGTCAGGCCAAGTGCGGAATGAAATGGCACATTTATGATGATCAAGATGATGGGTACTCAGGAATAGAAAAGGGTAGGTTAGAAATGAGGCAACAAAGAAGCATGAGGTAATGGCTCGAAAAATTCAAATAGGTGAGTCCTTGATGAGGTAATATTGCATGGATTTCACTAATGCAAAGGGTACTAATATGTGGGGAAATCAATGGGGATGAAATACTACTGACTCAACATAAACATTTTTATTGAGTGCAAGTGGAGGATATCGGAAAACATGGTCAGGGTGTGAGGGGCTTATAGTGAGATCAAGGGGAGTGGATTAAATTGTGCAAATGTATTTGAGGGAGAATATACTGGGCCAAATGAAGCAAATGATACCTCAAGTGTGAGTGTGTTTCCTTATGTGCAAGGTATCAATGCGAGAAAAAATGGATCATATAACCATGAGCTAAGAATCCCAAATGAAAGTACTATATGTATGCAATAATCCAAGCCAACATTGTAACAAGATGACAATAAAGTATTGCACACTTGAGTAGAATCCTGAGAGTGATAAGGGACCCAAGGGAACATTTTTGTCATGAAGAAAGAATGATCACAAAATGAAGCGAGCATTGTGAAAATGCTAAGGGTATGAACAATTTGGAAAAAGGAGTTCACAAACTCCTAAACAGTCAAGGGGAAGTGGTCAGTATAGTAAAGGAGTTTGAGCGATTGCATATGGAGAGAAGGATGTGGTGGTGCCCCATATTTGTTTCCCCCTTAGTGGGGATATTGTACAAGATTTTTTGTATCAGGGGAAGAATCCATTATGAGAATGCTCCCTAGATTTTGTTACGACACCCTTTTTGATGTCTAATAGCCAAAGATGAACACATAGAGATGGAACATAATATATATATATAGTTTATGTTCCATATGTGCCTCTCTTGTGATGTGATTGTTATTATGTCTTTCTCTTGATGTGATGGATCTATGATGTGTTGTGTGATTCTTATCTATGTTTCAAGTTTTATGTATCTTGATGGTTTTTATGATTAATGTGATGTTTGCTACTCTAGAATATGATTTTCTAAGCAACTGACAATGTGGAATATATGATAATGTATGTGATTAAAGCTTCGAGCTAACAAACTAGCATGCAAATTCTTTCTAGATAGGTGAATTCCACGATCTTGAAAGGCGTGGTTTAACTGGTTCACAATAAGTTGGGAGTCAAGGAACACATGCAGGTGGCAAATGCCAATTTAGATGGCATCGAACAACATGCTTATGATGACATCATAATCGAGCTAATTATTGGTGGCTAGTTCGATACAGACCCTATTTGTCTAGTGAATGGTTTGATTAGGGGATTAAATGGCCCCAGTCATCGAGGCTAGGTTCTATGTCCATCCAGAAGCACTATTCACAATACCAAGGAAGTATGTTGGTGGGTGATCCATTTATGAAGCAATGAAAGGGTAGAGATCATAGAGACGTTATTGAGGTTCTTAATACATAGGAAGTACAAAATATTATACAATAATATCTAAGAGACAAAAATTATTATCCTTAAGTATGAATTTTTTGAGATAGAGAGGGTCTTTGAGACATGTTCCATCAAACTCAACAAGAATATAAGCCCTTTAAGAAGGTAGTGTTCGGAAATTTATGGCCCTTTCCATAATTTTTGAACCTCCTAAGATCCAAGGATTCATTGGAGACAATGTAACTAAGGACTAAGTCACCTTTGATAAAGGTACATGGATTGACGTTATGAATGAATGTCAGTTTGGATCATTTCATAGTGGATTCATTATGCTAGATAGAAGCACACCGATCTTCATTGATGCTTTCTAGTTGAACGATGCATTGCTAAATGGTATTTACGAGAAGTTTGATAGTGATGTGTAAAGTGGGGATCTCACATTCAATAGGTAGTATTGCTTCAAGCCCATGTATGAGTTGGAAGGGAGTGAAAATGGTGGAGGTTTTGACCGATGTATGGTATGCCCATAGGGATGACAACACCATGTGACGCCAATTGGTTTTTTGTTTTTTCACCATGCATTGGAAGATCCTTTTATGTACTTTGTTAATAGCTTCAACTTTTCCATTGGATTGGGGATAGTATGGTGAAGTCAATTCATGGGTGAATCCAAGGAGAGAAGAGAATACCTAGAATACCTTGTTCTCAAAATGTTTTCCATGGCCATAAACTAGTTCCTTGGGGACACCAAACAGTGTAATAATGTGGTTGAAGAAAAAGGGGCCATGGTATTAGTTGTGTTATTGAACATGGGCATGGCCTTAACTTGGTGAAGTAGTCAACAACTACTAGTATGTATTTGTAATTGTTTTAGTATGATGGATTGCAAGTCATGAAATCAATGCCAAATTTTTAGAATGTGTCTACCACAATAATATGATGTAACAAAATTGAAGGGGCTTGTGTATTATGGGCTTAAGAGCATATAACTGACACTTTGTGCAATCTCTGACTACTTAGCTACAATCACAAAATATGAGGGCCAAAATAACTAACACGGAAGATTTTTTGGGCAATTGACATTTTAGAGAGATGTACATCATAGGCCCCTCTATGGTATTAATTTAAGGCTCACTCAACTTCTTTGAAAGTGAGGCATCGACGTCAAATAATATAAATGACACATTAGTAGGGTACCTCTCTAATGAGGATGTAGCGAGGTGTTAGGTGGAAAATATGTCACGAATCATCTCACGAGAGGTGAGAACCAAAATTTTGGGTTTGCAGGTAGATGGGAATATCTCCATACCAAGGATGAACAAATGTAATAATGAAGAGGTTTTTGTCAGGGGCCACATTGTCAACTAGTGGATCTTTGGTATATGAGGGTAGCTCAATGGTGAACTTTGCAAATATTAGGGCCTTCTTACTCTTGGGTGAGGCAAACTCAAGGTCAAATTCTTGAAGTACGACCATCCATTAGGATAGTTTATGGTTCATCATTCTATGTGTGAGAAAGCATTGCACGGGGTTCAAACTTATGACTACTTTGATACTCTCTAGGATAATGTAGTGGCCTAGCTTTTGGACTACGTGCACTAATGCAAGGGAACTTTTTTCATCTAGTTGATAATTAAGGGTTTGTCTTGATAAGATTTTACTGACATAGTATATGACATTATCATCCCATTTTTGGTTTAACGCCCACACAATGATGATCTTAAAGGTGATAGGTAAAGAGTATAGTCCTTGTTGTAATCTGGAGGAGTTATTAGTGGTGCTTTTGATAATGTGTCTTTAAAGTGTCAAAATATTATTGTGCTTGTTCGTCCCGTTGGAAAGGGGTACCTTGATGAAGGATACAAAGAAAACCATAAGCACAAGTGAAGTAGTTTGGGACAAAGCTTTGCAAGATGTTGGCATTTCCTTGAAGACTCTTGGCACACAGTTTTGGGTGGAGGGATCTCGCGAATGGATTAAATATTGATGGGGTCCACCATAATGTCTTGCTTAGAAATAATGAATCTTAGCAAGCATCCAATAAGTACATAGAACACACACTGAAAAATAGATGACATTGTTGAATAAATATGCCAAGATATTCGAGATGTTGAGAGTGTTGCTTGGAGCGAGTAATAAGATTGTCCAAGTAGGCAAGGATAATATGAGACAAATAATGAAAGATATAATTCATGACTTGCTCGAAGGTGGCACCGATAGATTGAGCTCAAAAGGCATCACTCGATAAGCAAAGGTGCCCAAAGGGGTAGTAAGGTGGCCTTTCATTGATTCACATAGTAGATTTGAATCTAGTTATAACTTGAGAAGCTTGGTAACTTATTTCAAAAGAAATGAGTGTGGTGTACCCATGATGTTTGATGAATCTATCTTTGAGGTGAAGATATAAACTAGAGCAATGAAGGAGCTTTAGGAAAGTGGTCCTCTAAGCTCTCACCATTTGCACCAAAAGTAGGTTTTCCAGATCTTGACATAAATGCCATTTTTTATCTTGCTCTTACAAAGAACCAAAGCATCTAGCTAGAATGTGTGTGGAGGTAGCATGTAGATATTGCAATCTACATCATGAAATTTCTATGAGGTTGTAGCTTGTCGATAGAGATCCACCCCATCCTATATTGGTCATATTATGGAGAACATAAGTCCTACATATCAATTCATAATGAAAGAAGGAATATATATGTGTGTGTGTGTGTGTGTGTGTGTGTGTGTGTGTGTGTGTGTGCGCACGCGCATGCGCTTAGTTCACAACAAATACATCAAGTATTACATCGCTCATTCATCAAAATTTTCCATTTCTTTTCTCCTTTTTAATAGGAATACATGATTTTCCTTAGGAGAATATATTTGAGAAGAAAAAAGAGGGGTTTTGTAAGTGAATACCTTACAAAACTGCCCCATCCACCATTAGGGAATTATAACAAGCCTGATTTGGCCATTAATCTTTAATTCAACTATCTTCAATTTACACCCTTCGTTAGCAAATTTGTTTATGTCTTTGTTGAAGTCTCTTAGGACATGGAAATATGCTTTGGATGAGATATCCTTCGCAATTTTCTTGATTTTTTTCATGATCTTTTCCATATATTTCTCATTTCGAAGGGAACCTTTGACCATATGATGAAGTATTATGAGAAAAACTCCTATAATTGTAAGTGTATCCAACTGATGCTCTTTGGCTAGCAAAAATCACTAGTAAAGATCATATATTTCTACTTGATTATTTGTCATATGAATAAGACCCCATAAGTACCTGATCACTTTTTCATGTCCCCCTCCTACCCATTAAAACACACACACACAGATATATATATATATATCTAGTCTCACTTAAAATGACATTTAAACCATATGCGTATTATTATTGTTAGCACGAAACACCATCCAATAATGTTCCAACTCTTTATAACATAGCAGTGCTTATCAAGGAGGGTAATATTTGCTTAGTTAAAACTCCCTTAGAAAAAGACTAAGCGGTGCTCGCAAGTAGACGGGGAATTTTTCATAACCAAAGTTTGTCATATGATTATTATAAATTTAATGATAACACACTTAACATATGGCTATTCCTATTTCAGACCCTATTGCAAAGTAAATGCCCCCTGACATGGGCCAGATATAACACCATATAACACGCCGCGCGTTTTTTTCTCTCTCATCACCCCGCGCGGCGTGTTATATGGTGTTATATCGGGCCCATGTCAGGGGGCATTTATTTTGCAATAGGGTCTGAAATAGGAATAGCCCTTAACATACAACTAAATAAAAAATTATTCGTCGGGATTTTTAATTTCTGCTAATGACAATAGATGGCGATGGAGGCATTAGTTATCGCTGACATTCCGAACCGATAGGTAAAGCGCTTTAAAATTTTATCCACCAACAATCTAACAACGTAGGTGCAGACTCTTTCTTCCAGGTTCCAATTGCCAACAATTTGGATATTTGACAAGCATCGTATCCACCCACCTCTGATAGAAGAGATAAGTTTAATACTCACAGGAAATTAGATAAAAACTTTGACTGATCCCCAAAAACTGGTTACCAATACCAATATATATTGTGTTATTGATCTATTAATGGCCAAGGCAGTGTATGTCATTTATTGTGGCTACTAATACCAAGATATATTGTGATATTGATCCATTAATGCGTATGACAGAATGAGTAACCTATACTACCATGCTCATTAATGATCAATAACTCAATATATATATTATAGTTGCCCTAATTAGGGCATGTCCAACATTCTAAAGATCATTACAACTTCACCGATAGCAGTCCAAGGATTTTATTGCAAAGCCTGCGGCTGACAGAATGAGTAACCTATACTACCATGCTCATTAATGATCAATAACTCAATATATATATTATAGTTGCCCTAATTAGGGCATGTCCAACATTCTAAAGATCATTACAACTTCACCGATAGCAGTCCAAGGATTTTATTGCAAAGCCTGCAGCTGACGGAGGATTTTGTTGAGATGACAAGCCGACAAAATAATGTTTGAAGACTCGTCGTGGATTTTGGGACCAGTTTTGGCCATTATTGGTACGTTGACACACTTAAAGCATAGATTCATTACAATTTACACTTCACATTTAATGCTGTCTCCGTAGTACATTCATTAACATTGATGACGCGAAGAACACGCATTGAATCATTAAGGTGCCGGACTCGTATAATTTATGGCAAATAATGCAATTCCAACTGCCCACGCTTTTCGTTTGTAATAATCATGGCGCCACCCTTAAGTACGTCAACTTTGATTTAACAACCCTGACTCAACCGGCACCATAAGATTCTTACGCGACTTGTACGCAAAACACTGAATGAATGACTGAGTGAACGGGGTGTCCCATAGAAATGACAGCTCCCAACAATTTGTTCCAACAATCCGCATATTCTTCCACTATAATCTGTCAGAAATTATTTCTTCGAATCTTTCACAACATAACGTGGATTATTATGATGGTGATTGGTGGGTTTTAACTTCTTTTAATTTTAATTACAAAATAGAAATACTAGTCAATAATAAAAGATAAGGGTTTAAGAGAAAGGAATTTCCAAGTGTTATTAAGAAGTTATTATAATAATAATATTTTTTAAAAACTAATTAAAAAATACAATTGTATAATTTTGATTTTAATAGATTAGAGTAAGTTTTGGAATATGGTTTCTAATGTATTCTAGAAACAAAGTCACATCTTTATGCAACACTAAATGTGTATAAAGGTCTTTCTATATACTTGAAAGCATATGGAAGGAAATTACACATACAAGTGTTATTAGATGTGGTATTGCTAAAAGGTGTATCATTGGTCTAAGTGTGTGGAGAGGTTTTTATATATAATTAAAGGTATATGGAAGTAAATTTCATATACAAGTGTTATTACATGTGGTATTGGTAGAAGATGTACCAACCTAAATCATAAGGATATTTATTTAAATGATATAAGTTATATGTTTTTTAACATATTTTTCTCTAACAACAAATCCACTTACCAAAGTGTGTATAGAGGTTTTTATATATAATTAAAGGTATATGGAAGTAAATTTCATATACAAGTGTTATTACATGTGGTATTGGTAGAAGATGTACCAACCTAAATCATAAAGACATTTATTTAAATGATATAAGTTATATGTTTTTTAACATATTTTTCTCTAACAACAAATCCACTTACCAAATGACATATATTTTTGTTATTTAAATACACAAGAACATGTTTAGCTTAACAAGAAATTGCTAAAATTTGGATCATGGACACCACTAGTAATGGTCCTTACCAATCAAACTTAATCATAAACATAAGATTTAAAGAATATAATCACAAAGAATCAAATACAAAAGAGAAATGAGAAGAAATATGCATAATACACCTTTGTATTAAAAAGATGAAAAAAGAAAGCAATATTTAGTTGCTTCTTCAAGTAGGTGACTTTTCACTAAGCAAAGTTCCAACTACAATAATATTTGACAAAAACATTTGATAACCTCCCTTCATTAATGAGTGTGAGATACTTAATGAGACTTATTTAATAAAGAGAATCCTTTTACATTAATTAAGGATCTACTATCTATCTAATAAACCTTATTTTGCAACTTGACTAATTTCTAAGTACTTTTAAGAAGATACATTAGGGTACAACCCTAACACTCCAATATGTTTCTCATTTTCTTAAAATATCAATGCATATAAAATGTTTTCTCATTAAAATATGTTTAATTTGGATCTTACTATTCATCAAATAAGAATTTTTTATTTAGAAGGCTTTTGGGTTACTGGCAATGATTTGAGGAAGGCAAGCCTTATCATTGTAGCACTTTGTTATAGCCTTCTTTACCCACATTGAGTTAGAAGGAGAGACCTTTGACTTGTTCATATTGATGCTTATCTTTTCCTCTTGTTTTATCCTCCTTGAAAACATAGACACTATTCTTACATGGACAACCTAAATCCAAACTCTAGTTCATAGTCTATAACATGAGTCCCTAAATGCAAGTTTTTCTTTTACATCCTGCATCTTTGCCAAAAATTTTAGATTTTGTCATTCCTAAGGATATTAGCTTGACCTACTTATCCATGATTGGGCTAGGGGTCAATTATTGTAGAAGTTTCCTAACTTCTCGAGCCCATAGATGTCTAGATACTTCCTCCTGGAGAGTGAAAAAGGCCTATATAATCTAATCATGTCCAGAGGAGAAGAGTTAGTCAGAATTTGTGAGAGAGCTCTGAAACAATGCTTGGGTGCTTAGAGATATCTCTAGGGAGAGAGAAAGATTGCAAGCTGAAGAGGGTGATCTTCCTGTTGAAGGCATATTATTGTATCATTTTGATTTATTAATGAAAGTTGGTTCCTTTCCCACCATATTGATCTCTTTTGTCTATCATATGTTATTCATTGGATTTCAATTGTTTTCATGCTAATGGATTTTGCAGGAAATGTGGTTTGGTAGATTTGTTGGTTGAATGTGTGCAAGTCTTCAAAATTTGAAGGCTAGGAGTGAAATCATTTTTGGTGAACCCCTCAAGCTGGTTGCACCAACTAACGACCTCTTCAGTTGAGAGGTGCACTCCATTCTCCACCTTTTGCAATTTCTATGAGTGTATGCATGTGTTTGGGATTGGTTTAATCACACTTTTGTCATGCATAGTCTGGTGGGTTTTGGGAAAAACCCACCGAGCAATAACTCCTTGTACCAAATTCATTTTGGTTACAACGCACTGCTTAAATATAAACACTTTAATTAAATTTGATTTTCTTAATTTAAATAGATTTTGTTGAATTTACAAATATGTTTCACAAATAATATTTCCAAGAACCTTTAGTAATGATGAGATAATACCTAGGTCCCATGGCTACCTTCATTTCTTGGCACTCTACACTTGTTCATTGGTCTCTAAAAGAAGTTATATTGAGGCTAAGTACAATGTTGATGAGGATGATGTGTATACCATCTAAAAACACTTGAAAGTTAAGTTGGAGTTAAACATTGGAATTTTGGCCGATATTGGGGATGTGGCAATGGACACTAATATGGAAAATCTTAGGTTACATAGGTTAAAGAAAGTAAGGAATGAATCATGAAATTGTATTTCAAATTTTCACATTATTCTCTATATTTTGGGTTGTAAATAATGAGGTTATATTGTTGTCATTATTTTTTACAATTTAGTATTAAATTGGCACTTCTTTTCATGACCTATAAATCTCTATGTGCATGCTTAATTGTTAAGTTTAACTTGGGATGGAAGTTGTGTACTATTATATTTTCCCAAACATAAAATTTTGTAACAAAGAGAAATACCTATGTAAAAGAGATGAAATACAATAGAAAAACATGACACAACATAGCAAACACCCAACCTAGTGACCAAGGATGAATGGTAGAGATGGTAGAGAGAGTCCTTCTAAATGACATTAGCCACACTATCCTTCAACAAACTGAATGACTCCTTTCACTAGCATATCATTAAAGACTTTAATGCTTTACTTTATCCTACAAGAGAACAAAGAAAGATGGCAAGGAGACGCACAAGGTCAATATGAGGTGGAGGGTAGAGTGTTCAGAGTTTCAACGATGGTGCTAAATGTCAATACAGGAAAATGTAGAATTAATATTGGAATGCACCAACATTAAAGAACTTCTTCAATTCTCAGTAGGTCATTATGAACTTGAAAATAAAACCTCCAATTAACCAATTAATGATATTTAGACAAATAAACTTAGCTAGGGAAGCCATTGAAATTAAATAGCCGATAAACACTCAAACATTTACCTCATGATACATCACACAATGCCAAAATTAAAAAAAAAAAAAAAAAAAAAAAAAAAAAACTAAACTAAACTAAACAAAAAAAACCATAAAAATTAACTATATTATAACTTTGTCTTAAATTATTATTGTTATTAATTATGAAAATAATTAATATATGAGTTTTATACATTTTTTAAAAATGTCGTGACAAGAAAAACATAGTAAAGTAATAATAAGCAATAAGAGTTCAATGCCATTAGTTAAATTGAAAAGAAAAAAGTGCATAACTACTTTTGAAATAGATCTCAATCCTCTCCCCATGAATACTACAAAAAATATTCCATCGAGCTTAAATCCCTACTATCCCCCTAATAATTATTGATGATTAAACTGAAATTTTGAAATCCTATTCTAAAATAGACACGGGTGTAAATATTTGAAAAAAAAATATGTATATCCAATATCATCAGCGTAATAATTATTGATAATTAAATAGAAATTTTGAAATCCTATTCTAAAATAGACACCCCTGTGTTATTGAGAAAACTAGTTTCCATTCAGAGCTCCTAGTCCCACTAAGACGGGTAGCTATCTTAGAAACAAACAAACCAAAGTTACTTGTGTTTTCCTTTATGAGAGATAGATGAGAGAGAAGCAGAGAGCACCAACCTCAGTCTTTCGCTAGTCTCCTTGCTTGTTTCCTCTCTCCCTTGATAGAACTTTCACCACTCCTTCCTCACTTGTCCCGCTTCAAAGAACACCTGTAGAGTCAAAGCAGCGAAATACCATCAAAGCATAGAGATCTATAACCATAAACAATGTAGGATCAGATGTACATTAACCATACAAATGCATATATAAATACAAGATTCAGAGATATACAAGTATATGGAGGAAAACTCAAATAGCTTTATTGATAGAAGTAGTAGAAGAGAGGATTACAACCAAGCTGTCTAATCCAGCGCCATCCTCCCAACATGAAAGCCCTCTTCACCTCATATAAAGCAAGATCACCCAGCAATACAATGTCTCAAAGAGAAACCAACAACACTTCCTTACAAATTACAAAATTCCAGCCTCTGGATCTCTAGGATGAGGGATCCATATATAGATGTTTGTAGGAGAGTGAGTCAGCTTCTGGGATTTTGATTAGTTTCATTTCACTGATATTTCTTGGTTCCACTTGGATATTTCATGATCTCTTACTCATCTGATCCAGGTGGATATTGGTGGCCACCTGCCAAGTCCACCTGGACCCCCACCATTGTTTCTCTCAGCATTTTCAGTTTCCTTAATTGTAGCACAACTTACTATTTTTAGCAGTTTTTCGGGTCCTGAACTTCTGGAGCCGTTTTGAGGCCCTAAACGACGTTTTTTGGAAATCTGGGGCAACATGGGTCCATGGATCGATGTTGCCTCTCAAAGTGGCAGTGCTCAGATAGATCTTTCTAACGAGCTATTGTACGCGTCAAATGGAGATCGTATGCCAATGTTACGACCCTGGGAAGTTGGTGTACTAATTTACCCAAACGGGGCCCACAGTTTGGCGTTTCATCTTCTAGGGTTAGGTTTTGGAATGTTAAGGGTTTTCCATTGTTTCTCAACAATAAATAGGCCTTAGAGCCTCATTGTAACACAGTTCAGAGGCATGTAGCCACCACATCTCTCCTCAGAGATAAGCTACCATCGCCCTAGCTAGTTTATTTCCATTACCGTTTGTAAGCATATTTCAGTATTTTACATTAATGAAATGAAGTATTATTTCCGATGCTTATCTGTGTTTATGGTTATCTCTGTAATTTGTTGCGTTCCTGTTTAAGTCCAGATCAATGGTATCAGAGCGGTCTGCTTTTTCTCTGTTTTTCTTTGCATGTCCCCAACAAGGTCGGGATATAAGGAGTTAGGGCTTGAACTGGTCGAACCTTTGCAAGACCAGCCTCGCAAATCCCGACGGCCTCCCATGGCGGATGAGAAGAAATATGAGGGGGCAGGATATCCCATCAAAATCTTGCTCGAAGAAGCCCTCGAGCGACAACGGAACGCGATGATGGACAACTTTGCCTAGATCCTTCAGCGGCTACCCAGAAGCGACGCATCGGCTTCCAGCAGCTACTATGGAAACGCCACACCCTTTAAGGTACAAGTTAATTTTGAAATCCCCATATTCGAGGGTCAGATAGACGCAGATGCCGTAGATAAATGGTTAAATCTGCTAGAGGGTTATTTTTCTGTTCATGAATTTTCGAGTCGGGAAAAGATTGTTTTCGCTCTTCTCAAAGCAGCCCCCCACGTCAAGGACTGGTGGGAAACCTACTGCGAGCAGAAGGATGAAAGTACTGGCTCACTATTTTCAACCACACCCACCTGGAATTCATTCCGGGATGCCATCAAGGAGCAGTACTACCCTGTCGGAAGCTATGAGGATGAATACATAAAGTGGACCACGCTGCGGCAGGGAAGGGACCAAGACGTGCCGGAGTTCACCAATCTTTTCCATACCCTTCGCACAAAGTTGGGTATCAAGGATTCAGAGCAACATTTGATACTCAAATACCGTGGCTGCCTGCACAAGTACATTCAGGAAGAAATACAATTCCTGAACATCTCCTCGCTCGGCGCAGCATACCGATATGCCGTCAAGGTCGAGCAGAAGTTTAAACAAAAGAAGCGAGACTTTGGATCTGCGAATCCAAAGCAGGGGAAAGGTGCCCCTAAACCACAGAACAAAGGACAAAGCCAAGGCGGGACAACCCAAGACAACCCGCCGAAGCTGCAAGCAAAGAACAGCGCCGCGAAGCCGAAAAAAGACACGGGAAAATGGTGTGAGTTCCACAAGAGCTCCACTCACAACACAAGTGAGTGTCGGGCCAAGCAGTCACTGGTGGCTGAGCTAAAGGTTTCAGAATCAGATGCATGTTCCGACTCTGAGTCAGAACCCGATAACGGGAATGACAAAGGGAAGCAGATCATTGATGTGGATCCCAACGCCACTGTTGCTACCGCCAAGATCCAGAAAAATGAACCCGAAGATCCAGAGGAGGAAGAGCGTCTCTTCCACTCCCAGATGTGGGTAAAGGGCTCCCCGATACAGTTCATTGTTGATAGCGGGAGTCAAAAGAACCTCATTTCGGCAGAGGTCGCGAAGCGGTTGGGCTTACCGACCACAGCACATCCACAACCATACACCATTGGGTGGCTTCACCAAGGACGAGATCTTCGCGTGAGCCAACAGTGTCGCCTTCCATACAACATCAAGCCCTTCACGGATGAGGTATTGTGTGACATTGCTCCCCTTGAAGTTTGTGATGTATTATTAGGACAACCATACTTGTGGAAGCGACATGTTGTGTATGAATCAAGGCCCCGTGCTGTTATTATTACATTGGGAAATAAGTTGTACAGGATACCAGAGGTAGCACCACCTACCGCCATCTCTTTGATTACTGCAAAACAATGCAGTAAGATCATTTCCAAAACCAGGAAATTTGTTTTCCTGATGATACGCCCTCAAGGAAAGAAGAAGACGGTGGCCGCGGCCTCTAGACGGGGTCCCTCTGCACGACAACTACAGATGGACAAGGTTGTGGAGGAGTACGAGGACATATTCACCTCCCCTGCAGGGGTTCCTCTACACTGTCAGGTCAAGCACTCCATTGATCTGACCCCAGGTGCGCCGCTGCACAATGGACCAATTTATCGGCGCTCCGTTCTGGAGAACAATGAAATCAAGAGGCAGATTCAGGAGCTCCTGCAGAAAGGTCACATCTGTCTGAGTTCATCTTCTTGTGGGAGCCCGATCATGTTGGTACAGAAGAAGGATGGGACGTGGAGACTCTGTATTGACTATCGAGCGCTGAACAAGATCACTGCCCGTAATAGGTACCCGATCTCGTGGATTGATGACCTCCTGGACCAACTAAAGGGGGTGAAATATTTCAGCAAGATCGATCTGAAGTCAGGATATCACCAGGTACCAATCGAACCCTCTGATGTGTGGAAGACTACCTTCAAATCCAAGGAGGGCCTTTTCGAATGGTTGGTTATGCCTTTCGGATTGACGAATGCTCCTGCAACCTTCATGAGGCTAATGGATGACATCTTGCGGCCATTCACCAACTCCTTTGTAGTAGTATACTTGGATGACATTCTGATCTTCAGCCAGAGTTGGGAAGAGCACCTCCACCACATCCGACAGGTTCTCCAAACACTGCGACAACACAAGCTATGTGCCAATTTGGAGAAATGCACTTTTGGCATGACCCAAGTTCAGTATCTGGGATACATCATTGATGAACAGGGGGTGCATGTCGATCCAGCCAAGATCCAAGTCATTCGGAATTGGCCATCTCCAACCACTCTAACAGAGCTCTGCAGCTTTCTAGGTCTTTCCAACTTCTACCGCAGGTTTATGTTGGGGTTTTCTCATATTACTTGGCCCTTGAGTCAAGTCACCAAGGGAGGGGTGAAAGCAAAATTATTTTGGTTTGAATCTCAACAGAAGGCATTCATAGAGTTGAAGGATTGCCTCTGCATGGCACCAGTGCTCGCGTTACCAGATTTACAACAACCATTTGAGGTCGAGACAGATGCCTCTGACTATGCTATTGGGGCAGTCCTTACTCAAAATGGACATCCAGTGGCATATCACAGTGAAACACTTTCAGACACAGTCTGGAAGTACCCCACTTATGATAAAGAGATGTATTCCAGTGTACAGGCCTGCCGACAATGGAAGCATTACATTTTGGGGAAGGAAACGATCATCCACACAGACCACCGACCCCTGCAGTTCATACAGACCCAAGGGAAATTGCAGAATGATCGCCATCAGAAGTGGTCTACATACCTGCAACAGTTCCACTTGAATATCAAGTATAAGAAGGGTAGCACCAATAGTGTTGCAGATTACGTCAGTCGACCACCGATCATGGCGTTAACCACCATGCTCAACTCTTGTGGGCATGAGACTTCTGATTGGCCACGTCTCTATAAAAGCGACCAAGAATTTGGCCACACATACCAGACACTCTTGGAGGGTCGGCATGTTCCAAATTTTCACCTCCAGGATGCCCTGTTATGCCACCTGGGTCACCTTTGTGTTCCTTCAAGCGAGCGTGCCAAGATGATTTGGGAAGCACACTACAGTCGGGCTGCTGGGCATTTCGGGGTCGAGAAAACAGTGGCAGTACTGCAAAATTATTTCTATTGGCTGAATCTTCGACAGGATGTTGGGAAGTACATCAGATCATGTACTGCCTGTGCCATTGCCAAACCGACCATCAAGAAGCAAGGCCTCTATACCCCGTTGCCTACCCCTAGTCGACCTTGGGAATCCATCTCCATGGATTACATGTCAGGCCTTCCTTCCACTAAGCATGGAAATGACTGTGTTTTTGTGGTCGTCGACAGGTTCTCGAAGATGGCCATTATGGCGGCCTGCAAGAAGAATATCATAGCAGAAGCCACTGCTAAACTCTTCTTTGAACGAGTGCGGGGGCACTTTGGGATCCCACAGTCTATCATCTCAGATCGGGATAGTTGGTTCCTCAGCACCTTTTGGTCCAGTCTCTGGTCAATGCTGGACACCAAACTCACGAAGTCCACGGCCTTCCATCCTCAAACTGATGACCAGACATAGGTTGTCAATAAGATGATTGTGCACATTCTGCGCATGTATAACTCAAAGCATCCACGCACATGGGATGAGAGCCTCCCCTATGTTCAGCACAGCTACAACCGAGCTCTTCACAGCTCCACTGGCCATAGCCCTTTTCAGGTGGGTTTGGGATTCCAGCCACTATGCCCCATTGATGTGGCCATGCCACTTGCAGCTACTCACATAAATTCAGCTCATGTCCAGTCCGAAACAGATAAGGCCACCAGCTTCATTGAGCGCATCCAACATATTCGCCAGCAGGTCCATGAAATTCTGGAGAAATCAAATGCTAAGTACAAGCAGAGACATGATCAACATCGGGTGCAACACAAGTTTCAGGTGGGCAACAAAGTCTGGTTGCATTTGCAAAAGGAACGCCTTACTGGAGCCTATCGAAAACTGAGACCACTCCGATATGGTCCTTACACCATTACTAAGTCTATGGGAGACAATGCATTTGAGCTCAACATTCCCCCATTCCTTGGCCTGCACCCAGTGTTCAATGTGGACTGCCTTCGGCCATACTTTCGACCATTGCTAGACACATCCGACATTGCAGAACAGCTCACACCCACATAATTAAATCCAGATTGCATGGAACAAGCTACAACTGATCGGATCATGGATACACAGATCAAGAACACTCGCCAATAGAATATCCAACTGTATCAAGTTGTCAAAGCATGCCAACTCCTTCACCAGGGCAAGTGGCTCACCAGGGAACAAGTTCAGCAAAAGTTTCCTCATCTTATGGAGGAACTCAACGCAATGGGGACCATTGCTTCCTAAGGGGGGAGGAATGATCCAGGTGGATATTGGTGGCCACCTGCCAAGTCCACCTGGACCCCCACCATTGTTTCTCTCAGCATTTTCAGTTTCCTTAATTGTAGCACAACTTACTATTTTTAGCTGTTTTTCGAGTCCTGAACTTCCGGAGCTGTTTTGAGGCCCTAAACGACGTTTTTTTTGGAAATCTGGGGCAACATGGGTCCATGGATCGATGTTGCCTCCCAAAGTGGCAGTGCTCGGATAGATCTTTCTAACGAGCTATTGTACGCGTCAAACGGAGATCGTATGCCAAAGTTACGACCCCGGGAAGTTGGTGTACCAATTTACCCAAACGGGGCCCACAGTTTGGCGTTTCATCTTCTAGGGTTAGGTTTTGGAATGTTAAGGGTTTTCCATTGTTTCTCAACAATAAATAGGCCTTCGAGCCTCATTGTAACACAGTTCAGAGGCATGTAGCCACCACATCTCTCCTCAGAGATAAGCTACCATCGCCCTAGCTAGTTTATTTCCATTACCGTTTGTAAGCATATTTCAGTATTTTACATTAATGAAATGAAGTATTATTTCCGCTGCATATCTATGTTTATGGTTATCTCTGTAATTTGTTGCGTTCCTGTTTAAGTCCGGATCATCATCCCTGGTCGAATTCAGAGAGGCAAGTGTCATATGAGCAGTTTCTAGAAGATTCTTTGAGTT
The DNA here is from genome assembly GCA_031772625.1 of Pinus tabuliformis. Taxonomy (NCBI): domain Eukaryota; kingdom Viridiplantae; phylum Streptophyta; class Pinopsida; order Pinales; family Pinaceae; genus Pinus; species Pinus tabuliformis. The sequence continues at coordinate 450,372,182 of CM062816.1, read as the reverse complement.
TCCACCTAGCAAACTGCTTCTGCCATTTGTCTGCTCTCACTCATCGCACCCTACAGAAGGGCTTTTTAGTATGCATCACACTCTTTGTGTGTAGCAGGTGAGATGCATCGCACCCTCAGCATGGAGCAATCTGTATGGTCCAGTTTTGACCAGTTCTGAGCAGTTTTCCAGGGAAAACTTCTGGGAAATGATGTAATCAGTGGACCCTGATCCTTTAGGGTTTGAAAAAAAACTTTTAGGGGTTTAGAAGACCTTGGTTTATGGACATATGTGATTGGGGTTGCAGTGCCCAAATATGTCTATAACAGTTGCCCCCTAAAGCATGAGGTCGTAAATCTTCTGATGTCGGGTGAAATGCTTTATCATGAGGATCCGAAGTTTTTCGAACTGGAAGGTGACCTGTAATAAGATACAATACAATACATTATCTTCATAATAGTTTCATGATCTAGCTGAGGCGGGCATTCCCATGCTCAACTTTATAAATTCATGTACATAAGACAGACAATCGTCTGTGTGGCAGACTGATGATTCTGGTAGAGCCGTCATCCCTTAGCTTGGATGATTATCTATGCAACTATGATGTACATTTTATGTCTCTATTTTCCTGAATATATCGCAGCCGGGATGGATGAAACTAGATCCGGGGTCTTCAAACTCATTCAATCTTCGCCTGAAGTACAAGTTGATCCATGTGAAAAGATGTTCTAATGTTGAACATGGAAAGACATCGCCTCATTACCAGCCAATGATGTAAGTTGTTAACAGGCGCGAGAGGAATCACCGATAATGATGATGACCCTCAAGGTACTGTAGTACAATTCACGTGGTGTGAATACATGAGTCGATGTCGAACACCAACAAAATCTCTCGGTCGAAGGCCATTGATGTAAACCTGTTGCCGGAAGTGAGAAACTTGCCGTTGAGGCATGCAAGCTTCAAAGTACTGAAAGGGTTGTTCCTAAGTTAACTTCTTGGATAATGAGCTGATGTCGACAAGAAGTGACCCGTAGTAGGAGGGAATTAATGAATCCCACATCTACGACATGAAACGAAGCAAATGATTTTGTGGAGGTGAAAACGATCTGATACAAGGTTCAGGGTGGCGGTCATGAAAGAATGAGCATTAAGGTATTGCAGCGGATGAGATGTTAGCTGGGTTGGTGAATTCTCTGAGCGACTTCTCTTGAACATATCGGCAACACTGGAATGGATCATTAGTGTTAACCCCAAAATGGATGGTACAGAGGACTAATGGTGATATAACCGGTGAACGGAATAACCCAACCCGGCTCAACCATGGTGATGGACAGAAAGTGTCATGTTCAAGAGCGACCTGCTACCAATGAAGTTATTCAAGTTTTCTTCCCTTTTTCCCCAGTCATTATTGACCAGTACCTCTTTATTTTTGTCAAGCTTGAGGAGGATAACATATGCTTGTTCTATAATTTTCCCTTCGGGCAAACCTGTTGCTATGTTTTAGTGAGCCTAGCGATTGTGAAACTCGTTCCTGTCTGCATGGACAAGTTTGTCGCTATTGTTTTAACGAGTTTAACGACAAAGATAACTTGGTCCTTTTCAATTTTAGAGAGTCTGAAAATAGACGGAAAGGAAACTCCAGTAGTCCTTTTTCGTAATATAATCCCTTAAGTCCGAAAAAGTATAAAATAATACAAAGGGATGACTTTTCGATAGTTTTAACAAGCCGGACAAGACAAACGCTCGATCTTTTCGTGTAATGATCCCTCAGGTCCAAAAAGATTAAAATATAGGGGAGGGATGGCACTTCCAATCACTTTAATAAGCTGGAGAGGCCAATTTCTCGACAATCTTTTCATATTTGACGAGTCTAAAAAGAGCTTAAAGGGGACTCTTTTTTGAGGAACGAGTGATGTTTTTGGATAGCAACTGGTTCCAGGTAAGGTTTGGAACTTTTCAATCATGGTAGTGTAAAGAAGGTGGCTAATAGAATCACTCATCGCAACAGCTCCTAAAAATGGTAAACAATCAAATGGAGGCGTATGATCGGCTAAAAAAGAGTGGAGGTGATGGTAAGAACACGACCAAGGTTCAAAAGTTGATAGCTATCCAATCGCAATGGTTATTTACCGAAGGTGGGTTCATTTTTTAATGAGCTTGACCTCTGGGGAAACATATGCGCATTGCTAGGTTTATTTTTTAATGAGCTTGAACTTCACGTAAGCCTACTCGTGATAATAGTCAAAGATGTTGATTTCACCATTAACACTATGTTCTTTTGACGGTCATACTGCCTGTTCAAATACTCCATCAAATTGATTAGAAATGTAAATACATGCTTGAAAAATGAGTTAAACACCAACATTTTACTTTAATTACGTGAATAGTAATATAAAATTAGTTTTTACCTCTCACTTTTACCATTTCGTTCAAATTTGGGATTTTTGGAGCTCTGGAGGTGTTTTCCCCCACGATTTTCATTAGCTGATTCCGGGAGATTCTGTGGATTATTTTCAGCGCTGTCTAGACCAGGTAGGAGCTAACCCTGAGCTCTTCAATTGCATTCTTTCCTTTTCTGATTCTGAGCATGTTTTCCTATTTTTTTAGGCCTCTGGGGTTTGAAAAATTCGTTCTCTCTCCATCCACCTAGTATACATCGAAAGGTGTGATGCATATTGAGCTGGCCATTGGCGAGTCAGTATGCATCCCACCTAGTACACAACTGGAGTGCGATGGGCGCAAAAAAGAAAGTTTATGCACTATTTTTTCATGGAAATTTTGCCTGTTTTTTATTGAATCAAGATCCTAATCCTTCTCTTGTTTGTCTTTCAGAGATTCATTGGATAAAGATGGTTGTTACATGGCATGAAGAAGAGGATATGATTTCCTTACATGATCCGAGAATGGTGACTGCATTGCGGAACTGTGGCTTACTCAAATTCTTCCGTATATCCAGCATGAGGCAACAAATCAATTTGTTGCAATACTTTCTTGATGCATGGGATCCTACCAACCAAGTGTTCCAGATTCAAGGTAAATCCATCCCTTTTACATTCGAGGATATCCACTTCTTGACCGGTTTATCGAGGCATGGTGCCCCTCTCTCACTATCAGGATCCACTCGTGGGGGTGAATCCGTGAGGGATTATATTTGCCGATTCTGTAGAGATGGTTCTCAGCCGAGTAGGGATGGCAAGATCAGTATTCGAGATGTCACTGGATGGTCCTTGAGGACTATCTTATTCACCTTTGCTAGATTGGCTGGTAGTGCGGCTCTTCATTTGGCCAACAGGTCCTATATGCAGCATGCTATGGAATGCCTTGAACCAAAGATATTCAACTGGTGTGATGCAGTACTTCCGGTTATAAAAGAATAGCTTACCAAGGTGAAGAATGGAAGATCCAAGAACTTTGGTTATGGTTCTATTCTGACCGCTTTTGCCTTGGAGAAAATCCCACTGATGCAGCCACAATACATTTCACTCGGAGTGCCAGTGCTGACAGAACCACGGATGCAGAGATGGGTCGGTCTTATGGCCAGACATGCAAGTCAATCGCAGATTTCATTCTTTGATGCCTTCTTTGAGTGGTTCAACTGTCAGCAGATGGTCTTTGCCAAGTATCCGTATGTTGGGATGGATTTGCGGGGTGGCCCGGATTTGGTGTTGCCAGCTGGCGAGCAGTGGGGTGTTATAGGTAAAATATTTGACCATATCTTTGTTTATTGTTTTTTATAATGTTCTTGTGTTTTTTAAATGTTATCAAGACTAATTAAACCCATATGTTTGTGCAGATATTGGACCAGTGCGACCAACAATGCGCCCGAGGGTAGCAGCTGTCGTTCTAGTAGGAGAGGCTGTAGGGAGGGTTGTCCTTCGTGATCTGGACGTAGCCGAGACCCTTGCAGTATTGCAGGATTAGATTGAGGGTCTCACCCTCGGTATTTGGGATGTGAGGATCGACGAGTTACCTCTGAGATTACAGTGCCATACCACTGGTGTGCGGAGTCGATGGACTAGGCCCTTACGTATGATCGCATAGGCAGTGACTTGTTATCACTAGCACCATTAGTCTAGGTGCTTTTCTTGCATTTTTGAGTTTTTGGGTCATATGACCGATTTTGTCCTGGACACAGAACATTTTGAAAAACTATAAATAGTTATATATAATTTTATTTTCGGAGTTTTATTTTGGTTAAGTTATATGATCCTAATGCAAATGTTGATTGAAATGCTTTCTTTTATAAATGTTGCAAATGTCTATCTAACACATAATTTGCTAATGAATCAGTTAATATGTTTAAGTTTATGGAAATGTGTTGATATTGAATAGACTCAAACTCTCTTTCCAAAATCCTGACCCTTAGGAACATACGATAAATAGCTGGATTCCAAACGAAATAGATGCCAGTAAGCTGTAGGATGACGAGTTGTGAGTCTAGCCTGACAATAATTCGGCGTATGCCATGTGCGATGGCATCAGAGAGAAGTTCTATCAACACACTATACTCAACGATGTTGTTCGTTGACCGACCAATACATACCCCTCTGAAACTCACTAACTCGCCGCTTGGATAAAAAATGGCCCAGGCTGCAGAAGATAGGTTCCGCGTACTACGACTAGCTCCATCGGCATATCCAACAAATGCAAAATTGGATTACCTAACAAAAACGATTACTCTTGACGAAAACAAAAACGTAACAAAAGCATATAAAGAGATTACTACACTTAGTCAAGCATAGTAATGTTTAAGGTACAACCCGTTTCGGGGTTGCGACAGTGGAATCCCATCGTAATCTACTAGCTCGTAGGCTCCTTTTGCTAATACCCGCTTAACAATGTATGGGCCCATCCACAATGATTGGAACTTACTTGCTCCCAATTTATCGGATTCCTGATCGTAAAGTAAGACCAGGTCACCTTCTAAGAAGACACGAGGTTTGACATTTTTGTCAAATTGCGCCTTAACTCATTTCTTATGAGCTTCGTTAGCCAAGGCGGTGTCACGATGGGTTTCATCCAATTGGATTAGTTCCAAGAAACGAGCCTCTTCCTTTGAAGTTCCGGGGAGAAGGTCGACTGCGAGCTTGAGAGATGAAATTTCACACTGAATCGGTAAGACCATTTCCAGGCCATACACCAGCTGAAAGGGTGTAAATCCAGTTGCATTTCTTACCGATGTCCTATATGCCCACAAGGCTGAGTACTAGGTGCCAACTCCATTTGTGGACTCCAATCATCCTTTGCAGCATGTGCTTCAGGACCTTGTTGATGGCCTCAACTTGTCCGTTAGCTTGCGGATAATACGGAGTAGAACTATCGTGGGATAGTCCTAATTTGGCGGCCAATTTGACCATCATGTGATTGCAGAAATGCGATCCATGATCTGTGACTATAGCTTGTGGAACACCGAACCTAGAGACTACATGATTGAAAAAGAAAAGAATAGTCATTTCGCCGTTGTTGTTTAATGTAGGCATCGCCTCGGCCCATTTCGTAAAATAGTCAACCGTGACTATGATATACCCATGTCCCCCAGCTGAGGTGGGGTTACATGTCATGAAATCTATGCCCCATTTGGTGAATGGCCCAAGAGAAACTACTGGATGCAGAGGTGCGGGTGGTATTCTAGTTTTTTGGTCAAAGATTTGACAAGCATGGAAACTTCTGACTCCGGTTATGCAATCTTTGAACATTGTTGGCCAGAAGTAACCTGCTCGTAAGATCTTTTGTGCCGTAGCGTAACCAGATTGATGCCCCCCACACGTGCCTAAATGACAATCATTCAGGACTTTTTTGGCCTCCTCATGGGTGAGGCACCTTCGCAGAATTATATCGATACTGCGATGGTAAAGTGTATCACCGACGATCATGTAGTCTTTTGCTTAGTATCGAGTACGTTGTTGTTCCAAGCGAGAGGTATTAGGCCTGTATGTTTGGGTTCAGAGATAGATGATCATATCTCCATACCATAGATCACTTGATGATATCAGAAACAAAGATCATCCACGATTGATGCTTTGGATGTTGAATTGTTGGACGACAATGGGAAGTCGCATAGTAACCCCGCGAAAACTAGAGATTTCTTTGATTTGGATTTTACGAATTCCAGATCAAACTCTTGCAAAATAGCTATCCATTTTGAATATTTTCCCCCAACTGACTGATGTGACGGAATGTAAGTCATAGGGTTGCAATCTGAAAAAATGGTAGTTTTGCGAAAGAGGATGTAGTGTTGAAGTCTCTGTACTGCTTGAACAGCTGCAAGGGCCAGTTTTTCAACATAGGAGTACTTGGCTTCTGTATCATTTAAGTTTCAACTTAAATAATAGATAGGATGTTCAATTCCATTGTCTTCTTGAACTAAAACCATTACGATGGTTGTATCTGCTGCAGCTAGATATGGGTTAAAGTCTTTTTGATAGTCAGGAGCGTACATTAATGATGCTTTTATTAGGGATTCCTTTAGAGCATCAAAGGAAGCTTGCGAAACCTGATCCTAGTTGAAGGGTACTTCTTTTTCCAAAAGACGCGTATAACCTTTAGCAAGTTCGACGTAATTTGGAATGAACCTCCTCAGAAAGTTTGCTTTCCCTTGGAGTTTCTGAATCTGAAGCAAATTTGAAGGTGGAGGCATATTGATGATTTCCTAAACCTTACATGGGTCGAGTCGAATCCCGTCCTTAGAAACTACGAAGCCAAGTAAACGACCAGAATCGACACAAAACACACACTTGTGCGGATTGAGTCATATCTTGTAGTGTCGGCAACGTAGAAATATAACTCTCAAATGCTGCAGATGGTCAGTCCACTCTCACGAATGAGCCAGTAGATCGTTGAGATATGTTTGAATGATGTTCGGGATGTCATGGAAGGCATAATTCATAGCCCTCTAAAAAGTTTCCCCTGTGTTCTTTAAACCAAAAGGTAGTTTGCGATACGCGAATGTGCCCCACGGACATATAAATGCAGTCTTCGACTGGTCCTGTGGGCGGATATTTATTTGATTATACCTGGAAAATCCATCCATAAATGAAAAGCTTTCGCATCCGGCACATTCATCAATTATCTAGTCAATGAAGGGTGTAGGGTACTTGTCCTTTGGACAAGCTTGATTTAAATCCCTATATTTACATCCCTATAATCAACGCACACTCTAATCGTTCCTTGTTTTTTCATCACAGGAACAATATTTGATACCCAATTAGTTAGAGGAACTGGGTAAATGAAACCAGCATGTAAAATTTTTTCAACTTCTGCCTTGATGGCAGTGGCTTTCTTCGGGTGCACCTGCCGAAGCCGTTGTCGTACCGGTTTGACATCTGGATACATCTTGATTTCATGTTCAACTATGCTCGAGTTAATGCCTGGCATTTCTTCTGACCATGCAAAGACATCACTGAATTCGCGAAAGAAAGCGTGATATATTTCTAGTTTTGAAGAAGAACAAGATTTTCCGACATGAATATTCTCTACAACATTAGGTTTGGTTGAGATATTTATGGCGATAGTTTCTTCAATATTGGACAGATTTCTCTCGGAATCCACCGTATTTACAGTATTTGATAGAAATGTTAGCCTCTCTCATACAACAATAATAAATCCAAAAATAAATTAATTAATTAAAAATTCCAAGTTGGGAATTTGTGCCTAACTCTTGGGTTGTTCCTCTAAGATAGGAGTTAGTTTAGGTAACTCCTATATTGGTGTGTGTCTGGTGAGAAATTATCTCAACAAAAGGAGAAATTATCTCAACCAAAAGTGTCTAAGATAGCACGCACTATCTTGAGAACACTATCTCTCATCTATTTATTTGTAACACTATATTCAATTATTTTAATGTATGAAAGTGAGAGAGAAGCATGAGGCTTCAGCCTTTTTCGCCTATGTTTACTGCAATATGGTTCTGAGTTGTTTTAATATGTATTATGTGGTATCAGAGCGAGAGTGTGAAATTTGTGTTTGCTGTGATGGTTTGAGCGTTGTATCTAAGTGGAGGTCTGCGCTAGAAATTAAAGAGAGAAATTGCAGCGGATGATGCATCATTTGCTACTTGCGCTTTTGTCTGAATCTCCACAGTTGTGGTGCATGGAAATTATATATTGTACTTGCTTGAGAAACTCATTAACTGTTTCTGCTTGATCAGATGGCTCTAGTGTGCCGATGTCAAAGAAAAAGTCCCAAATTTCCAAATCGAATGAGAGCCGTATGATCTGCCAAGTGAAGGTAGATTTCTGGATTGAAGGCAACGCCCAACTCAGATCTTCCATCTGTATGTCTGAAGAATTAAGATCAGTGGTGTGAAATTTGATATGAAAGATCTGTGCATGAAGAAGCCATATCAACATAGATCTAGTCACATATAATGTGGATCTACAATTGACATAAACGCTGGATGAGAATTTGAAGGCAGATGGTGTTGATATAATTGTGTGTTGAGCATGGTATTGGAATATGGCTCAGAGACAACTCGAGGTGGGCAGGCTGCTCGCAGTTTTGTACCTGCTTCTAATCTCCCTGCCGCCAAATTTAGTGGCACCTACCGATGCTGGAAAATGTGCGAATGTAGATACGTGCCCAGAAAATGCCTCCTGCCAGGCACCTTCTACTACTCCATTCAACGGTACTATTCCATTCAACGGCTTCCTCTGCTGCGAGAATTCTACGTCGTCCTCTCCTTAATCTGATTATTAGGAACGTCAAATTGGTCGTTTCAGTCGAATTGATCATTTTATAAGCCTCCACTCCTTCCTTTCCTGCTCCAATCATGTCTTGTTGTTCATCATCCTCCATAACGACATTAGTTTGTGCTTGCTCAGTGCGCACCTTCAAACTATGTTTTTTGTGGTTCACGTAGCGTGTAGAGTGAGTGTGGCAGTTGACATATCCTGACAGAACAACGGAAGCGGTTTTTCTTTGCAGAGCATTGAAAGGTCTGATGGCTGTTGTCCAGAGAGAGAATTGGCAACCTCGAAAGCACAGGGACGCTTGTCATTGGGTCAGATCCATATGCTGCCGTAGGTAACTTCTCAAAATACATTTTTAAAGAAAAGTGTGCTTTGACTTTTCTAAAAGAGATACGCTCACTTTTAAAGCGGCTCCATTCCTTTCTCATTGGCATGTGGTGAAAAGCATCCACGCAAACAAGTGAATGTAATTCCTTCCTCTTTTTCTTTTTTTTTTAAGGTGTGTTTTTGAATTTTCGGTTGACCTTTTAGAAAAAGAAATTAGTTCACTTTTAAAGTGAATCCATAAAGTTCACTTTTTAATTCACTTCATTCAAAAAGGAACTTCATGAAATTCGTTCACTTTTTAATTCACTTCTTTAAAATGGAATTCATGAAATTCTTTTAAGGGATGTTTTCGTAATGGAGTGATAAGGTGTGACTTTAAATTTGTAAAACCTCTTTGGAGTGATAAGTGGTGGATAATTTTGGGAGATATAAGGAGTGAATAGAAAAGAGGATTATTGCATAAGGTTGTTTTAATTTTTGAAATCTTTGAAGTGATAGATTTTTCAAAGGAGAGCTCATTGATATAGGAGGTTGAGTCAGGTTTTTGAAAGCATTTTCTTCCAAAATTTGCGAGTGTCAGATTCACATTGTTTAAGAAAGCTTCAATTGCAATGTTGTAAAAGATGAAAGGTTGATGATCTCAATACTCAATAAAGACATATTATTTGTGGTGATTGTGTCCTAGATCCGCCCGAAATTGAATAAGGGGATCTTAGGTACACCATGTGTATTTGTGATGGCAAGTGTTTTTATGGCTTCATGTTGTTGCTTAGGATTTGTGTCTAGTTTTGACACATAAATGATCTCATTTAACACACATAAAGTTCAATGCAAGCAAGCACAACACTTGTAACAAAATAGCTGCAAGGAAGGATAATTAAGCTCCACACATACAACAAATAATCAAAGTTTTCAACATCGGCATTCTACTTCAACAAACAATTTCACTCAATACAATCAAGTTCATGAATTTGCAAACTCCAGTATTTCAAAGCAAAGTCTACATCACTACATTCAAGTTAATGAATCTGTAAACTTCAACGTTTCAACGCACAGTCTACATCAACATTGTTGAACTTGTAATCAAACTCAAATCACATTGAATTGTAAGGGTGCATTATCGGTTGAAACCGACACCCAAGTCTTGAATTGAGTCAAATTGCATTCATTGTCGTGAATCATTGAAATCATTGTAAGCTTTTTTGGGTGCATTTTTGACAGTGTTCGACACCCTTATTTTGAAGCACAATCACGTGAGTTCACAAGTTTTAACTCTAAATGAAACACACAACAAGTTCACATCTCCTGCAAGCGAGCGTGAGTATTCATTCAAGCAATTTGCGTCAAAACAGTACAAATTTCAAACCTTCAAGCGAGCCAGAGTGAAGTTCATTATAGCAACCATCAAAGCAACCAAACAAGTTCAACTCTAACACAAATCAAGCAAGTTGAAATTGACATCAAGCGAGCATGAATTCCAGAGTTGAAGCAAGAAAGTTCTACAACTCTAGCAAGTGTTCCTAGCAAGTGCAATAAGCAAAAAATCAAGCGAGCATACCATTCAAGTCCCATAGCAAGCGAGCCTGTCATTCAAGTAACAAAATCAAGTGAAATAGTTCAAAGCACGACATCTATGACAAGAGAGCCTGATTTCAAGTGAGCAAGTTCAGATGGTGCAACATATTCATTTGTTACACATTCTTCACAGTTTGATCGTCTCCAGTGATGAAGACATGGTGCACATCAGCAAAGAAACACTTGCTGATCTTTCACGACATCTACAACAAACACATGAAACCATTGAGTTTCTTCAACTAGAGTCGCAACTACAAAGAGATGAGCTGCAACAAAAGAGTGCTTCTTCCAAGTCATTCAACCATACAGATGAAGATAATGATGTTGATTCCAAATCACTCATCCAAACAACTTCAAGTGTCAAAGTTGTTCATGATCAAAATCAAATTTCTTCCAAACCCATCATCAAGCCCTGGGAAGAGATTCAAAATAACAAGAATCGACGAGGCTTAGGATATGTCACTGATGACACCAACTTACATATCCCAGATTATTCCAAGCCAATTAAGTTTGTGAGTGCAGGATTTCTTGAACAACTCATCTCAGAAGGTTCTGAGAAAATTGCAGACAAACAGAATTGCATGCAACCTGAAGTTCATGTCCAACCGAAATGCTCTCATTGTCAAAGAGCCGGTCATATGGAAGATCAATGTTTTGATCTCCATCCGTGTTGCCATTGTGGCAAGCCCAATCATTCCTCAGAAAAATGTCGCAACCAAAAAAAATCAGCCAGATTGAAGATACATTATGAATGGATCGATCCTTGGGAATGGTCATCCACAGTAAAACGCTTGTCTCAGTTCTACAACCGACTACAATCACACATAGTGCAGCTAACAGTGAACCGATGATGGTACTCTCATGCAGTTGAATGAGGGAGTACGACAGTGAAACTCTCATACACCTGAAGGGGGGGAGTTCAAATATATTTTGGAGAAGATTGTCTCTCCTTTCAGCTGACAAAGGGGGGAAAATGTCAATGAAATTGACAAGTGGTTGTCAAACTGAAAGTCTCGACAACATGAGCGAAGTAGCCAGTGGGCATCTTCATCAGCCAGTGGGCATTTGTCATCAGCAGTGAGCATCAACAAATTCGCCAGTGGGCGATCGACAGCCAAAGCAGCAGTGAGCAGCTTTCATAATAGCAAAAACAACATTGAGTTGTTTTTCGACATCTTCAGCCAGTGGGCAATCATCATCAGCAAACACGCCAGTGGGCGTTCATCAAATTGTGTCAGTGGACACCGGATGCTGTTTTCAAACAAAGGACAGCTGGATCCTTTTGCAGCTTGGCACGTGATGGAGTTGTCAAGCAACATTCAGAGATGAATCAGGCATGCAGCTGATTCATGTTCTCTTTAGATTTGAGTTTTTTCCAGCATCTAGTTTTGGCGGTTTTTTCAGGCAATGTTTTTGAGGATCAACATGAGAACTTGGAAGATGGTTCCTTGTTCTTATTTTGGATTTTTCATTGAAGGGGGGAATGTTAGCCTCTCTCATAAAACAATAATAAATCCAAAAATAAATTAATTAATTAAAAATTCCAAGTTGGGAATTTGTGCCTAACTCTTGGGTTGTTCCTCTAAGATAGGAGTTAGTTTAGGTAACTCCTATATTGGTGTGTGTCTGGTGAGAAATTCTCTCAACAAAAGGAGAAATTATCTCAACCAAAAGTGTCTAAGATAGCACGCACTATCTTGAGAACACTATCTCTCATCTATTTATTTGTAACACTATATTCAATTATTTTAATGTATGAAAGTGAGAGAGAAGCATGAGGCTTCAGCCTTTTTCGCCTATGTTTACTGCAATATGGTTCTGAGTTGTTTTAATATGTATTAAGAAAATCAAAAACTGAAGGATGATTAAGGTTGTTGGAACAATCTTCGTTGTAATCCGGAAGATGGGAACGATGGTGGTAATCTTCCCATGGTGCCTCTTCTATCATCATTGACTGAATAATTCCTTCGTCTGTAGAATGTACATGCGACCAAGGATCTGAAGAGGTGCCATATTCCTTAGACCTATCTATCCAAACACTCGATGAGCATTGATTTGGTTTTGCCAACCATGCCAAGAAAATTGATTGCTACAAAATTTCTATTGGGCTTGGAGGCAAAACCTGTTGATGATCCATGCTAACAAAATGTTTGGAAATCTTCTGAATGGAAGATATCATATTGCAAGTTTCTACTCTGGCCACTTCTGCCAAATTACTCGGAGGTGGTAGGGCAAAAGTTCCCATTGAGGCAGGGTCTTTAGTAGGCCTACTTCGACAGTTTGAAGCGAATGAGAGCTTCCATGGATCATTGGAATGCTTCCTGTAACTTGTGAACTATTGGGGAGAAAGGTTTGTTGATCAACGATTGTAATTCCTCCTTGAAAGGGAAATGCAATCTTTCTAAAGTAAGTTGATACAACAACGGCCATAGCATAAATCCAGGGCCTTCCGAATAGGATATTATAATTGAGGTTTCCATTGATAACTTCGACGTCAATTTCTATTGTCTTGCCCCCCAATTCAAATTGTAAGTTACTTAAAATCCCGTATGGTGTGTATGTTTGTCCATCGAATGATTTTAATGTCGTTGATGATCTTGACAAGGGTGGTGAGCCTAAAGTTTTCCAGCAACTCATTGACATAATGCAGGTGTATGCCTCCTCATCAATAATTGTTCGATGAACAGTTTTGTTGAGGGCTTTCACTTGTATGAGGAAAGCGATTTGTGCTGGTAATTGAGGTTCATATCCTTTATGGTTAAAGGCCACAATATTGGAATCCGCTAGGTCAATCCCACCTATTGCTGATAATAGAGCCTGCTTTTGGGAGGGCAATTTTGCAATACTTCAAGTGTCAACATAGCGGATGGCGATTGGGCCAGATCCTCTACTATATTATAATTTTGTGCTGCTCGGGCATGAGGAGTAAATGTCGATTTGTGTACTACTCCCTTTGGCAGTGTTATTGTTAGCTTAGGAATGATGGGTGGCACAACTTCAGTTCAAGTTGTTGTCGTAGGCTGATCTGCAGCCTTGTTGTTCGACAGTTGTGGATTCCCGTAATCTTTATTTCTTGTCGATATCAAAGCATCATTTTGCTGCTTTGAAATGGACAATATAAGGACTTGGGATGGGGAAGAATTGTCGCTAGCAACCAGATTGGTTTCTAGGTTTGGAAATGGATCAGTCAATACCGCTGAGGTTTTTGAACTCTTAAAGAATTTATTAATCTCAACTTTATATGGACAATCCTTCGTCCAATGGTCTTCATCACATATGTGGCATGGCCGAGGAGGTTTCTTTTTCCCAGAATGGTTTTTAGAAGATTTTTCAGGAGACAAATCATCCTGTTTCTTCTTTTTTCTTTTCCCTTTCTTCTTGCCTCCTGGTTGCTTCGATTATTTTCCTTTGTCAGTCGACACGGCATTGACCTCCGAGGCGAGATGTTCTTCATCTGATTTTTTACTAGACACTGTATGGGCTTTCTTAGATGTATCCTTTGCGGTTTTCGTGCTTGTTGTACCTATCACACCATCCCCGACATGAGAGTCTTTGTTTGATTTAGGAGGAGGAGGAACAGAAAACTCTAGTCTAGGAGCATCAAGAATTTTGTCATAGAGTGTGCCAGACTGAGTATATATCATGTCTAGATATTGCGCACGAGAAATGACTTGCTCTTCAGTGACAACCCCCCCCCCCCTTAGCCACATCTTCTATAATAGAAGGTAATAATGACTTAATAAACCATTCAGTTAGCAATTGATCAGGAAAATATTCTTTTACCATTCGACGACGATGTCGCCACTCATGAATATGATAAGATATGTGAGTGGCTGTCGTCTACTTAAAATTGGTAAGAAGCTCTATTCCTATTTCGTACCTTATTGGTAACTGAAAATGGGTTAAAAAGGTGGTTCCAAAGGTGATGAAGTTATCGAATGAAGCTCTAGGTAATTCGATGTACCATTTCGCTGTCAGACCAATTAGCGTTCACTGAAAAAGGTGAAGCTTAATCGAATCATCATTGAGAGTGTTGGACGAACACCGCAGATGAAAGGTCATCATATGATTCGACGAGTCTTCCCCCGGATTTCCATTGAATTTAGGAATATCTAACGGAAGTTTATGAGGAATCGCCAGCCACCAAGGGGAGTAAGCAATTGGATCATTTGTTAGCTGATTTAGATTTGGGAATTCCAAAGTTGCGACGAAAGGCAACTGTTGATTCAGGTTTGGTGAAGCATACCCAGGATAAGATGGGATCGCCTGAGAAGTGGGTCTTTGCATACCAGCATAATGTATTTGATGCTGATAACTTTGATAAGGTTGATGGGCATAACCATTATGATATGATTGATGGTAACCGTTTTGAATATACGACTGCCCATTACTCGCAAAGCTTTGTTGCTCAGGTCCTCGGTAAACTTGCTGGAATTATGGTTGTGGATATTGCACCAGCCATGGTTGTGAATCCATTTGCCGTTGTCCAATACTGTATGTTTGACCAAGATGAGGGGTGATAGTACTTGTTTGAGCCTGAGTCACTTCAGTTAAGGAGCCACTAATCGGCGATTGTGATTGAGTCGCGGAGACAAGAGGCTATTGTATTATGACCTGAGAGACTTGAGGTTGACATACAATAGGCAGCGCTTGTACTTGCGACACCGTCACAATAGCCGGTGTAGTGGGAATATTCGACACAGGTTGATTTGGTTGCATTGAATATACAACTCTTGGCTGTTGAGGCAGTATTGGCACCCAACCATTAGATGCAATTCCAGCTTGACCCGAATTCTGTTGTGAACTCTCATATGGTTGTTCTCTCGGAAGGAACAATGAAAAGGAATACTGCCCCCCATATGGTGGCAATATAGTGTTCAAAGGGAAAATTGGTCTTTGTAGATTGGACTGCCCAAATTGATACTGTTGTGAAGGATCGATTTGTTGAGACTCAACATAAGAAATCCTAGATAATATTCTGGATGAACAAACAGGAATAGACCATGCTGTCGAAACAGTCCCTGGGTGGACTCCATCTAGAGGTTGAGAGCTAGTTGGGACAAATGGTATACCAGTGAACATTGTCGGAGTAGTGGCAGGAGGTTTTGCTGCTGCTGTATTGGATGACACAATCCTAGATGTTGATGGTTGTTCAAACATATAGATTCTATCCAAAAGACTGCCTAGCTATTCTACAAGAACTTGCGATGAAGGGTGACTAACTTCTGTAGTAGAAGGATATAGGTGGATCCCAGTTCCAAAATGAAATGGGGTAGTGGATGGAAGATCCTCAAAATTCTCTTCTATAGCAATCAATCCAGGTGGAAGGGGTAGACCGTCAAGTCTGTAAAATATTTCTTGTGCTGAAGAAGGTACAGACTCTGTAGCGACAGATGTTGCAGGGGTGACACCTTCCGAATCAGTCCTAGATGGTGTTGGTTCAGGAATAGAAGTGTTTACCGTTACACTAGGATCAGTTCTAATGTCCTCTTGTAACTGTGGAACTTCTTCTGTAGAGGAAGGGATACTAGAAATAGTTGGAGTAACTGGAGTCCCTGAGGATGTTGAAACACAAGTTTCAAAAAAACCAGGAGACTTTGATCCAATTAAACGAGATTGCTTGGCGCATAGTGGTTTCGTTTCCGGAGTCAAAGATGGTTGACACGTTAGTCTCCGTGAACGACAGGGTTTTGATTGACTTTCTTCCAAGATTGCAGATTACTTGATCAACTCAAAATAAAAAGGGGAAAATGTTATTCCGAATTAAATAAATTTTATGACGCTTTGACACAACTTGCTTTTTCAATTTTTAAGATTCGAGAAAAAGCTAAAGATGACTCTAGTCTCCTTCGATTTTTAATGAGACTGAAGTGACAAATGCTCAGATGGACCTTTTCTTTTAAGGAGTCTGAAAAGGAACAAAAGTGACTACTCTGGAAATCTAGACAAAGGGGTTACCAAACCAATCGCAAAACTGCATAATACTTTTTACGGTACGCCAATCAATCTTCCCAAACGCTGTGTTCAGTGCATTGCGATTGATAGGGTGGCAGACACGGCTTCCTAAGGATAAAGGATATAGCCTATTGTGGTCTCCCAATATATACTCGACAGTACGTGGGAGCACAAGTCCGTGCTGGCACTTGTCATATCAAAGAGGAGGAATCACCCAACCTACGATGAAAACGATAGTTACTAGGTTTTACGACGCCAAAATATGTCTCTAGCCTAGACTTCTAGATGTTGTGCGTTAGGTTCCAAAGCATTTTTATGTTCATTGAGGCTTATTTTACAAATGATATTTCTTAAGAAGTTTGCCTTTAAGGTTCACCCCGTGATATAGATATACAATTCCTAAATATGCAATCTAAGATGATAAATAGTCGTTTACTTTCTTTTAGCAATAAAAATCCTAGCTACTAAGGAAAGAGAAATAAAATTATTTCAACATAGAGCAGAGAGCACACACTAGATGCAATTTTTCTAAATCAATTTCCGCATGCAGTCTAAATGCAGATGCACATGCATATATTTTTTTTTTAGTTTCCTTAATGTGAGAATGACAAAAAGAAAACTAAGTACAGATTTGAACTATTTTCTTTCAAAGCAACAATACTAACAATTTTCTCTTTTCGAAACGAAAGGAAGACTAAGACAACACTTTGCGATTTCAAATTTAAAACTTCTTTCAACACTTGAAATACTAATAATTTCAAAATCAAGTATAATGGAAAAAGTGTAATCGACTGTCTAAAAGAGGAAGACTTTATGACAATCTTTTTCTTGACTGAAAACGACAGTTCAATTAAGCTACTATTTGCAAAGGAGAACTGTAAATGATGAAAAATACATAAAAAAACATTCAAAATTCCTTATCAATGGAGGCTAAATAACGTAAAGGAAGAAGGTTTCAACAGTGATATATTGATCATAGACAGCAAAAATACTGAATAAAGCTGAAGACAATGAAGAAAAATCCAAAATCTAGAGGCAGAAACAGTCTCACTCAATCATCGCACCTGTAACACAGGGAAACAAGGATGCATCTCACCTACAACACACGGGAGGTGCGATGCATCCAGGTTGCCAATGGGAGACAGTGCGATGGACCAGGGATGAGACTGAGCTTGGTTTTCACTCACAGTTTGCAGCTAAGTTCATGGGTTTAGGCTGAGCTTTTGATAGGCAGTAAACACAAAGTATAGGGGCTGATCTAATGAGGTTATTTGAGCTACCACCAGGGCACTTAGGATGTTTGCAAGTCAGATGTTTAGTTCATAAACTAACCTGGAGATTGACTGAAGCAGCGTTGATCTACTTTGCAGTTGCATAGCAAAAGCAGTTCGAAGGCTAGCTGGCTTAACTTCAGGCTCTATCTGTAGTTTATAAAGCAAACAACAGTAACAAAATAAACAAACTATTCGTTCCCCAATGGAGTCGCCATTTTGTTATCGGGAAAACTAGTGTCCATTCAGAGCTGCTAGTCCCACTAAGACGGGTAGCTATCTTAGAAACAAACAAACCAAAGTTACTTGTGTTTTCCTTTATAAGAGATAGATGAGAGAGAAGTAGAGAGCACCAACCTCAGTCTTTCGCTAGTCTCCTTGCTTGTTTCCTCTCTCCCTTGATAGAACTTTCACCACTCCTTCCTCACTTGTCCCGCTTCAAAGAAAACCTGTAGAGTCAAAGTAGCGAAATACCATCAAAGCATAGAGATCTATAACCATAAACAATGTAGGATCAGATGTACATTAACCATACAAATTCATATATAAATACAAGATTCAGAGATATACAAGTATATGGAGGAAAACTCAAATAACTTTATTGATAGAAGTAGTAGAAGAGAGGATTACAACCAAGTTGTCTGATCCAGTGCCATCTCCCAGCATGAAAGCCCTCTTCACCTCATAAAAAGTGAGATCACCCAACAATACAATTTCTCAAAGAGAAACCAATAGCACTTCCTTACAAATTACAAAATTCCAGCCTCTGGATCTCTAGGATGAGGGATCCATATATAGATGTTTGTAGGAGAGTGAGTCAGCTTCTGGGATTTTGATTAGTGTCATTTCACTGATAGTTCTTGGTTCCACTTGGAGATTTCATGATCTCTTACTCATTCGTGGGCGAATTCAGAGAGGCAAGTGTCAGACGAGCAGTTTCTAGAAGATTCTTTGAGTTTCCACCTAGAAAATTGCTTCTGCCATTTGTCTACTCTCACTCATCACACCCTATAGAAGGGCTTTTCAGTATGCATCACACCCTTTGTGTGTAGCAGGTGAGATGCATCGCACCCTCAGCATGGAGCAGTCTGTATGGTCCAGTTTTGACCAGTTCTGAGCAGTTTTTCAGGGAGAACTTCTAGGAAATGATGAAATCAGTTGACCTTGATCCTTTAGGGTTTGAAACAAAACTTTTAAGGGTTTAGAAGCCCTTGGTTTATGGACATATGTGATTAGGGTTACAGTGCCCAAATATGTCTATAACACCCTGTGAGTGTAAATATTTGAAAAAAATGTATATTCAATATAATAAGCTCAAAAAATATACACAAATCTATGATAGATTGACCAACCATATAATTAAATGGCCAGTAAATGTCTATTGGCATAAATCCATGATAAGCATTAGAACACTTACTTCATGATATGATGCGGGAGCATCTCCTATTTTGTATTTATTTATCTATTTATTTAATTTGGAGAATCTTTGAAAATTTTAGATTTTATGAATACTTATAGAATTAGTTGGAAATTAAGTAGTTAGGATAGATTCCTAGAGAGAAGATTTCTATGGACTTCCTCCAAATATCTAGGAAGGAGTTATCTCTTTAAATAATTTGAGAGTTTTCCTCTTCCAAATAAATAACCACGTAATTCATTCGTAAAACCAAGATTCTGGTATCAGAGCTAGAAAATTGGTGAAGCTTGTGAGAGAATTGTTTAAGAACGTGCTGCCTAAGTGAGTGGTATATCTGATGTGAAGTTTGTACGACTGTTGCGAGCAATGCTGGGAGATTTGCCTGAGACCTACGTTGAGACTAGCATTAGAAGAATGAGACCTGCGTTGAGACTTGCATTGGAAGATTTGTGTGAGGCCTATATGTGACTATGACTTGGAAGATTTACGGAGGCCTATACGTGACTGTGGCTTTGGAAGGAGTTGTGACTGCGGCTTGGGAAGACCGTGTAGAAAATGTGTGGATCTCATGTTGTTTGCGAATTATGGAATAGAAAGGAACATTGTTGTGCTAAGAGTTGAGAGTCTGGCATATGAGGAGGATCTTGGTATAGGAAAAGCATGGTTGGATTGGTTGTGCATATGAAGAGGCCGAGCTTGGCAGAGGAAGAGCATGGTTCGATTGGTAAGTGACTAAATTTTAACGTTGCTGTTGTGCGTTGAAATTGTGAGGAAGAAGTTTGAAAACCAGAGGCGTGTAGTTGTTAAAGCAATGAAGATAGTTGGAAAGTTGAGTATGTTGTTGGTATAAGCATTGTTTGAAGAATTTGATAGCCTAAAACATTATGAGACCAAGTGTACTTTTATGACCAAGCATGTAATTTATCTTAAGAAGAATGGTGGCTAACATCATTACTTAAAGACATGCACTTGTTGTGGAGATCTGCATATTCCCATTTTTTTCCTTATTTAAAAATAACATTTAGGTGAAGATCACATTGATAGTCTTGAAAAAAAAATAAAAAAAAATTAACTTTCACATTGATGGTTTGTTTTTTTTGGTGAGGAAGTGAGAAATATATAAGTGGAGATTATTGGATATAAGTGGAGATTTTATAGAATGGAAATTTTTGGATGATTGTTGGTGCTCCATAATGACACTTCATAATATTTTATTATTATTTTAAAAATTCATAAAATTATTTATTTTAAGATAAATTATTTACATTAAAAAGTTGTTTTGGTCATTTATTAAAGGAGAATTTAAGTAAGGAATTATTATCTTTATTTTAATTACAAGATGGCACATAGAGCTAGAGGAGCTAGGGGAGCTGGAATTAGTTGAGGAAGACCAATTTCCAACCAAGTCTTACTCGATGAAGTAAGACATATTCGAACGAGATTAGATGCATTGGAGACAATATGCAGAAGAGGCGTCAACACTAGCAATATCAACGAAGTTGAATAAACCTCAGAAGAAGAAGTTGAAGTTAAAGAAGAACTCCAGAAGAGAAAATGGTCAATATTATCATGGGATTAAATAGAAATTTGAGATTGGAAGTGCCTATGTACGAGGCTAACTTAAATCTTGAAGAACTGGTCGACTGGATTAGCACCATGGATAAATATTTTGACTATGAAAATGTAGTTGAAGATAAGAAAGTCAAGTTTGTGGTAACGAACTTAAAATGACATGTTGCACTATGGTGGGACAATGTGCAAGCTGAGCAGAGAAATAAAGGAAAAAAGAAGATCGCTAGTTGGGATCAAAAGGTAGCTAAGCTTAAAGGTAAATTGTTTCCTTGAGACTATCAGTGAAATCTTTTTCGATAGATGCATAATCTTAAATAGAAATCCATGTCTGTAAAAGAATATACAGAAGAATTTTATAGATTAAGTATAAGGTTTGGTCATGTGGAAGTAGATGATGAAAAGCTAGCTAGATATATTAATGGCCTAAGATTTGAAATACAAGATGAATTGGATATTTTGTCTTTGAAATTGTTGAAGAAGCTTACCAAATAACCCTCAAGATAGAAGAAAAACTGGAAAGGAAGCAGAGTTAGAGAGGAAGAGGATGAAGTATAGTAAGGAGCAGAGAACAATCAAGCAAAGGACCTTCAAGTAGAGGACAATCAAGCAGAGGATATTCAAGCGAAATATTTCTCATTCAAAAAGAAGAAGGCCACAACTCACATCAGGCAGAATCATCATCAAGAGGAGATTTCAGAGGATGAAGACCATATCAAAGAGGTAGAGGTAGATATTTTGTGGTAAGATGTTATACATGTAATAAATTTGGCCATAAATCTGATGAATTTCCAGAAAGATCTTCTAGTCAAGCTAGCATACATATGGCACAAATTGATACAGAAAGTGTAATCCTCTACACATGAAAATGCACCTAAAATGGGTGAATCCTTAATGATGAAAATAACTTTATTAAAGTCTCCTAAAGAAGTCAAGGAGCCTACACACAAAAAAAACACTGTTCAAAACTACCTGTAAATCAGGAGAAAAATGTTGTAAAGTCATTATTGATAGTGTGTGTATTGATAATCTAGTATTCACAGAAATGGTAGAAAAGTTAAATTTAAGGAAAAATAAACATCCTACTCCCTACAAAGTCCCATGGCTGCAAAAAGGATAGCAGATACTAGTTAATGAGAAATGTTAAGTGGAGTTTCAGATAGGATGCTATAAAGGTAAAGTTCTTTGTGATGTTATGCCTATGGATGTGTGTCATATTTTGCTTGGAAGACCGTGGAAATATGACAGGAAAGAAATACATGATCAAAGGAGCAACACCTATAATTTTGAAAAGGATGGAGAAAAGCATGTACTCTTGCCTTTGAAGGATGAAAAAGAACCAGAAGAAGACAAATCCCAGGTCATGTTACTCAATGGAAAAGAGTTCTTTCAAGAAATCAAATATGAGGAGATAATTTTTTCTTTAATTGGTAAGCCAAAGGTAGTCCTCATAAGCACAAATATGAATGATATTCCAGAAGAAATTAAAAATATGTTGAATGAATTCATTGATATTGTAGTGGATGACTTGTCTGATAAGTTGCCTCGCATTAGAAGTATCAACCATCATATTGATGTCATTCTAGGTGCTAGCCTTAAAAACAAAGCATCCTACAAAATGACTCAAAGGGAGAATGAAGAGATTAAAAATCAAGTGCAGGAATTGTTGGATAAGGGTCTCATCCGAGAAAGATTAAGTTCATGTGTTGTTCCAAATATGTTAACTCCAAGGAAGGATGCCAGATGGAGAATGTGTACAGACTCCAATTATAGAAACCATCAAAGAAATAAATCAACCATTCCAATGGACAGAAGCAGCTAATAAAAGTTTCAAATTATTAAAGAATAAGATTACAAAACAACCTATATTATCATTTCCAGATTTTAACAAGTTGTTTTAGGTTGAGACCGATGCCATTGGAACTGCAATAGGAGTTGTTCTAAGTCAAGAAGGAAGACTAGTCACTTACTACAACGAAAAAATCAATGAAGCCAAACAAGAATACTCTTCTCATGTTAAATAATTCTATGCCATCATACAAACTTTAAAAAAATGGACACATTATCTTATGCCAAAAGAGTTCATCATTTACACAGATAATCATGCTTGACAATATATCAACAATTAGAAAGAATTGAGGCAGAGACATGTTAAATGGATTGAATTCTTACAAAATTTTACATTTGTTATCAAGCATAAAAATGGGAATTCAAACAAAGTAGCAGACGCACTAAGAAAAATCGACTTAATTCTTCAAGAATTCCAAGTGAATGTTTGAGGATTTGATGAGCTAAAAGATATGTATAAATATGATCTAGATTTCAAAGAATCTTATGCAACTTGTGAAAATCTTGAGAGTAGAGATAGAATTCCATGGTTAGATTACATGATAATGGAAGGAATTATGTTCAAAGGAAGTTAGTTATGCATTCCAAGATATTCGATGAGAGAAAATTTGTTAAAAGAAAAACATAGTGGAGGCTTAGCAGGTCAGTTTGGGCAAGATAAAACTCTACCATAGTTAACAACATTCTACTTTTCGCCACACATGCAAGTAGATGTAAGAATATTTGTTGAAAAATGTAGGATATGTCAATATGCAAAAGGTAGAAGTCAGAACATTAGACTGTATCAACCCTTACCAATACCAAATCGACAATGGGACTCTATAAGCATGGATTTTGTACTAGGATTTCCCAAAACACAAAGAGGAAGTGACTCAATATTTGTTGTTGTTGACAGATTCTAAAAAATGACACACTTTATAGCTTGTAAAAAGACAAATGATGCAACTAACATAGAAAACTTGTTCTTCAAAGAAATAGTTAGATTTCATGGATTACCTACAAGTATTGTTTCTGACATAGACACTAGGTTTGTGGGCCATTTTTGGAGAACTTTATGGAAAAATTTAGGAACCAATCTTAGCTTTAGTTCAACATATCATCCCTAGATTGATGGTCAAACAGAGGTGGTAAATAGAAGTCTTGGAAATATCTTGAGGAGTTTGGTAAGTGAACATCCCAAGCAATGGGATCGAGTACTTGCTCAGGCAAAATTTTCATATAACGACTCACCTAACAAAAGAACAAGATTAATTCCATTCCAAATTGTTTATGGAATGCATTCAAGAGGAATTTATGAATTAAAGAACATTGGAAAACAAGAATTTTGAAGTGTAGATGGTGAATATTTTGCAGCCAGTATGTAGGAAATATAGGACTGAGTCAAGAAGCAGTTACAAGAAAGCAATAGCAAGTATAAACGAAAAGTAGATTCCAAAAGAATACAATTGGATTTTGAAGTTGGGGACTTGGTTATGGCACATCTTTGGAAAGAAAGATTTCCTAAAGGGGAATATAATAAGTTAAAACTGAAAAAAGTCGGACCATGGAAGATTTTGAGGAAATTTTCCTCAAATTCTTATGAAATAGAACTACCTAAAGGCTTTGGCATCTCACCAATATTTAGTATTTCAAATCTATATCCCTTTAAGGAACCAATAAATGATCCTACAAATGCACCTACTAGTGATAAAATCCAATGGGAGAACAAACTACCTTTAGCACCAACAAAGCAGATTAAATCAATTATCGATAAAAGGATGGCTAAAAGGACCAGGAATAAAGAGTATTTTCGATACTTGGTTAAATGGAAGAATCAACCAAATGAAGATGCTACTTGGATGACAACAACAAAGATTTCAAAATATGGTACCAATATTGAAGAACTCCAAAAGAAAAGCATATGAATGTATCTTTTCCTCCCCGGTAGTGTAATGCAGAAGCATCTCCTATTTTGTATTTATTTATTTAATTTGGAACAATGTAAACTTTGAAAAGGGAACTATAAACTCAAAACGGGAACTCGGGCCAAAAAACCCCAAAAAAACATCAAAAACAGTGCTCAAAACGAAAAGTGTGTATACTGGAACGATGTTTTTATTTTTTAGGCGTCAATTTTGAACATGTTTTAAAATTGGCAGTGACTACAAAATTTACTATGAGTTTTTCATGCAAAATATAGCTTCAAAATGAAAGTGATGACACTGGAACAATGATTTTTTTTTAGGGTCAATTTTTAGTATTTAAAAAAAAAATGCTAATAAAACCAAATTTTTATGTGTCAAACAAAGTTGTTTATGCAGGAAAAAACACACTAATGTTTTTGGTAGAATATCATTTTTCTTTCCTAAGTATAAATTTAACATGTTTTCAACCATAACATGCTAGATACAAAAAAAATTGAAATTTTTTCAACTATAAAATAAAAAAACCATGATATTATGAACAAATTACATCACTAAATGCATTCAAAAGTCATTATTTGTATATTGAATAAAACATATTTTATATCTCTAATTTAATATTGCATTGTAGATATTTTAAACAATAAAATTTATCATAACTAAGACATATAATCCAACAACATAAAAATGCCTCGTAACTTCTCATTTAACACCATATGGAAAACATTAATTTTATTTGAAGATATGATGCATACATCAGTTATATAAATTGTCCTAAACAATTATTCAAAATCACTCATGTTTTCTGGCACACCATCAGAATTCACATCTTCAAATGAGTGACTGGATGTTGACGAAGATGTTCCATATTCTTCTCTTTCATCAACTAGTGCCCCATCTGAGTCCACATGCATGCCCAACATTTCAGGTTTCAAAATTCTTCTAGATTTATGACTGGTTTCAGGTGACTCCCATGTCAACACTGTTCCTTCTGGTAACAACCTTTTCAGAATCTCTATCATCTTGAAGCGAAGAGTTCCTCTCTTTGTTAAATTGAAGTCATAAACAAGTATGTCTACATCCTCCAATTTTAATATGTCTGTGCGGCGACAATTTACATTTGTACCCTTTCTTTTTCTTTTTCCGCCATTTTTTTGTCAACTACCATCTCTGGCTTATACACACCATTGAATGGGTGTGTATTTGTGGCATACCAATGTACTTCAACACTTGTAACATCCTCATTTTCTATAAAGACCTTTATAACTTTAGCAACCCAAAATGGATAGCCATTGGGATCTCCATCTGCTAGCACTGCAATCATGCAACCCTCCTTAATATCTTGTACTGAACCCCTATAAAGGTCTTCCATGGCTTCACGTTGTGCAAGAGATCTTCTGGAACCAATATACATCTCTCTTTCCTCTGCCTGTGAAGAATTAATAATACCTTTAGATTCTTGTTGTTCAACAATGTTTACTTCCTCATGTTCATTCGACACATTATGTGGCCAAATAAATGGATTTTTCAAAGGTATATCTTCATTTATTGTTGTCGAAATGATTATCACTTTGATTATTGAAAAACGACTCCCACCAAACTGAATCAGCAATGTCAAAGTACTCATATGTATATCTAATACATTTTTTAATTTCTTCCAGGCAATCAGAATAATTTATAGCCCTGTTCTGTCTACGTGCATTCTAAACTTCACCAACTGATTGTAATAACAATATTTTTGATGCAAATATTGGATGATCTGGAATGAACTTCAAAAATTGCAATCCTGATGACGGTACCCATTCTGTAGTAGTTGAATACTTCTTGCCCCATATTAGTGTTTTCCCATCAATTTTTTTGATACGAAATTTATGTTGGAAGCTAATGTCATTAAGTTGTTCAATGCATTTCCCCTCACCATATGATCCCAGAATAAACCTTTGCATGTCAACAATTTCTTCCAACACATCAAAAGTAGGCTCTGGCTTGTATGATTTCTTAATACATTCAATTAGTGATGGCAAGCTCCCAACTTCCTTCCTCCTCAATGTGATTGAAAAACGACTGAACATCTGATCAATATGGTCATGAGTGTGCCCAACAAGAAGGAAACCAACCTTTACCTTTTGAAAAATTCCCAATTCAACAAGGATGTTTAGATATCCAAAAACAACCTGATTTTTGTTTTCACGGCAAGTGTTGTCCAATTGTAGATACAAAACTTCAGGAAGATTACCAGACCAATGAGAAATCACATCATGAATTATGGTTATGGTCAGATTTGCATCATTATGAATATTTGGAGCTGTGAAGTACACCCTTGGCAACATTTTCCCATTGAAGACCATACAACCGACCAAGTGAAATTGAATAAAGTTTTCCTTCGGTAATTTTTGGGTGTGTGAACAAAATGTGGTAAAATTGTTTTATTCTGGTCCATACCATCAATTATCAAACCCAAATATTTATTCGGATTATCGTAGCACTTCTTTCGATGCTTGTACAACTTCTTCCTTTCGTTTGTTTTTTGTTCACGATGCTCCTGAAGTTGTTTGACAATTAAATCTACACAACATAAAAGAGATTCATTAAGAAATATGTTTTCATAGTTGATGACTATACAATTTTAAAAGTTAGAGTTATGAACGCTTACCTCTTTCTGAGCCTTCACATTTGTCCCTTTTTTATTTAAGAGAAGCACATGTACTACAAATCCCCATCCTTGTCTTCTTAGGAATACGGACATTGTTGAATTCTTTCTTCCATACCTTCACAAAATATTGATATGTAATAAACTGGCCATGTCCCTCAGCGCCTTCTGCATATTCTTTGTATAAGTTGTAGATTTCTCGTCTTGAAAAATTATCTGGAATATGTATTGTCTCTCCATTTGGCATACACTCTCCATGCTTTGAAAAGAAATCTTTCATACATGACATTGCAGTATTTGATAATGGACCAAACTGTCTTTTATGACGTACTTCTGAATAAAATGTGGGATCCTTTTCCAAATTTTCTTGAATTCTCGAGAGACGAAAATTCCCAATCGAATGAAACATTTTGAAACCTTTTCTACAGATAAAAAAAGTCCCAATATGATAATCATAACCTGACAATGTAGATTGCATGCACCCAACTAAATATGAATTTTGCATGCTTTTATTCATTGACAAATATCTCTTCCTGCTTTCTTATGCAAATTTGAAATCCATATGTTTCAAGTAATATTTTTGGAAACATTCACTTGAAATGAGAGCACTGATAGAACTTCTTCTCATCAGATATTCGGCTCTACCCCTTGTATAACTAGAGCAACTTGCATTGATACGAAAAGGTCTGCTCCTACTCCTTGATACAATGTTTCTTGGCAACATCTCCATCATTTGATCATCATTTGTATAAGGTTTTTCATCATCATTAAGAGGAATGTTATCCACACTATGATCAGCTCTGCTTTTCAAATATTGACTTGGAGGATATTCTTCATCTTCTGCTTCTTCAGTGCTACTATCGTAGTCCTTAGAATTCAGACTGAATGGAAAATATGACTCGATGTTTAATGGATATTCTTCCTCATATGCATTGCCAGTGCTACTCTCATAGTCCATAGAATTAGGACTACGTTGAAAATGTGACTGTTTACTTATTGAAGATGCTACATCCCGTCCTTTGTCACTGCTACCTTTATACTCATTAGAATTAGGACTAAGTGCATCATCCTGTCCTTCATCACTGCTGCTCTCATAGTCTGCAGAATTAGGACTAAGAGGACACAGTGACACTCCATTCTTTTGAAATTCATCATCACGCTCTTCATAACTATTGCTCTCATAGTCCGCAGAATTAGGACTAAGTGGACACTGTGGTACTCCAATCTTTTGAAATTCATCATCCCACTCTTCATCACTGCTGCTCTCATAGTCCTTAGAATTTGGACTAACTGGACACCATGACACTCCATACTTTTGAAAATCAACATCATGCTTTTCATCACTACTGCTCTCATAGTCCTTAGAATTAGGACTAAGTGGACACTTTGACACTCCATACTTTTGAAAATCAACATCATGCTTTTCATCATTGCTGCTCTCATAGTCTTCAGAATTAGGACTAAGTGGACACCGTGAAACTCCATTTTGAAATTTTCCGTCATGCGCTTCAAAACTGCTGCTCTCATAGTCCTCAGAATTAGGACTAAATGGACACCGTGACACTCCCTTCTTTTGAACTTCACCATTATGGTCTTCAAAACTGCTGCTCTCATAGTCCTCAGAATTAGGACTAAGTGGACACCGTGACACTCCCTTCTTTTGAACTTCACCATTATGCTCTTCAAAACTGCTGCTCTCATAGTCCTCAGAATTAGGACTAAGTGGACACCGTGGCACTCCTTCTTTTGAACTTCACCATTATGCTCTTCAAAACTGTTGCTCTCATAGTCCTCGGAATTAGGACTAAGTGGACACCGTGACACTCCATTCTTTTGAACTTCACCATCATGCTTTTCAAAACTGCTGCTCTCATAGTCCTCAGAATTAGGACTAAGTGGACACTGTGACCCTCCATTCTTTTGAACTTCACCATCATGCTCTTCAAAACTCCTGCTCTCATAGTCCTCAGAATTAGGACTAAGTGGGCATCGTGACACTCCGTTCTTTTGAACTTCACCATCATGCTCTTCATCACTGCGGCTTTCATAGTCCTTAGAAGTAGGACTAAGTGCAATCTGTGACTCTTTATTTATTTGAAATTCTCCATCCCCTCTTTCATTAGTGCTGCTCTCATAGTCCTTAGAATCAGGACTAAGTGGAAGAATTGACTTTCTATTCATAGTGGAAGAATTCCCGCTATGTTCATCAATATGAATAGAGTTGTTACGCGATGAAGAAGTTGATGGTGTATAAATCAAAACTTCACTATCAGAACAATCCATCCCTTTCAAATAGAAGATGTTGAATGATACAAATGGAGAGTCTCCTAAAGATATTATATACCTTAAAGAATGAATTTTTCCCTCCAAAAAATTTCGCGAAAATATTTCCCTCCAAAAAGTTTCGCGAAAATATTTCCTTCCAAAAAGTCTGTTAAATTTATTTACCTTTATTACTTTGTTCTACAATTTATTGAAAAATGTAAACTAATTTTTTTTATGAAATCATAATTAAAATTGTACACTACAACTTCTACATCAATTATTATAATAGTTAAACCATATAATATTCGCTTTCCAATACTACAATATTCACTTTATAATATTTTAAAACAAATTATCCCATATTAACCGTACAGTAAAACATCTCTGTAACTTCACTTACATATTAAAATTGCATTATCACTATTACTAACATCACATCCAGGCTTTCTGAAAATCGTTGAAAGACTCGTGAATTTGTGGAGCAGCAAAATCACTATCAACAACATATTCAACGAAGAATTCTCACAATTAAAAGGTAAGTTAAATTTTTTTCCTTGAAAACTTTTCTATTAAATTAGTTTAATGAAAAATTGTGAGCATGGTGGGCCCGGTCAACCTCATTTTCTTAACACCCGTGGGTGCACCCCACCCCCCTCGCCCGCACGCCCGGCTGGCCCCTCCGGGCGCCCTAACAACGCCCCCCCCTCACCCGCCCGCCCGGCCCCTCCGGGCGCCCTAACAGCCTCCCCTCACCCACCTGCCCGGCCTGGGCCCCCTCACCCGCCTAGCCCACCCACCCCGTCCCCCCTCACCCGCCCGCCCAGCCCGGCCCAAGCGCCCTAACTCGCCCGCCCCACCCCTCCATGCGACCCACCCACGCCCCCCTCACCCACCCGCTCGGCCCGGGCACCCTCACCCGCCCGCCCAACCCCTCCTGGCGCCCTCACTCGAGCGCCCCACCCCTCCGGGCGGGCCACCCACCCCCGGGCGCCCTGACCCACCCACCCCCGGGTGCCCTCACCCGTCCGTCCGGCATGGGCGCCCTGACCCGCCCGCCCCACCCACCCGTGAGCGCCCTGACCCACCCGCCCGGCCCGGGGGCCCTAACCCACCCACCCGCGGGCGCCCTCACCCGCCCGCCCGCCCCACTCACCCGCCCACCAGCCCCACTCACCCACGGGCACCCTCACCCACCCGCCCGCCCGCCCCACCCACCCCCGGGCACCCTCACCTGCCCGCCCGGCCCAGGCGCCCTTACCCGCCATCGCCCGCCCGCCCCACCCTCCCTTAGCCCCACCCGCCTGCCTCACCCTCCTTCGCCCGCCCACCTCACCCACCCTCCGCCCTCGGCCTCACCCACCCTCCCTTAGCCCCACGAGCGGGGCTTGTGCAGGCGCCACCCGGGCCGCCCGCGCCCCCGCCCGGCAGGAATCGCCCTGCCTGCCCGGCGGGGGCGCAGGCGGCTCGAGTGGTGCCTGCACGAGGGAGGGCGCCCTCGTGAAGGCGCCACCCGGGCCACCCACGCCCCCGCCCGGCAGGCAGGGTGATTCTGGGAATCGCCCTGCCTGCCGGGCGCGGGCGCGGGCGGCCCGGGTGGCGCCTTCACGAGGGCGCCCTCCCTCGTGTAGGCGCCACCCGGGCCGCCCGCACCCCCTCCCGGCAGGCAGGGTGATTCCCGGAATTGCCCTGCTTGCCGGGCAGGGGCGCGGACAACCCGAGTGGCGCCTGCACGAGGGAGGGTGCCCTCGTGCAAGCGCCACCCGGGACGCCCGTGCCCTCGCTCGGTAGGCAGGGCGATTCCGGGAATCGCCCTGCCTGCCGGGCGAGGGCGTGGGCGACCTGGGTGGCGCCTGCACAAGGGAGGGCGCCCTCGTGCAGGCACCACCCAGGCCACCCGCGCCCTTGCCCCGCAGGCAGAGCGATTCCTGGAATCGCCCTGCCTGCTGGGCGAGGGCGCAGGCGGCCCGGGTGGCGCCTGCACGCGACCCTGCCTTCCCGGCGAGGGCGTGGGTGGCCCGGGTGGCGCCTGCACGAGGGAGGGCACCCTCGTGCAGGTGCCACCCGGGCCGCCTGCGCCCTCGCCCGACAGGCAGGGCGACCCTGCCTGCCGGGCGAGGGGGCGGGCGGCCCCGGTGGCGCTTGCACGAGGGAGGGCACCCTCGTGCAGGCGGCACCCGGGCCGCCCGCGCCCTCACCCGGCAGGCAAGGCGTTTCCCGGAATCGCCCTGCCTGCCGGGCGAGGGCGCGGGTAGCCCGGGTGCCGCCTGTACGAGGGCACCCGGGCGGAGAGGGGTTCGGGTGAGGCGGGCAGGTGGGTGAGGGCGTCGGGCGGGGGGGCGGGTGAGGGCGCCCGAAGGGGTGGGGCCGGCGGGCGGGCAAGGACGCCCGAAGCGGCGGGGCAGGCAGGTTGGAGCGAGCGGGTGAGGGGGTGCGGGGTGGGCGGGTTGGGGGAGAGGTAGGGATCCCGGGCGGGGGGGTTGGTGAAGGTGCCCAAAGGGGTGGGGCGGGCAGGCGGGCGAGGGCGCCCGAAGGGGTGGGGCAGGCGGGCGAGGGCGCCCTAAGAAGTGAGGGCGCCAGGAGGGTTGGAGCGTGCGGGTGAGGGGGTGCGGTAGGGAGCCCGGGTGGAGGGTGGTTCGGGTGAGGCGGGCGGGTGGGTGAGGGCACCGGGCGGGGGGGCGGGCGAGGGCGTCGGAAGGTTTGAAGTAGGTGGGTGAGGGGGCGCGGGGTGGGTGAGGGGATGCGGGGTGGGCGGGTTGGGGGAGAGGTAGGGAGCCCGGGCGGAGGGGGGTTCGGGTGAGGCAGGCGGGTGGGTGAGGGCGCCGGGCGGACGGGCAGGCGAGGGCGCCCGAAAGGGTGAGGGTGTCGGGAGGGTTGGAACGGGTGGGTGAGGGGGTGCGGGGTGGGCGGGTTGGGGGAGAGGTAGGGAGCCCGGGCGGAGGGGGGTTCGGGTGAGGCGGGCGGGTGGGTGAGGGCGCCGGGCGGGCGAGGGTGCCCGAAGGGGTGAGGGCGCAGGGAGGGTTGGAGCGGGCGGGTGAAGGGGTGCAGGGTGGGTGGGTTGGGGGAGAGGTAGGGAGCCCGGGCAGAGGGGGGTTTGGGTGAGGCGGGCGGGTGGATGAGGGCGCCGAGCGGGGGGGTGGGTGAGGGCGCCCAAAGGGGTGGGGCGAGCGGATGGGCGAGGGCGCCCGAGGGGGTGGGGCGCCGGGAGGGTTGGAGCGGGCGGGTGAGGGGGTGTGGGGCGGGCAGGTTGGGGGATAGGTAGGGAGGGCGCCCAGGTCGGGCGGGCGGGCGGGTGGGGCGGGGGCGGAGTAGGGAGAGAGTTGGGGCGGGCGGGCGGGTGAGGGCGTCGGGTCGGGGAGGGTTGTGGGGGTTGGGCCGGGGCGCCTGGGCGGTGGGCCGGGTGAGGGCACATGGGCCACCGGGGTGGGGGGGTTGGGATGCTTGGGGGGGTGAGTGGGTGAGGGCGCCCGTGCTGTGCAGGGGGGGGTGGGTGAGGGCGCCCGAGAAAAATGTTTTATTCGTGATTTACTTTTTTACACTGGAATGTTAATGCATGTCCTTTTGGAATATGAGGGGCGGTGGGTGGGGCGATTGTTGATTAAAATTTATGATATATTTTCGTTTTTAATTTAAGTTAATATGTTTTTATTATTTACTGATTTATGTGTTTCTTTTTCAGGAAAATGGCATCAAAGAGAATTTCAGTGAATCTTTCTAGACCAAAGACTCATAAAGATGCATCTAAAAGAAACATTAGTGAACGAACTCCACCTGAGCTCATGACTACAAATCTTTCAAGTGCCTCAAGTGATAACAAGATGATTTCAGACTAGAAGAATTCGAAAGAGGTGAAATTTCCATCAAGAATGTGGTATGTGAAAGAAAGAGAAAGTGCAAATGTGAATATATATCTATATATCGATATACCGAATGATAACGGAATTTTTGAGGTGATGGGAAGAGTCGTAGATATGTGTTCGGTACTGGACACTGAAGTTGTTTACGTACTTACAAAAGCTCCCAAGTCACATGAAAGAGTTAAATACCAACTATCATATTCATTGTATGACATGAGAGAGGTATCTACAAAGTTGTGTAGTCAAATCGTAAATGAGATGACACAAAACATCGTAAGTATTATTATTTATATTTGTATTTTGCGTTTTTGAAAGTGTCTCACTATATTTTTTAACTTTGTTTTTTATTGACATATGATATTTTGTTTGGCAGAATTTCGTTGAAAGTTGTTCAATTAGGTTGGGAGGCATTCATTTCATTGAGAATGATATCATGAAAGTTGTCAGTAGTTTTTACTCAGTGTCAGAAGAAGATATGGAAAATAGGCAAAATGAAGTAATTGATAATGCTACAAAACTACATCCAAAGAATCAGAAAAAAAGGTCTCTGGTGGATAAATCTAGCAAGGGTAAACAAGTTACTTTTGAGAACGATGAAGTTGAAATTGACAATGAAACATATGTTTTCATTACTGAAGTTGACATTGGAACTGAGAAGAGCCATAAAAATCCAAAAGTAACAATGCCCAAGAATAACTCTGGTGGGAATGTTATGACCAAGAAAAGTAAAGTTGATGATTTTGAAGCATTCATTACCAGCAGTCAAGAACCTAGTGAAACTGCAAAAGAAAGCAGAGAAATCATTACACTAGGAGCTGATTTAGAAGATGGCATTATCAAAACAAAACAAAATGTCATTTGAGAGAATTTGACAAAGAGAAACTTAATTTATGGTGGTCGCACATTTCAGCTTAATGTCATGCAAACCTATAAAGCAAGTGAAGGACAATGTCAATATCAAGTTAGAAAGCCACATCATCTGCATGTTCACAACTTGAAGACATCGATGAGGTACAATCCATATGCTCATGTGGTTAGTTATGTGCTTCTTGTTGATCCACTTCAAGTTCCCAACAAAGAAGCATTTGATAAGTCAAAACATTTTGAATACAGTTATTATGTGCTTGGGGGGAACCATTCTGTAGAAGCTCAAAGACAATTGATGGAGGAATATCCTAATAACCCACGTTTTGAAACAACGAAATGTATCATTTACGCTGGTTTATCTGATACAGAAGCAAAGTTAGTGGCATGGGATCATAATTTAGATAATGAATATAGGATGTCTATGACTTTCATCCAAAGGGTTAGATTTATTCATAGTGAATTTGAAGAAAAATGTGGTGGGGATAGGACAAAAGTTACTGCAGATTTCCAAAAGGAATGTTGTATGGAAATAGGATATCAAATTGAAGAGAAAACCAATTCAAAAGGTGGAAAAGGCAGCAAACATAGTGATTTATTCAGAGGTGTTGATAACATTTTCCAATTGGCATTTAGAACTGGAGATGTTTGGAGGTTGATTGATGAGATTTTTAGCATGTGGGAAGACATTTCCATTAAAAACCAGAAGGTCAAAAAGTCTATGCCATTCATATGTGGCAAGAGTAAATTAGCTCCTGAAATGAAGCATCTTCCAGATGATATGACTATCACACCTTGGAGGGCGATGCAAGGAGTGAAAGATGAAAAAATTGTCAAAACAATATTATCTCGTGTGAGGTCAGGGGAATTATCATTGGAGGAAATGTCTGAAGAATTTCAAAAGTAAGTTTCTTGAAATATTTTTATTTATTTCTAGATTATAATTATATTTTAAATAAAAACATGTTGTTCTTGGTAGTATTTGTTATACATATCATTATATTAACTTTTTGTTACTTTATCTATGCAGTCACAAAGTTTACATGAAAATTCAAGAACAAATGGTTAGATTGTTGAATGAAGATAGTTGGGATGATGTCGTACGCAACTATCCAGATTCAAGTTCTACATCAACATTAAAAGCTTTTTATCTTGCATTTAAAAAGGTATCTTGATTTATACATTCATTTTTATTCACCTGTGTACTATTTTTAATTTATAACTTACACATATATTTGTTTATTTTATAAAAGATGAGGAAGGATGATAATGGAGTGCCAGATAGTTTCAAAACCTTTATTGAAAAAATAAAGATCGAAAGACTAAGGAAGCAACGTATTAAGGATATTCAACTTGATCCAACTCTTAATCATTTCATTTGGAATGGGCTAGACACTATTCAATATCAAGTAATACAAGGCGACTGTGAAGACATTGCTAAACTCATACCTAAAAGGGATTATGCCCTAGTCATTGCAGATATTCCCCATGGTTTCAATATTCCAAACATTGACTATGATTGTGACCCTTATACTTATCAAGCTTTTAGTAAAGTGGTTGCGGGATTTGTAGAAGTCACGTCATCACCATTATGGAGATTTGTGACATTTCATTCAGACACACAATTGGCAATGATATTGTCAAGCTTCAAGGGGAAAACAAATTCAAGGATGCAGCTTACATGGTAAGACGTTTAAAATGTATATTTGATTAATGTTGAAAATTTTATTTATGTACAAGTTAATTTAACTTTTACTATTTCATGTTACAGGGAAAAGTCAAATTTTCTTCACAATGAAGATCAACAATTTATAAATGATTGTGAGTTCATTCATATTGATAGTTGGGAAAAAGATGATAGCCATATGTCTATGATTTTTAATCGGGTAGACAAAAAGAGTCATAGCAAAATACTGAGTTATGATGCTGTTGTGAGAAAAGTAACATATGAAGACAAAGAAGCAAAAGGAGAGATAGTTAATATTTATCAAAAGCCACAATTATTGACTAACTATCTTATAGACATTTGTTCAAATGAAGGAGATTGGGTTTTGGATTTATTTTCTGGCTCAGGTAAGTTTTATTATATGGAATTGAATTTCAATATGTTATTTTTTTAATTAATATGTCATTGTACTAATTTAGTTCATTATTTCTTTTGTGCTTGATAATTAGGTACAACACTAGCATGTTGCCTTCAAAAAGGAAGAAATTGCATTGCAATTGAAAAAGATCCAGTACAGTGCAATTTCATTCAGCAAAGAATTAATGCTCTTCAATTTCTTCCAGATGCAATGCAAGAAATTGGGTTGAAGAAAGGGGAATTTAGTGAATCACGTGTGGCAAAAAAAGCAAAGGAACCCCAACCACCATTACATGGAATGTTTGGAAAGACATACATTGGGAGTTTCGCAAACATCAAAGACCCATTAGAAGAGGAAAATGAGCAAAATGAAACAGAAAATATTGTGGAAGAGGACAATGATGAAACTCTAAAGGACGAAGAGTTTGGATTACATGACATTGTTGATTAAATTTACGTTATGCTTGTAAATCAAGCTTTGCAATGTTTTGACTTTGACATTTTATGAGAAGAATAAACACTCAATTAGGGTTGTTATACGTTCAATATTGGTAATATGTGATTTTTGCATTGATTTTTAAGTTAATCATTATTTTTTGAAAAAAAAGAAGAAGTGATTTTTATTATTTTTTTGACATGAAATTCATAGAAAAAGCTATTATTTAACCATTTTTAGTTAAAATTATCGTATAAAAATTGTGATTTTGACATGTCAATTCTAACAAAAAATTATCAAAACGTGTAGTTTTTTAGTTATATTTATGTTAAAAATTGTTATTTTTATGTCCATTGTTAAAAAATATTGTTTTTTAGAAACAATTATTTCATGTCGATTGAAAAATTAATTAAGGATGTATAAATATGTAGAATATCGAAAAGTCTAAATATCGACCTTCTAATTTAAAAATGCAAAATAGTAAAAACCTCACGAAAAAAAATTAAAATTATAATAAAAAACAAGAAAATGTGAAGAAAACGACCACTTCAAAAATTATTAAATTTACTAAATAATTATTTACATTTTATACATTAAAAAATTTAAAGCCAAAAACACGGTTTTTAAAAAAGGAGTGTGATGCAGAATGCTCACTTTTTTAAATCAACATGAAAATCACTACCATTCTAAAACGTGATGTACATAAAAAAAACTAAAGTGCCAAAAACTATGCTCTAAAAAAAACATGTGTGTTCTGCATCACCCCTTTCAAAATCAGGTCACATTTTTGCTATCTCTACGAAACGGGTAACAGTATCAGTTCCTGTTTCAAAGTTTACATTGTTTTGGAGAATCTTAGAAAATTCTATATTTTATGGAGACTTCTAGAATTTGTTGGAGATTAAGTAGTTAGGATAGATTCCTAGAATTGAGAGGATTTCTCTCAACTTCCTCCAAATATCTAGGAAGGAGTTCTCTCTTTGAGGAATTCAAGAGTTTTCCTCCTCCAGAATAAATAGCCATGTAATTCATTTGTAAAACAAAGTTTTAAGAGAAATTAATTTAATAAATTGTATGTTTGTTTTTATGTTCAATTTATTCCTCTCGTCTCTACACCATGATACATATCATATTACCAAGATTTAAAATAAATAAAAATAACTAAAATATAGCTTTATTTAAAAAATAAAATAAACAATATTTCTAACAATGGATATCCTTAACCTATAAATACTCTTTGTTACAATACCATGGGTCATTACCATGACTTATCAATACCACATGCCCAAAAAACCATAACTCATTTCATAAGATACTTGTTAATATGTCACTTTTTTAATTAATCAATTTAATTAAAATGGCAAAAGGGGCATAACCACTTTTGAGATAAATCTCAGCCTTGATATGTAACTTTTATTAAGAATAATCTAAAATATTTTGTAGAGGTTAAATCCCTACCATCCACCTAATGATTATTTATAATTAAATTAAAATTATAAAATCCAAATAAACACATATGTCAATGTAATTAATATGATGTAAATAATGGTCAAGTCCCTCTAGCACAACTGGTTGAGGATGAGCTTCATTAGCAAGGCGACCCGGGATCAAACCTCAGGCGAGGTGGTTGTGCCCTGGGCTAGGGAGAGGAGACATGCTAAAAAATCCAGTCAACTTAGGGTTGGTGTGGCCTAGGGTGGGTGTGATCCCCAGGTGACTTTGAGTGATTAGATGCCCTTGGGTCGCGACTCCTCAAGTCACAACTCAAGCCTGGAGGATCACAAAGACTTTGACAAAAAAAATATGAAGTAAATAATGGACTTATTACAATATACAAATTAGTATAATAAAAAAGTTTAGAAGAAAAAGATTAAAGTAAAAATAAACTAGTCAAATATTTATATTGGAGATGGTGATGAAATCATACTTAATTTTATAAAAATTAAGTTATAAATTATAATATTTCAATTATCAAAATACAAGATTAAAATAGTATAATAAAACATTTTACAAGAAAAAAAAGAAAGTAAAACTAAAGAGAAATTACATATTCATTTTTAACAAGAATGAGAATATATTTTCTATTCATAAAAATCTTCATAATATGTGCAATTGTTACAATTAAACAATTAGACAGAGATAAAAAAGGATTTGAAAATGATGGTTTTTTCTAGGACCCTTATCCCCAAAATTTGAAAGTTTTTCCCCGACTATTCTACAATGAACAAAAGGGTATATACACATTTTTTTTTTTAAATTAGACAACATTTAAAGAGATACATATATGAAATTTAAATCAGAAATCCTTCTTGTTTGTTGACTACTTCTTGATGGGATGATTCCATAAAATTCAAGTCTAGAACTTGTTAATAATGTGTGGGTTTTTCACTGCTTGAATGAGATGATTTAGAGGAGCCTCTATACACTATGAGTTCCATATATTTTCTACTTGTTGATGTAGGAATATTAGCTAATCCTTGTTTCTATGAAGAGTGCTTCCTTGTTCCACTAAAATATATATCTTCTTCTTCTTCTTCTTCTTCTTCTTCTTCTTCTTTTTTTTTTTTTTTTTTCAGATGAAAAAAACACTAGTTTATGTTTATATTATGTACGAGTACATTCTCCAGTATGAAACATAATTACATATCTTATATATGCCTCTATCCAGTATGGTGTTATATCATAAATACCAACAAAAACAGTATGTCCCAACTATGTTATCAAAATGTACATCTCAAAATACTATCACAACATGTATGCATCTAATAGAAAATCAACAAATACAAAAAATGTTAGAAAATGCTAGATCCAGGGCAGATTAATGGATCCTTCCTCTCTAATGTGATTATCTTCCATATAGATATATATATATATATATATATATATATATATATATATATATATATATATATATATATATATATATATATAGTTCATGTGACCCATACCATCTGATAGTCCCTTCTTTGATAGAGAATCTGCAACAGTATTGGCTTCCCTAAAAATGTGTTGAAAGGTGATGTGTTGGAAAGTATATCTGAGTTCGTTGATATGAGAAATCCAACCACTTAGATTAGGTGGGGAGAATGTAGTGTTGGCTATGATCCCGTCGATGAGTGTTTTTGAGTCTCCATATATATGTATGTTATTAATAGCCAATCTTTTGGAAACCATAGTAGTCCCCGTAGTGCCAGAACCTTTGCCCGCATATTCGTACCAACACCTGCATACCAAGATATTTTGTAGTGTGACCTGTGATCCATCCTAACCCATACACCACAACCGCAACGCCCTCGCTGAGCCACACCATCAAAGTAACCTGCAATAAATATAATGTGAGGAGGAAAGTTTCAGATCGATCGATCCTTAACTCTGTATGAGCCTGATCCGAGAGTGTACATCCATGTACTAACCTTGTGAGTAATTATGTAGCTATCAATCCCATAATTTTCAAAAATAAAACCATTTATGGCCTTCCATAATTCCCAGAAGATGAAAAGTGGGGTGGCTTGTAGTCAACCACCACGTTCCATCCACCAATTGAGACATTGTTCAATGGACATGAAGTGTTTGAAAGGAACGTTGCATTGTTGCATGATGAATCTCCAAACCTGCAAAGAAATAGGACATTCCAAAAGGAGGTATGTGTTTGTCTCCAGTGAAGATTTACATATGGGACATCTGCCAGATCCATGCATGCCTCTTTTCTGTAGATTCCACGTCAAAGTTATGATTGTGCCAAACCAACCAAGTATACAAAATAATTTTGTAGGGAACATTTAACTTCCATGTTTTAAAGAACCAACACGATTGTGTGAAAGAGTGAATGGATGACACAATGTATCTATATATATCCGCTACAACGATCGAGTTTCCACTCAGACAACTAGCCCATGTGATGTTGTCTCCATCCACTTTCCTGCAAAGTCCCACTCGGCTTAGGGACTAAATATATGTGTTCCATTCCTCAACAGAGTTCCCGATTAAACCCATATCCTTAGCATTTCTCCAAAGAGGAAATAGACCCCGCCATCCGCATATGATCTACGCCAATATAAAGTATCCTCTGGATTGTATACTGCAAAATGTATCCTAGGAAAGTTTGTGATTCCCCTCAACACCCAAGATATTATCCATACCAATCATGATGTTATTTCCCATGTCGAAGGCCCATGTAATCTTCCTGAGAAACCATTCCTTAATATTAAGAAAGTTGTTCCAAATGCACGATCCCGTTTTTTGTCCAATGTGTCCATTTATGATCCATTCGTCCACTACCTTATGCCCAAAATATTTAGAAGTGATTATATCTTTCCAAACACCCTCCTGGTATAGTGTTATCCAGATTGATTTGACGATAAGAGCTTATCTAAAATATTTTATGTCCAAAATACCTCACCACCAAACTCTTTCGGGATTTTTATCTTCTCCCACTTGATCAGATGATACCTATGTATGGAATCATATTGTGCCCAAATGAAGTGTGCCATAATACTTTTGATTTTTTTAATCACATATGATGGAAGTATAACAAGATGTGCCTAATAAACCATTAACTATTGAAGAACTATTCGAAACATAATATATCTGTCATGAAGGGTTAACCATCGGTGCACATATTTATATAATTTCTTTTCAAATTTGTCAATTAACCACTGCCAATCCATAATTCTGTAGTTATTTGGCTTTAGATGAAATCCTAAGTATGGAAAGCCACCCCCCATGGGTTGTGTGCAAAAATGGAAAAGTGTGGCAATGTAGTTAATCTCCTCCTCTGCACCATGGGAATATATAATTAATGATTTCTCGTCATTGACAATAATACCTAAAGCTACCCCGAATCTATGAATAATATGGTGTAATACTATCCATTGCACTCTGGAAACCATCCCGTAGGAGAGAAAATCACCCACGAGGAATCTATGAGTAATATATAAGTGTGATCCCAGTTTAATGTCGCTAAACAATCTCAAAGAGTGAGCAACGTTTTTCTTATGACTGATACCATCCATCACCAATATAAAAAGCAGAGGTGAGAGGGAACATCCTTGTCATAAACCTCTCCAAGCTTTGAAGAAATTGGATGGGAATTCGTTCACAAGCACCAAATATTAGACAATGGTGACACAACCCATGATCCATTCTACCATTTGGATAGATAGACCAATCTTAGAGAGAATGAGACGAAGGAGTGACCAATCCACACATTCATATGCCTTCTTTAAATCAATCTTCATAACCAATGCCTCCAATTTATTTGTGTGGATAATATGTATAGCTTCCTGAGCTATAGCCACAACATCATGTATCAACCTATTATGGAGAAAACCAAATTGTTCCCGGGAGATATAATTTGACAGAGAATCCTTGATCCAATTTGCTATAATCTTAGAAATGAGCTTGTAACATGTATTGCATAGAGAAATAGGATGGAAGTCTGAGAAGGTGGAAGTATCTGTCACTTTCGGGATCAAAGAAATAAATGTAGAATTCATAGCACCCGGTACCTTACCTGTAATATAAGCTTCTTCCACCATATCTAGTAGCTCCTTACCCATGAAATCAAAGAAGTGAAGAAAAATATCAATTGTCCAACCATCTGGTCTTAGGCATTTATCTTTTTTGAAGGATTTAAGAACCCATAGGATTTCATCAGTGCAAAAAGGGTTATACAATGCATTATTTTGTTCGTCATTGAACATCGAAGGGTATTCCATCATTGCCCAAATCTGATCTTCAATATCAACACCCACCCTATCTTGATAGAACATCTCAAAAAAATGTACAACTTCTCTTTGAATCTCCTCAGTTGGAAAACCTTTTCGCCATATCGGTCTAGTATATGCCAAATGGAGTTGATATTTTTCCGATGGTTTGCAAATTTATGGAAGAACTGTGTGTTCTTGTCTCCTTCCTTGAGCCATAATGATATGCTTTTTAACCTCCATGTAATTTCTTGTATCTGAAGTATTTGTCTTTTTCATTGTTCTAGGTATTTCAACGACTCCCACATGGAGTTAGTAGGGATGCCCAACTCCATA
The DNA here is from genome assembly GCA_031772625.1 of Pinus tabuliformis. Classification (NCBI taxonomy): domain Eukaryota; kingdom Viridiplantae; phylum Streptophyta; class Pinopsida; order Pinales; family Pinaceae; genus Pinus; species Pinus tabuliformis. The sequence continues at coordinate 450,329,460 of CM062816.1, read as the reverse complement.
TCCTTTCAAATGTGCTCCATCTCCACCAACAAATCAATTATTTATCTGGATAGTGCTTTCTTCTGATCTCTTTCCCAAATTCTGACCCTGCTTTTGAGTAATTTAATTTCTCTGAAATATTTGTCATCGGAGGAATATTATCATTCCTCTTTACAGAAAGCCATGTGGTTTGAACCAGTTCATTAAATTTAGCATCCTCTAGCCAAACCTTGTTGAACTTAAATGGAATGCCCAATCGAGAATGTTCTATCCTCCGCTGAAGAACGATGGGGAGATAATCAGATACAAAAGTTCTATCCACCTAGGATCTCCAATTTCCCAATCTTTCAACAAGATTCTCATGTACCATGAAGCGGTCCAAACACTTTCCAATGTATTGTTCCCTAGATCTGCCATTGCTCCAAGTTGGGGAGATCGGAAGGGGCCTGATATCTACCAGATGATTAGTGGAAAAAATTTCTAGTAATCAGTCTGGCAAGGGATCCTATTTACATCGAGCCCCCCAAACTTCCTCCCTGGAAATAGTGGCATTATAATCCCCAGCCATAATGAGAGATCCAATTTTAAGGATATCACATGCCTCCATTCTATCCCAAAAAGAGATTATATCTTTGTATGATGCATATAGATTAAGGAAGTTTATTTTGTCAGCAACCCCACAAACATACCCGGATACAAGAATTCCAACAAAAAAATTGCATGCCCGCAAGAAGGTCCATAGGTGGTCCCATAGGACAATTGTACCCCCAAATAATCCATAGGCATCCACTGCAACCATATGCCACTCAGGAAGAAAAGAAATAAAATATGAAATGATTTTATTAGATGCAGATATAGTTTCCTATAACAAAATGATGAAAGGTCGAATCGACCCAAAAAGGTGTTTGAAGGCAAGTCGCTTTGACATATTCCCCAAACCTCTACAATTCAAAGAAAGACAATTCATCATGAAATATAATTTGCGAGCTACTCTACTCCAAGGGCCCGAGACAAATCTATAGAAATGATGGGGATGTCTCTCAATTTAGAAGAATCCAAGAAATTAAGAGATTTACCCAACGACCCTTTTTTGTAATATCAGGATCCTCAACCACCATTGCGTCGCATCGTAATATTGCGTGTCAAATTGGGGCTAATGGAAATAGGGTATTTCTAAGATCATCCATGGTGGATGATGAGGGCAGAAACATCCATAGCTAAGTTTCTCATAAAAAAATTGATATCACTACCTACCGAGTTGTGCGAAGAGTGGTCAAAACAAGGGAGGTCCAAGGACAAAGGAGAAGATGTCTGATTCAGAGTAGGAGTAGAATCCTTCGGAGGAGGTACAAGATGAGGTTTAGAATGAGGAAAAGGTTCAGGAGGATGATATGATGTCAATGGGATATCCAAACATTATCTAGGAAAACAATTCTGAGATGGCCTGGAAGGTTTAATGAGGGGTATCATAGGGTGGGGAATGACGACCGCATTAGGAACAAGTTCCTGCTTGTAAATTAAGATATCCCAATTTTTCCCAAGAGAAGTAACATGGGCCATGGAGGGGCAAGGGGAAGAAGTAATATTGAGAGATGAAACTTCATAATTGATTAGAGAATTCTCAGATGAGAACTCGGTACCTGAATATCAGACTCGATGTGCCTTATCGCCATCTTGTAGATCCATCCACTGACCATAACAATTCCATCCTCGAGTAAATTTTGTATATCTTCTAGGGCATCGATCCAATAGATGTCCCATTTGGTGGCATAATAGACATATAAATGGTAATCCCCAGTAATCAAGCCTTTGCCTTTGTAACATGTTATGCCATTTCAAGTCAATATGTTCTAGGAGCCCGCTCAAGAGACCCAGTTCCCCCAGAATCCACGCAACCCGTTTACCGTGAGTGCCCAAGTAGTTAGGGTCAATATATATGAACCGATCGGTCACATTTGCAATCGCCTTAAGTACATGTCTGGTCCAGAATCAAATGGAAAACTCGACAATTTCACTGAGATGTAGTTGTTTTTTGGAGTATCTCACAAAGGATTGAATCCAACATACCATTGAGGAAGTTGTAAGAAACTCCTGCCCCGAACCCATGGTTTGTTCATGATGCGTTCAAGATCCTCCTAATGTAAGAAGTGGAAATGGTACCAAGAATTCATAAGACAACTAGCTTTAGGGGAATATCCAAGAATAGGCATCTATTTAGCTCTAAACCAATCTTGCATGTTCTTTAGAGGAAGATTTTTAAATGACCAATTACTAACTAGTGCATGTTTTTGTAAACTGGTAATTCTATCCCATAATACATCATGTCCAAAACTTAGTAATTTCGTCTCCGAGGCAGGTGGAATTGATTTTCCATTGGATTGATTCTTCTATCGATAACAATTATTCTGTGGAGGTAATCCAAATTCTATCGTTATATTTTTTTTCATCCATCTCTATGCATTTGGAGTGTGGAAAGTGGAGGAATAAGCTCACGAGATCGTTTTTACCGGCGGGACCTAGTTTGGTGAAATGGGGTCTGAAACATTCTGGGAGCATTTTGATGCATTAAACGATATTTTTGGGGGTAAAAATTTGCCACTCTAGCATTGACCTTGTCATGTTATTCTACACATAGATACCTTTCCAACGGTGCAAGAAGCACGTAAGACGAAGTCTATATGCAAAAGTTATGCCATTTAGAAGTTGACCTTCCTATTTTCATAGCTATAGTTTGGGAGGATGTCACGTCAGCCCCCGTTATTCATGCAAAAGGGGCTAGCCATGTGTTTCTTATGTAAAATACTCTAGAAGATTCTATTTTATAACTCTAGTTAAGTTTTCATGCAGTCAAAATTAACTACTTGTAGGCTATCGAGTTGTGTTATAACCAAACCACTAGGAGGAAGAGGTATTCCATTCTTTTGAGAGAATTTTGTTCCATAGATGAGAAAATATAGACAAGAGAGATAGGAGGTAGATCACACAAATATGATTTGTGTACTGTAGCATCCCACGGGCCACATGCATTACTTCTTTGTACCTGTAACCATATTTCAAGATAGAGAAAAAGAGCGAAGCTGCCTCACCTTCCATTGGCTTTTCTCCCGAAAGGGTTTCCCAAAGAGCATATCTTGTGTCTTTTGTGTGTGTGTGTGTGTGTGATTATTTTTTCATTCTCTATTTTTCTGCATAATTTCCATTCACATGAATCCACTAATTACAGTTAAATCCACAGATCTAAAAGTTTAATAAACTGTAATAGTGTAGAATTTTTCAGAGTTGTAACATAATATTATTAGATCTGTTGTGACAAAATTTCTGGTGAAATATCCATGGAAATTTATGGATCATTTGGTATCATAGAAGGTTTCTTTGGGTATATGCAAGGGATCTAGGTCGATGGGGTAGAAAATCGTAAAACCCTAATGTTGGCCAACGAATTTATAAATGAACCTCGTGACCCTGCAAAGGTGAGGTTTTCGTGGCTCAAACAACAAGTCATAGATATAAAATGCAATGTAAACCTCCTCATGGTGGCCCTAAGAAATGAGCTAGGGATATTTGGAGAAGATGGGGGTTCGAATGAAGAGGAAAAATTAGAAGGGGGATCAGGAAGACATGGAGAACCAACTGAATAAAGAACCCCAAAAAGATCAACCTAGTTTGAGTGTCGTGAATCAATCCATGTTCAAAATGGAAGCAAAATTCAATATCAAGTTGTACCACGACGAGATCAATGCTCTGAAGATGAACCACTAGTTGTAGTGACTAGAAGTTTATTTTAACGTCCATCAAATTGAGGAAGGGAAAAATACCTCATTTGCACGGTTGAAATTAGAGGGCCATGCACTGACTTGGTGTTAGAGCCACATGGAAACCTTTAGATTGGAGGGAAAACCTCCACTGACTAAGTAGGAGGATTTCAAAACCCTCATTAAGTCACAATTTTATTCCATTGGGTACGTGGAGGACCAGTGGATCTGGTAGCATTGCTTCAGGCAAAATTCAAGCCAAAGCGTGTAGGAGTACACCATAGAATTCAAAAATATGGCTATAATTTTGGGTATCTCTCCAAAGAACCCAAATGTACTCCTCAAGTATTTGGGGGGTTTGCACCACCATCTACATGAGCAAGTGATGTTGTTCAAGCCAAAATGAGTGGACGAGGCTTGTGTACAGGCACAAGACCTGGAGAACATATGCTTGAAAATAACGCAATCAAGTGGATCGAAGCAGAAGGAGAAACATGAAGCTTCTAAGGAGGGGAAGAAGAAGCAATAAGGGGGAAAGGAAAAAATACAGAAACCACAACACACCAATGCAAAGATCCTAACATTTACTGCAACCACTGCAACATTGATGGCCATACAAAGGTTATCTAAGTATTGGAACCTGTATCCAGAGCTAAATTCGAAGAACAAGAAGAAAGATAATAAGAAGATGAATCTCGTGGACACTGGTTCTTGCAACCAAGTTGAAAGCATCTGGGAGGTGGATGGGAATATATTTTGTACGTCAATGTAGAAGGAGGTGAATCTGAGTAGCCTTCAGTAAGAAGAAGAGAAAGAAATGACTAAACTCTTCCATGTAAAGATACAGGTCAAGAAGACAAAGATTGATGCTTTGTTTGACTCAAGATCTCAAAAAAATCTCATTGCAGCAGACTTGGTCAAGAGTTGGGGTTGGAAGTCTGTGATCATCCAAACCCATATCTAAATAAGGATGCAGAGCTAAAGGTAACAAAATAGTGCAAAAATTAGGTTTTCTATCAGTGTTGATTTTATTGATGAAGTAGATCTCGGTGTGGTTCCCTTGATGTATGTGGAGTTATGTTTAGGAGTCCATACATGCACATACATGATGCGATATTCACGAGGAGATCTAACCAGTATCGGCTCATCAAGGATGGAAAATTTTTCATCATAAACACGCACAAAGGAAAGTTGAAATTTTCACTAATAAGTGCCAACCAAGCCAAGAAAATCATTAGTTCCAACAAGAAGTATGTTTTTTTTAAGAGAAATTCAGTCTGAAGAGGAGTCAATAAGAGGAAAGGCATCCTTGGAGAGGCATACTAAGAATAATATACAACAATTGGAGGAGTTTTTACAGGCATACAAGGATGTGTTCCGGGAGCCTAAGGGTTACCACCTAAGAGAGAAGTGGAGCACGAGATCTAACTATTGCCAAACTCCCCATTTCAAAATATTAGGTTGTACAGGGAGTTTGTTATAGAAGCAAGGGAGGTGAAGAAACAATTGCAACCACTACTAGAAAAAGGTCTCATTCGACCAAGTACATCACCATGTGGGTCGCACATCATCATTGTGCTAGAGAAGGATGGGAATGGGTGGATGTGTATAGATTATAGGGCGTTGAATAAAATCATGATCAAGAAAAAATACCCCCTACCTAGGATAAACAATCTGCTAGATCAATTGTAGCAAGAAAAATATTTCACCAAGCTAGACATGAAGTCTAGATATCACTAGGCTCTAGTCAAAGAAGAATATACATGGAAGACCTCCTTCAAAACCAAGAAATTTTTTGTATGGGTGGTTAGTTATGCCATTTGGCCCATGTAATGCACCAGTTACATTTATGAGATTAATGAATGATGTACTACACCATTTTATAGATTCATTTGTTATTGTCTATTTGGATGATATATTGGTATATAGTGCTACCTGGGAGGAGCATATGTCACATTTGACGCAGGTGCTAGAAACATTGAAGAAGCACCAACTACTAGAAAATATCAAGAAGTGCGAGTTTGTGCAACAGTCTTTGGTGTATCTAGGGTATGTGATCGATGGAGGAGAACTGAAGATAGATCCTTCCAAGATGGAGGCCATCATGAAATGGTCAGTTCCTACTAATGTTTATGAGGTCAGGAGTTTCATTTAGGCAACACAGTACCTGAGGAAGTTCATAACCTCATTTTTAGTGGTAGCAGCACCACTCCACGCCATAACAACAAGTGACACGAGTTTCCAGTGGGGAAAAGGTTAGCAGAAGGCTTTTGATGAGCTAAAGAAAATATCATTCAAGCACCAGTTCTGTAATTACCAAAATTGCAACGACCCTTTGAAGTGGAGACAAATGCGAGTGGGTATGCTATGGGCATTATCTTGATGCAAGGAGGAAGGGTCATTTGCTACCATTCTGAAGTATTTCATTGGGCAGTTCTTAAATACCCTACCTACGATAAGGAGCTCTATGACATTGTGAAAGCTATGAAGAAGTGGAAGAACTATCTGATGGGAAAGGAGATAGTAATCCACATAGAACACCAATCGTTACAGTACTTGCAGGCCTAGAGTAAGCTACAACAGACCAGACATTACAAGTGGATGGGGTTCTTATAGTAGTTTCATTTGGTGATCAAGTATAAGAAGGGCATCACAAACAAGTTGGTCGATATGATTTCAGGGCCACGCACATCAAATATTACAGCTTTGGGGAATCTTATGCACATGGATCCATTCACCCATGATGCATAAAAAGAGGAATATTTAGAAGATGAGGACTTCAAGGAGTTTTGTAAATAGTTGCAGAGTCAAAGTCATGTGCACGATGATGACAACACCATTGAATACGATCTCTAAGATGGGTTACTCTAGAGGCTAGACAAGCTATGTGTTCCTAAAGGTGAGTGTTTGTAGTTGATTAGAGAGGCTCACACCTCCAAGGTTGTAGGGCACTTTGGTGTAGGGAAGAACGTGGCTAGCTTGCAGAGGTATGTGTACTGGCCCAAGATGCAAGAGTAGATAGCTAGGTTCATAAGAGGATGCATGCTTTGTTGTACCAACAAGCCTAGTAACATGAAACAATGTCTATATCATCCCTTACTTGTACCTACTCGTCCTTGGGAAAGCATTTCCATGGACTTTGTGGGAGGTTCACCGATAACCCGGAAGGGACATTACTACCTATTCGTGGTAGTTGATAGGTTTAGCAATATGTGTGTTCCGATGCCCTATAAAAATACCATCAATAGACAAGAAGAAGAAAAATTGTTCTTTGGACAGGTCTGGGTGCACTTTGGGATACCAAGGAGAATCCTTTTAGATAGGGACATAAGGTTTCTTATTTCATTCTGGAAAACATTGTGGGAGAAGATGGACACAAAGTTGAAGAGATCTACAACATTCCATCCACAGACAAATGGGCAGACAAAAGGAGTCAGGAGCACTTTGGTGCAACTTCTGAGGGGATATAACCAGAAGCATCCGAGGACATGGGATAAAAATATGGTATATATACAACATTCTTATAATAGAGCAGTCCACAAATCTATGAGATAGTCCCCATTTGAGACTTGTTTTGGATATTTTCCACCTTCACCTTTGGATATTGCATATGGGCAACAAGAGTGGTGAGGGAAGATATTACAAGAGATGCTTTGAGAGATGAAAAATTTATAAAGAAGATCAGGCATATCCATCTACAACTACAGGAAAGAATGCATAAGTTGTAGGAGAAGTATAAGGCCAAGCATGATCAAAACATAACAGAGAAATCATTCAAGGTGGGAGGCAACATATGGCTATAGTTGAATACGGAGAGTTTGCATGGGCCTGGTAAGAAAACCAAGGCTCTAATGTATGGTCCCTTTGAGATACTGGAAAAGGTGATTGATAATTCCTATCGACTCAGTTTACCACCATATATGTGCATTTACTCAGTTATGAATGTAGAGAATTTGAAACTCTATGAGCCTTCCATGCTAGATCGGGAAGAGGAACATATCCTACCCCCTGTGGAGGATTTGGCACCAGACGCTCAGGCAGAGTTCACAAAAGATATCGGTTTACAAAAGAGTTTAGAAATACAAGACATGAGCAACCTAACCTTTGGAATATTAGGTTGAAGGGACAACTTCTAAGCAAAGTTAAATGGTACACCAAAGAAAAGGTGGAGGAAACATTTCCTCACCTAATTCAGTAAAATATTTTGGGGGCCAAAAGCCTCCCAAAATGGGTAGGTGTGATCCGAATTGGATCATTATATTGTTTGTCATCCATCTTGATGCATTTGGAATGGAAAAAGTGGAGAAATCAGCTCATGGGACCGTTTTTACCGGCGGAACCAAGTTTGGCGAAACAAGGTCTAAAAACTTATGGGAGTGTTTTGAGGCATCAAATGACATTTTTTGGGGGTAAAACTTTGTTGCTTCAACACACACATTTCATGATATTATACACTTAGATACCTTTCCAACGACGTAAGACACACGCAAATCAGAGTCTGTATGCAAAAGTTATGCCACTTAGAAGTTGACCTTCCTGTTTTCACACCTATAGTTCATGAAGATGCCACATCATCCCCTATTATTCATGGGAAAGGTTCTAGCCACATGTTTATGATGTAAAAGAATTTAGATGAGTCTATTTTGTAACTCTAGTTAAGAGTTGATGTAGTCAAAATTAACCACTAGTAGGCTATTGGATTATGTTATAACTGGACCACTAATAGGCTATCGGGTTGTGTTATAACCAGGGCACTAGGAGGAAGAGGCATTCCATTCTTTCGAGAGTATTTTGTTCCATAGATGAGAAAAGATAGCCAAGAGAGATCAGAGGTAGAGCACACAAAGATGATATGTGTACTGTAGCAGCCCACGGGCCACATGCATTACTTCTTTGTACCTATAGCCATATTTCCAAACAGAGAAAGAGAGCGTAGTGGCCTCACCTTCCAGCTAGGTTTTATCCCAAAAGGGTTTCCCATGGAGCATATCTTGTGTCTTGTGTATGTGTGTGCTTATGTTATCGTTCTATATTTTTCTGCATAATTTCCATTCGCATGCATCCACTAATTACAATTAAATCCACAGATCTTAAAGTTCAATAAATTGTAATAGTGTACATTTTTTTAGAGTTTTAATATAATATTATTAGATCTGTTGTGACGAACTGTCCAGTTGAATATCTATGGTAATTTACGAATCAGGAGGACATGTCTTGTCCTGAGCCTCAACATGCAAGCCAAATGCCAGAGGATCGAGAGGGAGGGAAATGTTCGAAAATTCTAGGGACCACCATCCACCACTTGTGAATGTTGATTGAGATAGGCCATCTCAGCAGCCAGCATGGAACAAATAAAGGCTTCATGGTGTACTACATTCGAGTTTAAACATCCAAACTAACCACTCGTGTCAGCCATGTCATCAAGAATTGTCATGTACTATGCAACATATGTATAATGTTGTAAAATTGGTAGGACCCACTAGAAGAAAACACCCCTTCACACCAAAGAAAAATCACACCAAGAAACCCATCAATGTCGCAATTAATTGTAGTCAGAACCACGATGCCACCAACCCCATCCACCAGGCATCATATATAATAATATATAAACTCTTGTCAAGAATGATATGACTCCTACCAAAGAATAACATCAACGCCAATATATGTGCTGAGGGAATGTACCTCATACTGCCCAAACTGATCACCAAGTCTAAGAAATTAACTTCACGCACAAGCCTTGAACCACCTACCACCTAAAGAGAAGGTGTACCTCCAAGAATAGAAATAACATATAGGTTCCATGTAAAGACATGTTTGTACTAGTACACTGCCAAAACTAGTAAGGAGTCAAAGTGTATTAACGATAAGTCAGAAAAACAATGAGAGAGTGTGTCAGCCATAGTATCAGGGATCAAAATGATCCAATAACCCACCAACATGATCATATGTCAGCAAGACATAACCCGATCTCACCCAAGAAACAAGAAATGTACCCTCCAATTTCAGACATGCAGGAAGGCATTCAATGTCTCCATCCACCAAATCAGAGGTATTGTTAGAATCAGGTAGCTGGAGAATTCAAAGAATCGTCAGAAAGTGAGACCCAAGAATATAGACCACCATAGACTAGTGATATGCTAACGAAAATGGTGAACCTATGCTCCATCGAAAAACTTGAATGTATGTGACTAACAGTTACCCCAGGATACTACAAATTCCATAACATAAATAACATATGAATATACAGCTATAACGAAACCAACATCCCATAAACCACCACCCACCAAAATAGAAGAAAAAATACAAGTACGATGGGTTAACAACACCAACAACACCAACATCCCAAACACCTCCACCACCTGCTACAAAACCTACATCTAATGTCTTTGCAAGGTTTCGAAATATTAAATGAAGCTAGCCATTTACTGCATAGAAAAATTATTTTGTCCTGTCCTACAAGTGCATCATCTTCTATGTCAACCTCATACGTACACACCTTACACAGTCTATTCCAAAATGACATGGGTCTTCCTTCGCAGTAGCCAAAAATGTTCTACAATGATGCAATAAAGAATGTAAATTGCACAAATAAGCAGAAGGGAGATATATATCAACTCAGGGATTCGGTATGGAGGTGTCCCCACCAGAGAGAGGTATCACAAGGAAAATAATAGATAGGGTAAGTGGAAAGTATGCAAAAAATACCTCGATTACAAAAGACAATGTCAACCACGTCCAAATATATTCCCCAAGTACCCCCGTACTCTGTCGCAATATTTTTCCAAAGCCTCACTCCTGCCACCAATGAATAGGCTTGTTCCACTTCTATAAAAGTGTTACCCAAATATTTTATTATCCTCTGCTCACCACCACAGTCTCCACCGTAGCACGTAGATAAAAATATCCACCTCTGTACCATAATACTCGTTGAATACACCCCAGAATCTGTAGCCCTCATGCGCGGATCAACTTGTTTGACAAAAACCAAAAATTGCTTGTTCTTACACCGCACAACAATAGCTCCTAAACTCCTCAGCTTGTTCCTCCTCAGTTCCTCAACAACCCTGTAAAGCCTATTTATCAAATCTTCTTCTTCAACAGAGATATCATGAGCAACACAGACACTTTTCTTATGAACTAATAGCATGGATTATCAATACCACATGCCCAAAAAACCATAATTGTTCCACTAAAATATATGTTATTAACGTTATGCTTGAGACATCATGTTAAATTATTGTGGTTCAACTACAAAAAGTAAATTTCCTCCTACATTTGATTGACACTTCCCTAGAGATGTGTAATTTCTATGTCTTTTGAATTGGCTATATGGAACCCCAGATATAAATCAAAAAGTATTGCTCTCCTTCTGCAAAACTAGGCATAATGCAAAGTTTTCAAATACAAAGGCGAGAGACCTAAGTTACCACTCGCCCACGCCATGCAAGAGAGAGGACCATGTAGAAAGAAATAAGCCAATTGTGGACTACTAACATCTAAGGGACAACCTCTTGGCTACCTGCAATCTCATGAGCCGTCGATCAGGAGGGGATAAATTATTTCCATGGAGGTGAAATACCTGTCTCTATTTAATGAGTGATTGAACTTATGACACCTCTATAGCTAGTTCTTTACCTCCTAACATCCTCTAAAGGAGAAATGCACTTCATTGTTGTGAGTTCGACTAAGCAAAATATGCTTATGCTGCAAAGAAACTCGAAGAATCTTCATAATGTTTTTTGAGAAATGTATTTTCTACCCAAAACAAGGGCTTGTTTGTAGCAGTCAGGCTTTAGACCATACAAAGAATGGACAAATCCCTTCCTTTCGCTTCACATTAATAATTTGAGTGGCGTCTTCCATATGCAGAGGTTGTGTCTCCATGCTTGTTGATGCCCTCCACGTCGGGTCTGTGACTGTGGAGAGGACTTAGGTGTGCCAATCCACAAGATGCATATTGTCATTTTCCTTCTTAGCTACCTTCACCATATGTTGTTTTCTTGGTGTCGTAAAACAATACTTCCTCCCCATGCCAACTTGAATCTTCAGATCCCCTATGTGTCAGAGTGATTGTACCATGATGAGAAGAGTGAAGCCACATATTACAAGGGGGGCCACATTTGCATGTCTCCGTGAGAGAGGGGAGGTCATTTGGCCCTTTAATATTTTAGGAATGATCCCTTTTAAAATATATTTTAATTTCATGGGATTGTGCATTGTTTTCAAGAGTGTTTCCATTTTAATATGTCTAGTGGAAACCAAACACCTTCATTTGCTAGGGATTTTGTTTCTTAATTGTGTTGCTTGAGGATTAGGTATATTTCATAATTTTCCAGCCTTGGTAGAAGCTCTTTTACCCTTTTATGATCGCCTTTAGATAGAAATATTTTGAAAGCTAAGAATTTCCTACACTTTCTAAGATTATTTGAGAGTTTCCCAAGATGGTTAAGAGTTGAATAGTTTGGTTACCGTCCTAGTAAATAGCATATGCTTCAGCCTAATTGTTTGATCTTTTCCCAAGCTTCAGGAGAATGTTGTTTTTTTCTTTTATTAGGGCTATGGTAAACCTCTCCCACTACCATCGTTAAATAAAAGTTACTTATTGTAAAATATTAAATATTATAATTTTTTAGTAAAATATTTAGTTTTAAAATTATTAAAATATAAAACTAAAATTATGCATTAATTTTTTTAATAATATATATATATATATATATATATATATATATATAATTGAAATATTACAATAAAAAAATTGAGGGAAAAAATTTAAATAAAAATAAATAAGGATCAAATATAATTTATATGGTTACTCATTATTTATTATGCCCATAGGCGTGTTTCTAGATTTTTAATTTATTTATGTGAAAAAAATAGGTGGAGAGTGGAGATATAACCTCCAATAAATATCTAGGAATCTTCACAGTTATATGGGCACATCAAGGATTTATAATGATTCTATAATAAGTTATGAACTTCTTGAAAAATTATCTGAAATTTTTAATTAAAATAAAATTATTGGCATTACCTATCGCTTTTAGGGAGATTTGATAAATGTAATAAGTATGATACCTTCCATGAATAGCTAATTGGATGGAAAGGTTTGTGGATTCATAAGTTAATAATGTAGATGCCATATAAAATAACCTTACTAAGGGGTTTTGTTTTACATAGCAACCATGGATTATCATTAAGAATGGATTGAGTTGTATTTTAATGGTGTTTTGATTCACAAATTATTTTTAATGATAATCGTCATGTGCAGAAACTAGTGATGAGGGTAGCCACAACTCAATGGGAGAAGTGAAGGCTCTAATCCATCTGACACATGTGTCATGGCTATCCAAGCTTCAACAAACTCTCTAAGTCTTATTTTTGTTGAAAATAAGTAGCTTGCCAATGGGCATTATATGAGTGGGGCCTGTATATGTCCACCTTGGAATTTTGGCAGGCCAATTATCCAATGATGGACATATACAACCCTACTCATTTAATGCCCATTGGCAAGCCACATATTTGTTGTGGTCCTGTCCCCATATAAACACCATTAATGTATTGTCCTCCAACAACATCGTGGATTCCAACGCAACCAACCAGTGAACGGGTATGTTGATGTGTTATTTTTTTTTCTCTTATTATGCTTCAACAATAGCGTAAAACATAATCTCATTCATGGTTCCCCTTGGTATGAAGGTGACGCGTTTTCTCTGTGGAGGGTTCATTCTTGGACTTGGGCTTTCGCACTTCATGATTGACGGACCAGGATTCTCATAATTTCTAAATGTAATCGTCGATTTGCCAATCGAATGTCGCTTTTATCTTAACACCTCAATCGTAGAGAGAACTTCTGAAGCCTTGAAGCCCACTTACAGTCAACTTTGAGCGCAAACGACTCGCTAGCATAAGCCCAAGTAGAAGCAATAGTCTCACCCGTGTTCAAATCTCTGGAGGTGTCACCCATATGACCATAGTGTAGGAGGATACAAGCAATATGAAAACAAGTCCCATCACCAACTCCGGCCTTTGGAGTTTTGGTGTTTGGAATCGATTTGAAGTAGTCCAACCCGTGTTCATACCATATACCATACATATAGTATATGGTGAAGAGCATGTGTTTCCTCCTAAGAAGTCAGAGGTTTAAAAATACAGGGGGGTAGAGTATGTATGCCTTCATACTCTATACCATACATATAGTATATGGTTAAGAGCATGTGTTTCCTCCTACGGGGCCACAGGTTCAAAACTAGAGGAGGGTAAAGTATGTATGCCTTCGTAGACTTAGCAATCAAATCGTTACGCGAAGGTGGGTTCTTTGTCCCACAAACAAAAAAATCTCATACACGAGTTTGGTGTGACCTTAACATTGGATAAAATAATAATAATAAATTTACTATAATCCTACTATATAATTCACCAATCCATATATTTTGTTGAAAAGCCTCTAGGTGTCAAAAAGAGATCTTGATGAGATAAGGAGAACAAAAAATGAGAAACAACCAAAAAGAGGGAAATCATGTAGCTGGATGCATTCAAAGCAGTATCTGGCAATTTTCATAACAGGCTGACAAAATAACATTTCTCGCCTAAGACCGTGGACAATTTTGTGCCCTTACTGCTAGGTTGACACATCAATTATAGGTTCATTGGAAAAATAATATTTCATACTTATTATTGTTTGTTGGGAATTTAATAATCTCCACAGTAGTCTCATTATAAATCTCGATTGTGTTTATAGTTGAAATTGTAGTTCGCACAGCGGCATGATGGCTAGAAATGAAATTCGCAGGAAGCAGGTGGAATTATACGATTTCCCATAGGTTGTGCGAACCCGGCAGTGGGTACATTCATAATTCATGATTTAATGCCTGCTTAATTGAGTGGTGGATGCAAACACGCCTCTACGAAATCAATGGAACCATAGGATTCCAATTTTCACCCAAAAATCTCTCAATGAATGATTGTGAGACAGTGTTGAACAAGAGACCTGCTCCCGTTATTCTTCCACTGTAATCGACAATCGATTTAAGATTTTGGGAATCTTTCGGCAAGTTAACGTGGAAAATCAAGTGCAAATAGCGGTAGCATGATGTTCAGCCGCAATCTAAAGAATATCCAATATGAGTAGATTAAATATACATATTATGGGTTGAAATATATATTATGGAATCTAAATGTAATCTATATTTGTATATAGTTAGAGTAGATTGAATTGTTTATATACAAGTTTATTGCGGTGGATGAATTGTTTTTACAGTTAAAAGTGAGGTGGATGAATTGTCTTTACAGTTAAAAGTGGTTAGAATCCGGGAAATTTTTCTTAAAGAAATCTTACTTTTGTATATAGTTAGTGTAGGTTGATTGTTTATGTACAAGTCTATCAACGCAGACGAATTAAAAGTAGTGGGAATATACTCAATTTTTTTTAAGAAATCTTATTGTGGTAGTGTTTGAATTATATTTTTATGGTGGAAATTGGTGGAAATGGATTAAGCACTATCAAAAACTTCTTAGGCACCCAAAATTTTGAAGTTTGACAGCTATAAATTAGATTACAAAAATCCCTGCCCCATTTTATCAAAATATTGTCGGAATTTCCAAGATTTTAAGGGCAAAAAAAATAGTCTAGTTAGACTATGGCTATTTAATGCACTATTTTTTTATAGTAATTATATATAAATTATAGTTTAATGTTTTCCATGTGATTATTGTCGAAAACCATCTTAATAATTTTGATATGGATCACAGAAGTCTAAATTAAACAATAGTTTAATGTCATTAGTTCTTTATTTGCTTGTTTGTAGTGTAGCATTGATTATGACAATTTCTAATGTTTAATTTTATAAATTATTAAAATATTTTTGAATTCTGGCTTCTATGATCCATATTACATTAAGTCTTTTAGGTAGAAATCGCATTGGAGAAATTTTTCCCGACGCGTTTCGAACCAGCTAGTGTGGTTCATTATCAGATGCAGATCATGACACATGCTTAAATAGAAGGCGATGTAGAGACCAAAAGAGCATAAAATGGCTAGTTTAGGAAAATTAATATTTTAATAATGATTTTTAAGATCAAATAATATTCATATAACGGCTAGTATAAGAATAATAATATAATAATAATAAGAAGAAAGATTGAAAACGTAAACATTAATAAGAAACTAACAATCCAAGTCAACCAAATACAGCAACAGAGTATAAATAAATAAATATAATATATATATATATATATATATATATATATATATATATATATATATATATTTTAATTTTAATTTAAAAAATAATTTGTTAGCAGTTCATTGACTTGAAAGTTTGTGTGTCTTATTTCAGGGTTCTTGACAAGTGTCCCATGTCACCCATGAAATTTGGCCACCTTGACAACTCGCCTTGTAATCAAACTAAATCTACACTATTAAAGTAAATTATAATCATATTAACTAAAACTGAATAAAATTAACAATACAATCAAACTAAAAAATGAAGTTAAAAAATCAATAATTCAAATTAAACTATAAACTAAAAAGGAACAATATAAAAATATATTAATTAAGAACAAAAAATATGAAGTTAAACTAAACTTAAATATTATAAAAATTGAAATAACAAAACAAAACTAAAAACTAGCCTAGATCCATCTTAACTCTGTATCTATCAAGCGTTGATAGGGAGCAAATCTATCGAAGTGCAAACCTATTTTTTAAGTGCAAAACTTGAGGAAAGGTTTACACCTCGACAAATTTGATCCCTCTCAACGTTTGATAGATATGGAGTTAAGATGGATCTAGGTTGGTTTTTTTCGTGTGCGGCCAAGAAAAATCTATCGAATATATGATTAATTTTATCAATAATATGTAAAAACATCTAATATTAATATAATCATTTTAAATATGCTAAATATCTCTCAGATTAATCTAGTCATTTTAATTTTAAATTTGCTTAGTTACCTCAATTTGTTGAGATGATAAATATTGTTAATAGCTTTAATGATGTAAAATGACAAAATAAAAATTTGAATGTAATAGTGTTGAATGATAGAAAATGTGAATAATAAGAATGTAGTCAATTACAAATAGTCTTCATTGTGATCAAACTAAAACTATTTTATTCTACTATTCTTATTGTCACCCTTGTTAGTTTTGTCATATTTGCATATTGATTAGATGAAAAGGACAATTGAAATCATAAACCATTTAAATCTTTAGCTCGAGCTGTCGTAGTAAACATAATGCCTTGTCTCTCTTACTCTCCAATATTAATAAGTTGAATTCATATAACACAAAAATCAATGTACATTCCCAATAGTTTTGTGTGCTTACACTGAAATCAATGCACATTGTCAATCCAATCACTTTAAAATTAATCTACCATCATACATCCAATTACATCAAATCAGAAATCAACATCTACACTGAGATCAATGAATCTAATGCAAGCATTCAAATAAGATTAGAAAACAACTTACACTAAAATCAACAAATCTAATGCAAGCAATCAAATAGGATTAGAAATCAACATCTATACTCAAATCGATGCATCTAGTGGAAGTAAGCAAATAGGACTATAAACCAAGATCCACACTGAAATCAATGCATTTAGTGCAAGTAATCAAATAGGATTAGAAATCATTGCATTTAGTGCAAGCAATCAAATAGGATTAGAAATCATTTACAGTGAAATCAATGCATCTAGTGCAAGTAATTAAATATAATTAGAAATCAACATCTACATTGAAATCAATGCATCTAGTGCAAACAATCAATTAATAGGATTAGAAATCACCATCTACACTAGAATCTATGCATTTAGTGCAAGAAATCAAATAGTATTAGAAATCATCTGCATTGAAGTTAATGCATCTAGTGCAAGCAATCAAATATCATTAGAAATCAACATCTACACTAAAAGTAATGCATCTAGTGGAAACAATCAAATAGGATTAGAAATTTCCATTTACACTGAAATCAATGCATCCAGTGCAAGAAGTCGGCTTCCCTCTCTCCTGCTCCATCTATATATTTCTCTCCCTCCATCTCTCCTTCTTTGTCTCTCTATCTCACTCCCAAAACACACACGCTCTCTCACTCCATATTTATTAATCTCTATGTCCCTCCCTCCCTCTCTCCATGTCTCTCTTCTTCCATCTCTTCACCTTCCATCAATATCTCTATCTCCCTTTGTCTCTCTTTATCACCTAAAACATACACTCTCTTTCTCCAATCTATCTATCTATCTATCCCTCCCTCCTCCTCTTCCTCTCTCTCTCTCTCTTCCCCTTCTCTCCCTCTCCCCCACTTCTCTCTCTTTCCCCCTATTGTCCTATGTCCCTCTCTCTCCATCTTCCTTATCACTCCCTATGTCTTTCTCCACCTTTCTCTCTTTACGTATTTCTTCTTACCTCCATCTCTCCCCCCCTCCAACTTCATCTCTCTTTCCCTCCCTCTCTCCACTCTCTCGCATCATCACTCTTCCTTCCTCTCTCTCCCTTTCTCTCCCACCTCTCTCTCTCTCTCTCTCACCAACTTTGTTACTATATCCCTCCCGCTCTCCTTCTATCCCCCCTTCTTTCCATCTCTCTTTTTTTGTCTCTTTATCTCACCACCAAACATACACACACTCTCTCCATCTCTCCCTTGTGATTCCCTCTCTCTCTCCACTTCTCACTCTCTATGTCTTTCTTCTTTCCTCCCTCTCCCCCCTTCCAACTCCATATCTCTATCCCTCCCTCTCTCCTCCTCTCCCGCTTCCTCTCTCCTCCTCCCTCTAAAGTCCTCTCTCTCTCTCTCTCTCTCTCTCTCTCTCTCTCTCTATATATATATATATATATATATATATATATCTCTTCCTCCATTACTCTTCTCCTCTCGCTTATCCTTCCTCCCTCTCCCTTTCTATCCTACCTCCCTCTCTCTTCCCCCGTCTCTCTCTCTCTCTGTTTTCCCTCCAATCCTCTCTCTTTCCCCATCTCTCTCTCCCTCCCTCTCTCTCTTTCCAACTATGTTACTATATCCCTCCCTCTCTCCTTCTCTCCCCCCTTCTCTCCATCTCTCCTTCTTTGTCTCTTTATCTCACCCGTAAACATACACACTCTCTCTCCATCTCTCCCTTGTTACTCCCTCTCTCTCTCCACTTCTTACTCTCTATGTCTTTCTTCTTCCCTCCCTCTCTACTCCATCACTCTATCCCTCCCTCTCTCCTCCTCTCTCTCAAGTCCTTCCTCTCATCCTACCTCTCTCCCCCTTTCTCTCCTATTTCCATCTCTCTTCCCCCATATCTCTCTCTCTCTCTCTCTCTACCCTCCAATCCTCTCACTATCTGCCTCCCTCTCTCCTTATCTCTCTCCCCACTCCATCTTTGTGTCTCCCAAAAAAAAATTAAGGATGAAATTTTATATTAAATTTTAAAAACCTTGGCGAATATTCCTTGTCCATAATATGCAAATTATAAAATGTTTGGTAATATTTTTGTAAAAATATTTAGATATCCAATGATTTTATATTAATATATATTAAATTTTGGAAAATTTTAAAGTAAAATCATTTTGTATTGTAAAATATGGGCGAATCATTTTTAGGAAAAATGGAAAATTAATGATTCATTTTTTGGAAAAAAACATGCAAAATTAGCCCCTAAAATTTTCCTTTTCTCTCTCTCCCTCTCTTACCCTTCTCTACCTCTCTCACTCCTCTCCCCCTCTATCTCTTCATTCCTCCTCTCCCCTCTCCTTCAGTTTATCTCCATCTTTCCCTTGGCACTCCCCCTCTATCACTCTATGTCTTTGTTCTTCCCTCCCATATATATCTAGAGTTAATATATATCATGATGTATTAATATATATTATAATATAACAAATTTAATATTCTATCAATCCAAAGTTATTAAATTTAATAATATTAATATTATAATATATTAATATGAATATTAGGGTTAATAATATTTTTTTGATGGTATTAATAATAATTTGGCCAATGGTATTTCGCCTATAGGCTTCACCCAAATAAAACATCTTTTTTGAGTGTTCGTAAATATAAAGTAGATTATGGAGTAAATATAAACAAGAGGTTTTATTTATTTACCATGGTATTTGGCCCATAGGATTGCTATATAATTAGATATTGATTTCTAGTCCTATTTGATATATTTTTATTTATTTACCATACCTCTTTATACCTCTTTTTATATTTATTTACTTACCATACCTCTTTTATAAATATGGTATTTGGTCCATAGGCTTTTCCTAAATAAATATAAAAAAAAAAGGTTTTATTTATTTATCATACCTCTAGTTTATTTATATTTTTATTTATTTACCATACATTTTTTAAGTGTTCTTAAACCTCTTTATATTTTAAATTTATATTGTGTTTATACATAATAATAATTAGACTAATTTTTATATAGGATCGACATTAGATTAAAAGTGTTAAACATTACATGTTTATGTGAGACCTAGCCCCATACTGGGTTGTAGAGCACCTCTAGGCGCAATTAAAAGTAACAACTAAACCACATTTAAAACTAAACTAAAACAGCTAAAAGTCTATTGCACTAAGTAAAACTAACTAAATAAGTCTATTGTGGTAAACTACAAACTAAAAGATAATAATATAAAATTATGTTAACTAAGTGTGAAGTTAAACTAAACTAAATTATTATAAATATTGAAATAACCAAATTAAACTAATTAAAATAAAACTAAAGTAATAACTAAACCACATTTAAAACTCAACTAAAACAACTAAAAATCTATTACACTAAGTAAAAATAAAGAGAATAGAAAAAGATACATTGTTACCTCATAGATCTACCACAAAGTCGGAAACAACTCTTGTATGTAGGTAGTAACTAACTTCCCACGACTACCAAAACCCAAGGAAGTGGGTGTGATTAAGGGTCGACACTCACTCAAACTACCCTACTATCTCGAGGGAGAGAGTTTGTGTTACACATTTTTTTCCTTTGTAGTTTTTTGCAATGATCATACAAAGCGGGGGAGTCTAGCAATCATTTGTGGGATGGTTCTCACAACCATGATTCGACTTAATGTAAATGTATCCTTGTTTATTGTTGATGCAAGTTGTTTGCCATAAATTTGAGCAAGGGTGGGGCGTTTATTGACATTGTCATAAAGGTGCATCTTTGGCACTTCTCATATTGTCAAGCATCTGATTATCTGCTTTAGTGAGGACGCACACTCACTTTAACGTGCAGACACTCATGTTAATCATCATATGTCCAGCACTACCAATGACTTCCCCGTTATTCAATCATTGACTTACTTTGCAATTAGAATGACTTGCACTTTGATCCTAACTCGGGCTTTACTAATTTCTTTCATTTTGATGGGTTGTCATGTCTAAGAAAAAATAAAAAATGGATTATTGGATCAATAACTAGAAAATATTAATAGAAGTGACAAATGAAAATTGCAGAAGAAACCATATTTACACTGTTGTATGATGTTACATTCATTCTTTGTACCTTTCTCTCAATTGATGGCAAATAAAATTTGTTGAAATTCAAAATTTGTCTGGTTTTACACAAGCAGTCCACTTGTATAGCATGGTTAACGAGGCTTGAACCCTCACCAATCCATAACATGGTTCATTTTTTGCTATTTGAACTTAGGACTCTTTGCACACAGCCATAATAACTATACTGTTCAAAACTAGATGATCACATTTCCTGCGATATTGTGGTTTACCAAGGCTTTCCCAATTGTGAATTCATGTTAATGTAGTTAGCATTGGTTTAGTGTTAATGCATTGGTGTTGTTACCGGTGACCTCCATGTTCATGCAGTCTTTGTGGATGAGGCTAGTTGTAAGCCCTGGATGACTTTCACAGAAAATATGCCCTTCAATTATTGCTTCATAGCCAAAGGTCATTGAATTGTAGAGCCGATCTTCTAAGGAGGTTTATCCTTTTCAGTCGAAACTATTCGACCGACCAAAATAAAAAAATAATGCCACAATGATAGTTAAATTTAATTGAGGTTAATTTGGTTTAGTTCTAGATGTTGAGAGGATCAGTCTTCTCCCCACTTTGGGTCCAAATCCCAATTATAACATGATTGTTTTTTCCTAAATTATTAATTGGAACATTCTATGAACCAATTGTTAATTGGGATTGGAAGAGTATCAATAACCCCAATTGTTAATTGGGATTGGAAGAGTATCAATAACCTCATTTTTACTTCTAAACTAAATGCAAAACCAAGAAAGATAAATTACATTAATTTGAAATAGCAATTTTCCATCGCCAATAGCAACCTCATTCTTTCCTCCAAACTAAAGTGCAGAACAAAATAAGATAGATTAAATTCAACCGAAATAACAAATGTCCCTTGCCAACTTATATTTAAAAGGAGAAGATCAACACGACTCAAATAAAAATGGAACGTGTTGTTAGTGTGTTATGTTTGTATTACGTATGAAGGATTTTCATCATACTTTTGAGTTTCGATTCACTCATCATCATGGGTTAAGAAGGTGTTAGAAATGTCGCAGATGGAGGAGGAGGGTAGTATTATTTGATATTATTAAAAATTAAAAATTAAAGAATAATGATAATTGAAAGGGATAAGAAATAAAAATTGTTAGGTTTGGAGCCATCATCTTAATGATATTGCTTATGTGTGGAAAACTGAGAGCGCTGTGCTGAGCCGACTGCCGCTGAGCTGAGACTTCGGCCCTGCGGCCGCCTGAGGGCTTTCGAGGGGTGCAGCCAGACTGTCTTCCTGGCAGACGACCTCTCTGCAGGCTGATATGAGCATCAACTGATCAAAGAGCGTTGTGCTGAGCCGACTGCCACTGCATCGAGCTGAGACTTCGGCCCTGCGGCCGCCTGAAGGCTTCCGAGTGGTGCAGCCAGACCGCCTTCCTGGCAGATTAGATCGACCACTCTGCAGGCTATTCTGAGTGACTATGCCCGGAGAGATCTAGGGGAGCTCGACGAGCTGAGATCTCCCTCATGGAGTCTTCTTCGCCCTCCCCTACTGAAGCAGAGGCCTTCTCAAATCTGTTGAATTCGCTGCCAAAAACGAAAACTACAGAGGCGTCGAAATTTGTGAAACGACTTGATGATATTCCAGAGATCTCGCTCCCGCCTGAGAAACCGATCCAGGTTGCCCTTTCTTTGTCTGAACGTGCCTTGGTGGGACAGTTCACTGGCCTCTGGCCCTCCCCCAGATCCACTGAAAGCTGGGTCTCAAGGAACTGGGCGCCTCTGATATCGGGCAAAGTCACTTCTTACTTTCTGGGGAAGGGTTTCTTTCTATTCGAATTTTCAGAAAAGGAAGATAAGGATCTGATCTTCCGAAATGGACCCTACTTCATGGGCCCTCAAGGACTGTATCTCAATAAGTGGACGCCAGACTTTGATCCAGCAGTCGACGTGCCCACTGCCGTGCCTGTGTGGGTTAGATTGCCTAACCTGCCAATGCATTGTTGGAACTGGGAATCCCTTAAGCACATCGGGAATACCCTGGGTAAATTCATTGACCGAGCTAACAACAAAGATCAATATGATTGTGCGAGAATTTGTGTTGAAGTTGACCTTGAGGTTGGCCTGCCAGAGGCAATAAAGATCAGAGTTGGCAGTTGGACGCATCTCCAAAAGCTGGATTATGAACAGTTGCCGTTCAAATGCAGGAAGTGCCAGGTCTATGGCCACTTCACCAGAGGATGTCCAAAAAACGCTGAAACAGAGAAAGGCAAAGAGGACGGGTGGATGCAGGTCAAAAGGACAAAAAGCAAAGCCCCAAAAACAAGAAATGTCAATGGGAAACCAATTCAAATGGGGTCTCAAAAGCCACATAGGGAAGAGCAAGGAAATAAATTTATACAACTCAGCTCAGCATCAGAGGAAGTCCATGAGTTAGAGACACAAAAGGAAGAATCGGCTCAAAAAGATCCCCCCCAGGAACCAAAGCAAACAGGTAGCAAAACAGACATAATGGAAGATACACCCTCAAAAGAGGCTGAGGAAGTACAAGGTTCAGAGGATTCAGAAGAAGAAGGTGAGATAGGAGAAACACAAACCTCGGCCAGAAGATCGTTGAGGGGCAGAAAATCAACCCATGAGAAAAGAGAGCAGGAGACATACAAAGACAAATTGCAAGGAAGCCAACCCACCCTCGAGAAACTCCTAGCTAAGGCTCCGAAGATGAACAGAAATCCACCCCAAAGCTCTAAAGGAGCTCTCCACTCCAAAAATAAGTAATGAGAATCGTCTCCTGGAATTGTAGGGGTATGGGGAGCAAAATCAAGGAAGAAGCAGTAAAAAATTTGATAAGATCTGAATATCCTGACATACTTCTCATCCAGGAGACTAAAATGGAGGACAAGGCTTTCCTCCACATAGGTAAAAATCTCTGGAAAAAAAGTGAAGGGCAAGCAGTCTCAGCCAGAGGTGCCTCAGGAGGTCTGGGTACCCTCTGGAACCCAAGCAAGCTCACAAGGGTGAAAGAGATCGCCAACACCCACTGGCTATTCTCAAAACTAAAGCACGTTGATTCAGATGAGACTCTTTGTCTCTTTAATGTGTATATCCCGGTCAATGCAGGAGAAAAAAAGAATTGCTGGGAATCTATCAGAGAGCTGGCAGAATCTGAATATCTAGCAAATATTATCATCACTGGAGATCTTAACCTTACACTATCTACGGCTGAAAAACGTGGTGGGAGCATAGTAAGGGATCCAGCGCGAGAGTGGGCTGAAGATCTAATCCAGGATTGGGACTTGATCGACATCAAACCTTCGTCGGGCAAGTATACCTGGTCCAATAAAAGGCTTGGTCCAGGCCACATCGCTGCAAGGTTAGATCGATTTCTTGTTCAAAGCTCTTTTTTACTTCTTGGTCTAGATACTAGAATGCATATTCTTCCATGCAGTGTCTCTGATCACAGGCCCATTAAGCTAGATCTCTCGGCTCATTGGGATAAAGGCCCCACTCATTTTAAATTCAATCCTCTCTGGATCAAGGAGCAAACCTTCTTGCAATTAGTAAAGGATATGTGGAAGCAACCAGTGAATGGCTCTCTGTTCTTTGTGTGGGAGGAAAAACTTAGGAGAGTGAAGGCAGCTCTTAAAGTTTGGGCAAAATCTCTCCCAAACCCTACAGTGGAAAGAAAGAAGTTACAAGAGCAGCTAGAAACCCATCAACTTAATTCAGAAAATGAGGAGATCACAAAAGAAATCCTTGAAAAAGAAGCAGATCTCCAACAAAAGCTGCTTAAAGCAAGCCTGGCCGAGGAAGAATATTGGAGGACCAAATCTCGCAGGCTATGGCTCAAGGCAGGTGACAGAAATACATCCTTTTTTCATAAACAAGCTCAAGCTCGAAAAAACTCCAACAACATCACCGAAATCAGGGAAGAGAACACTATTTATAGAGACACTCAAAGCATAAAAAATGTGGCCTTTCAGCACTTTAAAAAGTTGTATAGCGAAAAAGAGGAACAAGCTCAAATTCCATTGACTGTAAATGAGGTTCCCAAGCGGATATCTAACAGAAAGAATCAGTTCTTGGAAGCAGAAGTCACAAACAATGAAATCAAAGCCGCCCTCTTCTCTATGGAGCCGGACAAGGCTCCAGGCCCTGATGGCTTTACAGCCAGATTCTTACAGCACTGTTGGCAGATTATCGAAAAAGATTTGTGTAGGATGGTCTGGAAGTCTCAAAACTGTTAGAAGATATGGGGAAGCACTAATTTAGCTTTCTTGGCCCTTATCCCCAAGGAAATAGGTGCAAATTCCTTCTCCAGATTCCACACTATTTCACTTTGCAATATTGGCTATAAGCTGATAACAAAAGTGATAGCGAACAGGTTGAAAACAATTCTCCCGGACATCATCCCAGAGAATCAGGGGGGCTTCATTCAGGGAAGACAGATAGCAGACAACTATATTTTGGTTCAAGAAGCAATCCACTCAAGTTTGGCCCGGAAGGAGAAAGGAATGGTTATCAAACTTGATCTTGAAAGTGCCTTTGATAGGGTTAGACACAGATTCTTGCTGGAGGTTCTACATAAATTCGGGTTTGGGCATAAGTTCATCAATTGGATCAAGGCTTGCATTAGTGAGCCATGGATTGCCCCTCTGGTAAACGGGAGAGCCACGGACTTCTTCAAAGCCTCAAGAGGGCTGAGGCAAGGGTGTCCCCTCTCCCCCTTGCTCTTTGTCCTCCAAGCATCAGTATTAAGCTTCCTCTTGAACAGAAAACAGTCAGAGCAAGAAATAATGGGAATAAACATTGCAAGAGGAGTAAAAAGTATAAATCATGCGCTGTTTGCTGATGACTCTCTGTTGCTGGGAGCCGCTTCAGTGGTTTTGGCAAACCGATTTAAAGAGGTAGTGGAAGAGTATTGTGCAGACTCAGGAAGCAAGCTCAACAAAGGCAAATGCCAAGTTTATTGTTGGAACACCTCTGCCAGATTGATCCAAGCTATTTCTAATTGTCTTGGTTTCACAACCTCCGCTGCTTGGACTTCATTCAAATACCTGGGGCTCCCTGTCTTTCAAAAAAGGATCCTCAGCAGAGATTGGATGCCGCTGTTGGAAAAATTCAAGCTTAAAATTCAGTCCTGGGGATATAATTGGCTCAATCTAGCAGGCAAGACAGTATTGATAAAGTCTGTATTGAATAGCCTGCCCATCTTTCAGGCAACAGTTATGATGGCGCCCAAGGGTATAATGAGGAAGATGGAGGAGTATATAAAAAAAAAAATTGGAAAGGGGGCAAAGGCAACGAGAGAAAAATCCCATTACTAAGCTGGAATATGATCTCTCTGCCTAGATCAGAAGGTGGTTTAAACGTTAAAAATCTCAACATCCAAAGCACAACGATGGGTGCCAAATTGGTTTGGAGGATTATCGCTCCAAAACCGGGTTGGGCACAACGGGCCTTGTGGAAAAAATACTACGGAGGGCAGAGAATGCGCTGCCTGAGCAACTCAAAGGGAATAGCAGGTACGCCGATCCACAAACACTGTGAAAACTCCGTAGCTCTGATCAATCAGCACGCACATTGGATCCCAGGGAACGGACAGCGAATACACATCTGGGAAGATAGCATTATGGGAAGCGATCCGTTGGCAGAAGATCACTCATTAGCCACGCTGAGAGAATGGATGAACTCAGAAAATATCAAAACTTTGTGGGATCTGTCCCTCTGGGACAATGGAGATTGGTGGCGGTGGAAGCATCTGGAGGTGCCTGCGAATCTTGTTCACGATTACGCTGTCCTCCTTGCTCATCTGAAAGGCAAAGCTCCGTTGAACATAAGGAAAGCTGATACCAGAGGCTGGGGACCGATCCCTGGCAATTATACGGTTTCTAAGGGATATGCCCAACTCACACGAATTCCCAGCGCTCCGCCTGATCCGAGGCCATGGCAGGGGGTTTGGTCTTCAGAAACGCTGCCCAAAGTGGATACCTTCTGCTGGCTGCTATGTCACCACAGAATCCTGACAGAAGACAGACTCAAGAAAATTGGGTACTCAGGGCCATCACGCTGTTCTCTGTGTGAGGATCATGAGGAAAACGCGTCTCACATGATGTTATCCTGCAAGTTCGCTGCAGACTTGTGGAAGGAGGCCTTAGAGCCATGGAACTTGAACTTTGGACCATTCAACCACTGCTCAGAGCTTTTTTCTAAATGGAAACGAATTTATCCAGGGGGCATTGTTCAGAACTCGCAAATCAGAGATGCATGGCACGCCCTACCCAAGCTAATCTACTGGCATATCTGGTTAGAAAGAAACCAAAGGATTTTTATGAATAAGAAGAGTGTTCCTAAGCTAATATGGGTTAAAATTAAAAGCCATCTTAAAGAATTTTTGGGAGATCAGATAAGCATAAAGGACCTCACGGAACAAGATATAGTCTGGGGTACCTCCCTGGATCTCCACCTCTCAGACACTGTAAACAATCCCCCCCCACCCTTAAAGTCTTGGAAAATTTGATTAAATGACTCAGAGTTTTCCGAATTCTGCAGCAAAAAGGTGACGAAAGCACTCTTCTTTGACGGTGTAGCTAAAGGAAATCCTGGCAGATCTGGAGCTGGTGGGGTTATCAAAAGTGCAGAAGGTATAATGGAAGCTAGCTATGCTTGGGGAGTGGGCGTCAACACCAGTATTCAAGCTGAAGCACTAGCTCTCCTCCAGGGTCTCAAGGTGCTTAAGAAATTGGGAATCAGAGAGGCAGTGGTTTTTGGGGATTCTCAGATTATTATAAACGCCATGGTGGACAATTCACCTCCCTCTGATTTAAGACTATCTAGATTGCTGAGCAGAATCAACACTCTTAGATCCTCCTTCCATAAGCTGGAATTTCTTCACATAAAGAGGGAAAACAACAAAGAAGCAGACGCTGAAGCCAATATAGCAGTTAGTCTCCCTCTCGGAAATTATATAAGAGACGGAGAAGAAGGCTGGGATCCCATCCCCTAGCAGCCCAATAAAAATGTATTATTGTTTTCTGCTGAAGCAATTTGTTTGCACTTTTAAATTAGGACAGATAGAAAATTCTGCTAGAAGAACAGAATGTAAAATCAGAAAGATCTTGAAGAGGACAGCCATATGGTTACTGGATGAGGCAAAAACTGAGCCCCTCTCCCCCATTTTGTAATCTGAATTGAGGCATTTCAGCCAAGAAGGAATATTATCAGAAGAAATTTCGGCATAAATCACATTCAGAAAATTCTTCTGATAATTTGTTATGGATCAAAGAAGGAATATATCAGTCTAACCGTTTCTTTAAAAAAAAAATAAAAAATTGTTATGTAATTTGATTTAATTATAATAGGAGAGGGAGAAGAGAGATAAGAATTAGAAAAATGAAAAATTAATTAATAATGAAGATTGACTATTAAATATGGTATATAAAAGAAATTTTCAAATAATGAAAGTTTAATATAAAATGGATTTAGAAAGTGAAAATAGAAGAAATTAATGTCATGAAGTCAATTAAGTTTTCTTAAAAATCCAATACAAGGTAAGCAGATCCCCAAACTATAAGTCTTATAAATTTAGAAATTTAATCAACTCTCAAAGCCGTTATTTGTATGCTAATTCTAGAAACACATGGTGATTTAGATTGGATCATTATATTGTTTGCCATCCATTTCGATGCATTAAGAGTGGAAAAATGGAGGAATTAGCTCATGGGAGTGTTTTTACTGACGGGACCCAGTTTGGCAAAACAAGGTCTAGAACCTTTTGGGAGCGTTTTAAGGCATCAAATCAATTTTTTGGGGTAAAATTTTTTTGCTTTATTGCAGCACCTTTTCATGTAATTCTACAAACATAGATCTCTCCAACGACATAAGGAACACGTCAATTGGAGTTAGCATGCGAAAGTTATGCCACTCATAAGTTGACCTTCTTGTTTTCACACCCATAATTTGGGAAGATGCCATGTTAGCCCCCATTATTCCTGGAAAAGGGGCTAGCCACGTGATTATGATGTAAAAGGCTCTAAAATAGTTTATATTGTAAATTTGGTTAAGAATTGAGGTAGTCAAAATTAAC
The DNA here is from genome assembly GCA_031772625.1 of Pinus tabuliformis. NCBI lineage: Eukaryota > Viridiplantae > Streptophyta > Pinopsida > Pinales > Pinaceae > Pinus > Pinus tabuliformis. The sequence goes on along the minus strand of CM062816.1, from coordinate 450,300,200 downwards.
CACTAGTGGGTTATCGGGTTGTGTTATAACTAGACCACTAGCAGGAAAAGGGATTTCATTCTTTCGACTGCATTTGTTTCATAACTGAGAAAAAATAGCCAAGAGGGATAGCGAGGTAGAGCACACAAAGAGGATTTGTGCACTATAGCATCCCATGGGCCACAAGCCATATTTCTTTATAGTTGCAGCTATATTTTCAGAAAGAGAAAGACAACGGAGTGACCTCACCTTTCAGCTAGGTTTTTCCTCAAGAAATGGTTTCCCAGAGCAAATCTTATGTCTTATGTATGTGAGCTTTTATTTTGTCATTTTCTATTTTCTACCTAATTTCCATTCATATGCATCCACTATTTACAGTGAAATGTACAGAGCTAGAAATTCAATAAAACTGTAATAATGTAGAATTCCAAATTTTATGCATAATATTATGAGATCTGTTATGATGAACTGTCCAATGTTATGATGAACTGTCCAATGGAATATCCATGGTAGTTTAGGGATCACGTGACTAATTAAAAATATGAACAACTAATTGATATGGTATTTTTTTATTTACAATATCTATTTTGGCATGGATATAAATTCTATTTGGCTGCATTTATTAGTTGTATGAACTCTCTTTAACGACCATTGTATTAATTTATTATCCAATTATCTCTTCATTAACTTTCTTAGGTCGCGTAAGTCCGCGTATATCTCAAGTTGATGTGAGGAAGTTTTCACCTTAGCATCCACTTCAAAGGTTCAAGTAAGTTACTGAGTCCATCATCTGAATATTGGTATCAGAGCCCTGTTCTAGTCCTGAGTTTATAAACTACAGACAGAGCCTAAAGAAAGCCAGGCAGCCTTCGAAAAGCTTTTGTTCTACAACTGCTGAGTAGATAAACGCTTTCTTTAGTCCATCTCTGGTATAGTTTGTAAAACATGGCAAATCTCTTACGCTCTTTTTCTACAATCGATCGTAAAGTAATCACTGAAGTTTCTTCTCGCTCTCATGAGTCTGAAATAGATAATACTGAAAATCATGAAGTAGTTGAAACTCCTGCAAATTGGAATCCTCCTGCACTACATGCAACTGATGTATATAAACTTCCGATGTCTTTTGTGTTGAAAAGAAAATCCTTTTTAAAAGAAGTCGAGGTTACTATAAAGATTTCAGGCCCGTCTGTTCAAATTCTTGCTTTGAATTTATTCTCTGATGATGAGATAAAGAAATTCCGTCAGTATGTCAAGGAGAAGAAGTACTCTTATCTTCATTTTGGGGGGATAAGAATAGGTCTAGCACCTCTGTTTCGTCATGGTATAAATACTCCTTGTATTGCTGAATTGTTTGACACCCGTCATCAAACCTATGATAGTGCAAGAATAGGAACCATCATGGGAAATCTGTCCACTGGATGTCAATATGGAACCATATTCCCAGATTACTCTATTAGTCTAAATGATGCACATTTAAAAGATTGCTGGAAACTTCTGACTGGAGTTCAAGGTCTTGATATGGCTGAAGATAGTGAATACCTTTCTGCAATTGTCCAAGCCTCGTTTCAGTTGACTAACACTGCACATCCCAAACTGAAACAACCTATTTTAAAAGACTGTGTTACAGTTGGTTTATCTAATGCACAGGTCGAAGGTGTACTGTATGATCCTTCTGAGTTACCAAATAACTGGTACTTTCAATATAAATCAATTGTTGATGAAAGAAAACCTGAGTCTAAGCTTAAGAGGGTATCAATAGACAATGGTCAAGTAAAATTGATTCCTGCCAAGCCAAAGATACCTAAACCAGTAAGCAGACCTCGTCGATATGTGTTTCCGATTGCTCCAAGTGAAGTTCCTTCAAGTAGTTCTAATTTGTCCACAGTTGAAGAAGATAGTCCTTCTAGACCTCAGTTGTCCTCTACTGAGTTGTATATACCTGAGTCAAAACCTTTTCTTCCTGTAAATAAAATGCATCGGGTAGGTCATTTTCCTGCTGTAGAAGAATGGCAGTATGCCAATCGTCGTTTTGTTAAAGGTGGCAAGTGGCCTCCTAGAACCAAGTTCTGTACAACCTCTTCATCATCCAAGCAACCATCAACAAGAGCTGATTGTGCTCCTCTCATAGAACACAATACACAGAATCCTAATGATCTGGATCAGACTTACCAGATTGGTAATTATCTGACCACATGGTGTGCACATGCTGAAGATGTGCTTGATGATTTAGGTTGCCAGAGTGAGTTAATCCTTGCCAATCTCAAATTATTGCAAGATGAACAACAAGCTGACAAACAAAGAAGAGAGGCTAAAGAAAGAAGAAGGAGAGAAAAGAAGAAAAAAGAATCACAGCCTCCAAAATTTTCTAAAAGCATGGATATTCCTCAAAGTTGGGATACTAGTGAATCTCAAGATGAAAATACCACTGAATCAAGTAGTCAAGTTGGACACAAATTAGAAATGCCTAAACCAGTCCAAGTCCACAAAAATAAAAGTGAATTAGCTACTTTTGAAAATGCTGCTACTTTGTTCCCATCTTTTATCATGCCATCTCTCCAAAAAGAAAATGTGTTTAATGAAGCCAAGTACCCAAGGGTAGAAGAAGATTTATTTCCTACCAATTCATCTGGTTATGTTCTAGATTTAGATAAATCTAAAAATCCAGCAGAATCTATTCGAGTCTGGATTGGTGCTCTCTACCAGATGCAAGTTGTTTCAAAATTGGATAATTTTTCAATCTTCCTTCTAGCCGAAAAAAGAATGGCCGGTATTGTGTTTGATTGGTGGATGGGTGGAACAGATGAAGAAAGGAGAAATGTTGCAATGTCAGGTTTAGCCACATTAGAAGTTTTATTGCTGACACAATTTGTTCCTGAACCTGTTGATGAGAAAAAGCAACTTATTACTGATTTAACAAGAATGGAATTAAAAGATTTAAAGGATCTGAATCATTTTGGAAATGACTATATGTCCAAGGTATACAAAGCAAATCTAGCAAATGATTCTACTCAAAAGATTTCCTTCTTGTCTAAGTTGCCAGGAAATTTAGGAGATATGATAATGAAAGATCTGGAAGTCCAGGGCAAAAAGATAGATCAAACCTATTGGATAGATCTTTTATTCAGATGTCAGGAAAAGGTTAAATATTTATGTTGGCAAAAACAAATTCATGATGTTTCTCCAAATCTGAATGTATGTCGTTCTGTACTTCCATGGACACCTTTTAAGAAGAGAAGATCCAAAAGGTATGGAAAATACAGAACAAAGCATGTTGCAAATCCAAGGCGACCATTCAGAAAATTCAAATATCTGAAAAAGAGAAGGCAGCCCAAAAGAGACAATGCTTGCTTTATCTGTAAGCAAGAAGGTCATTTTGCTCGTAAGTGTCCAAAAAGTTCATCCAATAAGTTAAAAGCTTGTATAGATTGTGAAGATTTTGTAGATAATTGGTCAGTTGTTGATTCTCAAGATGAAGTGTCAGATGTATATATTTTGACAGATGCTTCTTTGTCTGATAATGAATCCGTTCCTGAAGTTAGTCAAAAGATGAATCTTTGCTATAGTGCATGGGAAAGTGAACCTAGTGATCAAGAGCTTCATTATAGTGATGAATATGATTCAGAAGATTATACAGAAGAATACTCAGATGACTCCTCAGTCGACACTGTGACCACAACAGACTCTAAGAATTCAACTCCCGTTTTAGATTCCTTGCCTCCACAGCCCATGGTGAATTCTTTCTGTCCATATCCAAAAATAGTCACGTCATCTTCATCATCACTGCCTGTAAATACTACTGCTCTTGCTGAAGAAAATGCTTTTCTTAAAAAGATTGTTAAGTCAAATAATCTCCTTTATATCCCAGTTGAAGTTCAGGTCAAAGGAGAATGGATATCTGTAGATGCTTTCATCGACACCGGTGGTTCTAACAATCTTGCTCGTCCATCTTTATTTAAAGGTTTATGGAAACCTTTACAACATATTCTGGTGTCTGAAACTATTGGTGGTTCAGTCAATCTCACCCATTATGTAGATAATGTTTCTTTAAAAATTGGGGGGAGTATTGTCAAAATGTCTACAATACAACATTATGATGCCTCTGCAAGTCTATTCTTAGGAATGCCATTTATTAATTCAGTATTGCCTGTGACTATTAGTGAAGATAAAATTATCTATAATATTAAGAAAAAGGCAATAGCAGTCCCAAGACTAGTTATGGCAAATTCTGAAGCAAGAAAAGAACAGAGTCAAAAGAAGATAGGTGTCAGAAAATCAAAGAATGAATCTCATGATTGGAAAGAAGTTTTGTAGATTTATGAAGAAAAACACCAGCCCACGCAGAAAGCCAATAGAAATCCTGACTGGTCTCAAGAACAATTGAGTTTATATGAAGAATTATTAAAATGTTGTTCTAAAAATCCTAAAGCCTTTTGGAGTGTCGAGAGCCCTAAACAAGAAATTATTACTCTGCATGACAATGGGGTAACTGGAAAATTAATACCCTGCACTCCAGCTGAAGAAAAAGAAATCAGAAAGCAGATTGAAGAATTGTTAGATCTTCAACTCATAGAACGTAGTGGATCCCACTACTCTTGTTCTGCATTCCTAGTTCGAAATCATTTTGAAATAGTCATAACTATAAACCACTAAATGCCATCACTAAAAGTTTTAATTATCCTCTGCCTCGTCAAGAAACAATAATGCAGAAGATTCAGAACAGTAAGATCTTTAGCAAGTTTGATATGAAATCTGGTTATTATCAGATTCAGATCAATGAAGAAGATCGCCATAAGACTGCTTTCACTTGTCCTGCCGGTTTCTATCAATGGAGAGTTGTTCCATTTGGATTAAAGAATGCTCCTGCATTCTTTCAGAGAAGAATGGATCATATCTTCGGTAAATATGATTTTATTGTTGTATATATTGATGATATTCTTGTACATAGCCCAGATCTTGAAACACACTTAAAACATCTACAAGTGTTTCTTGAGGAAGCCAAAAAACATGGTCTTGTTCTGTCCGAAAAGAAGATGTGTCTTTTTCAAGACAGCATAGATTTTCTTGGTATTCATGTGAGTCAAGGAAAAATTCAGATGCAGCCACATGTGTTAACTAAACTCTCTGAATTTCCTGATAATTTGAAAGATGTGAAGATGATTCAACGTTTTCTAGGAATCTTGAATTATGTCCATAAGTATATTCCTAGACTTTCTGAAAAAACTGCTCCTATTCGTCAACATCTTCATTCTGGTTGGTCATCTGAAGCTACCAAAGTTGTTCAGCTATTGAAAGCCGAATGTCAGCATCTTCCGGAACTCAAACCCCCAGGAAATGGTTTTCTTATTTTACAGACTGATGCCTCTGACAATTTTTGGGCAGCAGTACTTTTTGAAAGAAAGGGAGAAGGAGAACAAATTGAAGAAGTCCTATGTGCTTATGCTTCTGGTGAATTCTTGAAACACCAGAAAAATTATTTTCCTGCAGAAAAAGAAACCCTCGCCATCTTTAATGGTATTCAAAAGTTTGAAATCTATTTAGCTCCCGCCAAGTTTCTAATCAGAACTGATTCTATGAATTTCAAGTATTTTTTGACAGCAAAAATCTCAAAACAGCTTGCGCGTGGAAGACTTTTAGCATGGCAAATGTGGTTTCAGATGTATGATTTTGAAGTTGAATGGGTTCCTGGTAATTCTAATGTTTTAGCCGATGCTCTTACTAGAGAGATGAACAAGGTTCATGTTCACAGAAATGATATTTTCCGTCTCCCTGGTAAGACTCCTGCTGATGACAGTTTTGAAACTTTTGTTCAAAGATTTCGCCTTCTTGATTTTATTTTAGGCGATGTGGTTCAAGAAATTAAAAAGATTGCTGGTTTAAGATTAAGAAGAAATCAATGGATCCAAAGGTGCCAAGCATGGCAACATAAAAATGTTGGAGTTTTTCTGAATCTGGATGAAGAATTGGTAAAGGTTTACCCTCTACCAAACATGAAGGTAAAACTGTATTTTAAAACTTTGGATGATTCTTGGACCAGGCACTATACAGATGAAATGATCAGAATTTTGAAAATTCTGAATTACTATCAAATTATTGGTGGAGTTGATTTTTCTGTTGCTGTTTATGTCACTGCAAAAATGTTAGATCTGGAAGAAATAAATATGCATGAACAAGTTGAACGATTCTTAAAGTCTCTAAGAATCCCTGATTTATTTGAAGAATTGGAAGCTGCTTTTCTGCAACGAAATGATGAGAATTTTGCAGGTACTGATTCCTTCCCACAATACGAATTGTTTGCACCCTTTGCTGATTGGGAATTTAAGGATGGTCGATGCCAGAAAAAGGTTCAGGTTTGAGCCTCTCAGTGTATTGAAAGGACACTTCAATATTTGAGAACCTTTTCATCACCGTGGGATTATCAAAGCATGGAATTTAGAAAACCTATAATTCCTAATCCTTTTTCACAAGTCTATGGATCTGATAGTATGAGCGAAGCTACTCTAGCTACTAATGCAGAAGAAATCAAGAAAGTATCAAGCTGGCTCAAAGAATTTCATACTTTAAAACTATCAGAAAAAGTTTCTTTGATTAAAACCTTAGAGCCAATGCAAGGAAGATGTGGAGTAATGAGGTTGATAATCAATCAAAAGGCACTAATTACGATTAGTATATCTTCAGGAGCTTGGTCTGATGATGTGGTATGCCTTATCAATCTGTTGTTATCCAATAGGGTATGCTCATCCATGATGTTTGAAGTAAATTGGCAAGAACGCGGGAATATCAGTCATCATTGTAAATTATGGGTACAAGCAGCCATCGAGCAATCAGTCAGTATGTTTCAGATCTTCAAATGGGAATTATTGGATGGAGTGGAGTTGTCAGTTCAGTCCTTGCCCGACTTTCGGAAAAGTAAAAAAGATTCTTTTCTTAATATTGAGATTGATCCATTTGCTTATGTGAACAGATGGAATAAAGATGATTATCTCTTTCCGCAAAAGAATCTGAGAGTCACGACAGATACGGTAAAGTTTGACATGGGACAGTCATCAAGGGCACCACTCAAAGAGGAATCTTCAATAGTGATAACCAGCTCAAAAGGTAAAGAGAAAGTATCCGAGGAAAAAGAAACCGTGTTCGTAGATATGTACCAAGATGCTCAAGAACAGAATGACCCCACTTGGGAAAAAGATTACTTATCATGGCTTACATCATCTTGGGAAAGACAAAGGACTCCGCCAGATTCTGAGTTTGCTTCAGATTATGATAGTGACCGAAGTCCGAAAGGACCTTGGTAGTGCGTTTTCTTTTTGTGAGTGCGTTTGCTTTATTTTGTACTCGAGAATATTGAGTAGACACCGTCATGACTAAGTAATGTCAGACAAGGACCCTCAATAATTCTCATATGTCTTATAAATAAGTGTGTTTGCAGTTAGTATAGGCATCGAGTGTGAGTGTGAGTGTGTGTGTGTATTCTGAGCTCTCAAAGACCAGAGACTAGCAAGCTCTAATCTTGAGGCTTAATTTGGTATGTAACATTTTGCTTGAATTAATATTGAAGCCTGTTGGGCCGCCTGTCTGAGGACAGTTCTGTTCCAAGATCATCTCAAGGAGTGAGATTGTAAAGCGCGTTGAAGAAGCGAAAGGGTCACGTAAGTCCGCGTATATCTCAAGTTGATGTGAGGAAGTTTTCGCCTTAGCGTCCACTTCAAAGGTTCAAGTAAGTTACTGAGTCCATCATCTGAATATTTTAAAACTTTATTTTATGTGTATATTTAGATTATTGTTATTTATATTTAATTAATAATTTTGTTAGAAAAGTATATCAATTATTTTTTTTTAATTTACAACTATCATTGCATAAAATTATTAACAAGTAAATATTTTTTTTGGACTAAATATGTTTAATCTATATAGCAAATATTGTATTCCAATAATAACTAAGATCAATTCTAAAAGTGATATTTGTTTTAGTAGCCGGTAAGAATTATAACACTTGTTGTATATATTTACTAGCCAATTTTCTTTTAAGTAGTATTAGCGAAATTTGTATTCAAATATATAACATTAGCTTTAAAGTTAATATATGTTTTTTAAAAGTTTATTTATATGTATATCTAAATTGTAAATGATAATAGAAATTATATATGTAATATTGATAGTTATATGTTAACTATGTTATAAAGTATTATATAAATCATAAAATTCAAAATTCAAATGAAATAAACAATTTTTTTATTATAATTATATGATTATATATAACCATCAATATTTTTAAAAATATAAAATTTATATATTATTTAACTATTCAAACATAAATCTATTAATAATATTTAAAAATTTACTTGTAATTAAATATTTATAACTTTTTCTATTATAAATGTTTAATATATTTTTAGATTTTACTTATAATTTTTTAATAAAAATAAAAATAAAAATTATTTTATTTATTTAAATACACAACAAATATCATACTAAATATTATTTCCTATTTCATATAAAATGTTGTGTATAATTTTGCTGGAGTAATAAGCTAAAACAATAATACAATGCTATATATAAAATTTCCTCCTATTATTATTATTATTTATATAAAATTGTTGGATTCTATAGTTACATTTATATTTAAGCAAACGTCGACTTCTTTACATTTTAGTGAATAAAATTTAAATTTTTAATGTTAATATGAGATTTTATATATATATATATATAAACATTAACGTTAATATTAATATGAATAATGTATGTTATTAGATTTTTGAATTAAATATTTTTATAATTATTTTGTTTACACTCAGGTTTAAGTAATATTTTTTTATAATTTCTTTTGTGTGGAAAGGCTATGCTCCCATACACCATTTGCCTTTTTAATGAAAAGATATTCTATTTAATTGTTATACTTTGGGGTTGAGAACTCTAATAATAATTTCAAATGCACACAATAGGTCACGTGAATATCTATAGGGTTAGAGGAGTCATAAAACTAAAAAAATATGAGTCACTAAATAATTATAATAAATTTAAAATGAAAATTATTAAAAATTATTTAATAATGTAAATTTAATATAATTAGAAAATTAAAAATACATGAGTACTAAGTAATTATAATGGATTTGAAATGAAGATTATTATTGGGTAGTTATTCAATAAATAGTTATGATATTTATAAATTTATTAAATATTTTAATTTTAATTAAGTTTTATTAGAAAATTATATTAATATTTTAATTTTAATTAATTTTAATTAGAAAACTAAGTATATGGATGATTAAAGTTTAATTAAAAAACCAGAAGAATACGAGTATTGCGTAGGTATAATGGGTTTAAAAATAAAAATTATATCTAGTAATTATTGAATAGTGATTAAATAGTTAGCGTTCTCATAAACCTCTTCCATATTAATATTTCTATTTCCATATTAATATTTCTATTTAATTAAATTTTGTTAAAAAATATTGTAAATTTATTTAAATCATATATTTAATAATTATAGATAAAAATAAAAATAAAAATTGAGATGCAAATTTCTTGATGTGATATTTTTTTCCCACTAAAATGTAATAATATCTCTATGTTAGTATTTATTGTGGGTAGTGGCAAAGATGTTATTAGTTTTAAGACTGAGAAATAAAATATAAATATTGTAAATATATCTCATTTAATTAATAAAAGAAGTTGTTTACCAAATAAATGAAAGGTGGAGTAGTTCACATGATACTCGAAGTAGAAAGTTGCAAATGGGTTGGGGGATTGCCAAAATTTAAATTTAAAATTCTTCACTCTCTACCCATTTTCCAAAGGCTAGTTATTGTGAGAGAGTTAGGTAGTTGGGCAATAACCAACCATAGTTATGAAGCTATGGGGAAGGTGGTTGGGGGAAATGAAAATTTCAGCTAATGGTATAGCTAATACTCACCTTGATTTTCCCAATTAAATTATGAGTTCCTCCGCCATAAGCCAAAAAGTTGTGATTTTTCTTGGGAAAAGATAAGGGGATTCACATAAAGGTTGAGGGAACCATCATTCAATGTGTGGGTAGTGTGCAAGGGACACAAGAGGAACAACAAGAGAGTTTATATGAATTCTAGAAGTTCCCACAACCAAAAAAATTAAAATCACATGTGGGTTGTTGTTGGCATTTTTACAAGCAAAGAAATCTCATTGGGGGTGCCAAAACACATTCCCATGTATACTATGTTTGGTTTAGTTCCATTACTAGGAGTTTGGGCTTGTTAAGCTTGAATTTAATTGTTGAATTTGAGAAAAAAAAAAGCCTAAACCTAACTTGGGAAAATAGGGTTATAGATTTTGCTATTGGTTGGAAAAGGAAGTAGAGACTAAAAGGGGAGGGCTTTGAGAGTCTATGTAGGTAGTGAAAGGACTCCCTTGTGCCTTTCTAACGAGCTGGGAAGGAATTTATAGAATTTGTGGAAGCCCTAAGCTTAGTGGGTAGATGATTTTCTACCATTGATTACCTATGAAAGAGTGTGGCCTTCACACCCATTAATTTCCTCGAGAACTTGAGTTTCACCAGTGGTATGATGGCCTACCTAGGGCGTGGTTAGCTATAAACAAGGCAAGAAAAAATGACTTATGGTTTGTTAGAAACCTGGATAATATAGAGAGGGGGTGAATCAATATTATGTATGTTATCACAAATCAAATACACCGCAACACCATAAATCAAACATCATGCACATATAAGATATATATTTACATGGAAACCCATAAAGGGAGAAAATCACAAAATTTACATTTGAATATATTTGTAGGCTGCAACCTACTATTACATCATCTTTTTCTCACACCAACTAGCATCATAGAAATTTTGAGGTCTAAAATTGGCCTCGTAAGGAATATTATAAAATAATAGTGGAAATAGTAAAATAAGATTATATTACATCATCAAATTCTAGAGGGGAAAAAAGAAAAAAACTTCTTTTTCAACTTATCTCCCTATGGTTTTACTCAAATTTTGATCGGCAGCACTCGTTGGATGCATAATTTAATTCCTCATACAAGTAGTACACATGTTGCATATTATCGATGGACCCTTTTACATGAAAAATGAGAAATACATGAAAAAACATGATTTCACTCGTTGGATGAAGAATTTAATTCCTTATCCAAGGAGAACCATGTTCCATACTTTCGATGGACCCTCCTACACGAAAAATGAGAAATAGATGAAAAAACACGATTCCAATCATGTTTTTCAAGTATTTCTCATTTGTGATGTAGCACGGTCCATCGAAAATATGCACATGGGTACTCCTTGGATGAGGAAATAAATTCTGCATCAAACGAGTGCTCCCACTCAAAATTTGAGTAAACCCCTAGGGAGATAAGTTAAAAATACGAGTTGAAAAAGTAATTTTTCTACTTTTTTATTTTTAAATATTTTTACTTTTTTACTCCAAAAATGGTGAGTCATCCCCCATGGTTGAAATCATCATCTTAAATCCTGTTGGTTCTTATAAAGTTGAATTTTGTTGTACATCTTGTTTTGAGGCCCATTTTTTACCTCAAAATATCTATAATGAAGGATACACCCATCCCTTGAATTTAAAAGCATCCACTTGAATGAAGCACCAACTCCCTAAAGTTTATGGAAACCAACCTGAAGGAAGCATCCACTCCATGATATGTAAGCACCAACATGCTTTACCTAGTAGATCCCTCTTTCATTCACTTTCAAACATAGACCCACTGGCATTGTTCCTTTCTGTCTTTTGAATTCTTTACTCTACTCACAATATTTCAGTTTTCAGTTGGCCAGATATTTGAATTCATCTCATACATGTAGATCAATATCACTGTATTCACTTAACTCATACACAAACATTTTTGATCTGACCTAGTAGTTTTACATTTTCTACCTCGCAGCTCGATCTTTACTAGCACACTTCCTTTCACGACCTTGATTTCACATTGGAGAATTTAACCTTTTTGTGTTATTCCCCTCCTCTTATATAGTTTGTCCCTTCAATTACCATGGGCATACGTCCATGGTTTTTACCCATGGACATATTGTTTTACTATATCAATAATTCAAACTATTGGTTTTCTTAACAATTCAAATCCTATTACAGTTAAATTCATCAATGGCACAGGGTTTTCTAAAGCCCATTTTTTCTAGTGTCCCTTTTCATGTGTCCTTGAGTTGGAACTTGGAGTTAGACTCCTAGGAACTTGTTGTTGTATTGGGTCTTTGGATTTTTTTGTGTACATTATTGTAGCCATAACCTGATAGATGATGGCCAATGGGATTTAGCCCCTAAGTGCTTAACTTGTAGACCCATATGACCTATGGAATGACTACAAACTTAATTGTTTCTCATGTCTTTTTTAGCCTTATCGCTTCACTTCTCATTGGATTTGTTTTACCCACTGTTCGCATCAATTATTAATAAACTGAGAGGCCAATATTCCCCTAGGCGTTTTCCCCTCTAATTTCTACAACCGAGGGTTGTAACCATAACACTTTGAAATAAAATTTAGTATCATGTCCTCCTCACGTGCATCCCTATATTTCTTGGAAAGCCACAGATATCTAGACATTTAACATTGAATAACCTCTTATCTATTATATCCAGATCAAGTCCAAAGTTGAAATTGTGACCTGATGGACCCCCAAATCACTAGATGTTTCTTTAGGCATGAAACTTCAACATCAAACAAAACCTGGAATTGTTTGTGTGAGATTGAATCTGAATTCATGCATAAGTTCTATGTGTGTGCTTGCTTCAACCTCAGAGGGACGAATGCCTGAATAAATTGAATAATGCTATTTGTGATGGCCCACTTTGGAAAATTTAAATATAAAGGAAAACCTCACCAAAATACCCCTCACACAAATCCTAAGACTTGCCACATCATCTACCACATAATATTTTGATATGTCACTCTTTCCTTGCCACATCATCTTCTGATCCATGTTACTCTTCCTATGCCACATATTTTTGTTGTCATGGTGATGTCACCATGCCATGTGGCATCCTTTGGATGGTGCCACTTGTCACTCGAAATTGACCCCCTTAGCCACCTAAAAACACCAATTATGAGTAACACATCTCACCCTTCTGTAAGGCCATGTCATCTTGTTGAGTTAGTGTTTAATGGACTACCACTTGTGCCATTTGTCATTGTGTTAGTTTGTTAGGTGTTAGTTGTGTTGACATCTCATTTTGTTGTCACCCATGTCACCTATTTTACCAACATCGACATGAAAACCAGTAATTGTGAAATTGTTTGTATTGTACCCCCCTTTGGTTCTATTGTACTGTGGTGGTGGGGGGAGGGGGGGTGGTGGTGTGGGGGGTTGTCAAAGTCCTCTAAAATGGTTAATAAACTTGACAATATTGATCAGTGGTTTAGCATGAATCCACTTCATGGACCCCCCTTCCTATTAACTCTTGACACCAATGTGGGGAGGCACAATTTAACAAGCACCATTAGATCATGGGCCCCAACCAAATCAATAGTGATCAAACATGAATCATGCATGCCACTTAACCATTAGGCAGGGATTTTAATCTTGCATATTTTCAGTCTCTGCCAATCATTGATCTTTTGAGCCTACTCGATCCATGTATGAGCGCTTCACAACATGCATACAAAACAGGAATTCATGAACCCAAAAAATTGTTAATTTTGGATTTTCAATGCAATTTTATATTGCATCAAAGACACTAGATTTAGGGTTTGACCCTTTTTGCTTGATTTTTTGGATTACCCCCAATCCACTTGTGGTCCTAAAATCTCACATTTCTAACATTTATAACATAGTTTCTTCATGGAACAACTCAATCACATCTATGCACATGATAAGGCATGTATTCACTAACCATACTTACTTTGACATCAATGAAAATAAATTTCATCAATGACAACAAGTGTCCAACAATTGGCATTGATGGAAATGCCACCAAACATTGCTTGTTGGTCATTGATGGAAACTCCACCATTAGGTAACACTCTCTCCAGTCATTTTGTGACTACACCACTAACAAACACCCCCCCTTGTTATTTTGATGAATGAGCACTCTCCATCTACTATATTAGTAATGTTTTCACACTCTCCTGCTTTGACTTCAATGGTAGAGGGTTTAGATACTCCCCCTCTGACTATTGTCCCCTTAAACTAGTATAACATGTTGTGGATTTTTCTTCATTTTCTTTGGCTAATCTGATATTACTAGGGACTTGTCTGATGTTCCTTAATATATTAGCTTGATTTTTCACCATTGTATCTAAGCTCCCCCTGTTAAGGTTGTGCCCAATTGGTTTGTCATGCACCATTACTATTTATATTACTCGGTTTGCAGAATTTCTCCTCTTGAACATGTACTTCTCCTACCAATTTGAAAAATCCCCTTGAGTTTGACCTCTTTTCATGTCTCAAATCATTACAACCATCCATGTACATATAGAACAACTGCCCTCTTTTCTTTAAAGGAAACTAGTGAAAAATAGAGTGAGACATCACTCCCAACTTTTGCCTTAAATAATGAAAAGGTTTGCAGGAAACAAGCTTGTTAAAGATATCAACAACTTGTTCTTTTTATGGGATATGTTGCAAATTCACAATCTGACCAACCACCAATTCTCTAAGAAGATGGTATTTGATGGGGATATGCTTAGTCTTTGAATGAAGAACATGATTCTTGGATATACTGATAGTGTTTGTATTATCACATATAATTGGAATAGATATCATATATTACCTTTATGTCATGTAATGTTTTTTTCAACTGAAAAATATGAGTGTAATTTCTTGCAACTGCTATGTACTCGACTTTAATAGTAGAAAGGGAAATATATGGTTTCTTTTTGTTGAACTGAGCCACTAAGATACTTCCAAGAAAGAAAGCACCAACACTTGTGCTTTTCCTATCATTTACACTTCCAACACAATCAATATATGTGTATGAAATTAATGAAATATTTTGACACTTTGGATACCATAAGCCATTGTCCATTGTGGATCTTAAATATCTGAAAATGATCTTGGTTGTTGAGGGGTAACTTTATTCTGGGGTTGATTGATACCTTGTAATTACACCAACAAATTGCATAATGTCTAGTTGAGAGGCTATTAAATACAGAGGGCTATCAATTATTGAGCTATGCTTGTTTGATTTACCCTAGGTGACTCATCATCTTTTCTAAGCTTACTTCCAATGACCATAGGAGTACTAATAAGAGAACATTCCTCCATTCCAAATTTATTCAACATTTATTTTAGGTACTTTCTCTAGGACATCAATATACCTTTTGTTGATTGAGTGTTAGGCCCCTATACTACTAGTGTAACCCCTTATTGTTATTAGTACAACCCACTTATTATATTAATGTACCCATGTAGTGCCCATATTGTTACTATTGTGCCACATAGAAGCCCACTATTGTTACTGTTGTGCCCTACAATATTATTGTTATGTAGGCTTTGATTGTATTGGGACCACTTAGACTCCTATATATAGAAAGGAGGTATTTTCATTTGTATCATCCAAGAATTGTTCATTTATGTAATGTAAAGGAGGTTGCCCCCTCGAAGAGGAGGAATTCTAAGGCGTGGATTTATCTTTTCTATCTTTTCTTGAGCTGGTTTCATAACATTTGGTATCAGAGCTTTGGATTCTAGGGTTTCGCTGCTCCAAACAGACTCCTGAATTACATTCAAAACAGGTGACCTGGGGAAAATCGTCATAACTTTCTTTCTGAGCATCGGATTGAAATTTCGTAAGAAGGTCACTGCGGGAGATTGTGCATAACTCTTTCTTGGAGAATCCAATTCGGATCAGACTAGTGGCATTGGAAAGAGGACATAGAAGGCTACTACAAGTCACAACTTCAGAAGTGGATGATTCGAAATTACAAAGATACATCAGATTCAATATCAGGCTTCTACAAAGTAAAAAAAAAAAAGGTGTGTAGTTTTTTTAATTTTTGCATAAGCTTGGTTTGAAGGAATTCAAAGGGCATAGTAAAGCATTATTATCGGTAACTGATGCCCCGAGGAAAGAAAATGCAAACACCTAGTAAGGAACCTGAAAGCTCTAGCATGACTCATGAAGAAGAGGAAGAAATGCTACATGATATATCAAAATTACAAGAACAAGTGCAACAAATGTCACGCTCACAAAAGCTAACAGAAGCTAAGATAAGTGGCGTGGAATCTAAGATAAATGGCGTGGAATCTAAGATAAAGGGCATGGAAGCTAAGATGGAGGATTCGATGGAAGAATTGAAGAAGTTGCTACAAGAAAGGGTCACTAATGGTGAAAAGGTAGTAAAGGAAACTCATGATGAGAACAAAAGAAATGTTAATCATGATTCCATAGACTCTAATGTTGGATCGAAGACTCACCATGTTCCAAAAATCGATATGAGGAAGTTTGATGGCAAGGATCCCGCCACATGGATATTACAGATGGAGCAATTCTTCGATCTCAATAATGTGCAAAACACACAAAAGGTACGTATGGCAACTTTATATTTGGAACCAAATCAGTTTGTATGGTATCAATGGCTTTGTTCTCGTAAACAATTTATCACTTGGGCAATTTTTACGGAAGAATTGATAGCACATTATGAGGATACAAAAAGCAACACTTTTTTTAGCCAATTGATAAGTCTCAAACAAAAGGGTTCAATAATGGAGCACATTGAGGAGTTCCAAAAATTGAACATAAGGGTAAAAGATATTCCAGAGGAGCATAGGATTGATGTGTTCATAGGGTCTTTAAAGGATAATATCCAACATGATGTGCGCCTTTGGGAACCTGATTCATTAGAGAAGGCATTCAGGTTAGCAAGAAAAATGGAAAGCAAAATTATGGCAACTAGGAAGCATACCATTCACAACTATAAAGACGGAAGTGTTGTTGCCCATAGTCTTCCACAACCTACAAGGTTGACACCACAACAATTGGAAGAAAAAAGAGCAAAAGGGCTTTGTTACAATTGTGATAGCAAATACACAAAGGGTCATAAGTGTGCTGAGAAGAAATTATTCTACATAGATTGTGAAGAGGAAGAAGAAAAGGAGCAAGAAAGGTCAAAAGAAGAGGATATATTCCAGGAACAAAGCCTAGATGAAGAACAAATAAATCCGACCATATCTTGTAATGCATTGGCGGGAATTACCACTCCTCAAACCATCAAGATAGAAGGACAAATCAAGAAGAAAAAGGTAATAGTGTTGATTGATTCAGGAAGCACCCACAATTTTATTCATTGTAGGGTAGCAAAAGAATTGAATTGCTTCCTATATCCAGCACCAGAGTGTCAAGTGATGATTGCAAATGGAGGAACAATAAATTGTTCTGGAAAGTGCCATAATATCAAGCTATCCATGGGAGAATATGTATTGACTAGCCCAATGCTT
The DNA here is from genome assembly GCA_031772625.1 of Pinus tabuliformis. Taxonomy (NCBI): domain Eukaryota; kingdom Viridiplantae; phylum Streptophyta; class Pinopsida; order Pinales; family Pinaceae; genus Pinus; species Pinus tabuliformis. The sequence goes on along the minus strand of CM062816.1, from coordinate 450,282,835 downwards.
TCCATTCCAATGGGAGGTGTTGATGTTGTACTAGGAGTCCAATGGCTACAATCCTTGGGTACAATAGCTTTTAATTTTCAAGAACTTTTCATGAAATTTTCTGTGGAAGGAAAGGAAGTTGAATTAAGGGGTATTGCAGGGAAACCAGGAAAGATAATCAGCTCTAATGGCATGACAAAGCTTCTAAAAAAGGAGCAAAGAGGTGTAATTGCACAATTATGTTCGCTAGATGTTTCCACATTGGAATCATCTATTTCTCCAGATCTCCAAAAAGTCCTGGACAATCATTCCAAGGTATTTGAGACTCCCAAAGGTCTCCCACCTATGCGTGATCATGATCATGCTATTCATCTGATTCCAGGAAGTGTTCCTCCAAACATCAGGCCGTACAGATATCCATATGTCCAAAAAAGTGAAATTGAACGTATGGTTGCAGAAATGCTAGAGGCTGGTATAATTCAACCAAGTCAAAGTTCTTTCTCAGCTCCAGTAGTATTGGTGCACAAGAAGGATGGATCATGGCGCATGTGTCCAGATTATAGGGAGCTCAACAAGCTCACTATTAAAGATAAGTTCCCCATTCCTGTCATTGATGAATTACTGGATGAATTGCATGGATCAATTTACTTCACCAAGTTGGATCTTCGTTCGGGATATCATCAAATCAGAATGAAGATTGAAGACATTCCCAAAACGGCATTTAGAACTCATGAGGGTCATTATGAATTTTTGGTCATGCCTTTTGGCCTTACCAATGCACCTTCAACATTTCAAGGTTTGATGAATTCAATTTTCAAACCATTCCTTAGAAAATTTGTGTTAGTATTTTTTGATGATATACTAATCTACAGCAAGTCTTGGAAGGATCATGTTGAACATGTTGACAAGGTGCTACAACTATTGGAGGAGAAACAATTATATGCAAAAAGATCCAAATGTTTCTTTGGAGTCCAGGAGGTGGAATATTTGGGTCATATTGTATCTCATGAAGGAGTTAAGGTAGACCCTAGCAAAATTAAAGCCATTAAGGAATGGAAAATCCCCACATCCATAAAGCATCTGCGAGGATTTCTTGGGTTGACAGGGTATTATCGCAAGTTTGTTAAGAATTATGGGAGAATAGCAGCACCTCTAACAACATTATTGAAGAAAGATTCATTTTCATGGACTCCGGAAGCAACAAAGGCCTTTAAACATCTTAAAGAGGCAATGTGCCAAGCACCGGTCTTAGCTACACCGGACTTCACAAAAACCTTTATTGTGGAATGTGATGCTTCAGGAAATGGAATTGGTGCTGTTCTAATGCAAGATGAAAGACCCATTGCTTTTGAAAGTCGTCCAATCAAGGGAAAGTTTTTAAGCAAAGCTATTTATGAGAAGGAAATGTTGGCAATACTCCATGCACTTAAGAAATGGCGACCCTACCTAATGGGAAGACACTTCAAGGTAAAAACGGATCATGATAGCCTTAAATACTTTTTAGAACAAAGATTATCCTCTGAAGAGCAACAAAAGTGGGTCACAAAGATGTTGGGTTATGACTTTGAAATCATCTACAAAAAAGGGAAGCAAAATGTGGTGGCAGATGCACTCTCAAGAAAGGATGAGGATATGGAAGCATTGTTGTGTGCCATTTCTATTATCCAACCAGATTGGATAAACGAAGCAAAGGAGGAATGGAAGAATGACGAAGAAGTGTGGGCACTTATTCAAAAGCTACAACAAGATTCCAGTACTTCTGATACATTTAGCTGGAAAAATGATTCGTTATGGTACAAAGATCGCTTATACCTCTGTAAGAATTCCCAGCTAAAACAAAAGATTCTTATGGAATTGCACACTTCTCCCTTAGGAGGGCACTCAGGATTTTTAAAAACTTACCACAGGGTTAAGAAGGAATTTTTTTGGGATGGCCTTAAATCAGATATTCAAAAGTTTGTGGCGGAATGTTTGGTTTGCCAACAAAATAAAGTTGAAACAATTAAGACACCGGGTCTATTACAACCTTTATCCATTCCAAGCCAACGTTGGGAGGAGGTTTCAATGGATTTTATCACAGGTTTACCCAAGTCTGAGGGAAAGAGTGTCATCATGGTGGTAGTTGACAGACTTACCAAGTATGCACACTTTTGTGCATTATCACATCCATTTAAAGCCAGTACAGTTTCTACTGCATTTATGGAAACAGTTCAAAAGCTACATGGAAACCCAAAGATTATTGTAAGTGACAGAGATCCCATTTTCACTGGAAATTTTTGGACAGAATTATTTTCTTGTCTTGGTACTCAGTTAGCTCATAGCTCATCTTATCATCCTCAATCTGATGGGAAAACTGAGATAGTAAACAAATGTTTGGAAGGATATCTTCGTTGCTTTGTATCTGATAAACAGACACAATGGGTCAAATGGTTGCCTCTAGCTGAATGGTGGTATAACACTTCCTTCCATACAGCAACAAAAATGACCCCATTTATGGCACTTTATGGGTACCAACCACCATCAATCACATCATATTTAAGAGAAAATTCTAAGGTTCAGGCAGTGGAACATCACATCGATCATCAACAACAAGTCCTCCAACTCTTAAAGGATAACCTCGTGTTGGCACAAAATAGAATGAAACAACAGGCAAATCAACATCGCAGTGAAAGAAGTTTTGATGTAGGTGATTGGGTATTCCTACGGCTACAACCATATAAGCAAATGTCCCTAAAGCAAGCTAAGAAGGATAATAAATTATCACCAAAGTATTATGGTCCGTACAAGGTGTTGGAAAAGATTGGTACTATGGCATACAAATTGGAGCTTCCTGCAGCTTCTCGATTGCACCCAATTTTCCATGTTTCATGTTTAAAGAAGGTCATAGGCGACAAGCTCCCAGTTCAAACAATATTGCCAGAACTTGACGAGGAAGGAAAAATTATATTGGAACCGGAAGCAGTCACAGAAACAAGAACTCGACAGCTACGAAATCGATCAATTTCAGAGTATCTTATCAAGTGGAAGAACTTATCCGCTGAAGATTCCACATGGGAGGATGAGAATTTTATGCAGAAGTACCCAGAACTGCTCAAGCGTTGAGGACAACGCTTTTTGAAGGAGAGGGGCATGTTAGGCCCCTATACTACTAGTGTAACCCCTTATTGTTATTAGTACAACCCACTTATTATATTGATGTACCCATGTAGTGCCCATATTGTTACTATTGTGCCACATAGAAGCCCACTATTGTTACTGTTGTGCCCTACAATATTATTGTTATGTAGGCTTTGATTGTATTGGGACCACTTAGACTCCTATATATAGAAAGGAGGTATTTTCATTTGTATCATCCAAGAATTTTTCATTTATGTAATGTAAAGGAGGTTGCCCCCTCGAAGAGGCTGAATTCTAAGGCGTGGATTTATCTTTTCTATCTTTTCTTGAGCTGGTTTCATAACATTGAGTAATTTGCAGTCCAAGGAAAAACGAAAGTTCCCTAAGCATGGACATCTCGAATTTAGTTTCAATATCCTAGAATATTTTTTGCTAAGTGAATTTGCATCACTTCCAAAAATTAATTATTTCATCAACATAAACAAAAATAATTAAATATTATCATTCTTAGATTTGATATATTGGTTATTGTTAGGTGCTCCTCTTTTAAATCCTTGATGTTGCAAGACTGTGTCTAGTTTGGAATACCATGCCCTAGGTTCTTGTTTAAGTCCATACAATGCCTTTTTTCAGCCTACATACTTCCTCAAGGTTTTCTAATAGTTGAAAACCTTTACGATGTTCTATGTAAACCTCTTCTTGAAGCTCGCCATTCAAGAAATTTGATTTTACATCCATTTGATATACTTTAAATTTTTTGTGACATGAAAATGGAAGAACCATTCTTATTACTTTTAATTGTGGTACTCGACCAAAAGTAATTTTGAAATCTATTCGCTCAACTTGAGCATAGCCTTTACATAGCAATCTAGCCTTATTTCTTACAACTCTTCCATTCACATTCATTTTGTTCCTAAAAACCCATTATGTGCCAATGATAAATTTATTTGATGGTCTTGGAACTAACTCCCAATTGTATTTTTTCTCAATTTGATCCAGTTCCTCATTGATGACTTTTATCTAATGCCCATCTTTCCATTCCTAAGAAAATTATTTTGTTTCAATCATAGACAACATATCAATGTGTGTTGACTGGAGGTATTCTTTAAACTTCTTTGAGTTTGAACACCTCCTTCCTTATCACCAACAATATGTCTTATAGGGTAATTCTTTTGTATGTACCTTGAGTAATTTTTGGGTGAGAGTGTTTTTTGTGATATTCTTCCTCTTCTCCAAATTATTCAAGTTGTTCTACTTCATCTTCATAACTAGTTTGATTAGGTGGACTAATAAATCTTGGCTACTGACTTTTGGGAGGTAGCTCCTCATCCACCTTGGCATCAATGCAGTGTATTATTTTGCATATCCTTTTATTGTAACATTTGTAGTCCTTGCCCTTAGTAGAATATCCTAAAAATATTCCTTCATCAACCCTTACATCAAATTTGCTCGGTTTTCCATCATTTTTCTTGATGTAGCACTTGCTTCCAAAGCTCTAAAGTGTTTTATTATGGTCAGTTCTCCATACCACAATTCGTGTAGTGTTTTGTCATTTTTTTTTGCCTTAGGTGAGCTTTATTTAAAATATGGATTGTTGTCTTTAGCCCAAAACATTTTTGACATATTTCTTTCATCTAGAATTTCCTTTACCAATTGCTACATTGACCTATTTTGTCTTTCAGCTACACCATTTTGCGTGGGGTGTTAGTAATATTGAATTGTCTTATTATGCCATGTTATTCATAGAAGTTATAAAAATAATTTGAAGTGAACTCCCCACCTTTCTTTGATCTTACACACTTTAATTTGTAATCAACTTGATTCTCAACCATGTCTTTGAAGATATTGAACATTCCAAATGCCTCAAAATTCTCCTTTAGAAATGCAACCAAAGTAAGCTTGGTATAATCATCAATAATAAACATAAAATATATCTCTCCACTTGGAGTCTTGGTTTGTACAGACCCACATAAGTATGTATGAACTAATTGTAATGGCCTAGTGGATGAATTTTCTTTGGTCTTGAAGGTCACTCAAATTTTCTTGCTAATTTAACATGATTTACAGATGGCATTAGTTGGCTTAGTATTTTTTGGTAAGTCCCTCACAACCTCCTTTTTATGTTGACCTTCACAATATGGTTGAAATTCAAATTTCCTAGTTTTTTGTGCCACAACCAGCTCTCAACACGCTTCCCCAACTAACAATTCTCATTTTATTCGTTGAATATGCACACATTATTCAAGGTTCTCAAACCTATTTCTATTACCTTCCCTATGTTTTTGACTTTATCTTACAACCTCCAAAACGAAAGGCAACATCATAACCTTGCTAACACATATTCTTACACTTAATAGATTGTGCTTAAGCCCACCTACAAAAGGAATATTATGAACATCACCTCTTATATTATCCAAGCTCATTGTTCACTTGCCCCTAATGTTGCCTCGACATCATTGCCAAAAATGACACTTCATGTCTTGCATTCATTCAATGATAAGGATTTTCCTCCATCACTAATTATAAGCTTAGAGCATCCATTGTCCACATATCAGTAGCTTCCTTGGTTTTGAGCATATAAGACAATGCCACCTCTTCTTTCTTTTTTTCCTTTTTCTTCCTCCGGGTCTTGGGTTCTTCTTGTGTTTGTTTAATCTAAGAAGTTAATATGAAATTGTTGGTTCTACTCACAGTCGCTTTATTTCCAAAATTATGACAGTTTTGACATTCAACATCATGGAATAGAGGAGCATAAAGATTGTTGTCCCTAAAATTGTCTCTATGTGAATTTAAAATTTTGTTATCTCTATTTGACTAATAAAGGTAATTTGTTATATTCCTTATTAGATTATTTCCAAAATATGTTTTAGAGTCTACAACTTTATGTCCAAAATTTGTACAAGAAAAATAATAACAATTAAAAATATTTTGGCGACTAGGAGCAAATTGATGTTGAAGGTGTGGTTTGCTAATTCTTGGATAACTTTCTCTTAGAGAGGAACAAGGTATTTGTTTATTTTTCACTTGTTTTTTGTGGTTGTTTGATTTTTTGTTATAAATTTTCAATCATTGTTGGTGAGTTGTATTGTTGTCATTTTCCTTTCTTTGTTGTTGTTTGTTTCCTTTGGTTGTATTGTTGGTTTGTCCCTTGAATGCTTCAACACAGATGACTGGTCCTTTATCTTCATCTTTGTTAGAGCTTGATTCTCGTTCATAGCCCAATCAAGTTTTGATGAGAGGAGATCTCTAAATACTCGTAATCTCATCTAGCTTGTTAGATCACTTAATAAACTTTATATTCCTGTTCAACCGACCCTTGGATTTTTCTAATTCCTTTATGAAGGAGACAATTTCTTCTTCTCATGTGTCACACTCCTTGGTCTTCTCTTTCAACTGTTGTAATAAGATGTCTTCAATTTTCTTTGCTTCTTCCAACTCAACTTTTAGAATAAAAAGTGATGAATATTCATATTTATCCTTTTTCTCTTCAATTTGCATCTCCCTCTGATTCTTATTATTTTTCTTAAGCCTTTGAATTTTAACTAAGGCACTAATTAGTTCGCCTTCTAGGTCTACTTCAACCTCTTCTTCATGAAACTCATTTTTTCCTTCATTTAAATTTTCTAAATCCATAAGCATAAAATCCTCTGTTGCTTCTTTTTTTTTATTTCTTCATCATAAGATTTCTCATATCCATTTCTAAGGAGTTGGTGTGTTCTTAAGTATAGAACCTCAAGAAGGGCATCACTCAATAAGAAAAGGTGCCTGAAGGGGTAGTAAAGACAACCTTTCACTGATTCACATGGACAATCTGAATCCGATTATAGCTTAAGAAGCTTTGTAACATATTGCAAAAAAAAATGAGTGTGGTGTATCCATGATGTTTGATGACTCCATCTTTAAGGTGAAGATACAAACTAGAGCAACGAAGCAACTTTAGGAAAGTGGCCCTCTAAACTCTAACCATTTGGACCAAAAGTAGGTTTTCTAAATCTTGACCTAAATGCCCTTTTTTATCTTTCTTTTACAGAGATACAAAGCATCTAGCTAGAATGTGTGTGGAGGTAGCCTAACAATGTTGCAATCTACATCATGAAATTTCTACGAGACTCTAGGATGTTGATAAAGATCTACCCCATCCTCTATCGATCATATTATAGAAAACATAAGTCCTACATATAAATACATAATAAAAGAGTGTGTGTGTGTGTATTATATATTTTAGCACCTAGTTCACAAGATAAGGTATTACAAAGCTAATTCATCAAAATTTTCCAGTTATTTTCTTCTTTGCAATAAGAATACAAGATTTCCCAGAAGAGAATATATTTGAGCAACAAAAAGTGGGGTTTTGTCAGTGAATACATTATAAAAATGCCCAAACAAAATACAAAATTTACAACACATAATGTTACTATAGAATTTGTTTTAATAGACTTCATCCACCATAAACAAATTATAGCAAACTTTATTTGACCACTAATTTTTAATTCACTTATCTTCAATTTACACCCCTTGTTAGCAAATTTGTGTGCTTCTTGGTTAAGTCTCTTAGTACATGAAAATATGCTTTGGATGGCATATCTTTTGCTAGTTCTTTCGATATGTTTTCCATAAATTTTTGTTTTCAAAAAGAACCTTTGACTAGATGATGAAGAGAAATCTCTCATAATTATAAATGTGTCCACATAATTTTATATTTTATATCCTTTTTCGTATAGTCAACACTGCATAAGTAGCTGAACATTTTGTCATCTTCTTCATCACAGAGTACTTCGTACTTCTTTCCCTGCCACCAAAAAGAATAGCTATCACGTGTATCATTGTTACCACTCCAAACGCCATTGTAACAATACCATCCAATAATGCTGATTTCTTTATAACATAGCAGTGCTTATCGAGTGTAACAAGTCCATTCGAAAGAGAGTAACGGTGCTCGGCGTACACGGTCAATTTTGATAACCAAAGTTTGTCATATGATTATTATAAATTTATCCATAACATACTTAACATAATCACACTAGAAAATTTTCCTTGGGATTTTTAATTTTGCAAATGACCATAGATGGCAGTTGAGGGAATAGTTATGGTTGGCGTTCCCAACCACCGACAGGTAAAGCGCTTTAAACTTTTATCTACTTACTCTCCAACTAATTAGGTTCTTTCTTCCGAGTTCCAATTGCCAACAACTTGAATCTTTGACCACAACCACCCACGTCTGACAGAAGAGAAAGTTTAGTACTCACAGGAAATTAGGTAAAAACCTTGAGTTATGTCTAAATTATTATGTACTTGTGTCTAACCTTTTAACCAACCTTCTAACGATCATGACAACTTCACCAATACCTGTCTAGGGATTTTGTTCAAAGGCTGTAGCTGACGAAAGATTTTGTTGAGATACGGTAAACAGAAGTTAGGAAAAAAAGCCCTGTATGCTTTTGAAACCTTATTGGCCAATTCTCATAACAAGCCAACAAAATAACGTTTGTAGACTCGTCGTAGCCTGAGAGTTTGGGACCAGTTAATTTGGTACGTTGACATTCATTTCCATTTACATTTGATATGAATTTATTAATGCAGCAATTATATAGCTTGTTAATGAGCATTAAATGAGAGAAATTATATATACCTTTTGTTATATATACCACGCATGGCAAACTACTTATTTTCAGCGATTTAATACGATCTTTGTACACTCATTAATAAACATTGATACGTGAAAACCACGCATTGAATCATGAACGTCCCGGACTCTCATAATTTATGGCAAATAATATAGTTCCACCTGCCCACTGTGCAAATAACAACCATGGCGCCACCATGCTACCCTTCAGTACGTCAACTTTGATTGAACAACGCCGACTCAACCGTCACCACAAGATTTTTTAAGCGATTTGTACGCAAAAGACTGATTGAGTGAACGGGGGCGTCGCACATAAATGACAGATCCGAACAATTTGTTTCAAACTTCCAGATATTCTTCCACTGTAATCTGTCAGAAACTAAATTTTAGAATCTTTCACAATATAACGTGGATAAATTTAGTGCAATTAATGTTAAAGTAAGATACATTAATTTCAAATCAAAGGAGTTGAGGACTTCTTTTTGGTTAAAATATGAAAATTTTGTGGAAATTTGGGACTTTAATATAATCTAAATAAGTATTAATTATATTTTTTTCTGCGAGTGTTTTTTTAAGGAGCAACAAAAGCTCAGAGATGTGGCTGTAGGGCATGGATTTGTATAGACAACAATTAAACCTGCAAGTTTTTTTTGAGGAACAACAAAAGATGGGAGATGTGGCTGTGGGGCATGGATTTGTATAGACAACCATCAAACCTACAACATCCATTGCGCTCGAGGACTAGGCTCAAACTCGAAAACAGAAGCCATGACTCTATAAAGTCTTATGTGGTCAATGGTTTTCATTAACAGCCCCATTTTGTGGTCAATGGTTTTCATTAACATCCCCACTTTGTGTACAAGGCCAGACAGCCGTAAACCATCCACACCTACAGAGTTGGCTGCGAAATATCAATTACCACCTCAAAGACTCTTTTCCGCAGGTCTAGATACAACACATCCACAAAGTTCAATTCCACTGCAAATTCAATGTGCAAAATCGACATCCTGGACCCACCTGCCAAAATGTTCATCACCCTCCTAATTGGCTCTTTGCTCTTGGATGTTGGATACATTCAAGCTCCTATTTAGTACTTTATGTCTTTGTGTTCCAGTTCACAGTCTTAGGTTTTATTTTTCTTACATGTTCTCTTGCTTCCTCTACTATCACTGGTTTCAGATATTTTCTCTACCCAGTTTAGGGTAACCATCTCTCTGATTGACATGTTATTTGCTGGGCCATCATGGTTATCTCTTGTTATGCCTGGGTCATCGACCATATTTTGTGTTTTTATTTGTTTCCTACTATTTCGATTACATGCAAGCTGAATGATGGACTCTCCCACAATATGTACTGGTTTTACCTTTTCTAAATTTAATAGAAACCTGTTTTTTTTTTTTTTTTTCTTATTGAAAGAATTCATTCTTATTATCTAAAAATTATTTAAACATTACTATTGTTAAATTTTTTGAAAAAAAAAAACAATAAATTTGTTCTTAATGGTGCTGAATCCATTTCCATCATCCAAAAACAATATAAATTTCTTAAAACAAATAGTAAATTTAGACTAGCCAAATTGTAGTCTTAGATGTGGAATTGAAATTTTAAGTTCTACCCAATGTTTTTTTCCCTTCAATAAAAAGATTCTGTAGTTGAAAATTTTCTGAGTTTTGGTTTATGTGAGAGGATATGTTATGGTTAATTTTATTCAAAATTAATAGAAAATAATAAATTTAAGTTAAGAAATCTGTATATAATTTGATTATTATAAAAAAAAATTGAGATATTATTTTTTATTTACACAACAGTGAAACCTATTGTAATTCAGAGTTTTCAAACTAATAGTGGCTATAGCCATTAGTGACTCTTATCTTTTTTTTTCTTTGAGATCGAAAAAGCAAAATGTATTATATTGAGGCAATATAAAACAGATATTACATCATGACCTTTAAAGGAGAGCTTGAGAAAACATATTGGATACCCTGTGCCTCAGAGATGCCAAGGGGCTGGTAACATAGAAGGTCGAAAAAACAGGACATTCCAAACAGGACATTCCCGTGACAGCAGCGTGTAGACAAAGACTGATAACCATGGAAATGTCGCCAAATATGTATCATGCCTGTACTAGAAAAGTATACAGGGATATCGTACAATGATCACAAAAAACAGAACATGCCAGGAAAAATTCAGAGCAATTAGAAGCCAGGGAGGGAGAACTCCTGTATGGGCAATGAAACCCCCTCAGATAAGACCTTCATAGACCAATTACCTGTTTGAGCTAGCAATCCTTCCTTGGATAAACAGTCAGCTTGTTGATTCTTTGACCTGTAGATATGTTGAATGGAACAACCCTGTAACTTACCCCACAGATACATAATTCTATCCATCCAGCCTGTTAGATGAGGGCAACTGATACAACATTTACCCATAACATGATCAACCATAATTTTAGAGTCTCCATATATAGACACAGAGTGAATATAAAAAAAGATGCAAAAAGACAGAAGACCCGCCAAGGCAATCGCCTCAGCCAAACTGTTTGTTCCCTTTCCAGCATTCCAAGAGATAAGATAATGAAGATCCTCATCCATGATAATGTGAACCCCGCATCCACAGGAGTCATTCAGGGCTGCGCCATCGAAAAAAGCTCTTGGGGCACTCGAGAAAACAACACCTTGCCTGTTCCCATTGACAGCTTTGTATTTCCTATTCTTTGCCGGAAGCGCCTCATAATAGGAAACAACGTTTTGAAAAATAGCCCAAAAGGGCTCTTTTCTGGCTCTAAAGATAATGTTGTTTCTGCACTTCCAGACAAACCAGAGGACTATGATGATAATTGGTCTCCAAGATTCACGTTGCCCACTCCACCAGATGAAAGCATCCTGTACAGAGACATGAGATACAACAGGGAAACCAAAATTGACAGCCAGTTCACTCCACAGTAAACGCGCTTTCTGGCACTGGAAGAACATATGGAGGTTACTTTCCTCTGTTGCTTCACACAGACAACAAAAACCCGGTCCATGCCAGTTTCTTTTTCGCAGATTATCCCAGGACAAATTTTTATTGTGAAACACCAACCACCCAAATAAGATTAATTTGTGAGGACATCCAGCTTTCCAGAACATGGAAGGAAAGGAAAGGCCGGCCTGTGATGGTTTTAACCCAATCAAGTTAATATAAATGTCTTTCACGCACACCAGGGACCTTGCATTTGGCACTTTCCATACCAAAACATCGTGAGGTAGAGAGCGATATATGCCACTGCTAATCAAACCACCTCTGATTAAGTTCCATTGACTAGCTAAAGAATCACACATCCCCATGCTGTCAGCTTCTCTCCACAGTGGGATTGGACCCTGCCAGGCTGTAATGAGTTTAGCCCTTGAAATGATAAATCTATATATACATTAAAAATATATTTTAAGACTATTATTTCATTCAAAATTTATTTCCCAATTTCAATTAAGAAAACATTACTCTTTTAAAATAAAAACTAAATTTAACTTATAAAGTATAATTTTATAAATTAATAAAGTTAAACTATAATTTTTTTTTATAGAACCTAATCCGCTAGTGGTAGCACAGTTTGTTATTCTACAAGACTTTCTTGGAGCAGTGTGATGTATGTTATGTGTTTCTCCTGTAAACAGAAACACGTCTCATTCACGTGGTAGACACTCTCCACTCGGATGGTTGTAAGCCTCAATAATGACTCCAAATGTGCATAATAATATATTGCGTCGTTAAACCTCAATGAGTTACGGACGACAATATTTAGCCGAATATTCAATACACCATAAATTTAATTTAATTACCCCATCAGAAAAATACGTGAGCAGTTAAGTAGCTACGGAGACACAAATGTCAATAACGAATCCTATATCCAACCCCAGAGCAAAGTTAGAGCGAAGTTAATGCGGCCTGACATGGTCGCTCCATACCCAGATATAACATGTGAGCGGTGATGACTAGGAGAAAAAATAAAATAGCGTGTTATATCGGGCTATCCACCATGTCAGGCCACATTAACTTTGCTATAAGGTTGGAAATAGCATTTCCCATGATACCAGCAGCTAAGTTGAGTGTTATGTACTTTTTTAATTTGTATTTTTTAAATTAGTAATTTATTGTTCCGTACTAAATTGTTATAATTTTTCTGTGAGGTTTATAATAATAATAATATTTTTATTAAATTAATTAAAAGATTACAGTTGTATTATTAATATAAATTTATAAATTTTTTACAAAGGTAATTTTTGGATTGGTTTTACTAGTTTATTATGGTGATACAATTTTTTTTTTTTTTAAGTGATTTTTGGGACTGTTTTTATCAGTATATTACAGAGCCATATGTTTATGTAACACTGGTTTAAGTGTGTATGGAGGGTTTTCTATATGCTTGAAGGTATATGGAAGGAAATTTTATGTAGAAGTGTTATTACATGTTGTATTGTTAGAAAGTGTACCAACTCAAGTTAGAAAGACATTTAATCAGATTAGTCATACCAGTTGTATTTTTTTTACATGTTTTTCTCTAATCACAAATTTAGATGGACACCATTAGTAATAGTCCTTACCTATCAATATTATTCAAAGAATATGATCACAAATAATCAAATTCAAGAGAGAAATAAGAAGAAATATGCAAAATACACCATTGTATTCATAAGATGAAAGAAGAAAACAATGTTAAATTGCTTCTTAAAGTGGGTGACTTTTCACTGAGCAAAGTTTTAATTACAGTAATATTTGACAAACACATTTGATTGTCTCCCTTAGTTATTGAGTGCCAATTACTTAATGAGATTTATTTAATATGGTTAATAATTTTACATTAATTAACTATCTACTATCTATCTAATAAACCTTATTTTGGAATATACATTAATTAACTAATTCTTATGTACTTTAGTAGGACATTAGGGTACAACCCTAATACTCCATTATGTTCCTCATTCCCTTAAAATAATAGTATATATATAATATTTTCCTACTAAAATATTTTTCATTTACATGTGGACATTCCTCAAATAGGAATTTAGTTATTTCCAAGACTTTAAGGGTTACTAGCAAGGATGTAAAGAATGAAAACCTTATCATTAAACCACTCCTTAAATATAAACACTTTAATTAAATTTAATTTGCTCAATTTAGATGAATTTTGTTGAATTGACAAATACGTGTCACAAATAATCTTTCCAAGAACCTTCAATAATAATGAGATAGTAGCTAGGTCCCATTGCTACCTTGATTTCATGAAACTCTATAGATATACATTGGTCTATAAAAGCAAATATATTGAAGCTAAGTACGATGATGATGAGGATGCCTATGACTTCCACAAACAATTGAAAGTTAAGTTCTTGTCTAAGCATTGGTATTTTGGTGGATATCGGGGTTGTGTGATGGACACTAATATGGAAATTCATAAGATACATAGGTTAAAATATGTACAAAATGAATCATGAAGTTATTTTTCAAATTTGCAAATTATTATCTATATTCGGGTTGTAAATAATGAAGTTATATTGTTTTCATTGTTTTTTGCAGTTTAGTATAAAATTGGAACTTCTTTTCATGACCTACAAATACATATGCGCATGATTGATTGCTAAGATTAATCTAAGATGGAAGTTGTGTACTATTCTATTTTCCCAAACATAACATTTGATAAGAAAGAGAAATACCTATGACAAAGAAATGAAATACAACATAGAAACATGACACAATATAGAAAACATCCAACCTAGTAACCAATGATGAATGGTAAAAATGGTTACAAGATGGTAGGGAGAGTCCTTCTAAATGACATTAGCGACGCTCTCCTTCAATGAGCTAGAAGACCCATTTAACTACCATATAAATGTTTCTCTTTAGCCTACAAGAGGATAAAGTAAGGCAATGCCAAGGAGACGCATAAATGGCACCATGAGGTGGACGGTAGAGTTTTCTTAGTTTCAAAGGTGGTGCTAAATGTCAATATGGGAAAATGTAGAATTAATAGTGGAATATACCAACATTAAAGAACATCCTAAGTTCTAAGTAGGTTATTATGAACTTGAAAGTAAAACCTCAAATTGATCAATTAATGATAAGACAAATAAACTTATCTATGGAAGACATATAAATTAAATGGCTAATAAATGCACATGGGAAATCAATCCATAATAAGCATCAAAACGATTATCTCATGATACATATGGCATTGCCAAAATTTAAAAAAAATCATAAAATATAACTATATTATAATTTTATTATTATTATTATTATTATTATTAATTATGAAAATAATTAATATGAGTTAAACATATATACACTTAAAGAATATGTAGCAAGAAAAACATTGTAAAACAACAATAACGAATAAGAGTTCAATGCCATTAGTAAAATTGGAAAGCAAAAAAAGCACAACTATCTTTGAAATAAATCTCAATCCTTTCTCCATATCTGTTACTAAAAATGTTTTGTCCATGTTAAATCCCTATCATCCACCTAATAATTATTGATAATTAAGTTAAAATTATGGAAGCCTATTCCAAAATAAACATGTGTGTGGGTGTAAATATTTGATTTTTTTTTTGTATATCCAATATAATATCTTGGAAAAATATACACAAATTTATGACAGATTGATAAACTAGACCAACCATATAAATCAAACGGTTGGTAAATGTTGATTGGGATCAATCTGTGATAAACTTAAGAACATTTACTTCATGATACATATCACATTACCAAAATTAGAAAAATAAAAATAAATATATACATTTAAAAAAATAAATAAACAAGCCTTTTAGTCATGGATATTCTTAACCTATAAATAGGTTTTGTCACAATACTATGGGTCAATACCATGACTTATCAATAACACATGATAAAAAAACCATAACTCATTTCATATGAGAGTTGTTCATATAATATTTTTTTAATTAATCAATTAAAAGGAAAAAGTGGGCATAACTACTTTTGAGATAAACCACAACCTTGATATGTGACTTGCTACTAAGAAATTTCTAAAATATTTTGTAGAGATTAAATCCCTACCATCCACCTAATAATTTTAATGATTATTGATAATTAAATTAAAATTTTAAAAGACAAATTTTAAAATACTATCAATATATAATTAGTATAAAATTAATAATAAATTTATTATAAATTATAAATTAGTGTAATAAAAAAAAATGAATAAGAGTGAAATAATATATTGAAGATGGTGATGAAATCATAGTAATTTACAAAAAAAAGTTATATATTATAATTTTTTAAATTCTTAAAATATAAGATTAAAACAGTATAATAAAAAACTTGGCAAACAAGAAATTAAAGTAAAAATAAATAGTAGTGATATATTATTTTTTAACAAGAACGAGAATATTTTTTCTATTAATTCAAATTTGCATAAGATGCAAAACTATTACATTAGAACAATCTAGCAAAACCAAATTAAGATTTGAAAAGGATGGTTTCTTTGGAACCCTTATCCCCAAAATTTGAAAGATGATTTCTTTGCGACCCTTATCCCCAAAATTTGAAAGTTTTTTACAAGCTATTCTAGTATGACTTAAAAAATCTTGTAAAATTAGAACACATTTACAAAGATACATATATTAACTGTAGATAGGAAAGCATTCTTATTCCTTGACCTCTAACTGGTGGGATGATTATATGAAATTCAAGTTTGGAACTTACTAAGGAATTGTGGTTTGTTCACTGGTTAAATGAGCCAGTTCAGATGGGCCTCTATCCATTAGGAGTTGGAGTCTTTATACTTGTTGACGTAGGAAGATTAGCTCATCCTCATTTTGTCTTAATAGTGCTTCTATGCTCCACCAAAATATCCATTATTGATGTTATGTTTGAGACTAATTTCTTGTGGTTCAACTGCAAAGAGTAAATTTCCTCATACATTTGATTAACTCTTTCCCAGAGGTGTAATTTATATGTATTTTGAATTGGCTGTATGGAGCCCTAGATTCAAATCTACAAGTATTTCTCTCATTTCGTGTTAAGGAATGAAAACTATAGAGCATAGATCTATTCTTCTCAATATTATTAACAGTTAAATAATATTACATTGAAAACATAAATAATTAATGACTAGAGTGAGACTCAATTGAATTAGATTAAACTCTAACTAACCATGAGACTTTGATGGAGAGTTGTGACACCTAACAAAGTGGTTGGAATTATATTCTCCAACACTCCCCCTTAACTACAACAAAAAATAAATAAATAAATTAGGATACGTGCTAGTCTAAGTATCAATAGGCTTAGAAATTAAAAAAAAAAATGACATCAACCAAATCTCCTTTTCTTTTTCTTTTCATCCAAATCTTTTATCCTCTAAATTGTTTCAACTTTTTCTTTTTGTTGTAGGATTCATATTTCAAATTCTTCATTTCATGGTGCAACTCTTCCATTATTTCCTCGGGTTGTCCATGGACGCGATCTATTTCTTCAAAAAATTTCTTATATGTGGTATGTTGCCACATGTTATGTTCTATATTGTTCTCTTCATCATTAGTGTTTTGAACGTCAATTTTCTACAACATAAGATGAGAATAAAATTTTATTTCTTTAGGGCTCCAATACATGAATATTTCATTAATACTTTCATCATCCAAGTTTCCTTCAACATTCATCTCTGCAAATTCAATGCAAATTTTATCAAAATATGGTGTTGCAAGCCACGCTTCAAGGAAATTTAACTCTTCTTCATAATCATACTATTTACCTGGACATTGGAAATCAATGGTAAGTTTAAAAAATCTTCAAAACCACATTAGTTTTGTTCCTTCTGCTTTGCAATGCCATCTTTCTCTTGTTGCACTTCCTTCTCTGCCTTTGTCGATTCCACTTCTCTAGTAACCCCAGTTTCTTCAAAGAGGTTGTCTTCCACTTGGCTTTTAGAGCTAAGTGGACTTCTCTCACTGAATAACATCATGTCAATAAGATGTTTTTGTTGCATCATCTGCAACCATTCATCATTAGCCAACATTTCTTCATCAAAGTTTACATCAACAATATTAATTGTTCGATTCACCATAGCATTGGTTGCTTCAATGGAAGCTTCATTGTCATCATCAAGCTCTGTTGCTGGATTCACCAAATCTTCGTCCACTTGTGACTGTGCACAGCTGGGTTCATGAGCATCTATGTGCTCCTTCTTTGCTTCTTTTTCAAATTCTTCACAGTCATCATCTAGTTGTGGCTTAGCATAGTGGGATTCACCAAACTCTTCGTCTTCAACTGAATAACTCTCCCTTATGCCAAAATTCCTCTCAAGGATGTCCCAAGCTTCCTTGTTTATTTTTGCATCTTCATACATCTCTAGTTGTTGCTTTGACTTTATTAACCTCTTGGATTTCCCCATTTGTGGTTCAATAAGAAAATCAACTTGTGACATGGTGATCAACTGCAATGAAAATGCCTCTACGGTGGCTTATCTACTTCCATAGAGAAAACAGGTCTACAAATTCTCTACAAGAGCAATGCTTTCCAAAATCTTTAACAAATCCATTTTCAATAAAAATATTGCAATATCCACAATTAATCTGAAGAACGCTTCCTTTGCTTTTTCAATAAACCCTCTTAAATTTTAATTTATTTATTTTTAATGAAATCATTGACTTTTAAAAAAAATCCTTCAAACATAAATAATGGGCATTTTTTTAAAAATAAACCCTTTTCAAAAATCAAACAAGCCCCTTTGAAAAACTTAGATAAGCTCCTTGAATAAACCCTTATGAGTTTTTTTTTAATAGACCCATATATTTTGTCTCTTTGAAAAGACAAAATCAATTAACAACGCCCTTTTTTAAAAAAAATTACATGATCCTTTTTTAATTTCTCAAGTCCTATTCAAAATAATACAACTCACTTCTCATTCAAAAAACACATGATCGTTTTTTAGCACGTGTATGTTAAAATTTGCACTTTATATAAGACAAAAATATATTTAAAGTTTTCTTTCAAACCTTTTAACCCTTCGTCTTGGACTCTGAAACCAAAATTCCATAGACTTTTCGTTGAAGACCCTTTTTATTAACCATTAAACTTTTTGTGGCTCATGCCGCTTTAAGACTTTAACCCTATAACACATTTTCCGCTGCTATAAGGCTGCATTAGGGGAGGGTCGCCATTACATGTGCGCCCTCCCTGCCACGTCACAAAACCACGCGTCAAACCACATGGAGCTGGTACGACACCTGTCCACCGTGGAGCTCCATGTGTTGGCCATCATATCATTGCATAAAACTTTGTGTTCGCGCCATTTCACAGGTTTGTTTGGGGTCATTGTTGCGATGTTCTATTTTCCCTTTGTCTTTCTGCTCGGGGCTGGTTGTTGGGCGAAGCCCCCCGCCGAAGATGGCGCGGGACGGCCCTAGAACCTGCGCGCTTCGTCGTTTATTCGTGTGTTGTTCGAAGTGTTTGTTCGGTTGACAGGGTTTGTGTACCTGCGCGCTTCGCCTGGTATGCAGGTGCTGGTGCAAATGTTTGCTGGAGTTTCAGGGTTTGTGGTTGGAACAACGGTTCTGCTTTTCTTGTGCTTTTCCACCTGGATTTCTTGGTCGCTCTGGAATGTCGGTTGTTTAGCATTTCTCTGGTGGTGGTCTTATTCGGCGATTTTGTTGTTTGGGGAGGAGTCGGTCACAATTTTACTGAGCTCGAGGTAAAATAAGAATCTGCTATTAATTTGCTGTTTTGTGCTGGTGTTTTTGGTGGTTTTCTGTTCCCTAATGGATTTTTCTTCTCGTTGCAGGAGTGGAAAAGGTCGTTGCAGGTGTGGAGAAGGTCTGGCAAGCTCCGGGGAAGGTGGGGGAGGTCGGCGACCATCCATGGCCTGTATCTAGTAGGATTTTAATCCTACCAGCAATTTCTCTGTGTTTTTCAACACAAGCAACTCTATTTGGATATTTTGTAAACTTTCTATGGCATTTTATGGCATTTTTTTGAGGATTTTTTGAGGATTTTTTGAGGGTTTAGGGTTTTTGGATATTTTGACGCTGTTTGTTGTTGAAGGTTTAGGGTTTTTGTGGAAATTTCGTTGTTTTCGCTGTTATTTTTGCTGTTTTCGTTGTTATTTTTGTCGTCCCGTGCTATCCTCGGTCGTCCCGTGCCATCCTTGGCGGAGGGCTTCACCCCACAGCCGGCCCCGAGCAGAAAGACAAAGGGAAAATGGAACATCGCAGCAATGACCCCAAACAAACCCTCAAAACTCTCTGTTGTTGCTCTCAATTGACTTGCATAACTTGTCTTCACCTCGTCCGTGAAAGCTTTTGTCAAGAACTTCACTCTTTGTATTTGAAATGAAGCCTCAAAACCCTCTGTCGCTGCTCTCAATTGACTTGCATAACTTGTCTTCACCTCGTCCGTGAAAGCTTTTGTCAGGAACTTCACTCTTTGTATTTGAAATGAAGCCTCGAAACCCTCTGTCGCTGCTCTCAATGGACTAATTTGAGTATATTTACAGTTTAAGCAAATTTGGGGTTATTTTGGTTGCGCTGAAAATAACAAATTCTTTAATGGACATATGTATGGGGCAGTATAAGTCTACCATTGCAGTTATTTAACTATGAGCATATATAGATTCCCTGCATTTATATCTATGAACAAATTAGTTATCTGTTGTTGCATATATAGCTTCCCTGCATTTTGATAGTCCCCTGAATTTAATACGATTGTTGCTAAATGTGGATTCTATCATCATAACTGAATAATTCGATCCCGAATTCTTTTTGGAAATCTAATTTGATGCGACCATAAAATAAATAAACAAATAAGGAGTTCACACATTTTACAGTCGATTCCAAAACCGGTTACTCATGGTTACAGAGATAAGAGAATAAATATTTTTAGTAATGAATTATGTTCTCATACATAAAATGCATTTCAATAACTAACCCTTCTCAGGGTCCAACGATAAAACCGTACTGTATCAGTGACTTTTCATTTTAATTTAATTAAGGATGTGGATCCTATAAATGAGCAAATATGAATTATTCCTAGGTCCCGCTGATTCAGTTGTTCACTTCAAAGTTCTAATGTATATTAGTATCTGATATAGTAGTTTACTCATTATGTGAATATCTGAAGTAGTCTCTGTTTCCAGCCCGTCTTGGGGTTCACTGACTAGCTATTACAGAATACAACGGGTAGAAATTGCTTTGTAAGCATTATGGTTGAAGCATGAGCTATCAAGTTGAATGATGTTCCTTTAGATAATGGTCCTGTTAGCGCTTGGAATTTCACCTCAGGCTGAAAAAGGTAAACTCCAAGGCAACATCAAACCACTTAGCCTCGTAGCTAGCCCTACGGGGCAGGAGAGGGCTCTCTCCAGTATATCTCGGTAAAGATCTTCAACAGGCGAGATAACCAATAAGGAAACACTGATTTTAGGCTAGTAAACTGATAAAAGGTTTGATTTGGGATTTTTAGGGTTTTGGTGGAAAGTTGGGGAAAGGCAATTTTGGGTGCGGGGATTGGACACAGTTTTTGCAGGGGGTTCTTTGGGGCAAGGTAGGAGACAGTATTGATGCCTTTGATAGAGGTGGATGGATGAGAATGACCGGTGAGGAGTTAAGGAGAGCAAGCAATAACCTTGAATTCCCCTTAAATAGTTGAAAACATTGATATTAAGCAAACTTAAAAGCAGAGCATGACAGTCATGAATTCTACTTTAACACTTCATTTGCCTAATTTGCAGAAGGAAAAGTAAGGAAATGATTCACATAACACACTTACAAGTATAAAGAGAAACACACCATCAATACATGTGACCACAAGAATCCCAAAAAGGACTGCAAAACCCTGGTCTTCCTTTGCCAAAAATTGCAGAGATACAGTGAGTAATACAATAAGAGCTTCTCCCTCAAGAGTCCAACCCTCCAACCTCTGAAAATGATTGAGAAAATACATAATATAGGCAAGCCAACCTCTTTCCTTGCCTCTGGGGGTCGAGCTCATCCTTCTAGGAGCTGTTTCAACCAATTCTAAACTGAGCACTAAAATCTAGGCAGTCAAAACAACTTGCCTCTATAAGCTAGGAAACCAATTCATTCATTAAATGTTTGCTATTTCATGAATGAATCTTCTAGAGTAGGTAAATAAGTGTCATGTCATCATGAAAATAGATTAATTACATCAAAGAGGGTGAAAAATCCCATCACAAGTCAAAACTGGTCAAAGCTGGGCGAATTCCTGAGCTGTAGATGAATTCCTATGCAAACTGCCTGATGGGTCGCGCGCAATTCCTGAATGTGTCGCGCGCCTTTGGAGGCACTTTTTAGGCACTTCCAGGTGTCCAAATGAGGCAAAAGTGGGCTTGTTTGAAAGGTCTGGATGTCTACTTTCCAACCCAAGTGGCATTTCTGAATTTGGTGGTCCTTTGCCCCTCCAAAATTGCAATCTCCCAAGACTACTTCCTGTGTGTCAAAAATGTGGCAGAAAGTCATGTTTTACTTGTTTTTTGACTTTCTGAAGGCCCAAAACTTGGTGAAATTTCTTGGTAATGGCTGAGAAAGTGTAACTTTCCATGAAAAATCCAGAAATGCTGAGTTTTTCCAAAATGGAGTTGCCAAACGAAAGGGTCGCGTGCCATTGGTGGAGAAAAACTGTGTTTGGCACAAAAAATTCACAATTGACAAAATTTTCTCCAAATTTCTTGAAATTTTGGCTGGGAGTCCCCAATAAAGTACCATGCTCAATCAAAGAGGCTTTGGCCAAAATTTGGAGTGGATCGGGCCTTTTCCGTCGTTTTAGTGCCTTGGCCAACCTCCTTGGATCTCACGATTGCAATTTTGACATTTCTCTAAAACCATGACACCTGTGCAAAAAGTGAAGGAGGTTTTTTTTATTTGGCATGTTATGGACACAAACCTCTCTCAGTTTTTCAAAATTCATTTTTGATTGCTCTGAAACGGCTTTTGAGTGAAACTTATCCCGATGTGTGGAACAAGGGATTTTGTCGAAATGAAGCGAAATGAAGGGGATGAGAGGCTTCTAAATTCTTGGGGAAATTTGTGGGAGTGGGGAGGGATGTTAGGAAGTAAGGGAAAGTGGAATCTCAGAGATTGAGTGAGGGGAAGGGGTCCAAAAGGGCAAAACACAGGCCCAACCTAGAAAATTGCCAGGTTGTAGCTAGAAACTAGGGTTTGTGCAAAAATGAGGAATTTGGCGGATCTAAGGGATGGGAAGTGTTTAATAAGGTACATGAAGGATAGGGGAAGGTGTATGAACATCGGGATACAAGTTTTGCTAATGATTTGTCCATCCAAGAGAAATTAGCTTTCAAAACCCTAGGAGAGGGAAATGACCTTACCTAGGCGCAACTGAAGCATGAACAAGATGTAAAATGACTCATTAGACATTGAGATGATAATGAAAACCCTATGAATGATGATAGACTCAGCTGAATAGTGACATAGATTGGCATTTGGACAACTTTAGAAGGAGTGAAAGCAAACCCTAGACCTAATGCCTAGTGACCACATTTTGCTTGAAAACTCTTTGAAATGACAAAATTTGACTTGGAAACTCTGAGACCACTTTGTAAGAGCACGTTTGATCACTGGAGGAAGGCTGGAAAGACTGACACTAACATTGGCTCCAATGGGGATGGTAGCTCCTTGGAGGTGCCAAGAACCTTAGACCTCTGGGAGAGCAGACTAGTGCCTTTTAATCATTGGGCGATGGAGTCATTATTTGACAAACAATACAAGACTTTGACTCATTTATTGACTGAAACTTCATTCAAACCGACTCAATTATGAAACCTACATGACTAAAAACTGACTCACAAATGACTCATGACTGACTTAACTAAAACAAGATCTTACAAAGCTTATTGAATGGCAGCAGTCCATCAAGATTTGAAATCATGATGACAACCACCTGTGTTTCTTACAAAACAATATACCATCAAACTATATCAAAATGCCAATGCAACCAATCAAGCAGATGCCTTCTTGATTGATTCTCCTGATCAGATCTTCTGGTCAACAATGAATACTGGTAACTGGGCATCCAAAAATATAGTCGACCATATTTTCCTTCATCACTGAATACTGCAATAATCATCTTCACTGTTGACTGCAATAGGACTGCCATTGGATCTTGAAAAACATGAAGTTTTGCCACTGCCACCTCCTGCTGAAAGAACAACGTGTCTTTTGTTTCAAATTCTGATCTGCCTTCATCATGTGCTTCAGTAAAAGTATGCTCATAAGCTTCAAAAAACTCTGAACAAATGGATGAGCAGATCTCTTCTTGGAAAAACATTTCAGCACATGAAACATATGAAGAATCTGAAAGGTAATCCTGTATGCTCTGATATTCTGTAGTTTGACAATATGGTAGGTCATCTTCATATGATATCACAACCAAATTATCAAGTTCCTTATTACATTCTTCAATGTTATGAAGCACAATATTATCATTTACATCGTCTACCACAAATTCACTCAAAGAAACTTTTTCACTTGCTTGAGCAAAGATCTCACCTTGCTGTTCATGAGCTGACTGAATGACCTCCTCATGAAGACTCGGTTCTAATGACAGACTGGCAGCACGACTGAGAACATTTGAATCCATACCACTGTCTATGATCTCAACAACAAAATTCTCCCTTTCAGGATTCAGCACAAGGTATTCTTGGTCATCATGATCTGAATGTTGGTCTGAAATAGTTGACTTGAATGCATCACATGAATCTTGACTACCCTGCACGTTGTCTTCTTCTGTGGGCAGATCTGAAATAGAACCCTCTCTTTCATCATTTTCGACCATATGGCCATCTTCAAGCTGCTGATCTTGATTCTGCTGCAAAATTCCCTGATCATCTTGATGGGTATCCACTAGGTTCTCTTCATGTTGCTGAAATGGATTCTCATACAGAGCCTCCATGATCTCAACATCCATGAAATTATCATCTTCATAATATTTCTCAAGGCTTTCAATAAAACTATAAGCATGCTTGCAACAGTCATGAACCAAATTTAATGATGGATAAGATGCTTGATATCTTTCAATAAACAAGGCATGAAAATCCTTTAAACAGTAAATACAGGCCTGCGGCAAATTTTCATACCAGGATTGAGCTTCACCTTCCAGAGTGGCCAAGAATATCTTCATCAAGCAATCTTTAGGAAAATCCACCTTCAATTTGAGAATATGCATATGAAATCTAACTAGATGAAGAGCAGCATCCTTCTTACCATCATCATTAAATGTAGGCAAATTCCTTGACCAATCTACCTTCGGAATTTTATTTGGAAAACCAGGGATGTGATCTCGGCTCAAGGGAGCATATCTTCTTGTGATTCGGTCCATCTTGAAAATCTCACAGCTACTGATCTCTCTGCAGTGAAGTCACCATGAAGCATTGATCTCTGGATTTTTCAGTGAAGGAGTCGCCAGTGAATGATTTCAGCCTTGTCAGTGTCTGATCGTTGTCCACTATCAACAATCAGATCTGAACTTGATACATGTACTGGGGTAAAATGCAAATGAAGTGTTGTATTCACAAGCTCACGGAGATTGACTGAAGCAACGTTTATCTACTTCCGCTTATGCAAAGCAAAAGCGTTTCGAAGGCTACCTGACATAACTTCAGGCTCCGTCTAAGACTTATGAAACAAACACATCAACCCACAAACAAGTTTGTTCTCCCCAGTATGGTCGCCAATATGTTAGCGCTTGGAATTTCACCTCAGGTTGAAAAAGGTAAACTCCAAGGCAACATCAAACCACTTAGCCTCGTAGCTAGCCCTACGGGGCAGGAGAGGGCTCTCTCCGGTATATCTCGGTAAAGATCTTCAACGGGCGAGATAACCAATAAGGAAACATTGATTTTAGGCTAGTAAACTGATAAAAGGTTTGATTTGGGATTTTTAGGGTTTTGGTGGAAAGTTGGGGAAAGGCAATTTTGGGTGTGGGGATTGGACACAGTTTTTGCAGGGGGTTCTTTGGGGCAAGGTAGGAGACAGTATTGATGCCTTTGATAGAGGTGGATGGATGAGAATGACCGGTGAGAAGTTAAGGAGAGCAAGAAATAACCTTGAATTCCCCTTAAACAGTTGAAAACATTGATATTAAGCAAACTTAAAAGCAGAGCATGACAGTCATGAATTCAACTTTAACACTTCATTTGCCTAATTTGCAGAAGGAAAAGTAAGGAAATGATTCACATAACACACTTACAAGTATAAAGAGAAACACACCATCAATACATGTGACCACAAGAATCCCAAAAAGGACTGCAAAACCTTGGTCTTCCTTTGCCAAAAATTGCAGAGATACAGTGAGTAATACAATAAGAGCTTCTCCCTCAAGAGTCCAACCCTCCAACCTCTGAAAATGATTGAGAAAATACATAATATAGGCAAGCCAACCTCTTTCCTTGCCTCTAGGGGTCGAGCTCATCCTTCTAGGAGCTGTTTCAACCAATTCTAAACTGAGCACTAAAATCTAGGCAGTCAAAACAACTTGCCTCTATAAGCTAGGAAACCAATTCATTCATTAAATGTTTGCTATTTTATGAATGAATCTTCTAGAGTAGGTAAATAAGTGTCATGTCATCATGAAAATACATTAATTACATCAAAGAGGGTGAAAAATCCCATCACAAGTCAAAACTGGTCAAAGCTGGGCGAATTCCTGAGCTGTAGATGAATTCTTGTGCAAACTGCCTGATGGGTCGCGCGCAATTCCTGAATGGGTCGCGCGCCTTTGGAGGCACTTTTGAGGCACTTCCAGGTGTCCAAATGAGGAAAACGTGGGCTTGTTGGAAAGGTCTGGATGTCTACTTTCCAACCCAAGTGGAATTTCTGAATTTGGTGGTCATTTTCCCCTCCAAAATTGCAATCTCCCAAGACTGCTTCCTGTGTGTCAAAAATGTGGCAGAAAGTCATTTTTTGCTTGTTTTTTGACTTTCTGGAGGCCCAAAACTTGGTGAAATTTCTTGGTAATGGCTGAGCAAGTGTAACTTTCCATGACAAATCCAGAAATGCTGAGTTTTTCCAAAATGGAGTTGCCAAACGAAAGGGTCGCGCCCATTGGTGGAGAAAACCTGTGTTTGGCACAAAAAATTCACAATTGACAAAATTTTCTCCAAATTTCTTGAAATTTGGGTTGGGAGTCCCCAATAAAGTACCATGCTCAGTCAAAGAGGCTTTGGCCAAAATTTGGAGTGGATCAGGCCTTTTCCGTCATTTTAGTGCCTTGGCCAACCTCCTTGGATCTGGCGATTGCAATTTTGACATTTCTCTAAAACCATGACACCTGTGCAAAAAGTGAACGATATTTTTCTTCTTTGGCATGTTATGGGAAAAAACCTCTCTCGGTTTTCCAAAATTCATTTTGTATTGCTCTGAAACGGCTTTTGAGTGAAACTTATCCCGATGTGTGGAACAAGGGATTTTGTCGAAATGAAGCGAAATGAAGGGGATGAGAGGCTTCTAAATTCTTGGGGAAATTTGTGGGAGTGGGGAGGGATGTTAGGAAGCAAGGGAAAGTGGAATCTCAGAGATTGAGTGAGGGGAAGGGGTCCAAAAGGGCAAAACACAGGCCCAACCTAGAAAATTGCCAGGTTGTAGCTAGAAACTAGGGTTTGTGCAAAAATGAGGAATTTGGCGGATCTAAGGGATGGGAAGTGTTTAATAAGGTACATGAAGGATAGGGGAAGGTGTATGAACATCTGGATACAAGTTTTGCTAATGATTTGTCCGTCCAAGAGAAATTAGCTTTCAAAACCCTAGGAGAGGGAAATGACCTTACCTAGGCGCAACTGAAGCATGAACAAGATGTAAAATGACTCATTATACATTGAGATGATAATGAAAACCCTATGAATGATGATAGACTCAGCTGAATAGTGACATAGATTGGAATTTGGACAATTTTAGAAGGAGTGAAAGCAAACCCTAGACCTAATGCCTAGTGACCACATTTTGCTTGAAAACTCTTTGAAATGACAAAATTTGACTTGGAAACTCTGAGACCACTTTGTAAGAGCACATTTGATCACTGGAGGAAGGCTGGAAAGACTGACACTAACAGGTCCACTTATTGGAGCCATAAGTGAGTTTAGAGCTTTTTACAGTGCTGCAAATTTGATGCCTTCAATGTTGAGATCGAAGGCATCCTTTGGAAAAATCTCACCATCATATTTTTCTGTAGAATTCATGTAAAGAAAACTAGGTATAATCTTAATGATCGAGCTATCTAGTTGAATGGTGTTCCTTTAGATAACGGTCCACTTATTTGAGCCATAAGTGAGTTTAGAGCTTTGTACAATGCTGCAAATTTGATGCCTTCAATGTTGAGATTGAAGGCATCCTTTGGAAAAAACTCACCATCATCTTTTTCTGTAGAATTCATGTAAAGAAAACTAGGTATAATCTTAATGATCAAGCTATCAAGTGGAATGATGTTCCTTTAGATAACGGTCCACTTATTGGAGCCATAAGTGAGTTTAGAGCTTTGTACAGTGCTGCAAATTTGATGCCTTCAATGTTGAGATCGAAGGCATCCTTTGAAAAAATCTCACCATCATCTTTTTCTGTAGAATTCATGTAAAGAAAACTAGGTATAATCTTAATGATCTTTTCCTGCATTATCCTAATTTTCTCCTCAAAATAACTACTCAATACGTCCTCGATTTTGAGGGTGTTTCTGGTTTACACGAAAATTTTGTTCACGATGATGGGCTGCCATAGCTGGGCTTCATGCCCTGGCTATCTTGATGTACAGTTCTATATATACATGATTAAATGATAGGTTTTTTCCTACTCTACTTAATAATGAGTGCTCTCAAAAAATTATTATGAGATAAGACTGTCTGGTCATTTGATTTCTGTATTTAGCCTTTTTCATATGCAACTTGATATTATTATGAGATAAGACTGTCTGGTCATTTGATTTCTGTATTTAGCCTTTTTCATATGCAACTTGATAATGAGTGCTCTCAATCATAATAAGACTGTCTGGTCATTTGATTTCTGTATTTAGCCTTTTTCATATGCAACTTGATAATGAGTGCTCTCAATTTCTCAAGTGTCCCCTCAATGAATAAAATTATTAGTGGCTTTTTCACATTTAATAAAACTTATTATGAGGTAGATTGCCTCCTCATTGATTTCTGTATTTAGCCTTTTTCATATGCAACTGGACAATGAGTGCTCTCAATCATAATAAGACTGTCTGGTCATTTGATTTCTGTATTTAGCCTTTTTCATATGCAACTTGATAATGAGTGCTCTCAATTTCTCAAGTGTCCCCTCAATGAATAAAATTATCAGTGGATTTTTCACATTTAGTAAAACTTATTATGAGGTAGATTGCCTCCTCATTTGAGACTGTTTGGTCATTTGATTTTTGTATTTAGCCATTTTCCTAAGCCTTTGGCCATTATCTCTTGTCCATAGTTGGAATGGAATGTTATTATTGAATTCCCAAACATCACAGTAATGACCCCAAACAAACCTCTGAAATGGCGCAGACACAAAGTTTTATGCGATGATATGATGGCCAACACATGGAGCTCCACGGTGGACAGGTTTCGTACCGGCTCCATGTGCTTTGACATGTGGTTTTGTGACGTGGCGGGGAGGGTGCATAGAATAGCTTATATAAATAGTTTTATCATAATTAATATTTTACAGAAAGACATATTCCATTGAAAATTTCTTATCAACACACAGTTAGGTTGCCACAAGAAATCACTACTAGGTTGTAAGCCAAAATGTTTCTTGGGACAAGAAAAAGATACAATCTAGTGTTGTAAGCCAAAATGTTTCTGTGACAAGAAAAATATACAATCTTGTGTTGTAAGCCAAAATGTTTCTGTGCGAAGAAAAAGATACAATCCATCCAAAATCCACATCATAATGTGGTTAGAACCAAAAACATATGACACCCCTATTCTTTATGGCCCTGAGAATCTTGAGTGCCAAAACTCCCTGAGTTACCTTCTTGAGCCAGGTAGGTTGGCCTACCAGTAAAGGGCTGATTAGGAAATGGTTGATTGATGCCATATGATTGATTCCAATTTGCAGCTTCCAACCATGGAGGTACTGAGTACCCATACCTCACATTTGCACTACTGACCCCTGCATTAAGTGGAGGTGTGTAATGAGCATACAGAGAATTGACACCAGCTCTGGTAGGAAAAAGGCAAGTGGGTAAACCCTCAGTTTGATAGTGGGGCACTTGAATGTTTATGAGATCTTGGAATAATGGTGTATTATCTGCAATGGAGTCTAATGAGTTTGAAATAATCCTGGTTTCATCAACTATTCTTGTATCGTTGATCATCCCTTGTTCCTTTTCAAGCATTTGTTGTGCCTTTTGTTTTTCCTTTTCCTGTCTTGCCCTTTGCTTTTGTTGGTCCTTAACATGCCTTGCTTTGTCTCTTTCAATCCTTTCTTCTGCTCGACGTTGTGCTGCAACAATCCTTGCTGCCTTCTTCTCCTTGACTATATCCTTCTTTATCTGTTTTAATTCTTGCATTTCAAATTTTTTTTTTTTTATGACTCAACTAACAGGTTTATATAGTCCTCTGAGGTGAGTAACTGTGAGCTTCGGCCCAGACAAAGACTACCCGATGCACCTTGCTTTTTTTTCATTGATACTCTCTCTACTGGTAGCTTTAGGAACCGTCCAAGTGTCTTCTCCACCCCTCCCACCTGCATGCCATTGCTTGGTACTTCCCTTTCAGTATCTGTTGGAACTGATTGAACCATATCAGTATATTCATTTGATGCCTCATTATGTCCTTCATCTTCTTCCATTGATCTATTGTCCACAAAAAAATGAACAATTTCACTGTTCAATTCTGCTGGTTGTGAGGGCATGTTCATGCTTTCTTCATTGGTTGCTGAGACACTATGTGCATTCATATTGATCATTGCTTCTGCTAGCCATGAAGGTGGGGTTACTTGGCTTGGCAATGTCAATTGGTCATTGTCAACTGCATGTTCAACAATATCATTAGCAATATCAGCAACAGGAATTTCATGTTCTTGAGTTGGTGGAACAATCTCCATGTTACTAGGAATTTGTTCATTGTTATATTGTGTTTCACATACAGTTTCATCATCTTCAGCATATAAGTGTCCTTGAGATAGGGAAATCATATTACCAGCTGCAACAACATCATCTTGGTCATCTACTTCTTGCACTTCAACACCTATTTGGACATTCCCTTCTTCCTGACCATCCACATGAAACACTTGGCTACAACCAGTATCATGCATAAGAGCATCATAGTTCAGTGGCCAGATTCCTGTCCTCCTAAAGCCAGCCTTGATATTTGATGGTGTCAAAGCCCTTTTAAAAGCTTTACTTGCAAGCTCTACTAGCTCAAACCTTTTCACCTCAACCCCGGATTCTTTGTCATCCATGCGGCACGCTCCGACCTGAAATAGTTCTTGAAAGGGCCAAACACACTAACATCAAGGGGTTGCAGCCTATGAGTGGCATGAGCGGGCAATGTCAACAGGTCGATGCCTAAATTTTTTGCTTCCTCAATTGTTGTACAGCCATGTGGCTCCCATGGCCATCTAATATCAAAAGGTGTCTGTTATTAGGCGAGACGCCACCTGGTACCGATGCAACAAAGTGAAAAAGCCAACTTAGAAACAGTTCTTTAGTCATCCATGCATGGGGATGTGCAGCCATGCATGCACCTGGTTCACAGTTCTGTATATAGTTTTTCAGTTGATTTTTACCTTTGAATAGATAAAATCTTGGGATTGAAGTACCAATTGCATTAACACAACATAAAATAGTTATCCACTCCCTGCTCTTGGGAAAAATCTTTGGCACATTTCGGGTCCCTCTCTTGGCAATTACCCGCATGCCACAATTCCTCCCTGCCTGTAAACCTGTTTCATCACAGTTCCATATATGGTCTGCTCCATAAGAATGTTTATCATAAGCACTAGAAAGTGTGTCATAGAACTTTTGCACAACTGCAGGGCGCAAATTTAATGCTCTGTCTCTGTCAAGGCCCTCAGCAGTACGTAATACAAGTTCTTGATGCCTTTTTTTAAACCCAAACCACCATGATTTACCAGCAAACCCATCTTTGAATGGGTTTGGTCTCCCTTGACAGATTTGAGCAATTGTTGATTTGAGTTGTATCAACTCTAGCCCATGTCCCAGTTGGGCCATCTCTTTACACCACTCAACCACCTCGGCCTCCTCCTCCTCAGTCATAACTGTAAGAGGCCCTCTACGTTTTGTATGAGTCAGTCCATTTATCCAATAATGTATTGATGAGGGAGGAATACCATGTTTTTTGCAGATGCCCGAACTGAGTATCCATTAAACTCTATGTCGTCAATTGCAACTAAGATTTGTTCTTTTGTCCATCCTCTTATAGCACTGATATTTTTAGTTGAGCTTGCCCCTTGGACTGTTGTTGATGGTGGTTTTGTGGCTGATGGTGTGTTAACATCAACGGTTGTCACATGGTCATCTTCAACAATGTTCCCTGGTGCATTGCCGGCATTGACATCAGCTGGCATGTCATCATCAGACGATGTGCATCACAGCTGCGCACCCCTTGTCACTCTCCTGCCACTTCTCCTTGTACGAGCAGAGTAACTTCCTTTTTCCATAGATGCAACAACCTGTAAAATTATTGCATGCATTTAGACATTAGAATATATGTCAAATTATGCTTTATTACTTCTGCAAAAATACTTTTCCTCTATTACAAGAAATTATCAACATGTATGTTACTGTTTTCATAATGAGAGTAAATGTTTCACTTTCATAGGGTAGTGTCAAAATTTTGCAAATGTCATTCCAAGTAAATCCATAGTTCATCAATTTAGCAACTTTTATGTGGATTCAAGTAGATTCTATGATAGTTGTTTCAAATATCATTTTCCATTTACTTTCAACAGCTTTATACAGCTAAACCAATGAGGTATGTAAACATGTATGAATTACGTCATTCTCCTTATATCTGTTAAAGATTATGGAATACAGGTAATAAGCAGGTCTATTCAATATGTACTTACCCTATAGAGTAGAGTGTAATCATTAGTAATGGTTGAATTAGTGCCATAAGTAGAACCATGGAAATCAAAGTAATGAGGAAACAGAGCTTGTTACATTAGGATATGCGTATATAGTGATTACAGTCTATCCATATGTATTTATTATGTATTACATTAGGATATGCGTATACAGTGATTACAGTCTATCCATATGTATTGATTATGTATTACATTAGGATATGCGTATACAGTGATTACAGTCTATCCATATGTATTGATTATGGAGAGAACGGTACTCTATATACCAATAAGAAAAAAGGTATTTATATAATAGGAATGAATAAGAGTGAGAACCCCGGGATATCATGTTGTATATTGATTAGCTTGTCACCTTTGTACCTTATCTAAGCTTATGACAAGCTATGGAATTAGAACATAGTAGTTACACATGACTCTTTCTAACCATGCTTGTTTACCTAATCACTTGCTTGTCTCATTCTCATTACACTCGGCATAAGTAATAGCACAGATATTTTATAAGTAACATCATCTAAAGGTTGACCTATCAGTACTAGCCTAAGAAATACATGTATAGATATGATAAAGTACCTATATCACAGGTTGGTTATCTCCCTAATAGACTGGATTGAGCTTTAATATAGATATAACATATGTAATTATACAGAGCTTTGTTCTAGCTCACTCATAGATAAGGGTGAACTGAAACCATGCTCAGATACTAATACGAGCTTTTTAGTGTATAGAGCTTACTAGTGATAAGTTGAATGAGATACATTGAATATGATACATACCTTTGTTCAATGTATTATGTTATATAGCTTATACAACTTAGCTTCATACTATATCACGTATTGAGTAAGATACACGAGTTTCATCAATTCCAGTACTCTGACCGTAATCATACTAGCATACTTGTTCTAACTTATAAGTAATCTGTATAGGTATATCCCTAATTAACACTATCATAACATGTAAGAAACACAGATCCTTAGTAATACATGTTCCTTATCACTAGTCGCAAGCTTCATTAGTATCACTAAACAGTTACTCAGCTTAGGCTATGATCAGAGCTTGTATCGTTTCATCATAGTTCATAAGGTAAGCATATCCATATTCAACATACAAAAAACAACACGTTTTAAGCATAAGATGTAATCAGAGCTATGACCAAGTTGGTTGATTAGATGGATACCACTGTATTCAATAGGTTCAATTCCTGTAAGCTAAACAAGCTGTGACTACAGTACTAACACGACATACATAACCTCTGTGATATGTAAGCTGTAATCACTATTAAGCTGATGATCGAATAAGTGTCGCCATAATAAGCTAGAACACATACATAAACTCTGTATAAAAAAGGTTAACTGTAACTGTATAAAAAAGGTTAACTGTAACCCTATGGACAGAACTGTAAGAACAATGACTTTCAATGGCTGTTTGTGAAACCATCCAAGTATCCTTCTAGTAGTTATGGCCAGACAGACCATGTAAGAAATCTGATAAATGAAAACAATGAAAACATAACTGTAAGAAGAATGAGTTGCAATTCATATAACTAACTTGGATATATTTGCCACTGTCTTGTGATGTTGTCTTCAAGTTTGCTGAATAGTTTGAAAGCATAAGATGCAACTTCAACAATGGGTGGACTTCTTTTATAGTTTTGGGGACTTGAATTTAATTGGTGGACATGGATGTACATGGATTGCAATGGCTTCATTTTGAATGTGTGGTATGGATTTAATTTGATGTGATCTAATGGTTGGGAATTGGTTATTTGTTGATCCATGTGCTTTGATCTATTTTAATGAGAAATAGAGTGAGTTGGGTGTCATTTATTGCAGTTATTGGGTCTGGGTGTCATTTATTGAACAAACTGGGTTTAAATGTTATTGGGTTGGGTGTCATTTATTGAACATAGGGTGTTTAGTTGTTGAACAACACAGCAGTTATGGCTGACATACATTCCCTTTTGTTATGTGCAGGTAGGCATATTTATTTGGGATGCAAAGTTGTAGTTCTGACGAGTGGGGGTTGAAGTGAATGCTGCTTTGTACTTCTGGAATAGACCAGTTTGGAAGCCTTTATGGCTTTAGCTATTTTCTACTTGGGTCAATATGTTTTGCAGTATTAAGTAGTAAAATAATATTTATGGACAGTTGTGGGCCCAGTCAATGTATGGGTGATTTTTGGACATAAATTAATACTTATTTATACATAATGTTATTTCTTTCTGTTTAAATTTTGGTTTCAAAAGTATCAATTACTGGTGGTTTGGTGGGACTAGTACTATATCAATTACTGGTCCCTGCACAACATTAGGAATCTCTCCCCTAGTGTTTCCGAAATCGAAAGTTCTTGAAGTGTCCGCGTATACCGCTACAAGTGCTTGGGTGTGTTACTGCACAATTTTTTTAAATTCTGACCTTTTCTTTGTGGAACAATCTGTCTGGTTTCTCGGGCTTCCTTCACTGGTTACACAAAAACTAGATTTATTGCCGTAGGGGCTTCATCGCAACTAATTTCTTAATTCTCATCCACGATCTGCAATTGATAGAGGCGATTTCTCTTTAGCTCTCACTTCGCTCACATTGTTACTCTCTCAAGGAGTCTTCTGCGACCTCACCTCCTCTCTGCTCTCAAGGAGTCTTACACTGCCTCTGCTCGGATACCATATGTGGAGCAAAGATTTACTCTTCTCAATATTATCAACAATTAAATAGAATTATATAGAAGACATAAATAATTAATGATTGGAGTGAGACTCTACTAAACTAGACTAAAATCTAACTAACTATGACACTTGGATGGACAATTTTGACACCTAACAAAATGGTTGGAATTAGATTCTCCAACATTCTACAAAATCAAACATAATGCAAAATTTTCAAATACAAAAAATTACCACTCGAGTCACAACATCCACGAGAGAGCACCATGTAGACATAAATAAGCCAATTGAGCAATTGAATTCCCCCCCTGCCTGGATCCCACAAGACCACCCTGCGCCTCCAACATCCTATGCTACCAACCTTGCCGACAGGTTTCCCATAAGTCTTTCTCTCCTGGTTTTCTCCACCCCAGAGAGCGAGAAAATGCTTTAACTTTTCCCACCAGTCGACAATTATGTCGCCAAGCCGTGAAAGCCCTGCCCTTCGCCAGTGAATCCCCTCGATGAAACTTAGCCAAAGCCAAATTTGGGGTTTCTCCCCTCCCTTGTCGGGGCCAATTACTCCCACTTCTACTATCTTGTTCCAGGGCTTGCTTCGACACTATACTGAGGGGTTTCATCCAAACTAGCGGGCCAGAGGTTGTAACAGGGTCAGGTTTCACTCCAGGCCTCACACAGTTCTTTTTATTTCCTTCCCCCCAATCCATATACCCTTCCTTAACTACCAACAGAAATTCTTTCTATAGATCCAATTAAAACCGCTCAGAATGATGCTACTGGCTGAATCAATTTGGCCCAACAGTCTCCTTCTGCCCCATGACCTAGTTACCCTGAGCCGAGGTTCAGATATCCCTTCCCCCCCTACCCAGATAGCTATCAGGTCTATCCCACCCCAGGTTGATAGGCCAATAACCCAAGGAAACTAGAAAGCTTCATTTCTATATTTGATTGGGGAAACCATAATAATTAATGAGCAATGTTCAACATGACACATTATTATTCCACTTTCAGTGAAAATTCGCCTCAGATTCCAATTCATATTTTCCTTACCGATGCAGGGGAGGGTTGGGAGCACATGCTAGGTTTTACAAGTGAAGGTCGAATGTTGAACGACATCCCCCAATTCTCAGTGCTTGCCAACTCCAACTGCATGTTCCGCCTTCATTTCCTGCATCAAATGCCTCTCAACCTTGCCACTTTTTCCTTTAATTTTCTCTTCCACCTACCTGACCTCACTTCCAAGAAGCCCGCCACTTGCTTTGCTCTGCTAGCCACCTCCCTTCCCTTCTCGTGTGGGTCTCAGGATGAGCACCCAATTACCTTCCAATTAATGTCCTTTATTATTTCCTTCCTACTTCCAGTTGCTCCTACCATGAGTTTCCCGATTCTCTGCATCCACTTGTCAGCTCCCATGCCAACTGTCCAAACTTGCTTCCCTCTGCCCGTCGTGCCATCTGTCCACCCTCGCTTTCCTCTGCCCACTGTGTCATATGTCCGACCTCTCTTCCCTCTATCCTCCATTGCCCATCACACCCCGATCGGGTGTTCTCTCCTTTTTCCTTATCTATTATCAGGATTTACTCAAGACTGCTCATTCCTTCTGTTCGACTTAACTCGTCGCCCCTTATATCAAGGTTGTTGTTGGTTTGTCCACATCCCTAGTTGGCTAAGCTATCTGCTACCACGTTCCCCGATCTGCGGACATGTGTCAGAATAATATAGTCTATCCTTTGTATTAGATTTCCTATTTCCTGAACCAATCTTGCCGTCCTCCAACTTTGGCTTATCTTCTCCCATTTGGTTCCTTGCTAGAGTTTTTTTACAATCTCTATTACCAGTCTCGAGTCTCCTTCCACCTCTAGTCTCTGAAACCTTTCTCTCCAGGCTATTTCTAGCCCTCGCTTTAACGCATAGAGCTCTGATTCATTATTGCTCGCTATTCCACAATCCATGGCGTACATGTGAATGGTAT
Source organism: Pinus tabuliformis (assembly GCA_031772625.1). Lineage (NCBI taxonomy): Eukaryota > Viridiplantae > Streptophyta > Pinopsida > Pinales > Pinaceae > Pinus > Pinus tabuliformis. The sequence continues at coordinate 450,245,435 of CM062816.1, read as the reverse complement.
TACCTTGATGGTCTCAGAACACCCTTCCTGAGCCTGCAACGCCCGAGTTCCCTTTAGCTGCTCTGTCGAAGTTTAGTTTTATGAAATCTTCCTGGGGGAACACGAAGAGGGTTGGGGAATCACAGGGAGTAGATTTCTGTTTCCATGAATTGGCCATCATCATGCTGGGATTCAGGCTTAACCTTTCCAGTATACGACCTTCCTGTAGATTGGCTTTCCAATCATCTGGGTACCAGTTTTATGCCAGAATCATTTCTCGTATGTTCTGGACTATTAATCCCCATAATTCAGCTATTGTTCTCTTTTCCCCTTTAAAAATTCTTCAGTTTTGTTCCTTGCACACCACCCAGCGCAGGAGTCAAAGGGATATCTGTCAGGATCGATTCAAGATCGGATTCTGGTAAGGGTTCCTTCTCCATTTTTCCATTGTCATTTTCGTACTTGTTTGATCCCTGTCTCTATGGACGAAAAGTTGCACATGATACTGCCATAGAACCTCATTGTAACTGCAGGCATATAATAAGTGTTCCATCGATTCCATTTGTCTTTCACATATGCAACAAGCCGATGGTCCTTGCATCCCCCTTATATGTAACTAATCCCAAGTTAGTGCTCTGTCGTGTAGGACAACCCAAAGGAAAAATGCTATTTTGGGCCACAGTTTGTCCTTCCAGATTCATTCTCATATAGGTAGCCCTTGTTGTTGATGATGGGCTTCTTGCAAGTGGTATCCTTATCAGATGGTGAAAATCCCTTTTATTCTATATCCCCACCTTATTATGTTCGGTCCTTCCGATATCATGATTCCTCGGGACTCCATCTCCTTCTCGTAGGTAGCCCATTGAATCAAATCTGGTGCACCAGGCCAATCTTGTTTCCTCTTCCATTTTCTCTGTTGTTCCCCTGTATTTGTTCCCCAGTAATTTTTCACCGGCTAATTTGCAAGGATATTTGTATATAGGTATATTTCCGCAAGGTCTGGCCTACTATATAATTTCTCTCTTTGATGCCACGCCTCTTTCCAGAATATTTCTTTGTCTCCTCCCCTTATTTCCCAGAAACTATGATTTCTTATCAGTTCTCTATTTTTAGATGCTAGATTCCATATGGCCGACCCATTTATGTTTTCCTGGACCCTTAGCCTTCCTTCTGTCGATCTTGGCATTCCATATCTTCTCCCCCATATTTATTTCCATAGGTCTATTCCTCCCTGAATCCATTTCCACCATAGCTTAGCCCCCATGACCTGGTTTAGAATATGCAGGTCTCAAAGACCCAACCCTCCTGTTTTGTATGGTTTACTAAGCCAGTTCCAGGATAACATTGCCCATTTTTTAACTGTGTTTGGCCCTTGCCACAAGAATTTCTTGAGGATGTCAATCATTCCATGGCAAATTGTTTTAGGGACAAATTGGATTGATAATTGGTATATCGGGATTGACTGAAGCACTGCCTTTAACAACATTACTCTACTCGCCATATTCAGAGTCCTGAAAGTCCAATTCTGCAACCTCCTTCCAGTTTTCCACTCTGATCGAGTTTAAACTTAGCGGGATCCCCTAATATTTTGAGGGGAGATTTCCTATACGGAAGCCCATTATTCTCGCTAGGAAAGCTTGGGATTGAGTTGTTGTATTGAAGAAGAAGATATCCGACTTCTCTTTATTGATCTCCGTCCCTGAAGCACTCATGAAATCATGTAAGATTTCAATTAGGGCTTTGGCTTCCTTGAGGGTTTCTTGCCCAAACATCATTATGTCATTGACAAACTGTTGATGTGTTAATGGCAAGTCATTGCCCCACATTCGCAGGCCTGTAAATTGACCTCCTTGCACCTTTGCTTTTACATATCTTCCTAGGCCTTCAGCAGCCAATACAAATAGGAAAGGGGACATCGGATCGCCTTGTCTTAGCCCCCTTGTTGCATTAAATGCCTCAGTCGAAGCTCCATTTAGAAGGATTGAGAACACAGGGGTTGATATCATAGAATAGATCTAGTTTATCCATCTGGGATCGAAGTCGAACGCTTTCAAGATTCCTTGGAGGTAAGTCCAGCTTAGTCGGTCATAATATTTTGATAGATCTAGTTTTATCATCATACCTTTAGCTTTTTGGGTCTTTAGGGAGTGAATTGCCTCTTGAGCCATGACTATCCCATCCACAATTTTCCTTCCTTTGACAAAACTAGTCTACTCTTGAGAGATTAAGCCAAGAAGGATAGGTTTGAGGTGGTTTACCATTATTGTAGCCATAATTTTATATATTACATTGCATAGAGCTATAGGTATGAACCATGAGGCTCTACAGAATGGGATGTTTTGGGAATAAGAGCTAGGAAGGTCGAGTTTAGGGTCGGTTGCATACTTTTAGTTCATCTTGACTCCTCCACTATTGCAACGATATCTTCTCCTAGAATCGTCCAAGTTTCCTGGAAAAATTCTGCTATAAAGTCATTCGGGCCCAAAGCTTTATTCTTCACTAGCCCTTTGATTACTTCTTCCACCTCAGACATAGTTATTTCCCTCATTAGAGCTAGGTTCTGATCCCTACTAACTAGCTGAGGGATATGCCGAGTAATCCTGTTTATATCTTTTGTCCTGTCTAAATTAGGTTCAGTCAATAAATTTTGAAAGTGTTGGACCAGCAGGTTCTCCATTTCTTCCTTTTGAATAAGTCAATTTCCATCCTGGTCTACTAAGGAGAAGATCCTATTATGCTGGCGATGTTGGATCATCACTTTGTGAAAGAATATAGTGTTCCTTTCCCCTTCTCTCAGCCACTGAATTCTTGATTTTTGTTTCCATAGAATGTCTTCCTACTGCGTCCTTTCCTCCAACCTATTTATCAGCAGTCCTTCTTCCTCCACTAGGGTTTTAGTGCAATCGTTTGTTATTATCTGTTGTTGCAACTTTTTCATATTTTCTTGTAGCAGTTCCTATTCTGGTTGTATGTTACCAAAATATTCCTTGTTCCATTTTTTTATTTTGTCTTTGATTTCTTTAAGATGGAGTTGGAATGTATGCATTTGGTTTCTTCCTTGTTTCTTACTTGCTTTCCACCATTCCTTCAGCTTTCCTAGGAAGGTCGGGTCTCTCAATCAGAATGCTTCAAACCTGAAGGGTCTCTTGGTTTTCCCTTGTTTCATGTCCACTTCTAATTTAATCGACCAGTGGTCTGATCCCATGCATGGTAGGATGGATGCCTCATAGTATACATCTCTGCTAATTAAGTTTTCAGTTGCTAAGAATCTGTCTAAGAGTGACGCTATTTGACATGTTCCTCCTCTTCGGTTGTTCCACGTGTAAATTCCATTGATTGTAGGGATATCAACCATATGGATCTCTTCTTGTGTATCCCTAAATTGTTCCATTTCAGGTTCCTCCCTTCTAATCCCTCCTTTTTTTTCCTCCAAAGTAGTTATCAGATTAAAGTCCCCTGCAATCAGCCAAAGTTTTTCATAGTGCATTTGGTTTAGGGTCCTTATGCTTTTTATGGAGTTTTCCTTCTCAACCAAATTAAACTAAAAATTAAAACTAATTAAAATAAAACTAAATTAATAACAAAACCACATTTAAAACTCAACTAAAACAACGAAAAATCTATTGCACGAAGAAAAAATAAAGAGAATAGAAAAAGATGCATTGTTACCTCATAGATCCACCACAAAGTGGGAAACAACTCTTGTATGTAGGTAGTAACTAACTTCCCACGACTTCCAAAACCCAAGGAAGTGGGTGTGCTTAAGGGGTGACACTCACTCAAACTACCCTACTATCTTGAGGGAGTGAGTTCATGTGACCGATCGAACAATTTTAAAAGGAGGCTAAAATAAGGAACAAAGCATTTGGTGAAAAATGAGCTTTGAGATTATTACGATAAATAGAGAAACAAGAAATCGTTAACATTACAGGTATGATCTTTCTCATTATGTTACGCATTTTTTTCTTTGTGTTTTTTTGCAATGATCATAAAAGGTAGGGGAGTCTATTAATCATTGAAGGTTTACAATGCCTTTTTTCAGCCTACATACTTCCTCAAGGTTTTCTAATAGTTGAAAACCTTTAGGATGTTCTATGTAAACCTCTTCTTGAAGCTCGCCATTCAAGAAAGTTGATTTTACATCCATTTGATATACTTTAAATTTTTTGTGACATGAAAATGGAAGAACCATACTTATTACTTTTTTAATTGTGGTACTCGACCAAAAGAATCTTTGAAATCTATTCGCTCAACTTGAGCATAGCCTTTGCTTACCAATCTAGCCTTATTTCTTACAACTCTTCCATTCACATTCAATTTGTTCCTAAAAACCCATTATGTGCCAATGACAAATTTATTTGATGGTCTTGGAACTAACTCCCAATTCTATTTTTCTCAATTTGATCCAGTTCCTCATTGATGGCTTTTATCTAATGCACATCTTGCCTGTCGTAAGAAAATTATTTTGTTTCAATCATAGACAAAATACTGATGTGTGTTGACTAGAGGTATTCTTTAACCTTCTTTGAGTTTGAACACCTCCTTCCTTATCACCAACAATATGTCTAACAGGGTAATGTTTTTGTATGTACATTGAGGGATTTTTGGGTGAGAACGTTCTTCGTGATATTCTTCCTCTTCTCCTAATTATTCAAGATGTTCTGCTTCATCTTCACAACTAGTTTGATTATGTGGACTAATAAATCTTGGCTGCTGTCTTTTGGGAGGTAGCTCCTCATCCAACTTGGCATCAATGCAGTTTGTTATTTTTTATATCCTTTATTGTAACATTTGTAGTCCTGTTGGAGTCACGATTGCCGTTACACCAGAACCCGCAGGTGTTAGTAAACAGACACATCGTTAGATTTAAGCACATGCCATGAAACACACAGGGAGCATTGACCTTCTGCACCACCATTAACGGGGAGCCAACAATATCCCCCCCCCCCCAATGCGAGCCCAGTGTGTTTCATACTCGAGGCCTTTGGCTCTGATACCACTTGGTGGAGTCACGATTGTCGTTACACCAAAACCTGCAGGTGTTAGTAAACAGACACATCGTTAGATTTAAGCACATGCCACGAAACACACGGGGAGTGTTGACCTTCTACACCGCCATTAACGGGGAGCCAACAAGTCCTTGCCCTTAGTAGAATATCCTAAAAATATTCCTTCATCAACCCTTACGTCAAACTTGCTCAGATTGTCATCATTTTTCTTGATGTAGCATTTGCTTGCAAAACTCTAAAGTGTTTTATTATGGTCAGTTCTCCATACCACAATTCATGTGGTGTTTTGTCATTTTTTTTTTTTTCGTTAGGTGAGCTTTATTTAAAATATGGATTGTTGTCTTTAGCCCAAAACATTTTTGACATATTTCTTTCATCTAGAATTTCCTTTGCCAATTGCTACATTGACCTATTTTGTCTTTCATCGACACCATTTTGTTGTGGTGTTAGTAATATTGAATTGTCTTCTTATGCCATGTTCTTCGTAGAAGCTATTAAAATAATTTGAAGTGAACTCCCCACCTTTCTTTGATCTTACACACTTTAATTTGTAATCGACGTGATTCTCAACCACGTCTTTGAAGATATTGAGCATTCCAAATGCCTCAAAATTATCCTTTAGAAATGCAACCAAAGTAAGCTTGGTATAATAATCAATAATAAAAATAAAATATATCTCTCCACTTGGAGTCTTGGTTCTTACAGACCCACATAAGTATGTATGAACTAATTGTAATGGCCTAGTGGATGAATTTTCTTTGGTCTTGAAGGTCAAATTTGCTTGCTAATTTAACATGATTTACAGATGGAATTAGTTGGCTTATTATTTTTTGGTAAGTCCCTTACAACCTCCTTTTTATGTTGACCTTCAGAATATGGTTGAAATTCATATTTCCTAGTTTTATGTGCCACAACCAGCTCTCATCACACTTCCCCAATTAACAATCCTCATTTTCTTCCTTAAGTATGCACATAATATTTGAGGTTCTCACACCTATTTCTATTACCTTCCCTATGTTTCTTGACTTTATCTCACAACCTTTGAAACGGAAGGCAACGTCATACCCTTGCTAACACATTTAGCTTACACTTAATAGATTGTGCTTAAGCCACCTACAAACAAAATGTTCTGAACATTACCTCTTCCATTATCCATGCTCATTGTTCCCTTGCCCCTAATGTTGTCTAGGCATCATTTCCAAAAATGACACTTCAGGTCTTGCTTTCATTGAATGATAAGAATTTTCCTCCACCACTAGTAGTAAGCTTAAAGAATCCATTTTCCACATATCAGTAGCTTCCTTCATTTTGGGCATATACAAGACAATGCCACCTATTCTTTCCTTTACTCTTTTTTCTTCCTCTGGGTCTTGGGTTCTTCTTGTGTTTGTTTAATCTAAGAAGCTAATATAAAATTGTTGGCAAGGAAAATTTTAAGGATGGAAAATTTTCTTGAAGTTTAAAAACATTGGCGAATCTCACTAATCCCTAATATGCAAACTATAAAATGTTTATTGATATATTTGTAAAATTATTCAAATTTATAATGATTTTATATATAGTCCCCATATAATGTTGGTGATTTTTAAGGTAAAATAATTTTATATTCTAAAATTTGGGCGAATCATCTTTTATAAAAATTGGAAACTGGCAAATCTTTTTTGTGGAAAAATCATGGAAAATTAGATCACTGGGCGAACATTAGCCCCTAAAATTTTCCATGATTGTTGGTTCTACTCTCAGTCGCTTTATTTCCAAAATTATGACAGTTCTTACATTCAACATCATGGAATAGAGGAGCAAAAAGATTGTTGTCCCTAAAATTGTATCTATGTGAATTTACAAATTTGTTATCTCTATTTGACTAATAAAGTTAATTTGTTGTATTCCTTATCAGATTATTTCCAAAATATTTTTTAGAGTCTACAACTTTATGTCCAAAATTTGTACAAGAAAAACAATAACATTTGAAAATATTTTGGCGCCTAGGAGCAAATTGTTGTTGAAGGTATGGTTTGCTAATTCTTGGATACTTTCTCTTAGAGAGGAACAAGGTCTTTGTTTATTTTTCACTTTTTTTTTGTTATTGTTTGATTTGTTGCTATAATTTTCAATCATTGTTGCTGAGTTGTATTGTCGTCCTTTTTGTTTCTTTGTTGTTGTTGGTTTCCTTTGGTTGTGTTGTTGGTTTGTCCCTTGAATGCTTCAACACAAATGATTGGTCTTTTATCTTCATCTTTGTTAGATTTTGATTCTCGTTCATAGCCCAATCAAGTTTTGATGAGAGGAGATCTCTAGCTTGTTAGATCACTTAATAAACTTTAAATTCTTGTTCAATTGACCCTTGGATTTTTCTAATTCCTTTATGAAGGAGACAATTTCTTCTTCTCACGTGCCGCACTCCTTGGTCTTCTCTTTCAAATGTTGTAATAAGATGTCTTCAATTTTATTTTCTTCTTCCAACTCAATTTTTAGAATAAAAAGTGATGAATATTCATATTTATCCTTTCTCTCTTCAATTTTTTCTAGCATCTCCCTCCGATTCTTATTCTTTTTCTTAAGCCTTTGAATTTTAACTAAGGCACTAATCAGTTCGCCTTCTAGGTCTACTTCAGCCTCTTCTTCATGAAACTCATTTTGTCCTTCATTTAAATTTTGTAAAGCCATAAGCATAAAATCCTTTGTTGCCTTTTTTTTTTCTTCATCATAAGATTGCTCATATCCATTTCTAAGGAGTTGGTGTGTTCTTAAGTATAGAAACTCAAGAAGGGCATCACTCAATAAGAAAAGGTGTCTAAAGGGGTAGTAAACACGACCTTTCACTTATTCACGTGGAAAATCTGAATCTGATTATAGCCTAAGAAGCTTTGTAACATATTGCAAAAAAAAAAAGTGTGGTGTACCCATGATGTTTGATGACTCCAACTTTGAGGTGAAGATAAAACTAGAGCAATGAAGGAGCTTTAGGAAAGTGGCCCTCTAAACTCTAACCATTTGGACCAAAAGTAGGTTTTCTAAATCAGGAACTAAATGCCCTTTTTTATATTTCTCTTGCAAAGATACAAAGCATCTAGCTAGAATGTGTGTGGAGGTAGCCTATCAATGTTGCAATCTACATCATGAAATTTCTACGAGGCTCTAGGACGTCGATAAAGATCCACCCCATTCTCTATCAATCATATTATAGAAAACATAAGTCCTACATTTAATGCATAATAAAATTGTGTGTGTGTGTGTGTGTGTATTATATATTTTCACACCTAGTTCACAGGATAAGGTATTACAAAGCTAATTCATCAAAATTTTCTAATTATTTTCTTCTTTGCAATAGGAATACAAGATTTTCCAGAAGAGAATATATTTGAGCAACAAAAAGTGGGGTTTTGTCACTGAATACATTATAAAAATGCCCAAACAAAATACAAAATTTACAACGCATAATGTTACTAGAGAATTTGTTTTAATAGACTTCATCCACCATGAAGGAATTATAGCAAACTTGATTTGACCATTAATTTTTAATTCACTTATCTTCAATTTATCACCTTTGTTAGCAAATTTGTGTGCTTCTTGGTTAAGTCTCTTAGTACATGAAAATATGCTTTGGATGACAAATCTTTTGCTAGTTCTTTTGATATGTTTTCTATAGATTTTTGTTTTCAAAGAGAACCTTTGACTAGATGATGAAGAATTAGGAAAAATCTCCCATAGTTGTAATTGTGTCCACATGATTTTCTTTGGTAAAGAAAACTCTATAATAGAAACCATATATCTTTGCTGGATCATTTTTCATATAATCAAGACCCCCTAAGTGGCTTAACATTTTTGTCATCTCCTTAATCATAGAGTACTTAGTACTTGTTTCCTGGCCACCAAAAAAAATAGCTATCACTTAAATACCATTTAAACAATACGTGTATCATTGTTAACACTCGAAACGCCATTGTAACAATACCATCAAGTACCATTTAAACAATACGTGTATCATTGTTACCACTCCAAACGCCATTGTAACAATACCATCAAGTGATACCATTTATACAGTACGTGTATCATTGTTACCACTCCAAAAGCCATTGTAACAATACCATCCAATAATGCTGAATTCTTTATAACATAGCAATGCTTATCAAGGATGTTAATGTTTGCTTAGTTTGAATTCCATTCGAAAGAGAGTAACGGTGCTCAGCGTACACGGTCAATTTTTGATGGCCAAAGTTTGTCATATGATTTATTATAAATTTATCGATAACACACTTAACATAATAACAATAGAAAATTTTCCTTGGGATTTTTAATTTCTGAAAATGACCATAGATGGTAGTTGAGGGAATAGATATTGTTGGCGTTCCGAACTGACAGGTAAAGCGCTTTAAATTTTCATCTACCTACTATCCAACTACTTAGCTCTTTCTTCCGAGTTCCAATTGCCAACCACTTGAATGTTTGACCACATCCACCCACGTCTGACAGAAGAGATAAACTTTAGTACGCACACGAAATTAGGTAAAAACCCTCTGACGATTATTACAACTTCACCAATACCTGTCTAGGGATTTTGCATTTTTGATGCAAAGCCTGTAGCTGACGAAGGATTTTGTTGAGATAGGGTAAAACAGAAGTTAGGAAAAAAAGGCCCAAAAGAGGGAATTCATGTAGCTGTATGCTTTTGAAACCTTATTGGCCAATTCTCATAACAAGCCCACAAAATAACGTTTGTAGACTCGTCGTAGCCTGAGAGTTTGGGACCAGTTTTGGCCGTTATTGGTACGTTGGCACATTTAAATCATAGATTTATTATCTTTCATATTAATTTAATAATGTAGTAAATATGTAATTTATTAATGGGAATTAAATGAAAAAAGCTGTATATATTTTCTGTTGGATCAATAACTTGCGGAAACCTAAAAATAACTTACTCAAATCTAAAAATAAACCTATACAACCCTACTCATTTAAAACCATTAACAAACTGCCATTTAATACGCTCATTCAGAAACATTTATACGTGAAAACCACGCATTGAATCATGAACGTGCCGGACTCTCATAATTTATGGCAAATAATATAGTTCCACCTGCCCACTGTGCAAATAACAATCATGGCTCCACCATGCTACCCTTCAGTACGTCGACTTTGATTGAACAACCCCGACTTAACCGTCACCATAAGATATTTTAAGCGACTTGTACGCGAAAGACTGATTGAATGATTGAGTGAACGGTGACGTCCCCCATAAATGACACATCCGAACAATTTGTTTCAAACTTCCAGATATTCTTCACTGTAATATGTCAGAAACTAAATTTTCGAATCTTTAACAATATAACGTGGATAAGCATACTGTGTAAATTTAGTGCAATTAATGTTACAGTAAGATACATTAATTTCAAATCAAAGGAGATGAGGATTTTTCTGGTTAAAATATGAAAATTTCGTGGAAATTTGAGTTATAGCTATCAAGTTTTAAACTTTTGGGATTTTAACCTAATTTAAACCAGTGCCAATTATTTTTTTTGTCAGCAGGTCTATTTGAGGAGCAGTCAAAGATAGGAGATGTGGCGGTGGGGCATGGATTTGTATGGACAATAATCAAACTCACAACATCCACTGGACTGGAAAACTAAGCTCAAACTCGAAAGCAGAAGCCATGGCTCTATAGAGTCTTATGTGGTTGGCGGCCTTCATTAACATCCCCACTTTGCAACTATATGGAAACTCGGAAATCATTATAAAGCATGTACAAGACCTGACAACCATAAACCATCCACACCCACAGAGTTGGCATGTGCAAAATGGGCATCCTGGACCCACCTGGCAAAAGGTTCATCACACTCGGGATTGGCTCTTTGCTATGGGTTGTTGAATACATTCAAGTTCTTATTTAATACTTTGTCTTTCTGTTCCAGTTCTCACAGTCACAGGTTTTAGTTTTCTTACGTGTTCTCTTGCTTCCTCTATTATGACTGGTTTAAGATATTTTCTCTCATACTCGACCCAGCTTAGGGTAACTATCTTTTTGATTGACATGTTATTAGCTGGGTCATTATGGTTATCTCTTGTTATGCCCGGGTCATCGAACATATTTTGTGAGTTTATTTGCTGCACACTATTTCGATTACATGGAAGCTGAATGATAGACTCTTCCACAAATTGTACTGGTTTTACTTTCGCTAAATTTAATAGAAACCAGTTGTTTTTCTTACCGAAAGAATTCATTCTTATTATCCAAAAACTATTCAAATATAACTATTGTTAAATTTTTTGAAAAAAAACATTAAATTTATTTTTAATAGTGGTGAATCAATTTCTATCATCTAAAAACAATTAGAACACTACCACTATAAACTTCTTTAAAAAAAAACAGTGAACTTGAACTAGCTAAATTGTAGTCTTAGAGTTGGAATTGGAATTTTAAGTTCTACTTAATGTTTTTTCCTTCAATAAAAGAATTCTGTAATTGATTTTTTTCCCGAGTTTTGGTTTATGTGAGAGGATATGTTATGGTTAATTTTATTCAAAATTAGTAGAAAATAATAAATTTAAGTTAAGAATATAATTGGATTATTATAAAAAAAATTGAGATGTTAATTTTTATTTACACAACAGCTAAATCTATTGTAATTCAGAGTTTTCAAACTAATAGTGGCTACAGCCATTACTGACTATTATCTTGAAATGATAAATCGATTTATATATTAAAAGTACATTTTAAGATCCCAATTTCAACATTATACTCCTTTAAAACAAAAACTAAATTTAGCTTATAAATTATAAATTTTATAAATTAATAAAATTAAACCATAGGGAAAAAAATATAGAACATAGTCCACTGGCAGTAGCAGAGTTGACCAGCCTTTGTGAATCTAAAAGAAGAAAAAAAAAATATAAAACATTAAAAAAAAATGTAAAAAAAACTCATTACAGTCATCGAATTTTCATTTAAACATGAATGCAGATGAGGATTTGAAATTCCAAGTCTCCATGACGTTATTCTACAAGACTTTCTTGGAGCAGTGTGATGTATGTTATGTGCCTCTCCTGTAAACAGAAACACGTCTCATTCATGTGGTAGACACTCTCCACTCAGGATGGTTGTAAGCCTCAATAATGACCCTAATGTGCATAATAATATATTGCGTCGTTAAACCTCAATGGAGTTACGGACGAAAATCTTTGGCCGAATATTCAATACACCATAAAATTAATTTAATTACCCCATTACAAAAATATGTGAGCAGTTAAGTAGCTATGGAGACACAAATGTCAATAAATAGCTATGATATCAGCAACCAGTAGTTAATACATAAACAAAAAGGAAGTTGCTGATAGCTATGATATCAGCAACCAGTAGTTAATACATAAACAAAAAGGAAGTTGCTGACAGAACATGGTTTTTGTTTTTTCAGGTTGGTTATACGTGCACGAGGATTCCTCTAAGTTGAGTGCCATTGTATTAATAGAGTTTTCAATTTTTTTTTTAATAAATTAGTAATTTATTGTTCCAGGGTTAAGGAATTTCAAGTTTTTATATTTTTTCCTAGGTTTATAATAATACTAATATTTTTACTAAACTAATTAAAAGATTACAGTTGTATTATTAATATAAATTTTTTACGAGGGTAATTTTTGGGATTGTTTTTACTAGTATATTATAGTAATACGATTTTTTTATGAATGGTGATTTTGGGGACTGTTTTTATCAGTACATTATATAGCCATATGTTTATGTAACATTGGTTTAAGTGTGTATAGAAAGTCCCATATGTTTATGTAACACTGGTTTAAGTGTGTATAGAGGGTTTTCTATATGCTTGAAGGTATATGGAAGGAAATTCTATGTAGAAGTGTTATTACATGCTGTATTGTTAGAAAGTGTACCAACTGAAGTTATAAAGACATTTAATCAGATTAATAATACCAGTTGTATTTTTTTACATGTTTTTCTCTAACCACAAATTTAGATGGACACCATTAGTAATAGTCCTTACCTATCAATATTATTCAAAGAATATGATCACAAATAATCAAATTGAAGAGAGAAATAAGAAGAAATATGCAAAATACACCATTGCATTCATAAGATGAAAGAAGAAAATAATGTTAAATTGCTTCTTAAAGTGGGTGATTTTTCACTGAGAAAAGTTTTAATTACAGTAATATTTGACAAACAAATTTGATGGTCTCCCTCAACTATTGAGTGTCAATTACTTAATGGGATTTATGTAATATGGATAATCATTTTACATTAATTAACTATCTACTATCTATCTAATAAACCTTATTTTGGAACATACATCAATTAACTAATTCTTATGTACTTTAGTAGGACATTAGGGTACAACCCTAATACTCCATTATGTTCCTCATTCCCTTAAAATAATAGTACATATATAATGTTTTCCTACTAAAATATTTTTCATTTAGATGTGGCCATTCCTCAAATAGGAATTTAGTTATTTCTAAAACTTAAGGGTTACTAGCAAAGATGTAAAGAATGAAAATCTTATCATTAAACCACTTCTTAAATAGAAACACTTTAATTAAATTTAATTTGCTCAATTTAGATGAATTTTGTTGAATTGACAAATACGTGTCACAAATAATCTTTCCAAGAACCTTCAATAATAATGAGATAGTAGCTAGGTCCCATTGCTACCTTGATTTTTTGAAACTCTATAGATATACATTGGTCTATAAAAGCAAATATATTGAGGCTAAGTACGACGATGATGAGGATGCCTATGACTTCCACAAACAATTGAAAGTTAAGTTCTTGTCTAAGCATTGGTATTTTGGTGGATATCGGGGATGTTATGATGGACACTAATATGGAAATTCATAGGATACATAGGTTAAAGAATGTAAGAAATGAATCATGAAGTTATTTTTCAAATTTGCAAATTATTATCTATATTTGGGTTGTAAATAATGAGGTTATATTGTTTTCATTGTTTTTTGCAATTTAGTATAAAATTGGAACTTCTTTTCATGACCTATAAATACAAATGTGCATAATTGATTGCTAAGTTTAATCTAGGATGGAAGTTGTGTACTATTCTATTTTCCCAAACATAACATTTGATAACAAAGAGAAATACCTATGACAAAGAAATGAAATACAACATAGAAACATGACACAATATAACAAACATCCGACCTAGTAACCAATGATGAATGGTAAATATGGTTACAAGATGGTAGGGAGAGTCCTTGTAAATGACATTAGCGATGCTCTCCTTCAATAACCTAGAAGACTCATTTAACTAGCATATAAATGTTTCACTTTAGCCTACAAGAGGATAAAGTAAGGCAATGCCAAGGAGACCCATAAATGGCACCATGAGGTGGACGGTAGAGTTTTCATAGTTTCAATGATGGTGCTAAATGTGAATACGGGAAATGTAGAATTAATAGCGGAATATACAAACATTAAAGAACATCCTAAGTTCTAAGTAGGTTATTATGAACTTGAAAGTAAAACCTCAAATTGATCAATTAATGATAAGACAAATAAACTTATCTATGGAAGCCATATAAACTAAATGACTAATAAATGCACATGGGAAATCAATCCATAATAAGCATCAAAACCATTATCTCATGATACATATGGCATTGCCAAAATTTAAAAAAATCATAAAAAATTAATATGTTATAATTTTATTTTAAATTATTATTATTATTAATAATGATGAAAATAATTAATATGAGTTAAACATATATACACTTAAAGAATATGTAGCAAGAAAAACATTGTAAAACAACAATAACGAATAAGAGTTCAATGCCATTAGTAAAATTGGAAAGCAAAAAAAGCACAACTACCTTTGAAATAAATCTCAATCATTTCTCCATAACTGTTATTAAAAATGTTTTTTCCATGTTAAATCCCTATCATCCACCTAATAATGATTGATAATTAAGTTAAAATTATGGAAGCCTATTCCAAAATAAACATATGTGTGGGTGTAGATATTTAATTTTTTTTTGTATATCCAATATAATATCTTCAAAAATATACACAAATCTATGACAAATTGATAAATTAGACCAACCATATAAATCAAATGGTTGGTAAATGTTGATTGGGATCAATCCATGATAAACTAAGAACATTTACTTCATGATACATATCACATTACCAATATTTAAACAATTAAAATAAATATATACATTTAAAAAAATAAATAAACAAGCTTTTTAGTCATGGATATTCTTAACCTATAAATATGTTTTGTCACAATACTATGGGCCAATACCGCGGCTTATCAATAACACATGATAAAAAAACCATAACTCATCTCATATGAGAGTTGTTCATATAATAATTTTTTAATTAATCAATTTAATTAAAAGGAAAAAGTGGGCATAACTACTTTTGAGTTAAATCACAACCTTGATATGTGACTTGCTACTAAGAAATTTCTAAAATGTTTTGTAGAGATTAAATCCCTAGCATCCACCTAATAATTTTAATGATTATTGATAATTAAATTAAAATTTTAAAAGCCAAATTTTAAAATACTATATCAATATATAATTAATATAAAATTAATAATAAACTTATTATAAAATATAAATTAGTGTAATAAGAAAATGAAAAAAAAGAAAGAATGAGAGTGAAATATTATATTGAAGATGGTGATGAAATCATGGTAATTTACAATTTTTTTTATATATTATAATTTTTGCAATTCTTAAAATATAAGATTAAAATAGTATAGTAAAAAACTTGGAAAACCAGAAATTAAAGTAAAAATAAATAGTAATGATATATTATTTTTTAACAAGAACGAGAATATATTTTCTATTAATTCAAATTTGCATAAGATGTGAAACTATTACATTAGAACAGTCTAGCAAAACCAAATTAAGATTTGAAAAGGATGATTTCTTTGGGACCCCTATCCCCAAAATTTGAAAGATGATTTCTTTGTGACCCTTATCCCCAAAATTTGAAAGCTTTTCACTACCTATTCTAGTATGACTAAGAAAATCTTGTAAAATTAGAACACATTTACAAAGATACATATATTAACTGTAGATAGGAAAGCATTCTTATTCCTTGACCTCTAACTGCTGGGATGATTATATGAAATTCAAGTTTGGAACTTGCTAAGGAATTGTGGTTTGTTCACTGGTTAAATGAGCCAGTTCAGATGGGCCTCTATGAAATTCAAGTTTGGAACTTGCTAAGGAATTGTGGTTTGTTCACTGGTTAAATGAGTCAGTTCAGATGGGCCTCTATCCATTACGAGTTGGATTTTTTATACTTGTTGACGTAGGAAGATTAGCTCATCCTCATTTTGTCTGAATAGTGCTTCTATGTTCCACCAAAATATCCATTATTGATGTTATGCTTGAGACTATCTTGTTGTGGTTCAACTGCAAAGAGTAAATTTCCTCATACATTTGATTATTTCCTCATACATTTGTCTAACTCTTTCCGAGAGGTGTAATTTATGTGTCTTTTGAATTAGCCGTATGGAGCCCTAGATTCAAATCTACAAGTATTTCTCTCATTTCGTGTTAAGGAATGAAAATTGTAGAGCATAGATCTATTCTTCTCAATATTATTAACAGTTAAATAATATTACATTGAAGACATAAATAATTAATGACTAGAATGAGACACAATTGAATTAGATTAAACTCTAACTAACTGTGACACTTTGATGGAGAGTTGTGACACCTGGCAAAGTGGTTGGAATTATATTCTCCAACACTCCCCCTTAATTACAACCACAAAAAATAAAAATAAACTAGGATACGTGCTAGTCTAAGTATCAATAGGCTTAGACATCAAAAAAAAATGACATCAACCAAATCTCCTTTTCTTTTTCTTTTCATCCAAATCGTGTATCCTCTAAATTGTTTCAACTTTTTCTTTTTGTTGTAAGCTTCAAATTTCAAATTCTTCATTTCATGGTGCAACTCTTCCATTATTTCCTGAGGTTGTCCATGGACGCGATCTATTTCTTCAAAAAATTGCTTATATGTGGTATGCTGCCACATGTTATGTTCTGTATTGTTCTCTTCATCATTAGTGTTTTGAACGTCAATTTTTTACAACATAAGATGAGAATAAAATTTTATTTCTTTAGGGCTCCAATACATGAACATTTCATTAATACTTTCATGATCCAAGTTGTCTTCAACATTCATCTCTGCAAATTCAATGCAAAGTTTATCAAAACATGGTGTTGCAAGCCACGCTTCAAGGAAATTTAACTCTTCTTCATAATCATACCATTTACTTGGACATTGGAAATCAATGGTAAGTTTAAAAACATCTTCAAAACCACATTGGTTTTGTTCCTTTTGCTTTGCAATGCCATCTTTCTCTTGTTGCACTTCCTTCTCTAACTTTGTCACTTCCACTTCTCTACTAACCTCGATTGCTTCAAAGAGGTTGTCTTCCACTTGGTTTTTAGAGCTAAGTGGGCTTCTCTCACTGAATAACATCATGTCAATAAGATGTTTTTGTTGCATCAGCTGTAACCATTCATCATTAGCCAACATTTCTTCATCAAAGTTTACATCAACAATATTAATTGTTCGATTCACCATAGCATTGGTTGCTTCAATGGAAGCTTCATTGTCATCATCAAGCTCTGTTGCTGGATTCACCAAATCTTCGTCCACTTGTGACTCTGCACAGTGGGGTTCACGAGCATCTACGTGCTCCTTCTTTGCTTTTTTTTGCAAATTCTTCACAATCATCATCCAGTTGTGGCTGAGCATAGTGGGATTCACCAAACTCTTCGTCTTCAACTAAATAACCCCGCCCCCCTTATACCAAAATTCCTCTCAAGGATGTCCCAAGCTTCCTTGTCTATTTTTGCATCTTCATACATCTCTAGTTGTTGCTTTGACTTTATTAACCTCTTGGCTTTCCCATTTGTTGTGGTTCAATAAGAAAATCAACTTGTGACATAGTGATCAACTGCAATGAAAATGCCTCTACGGTGGCTTCTCTACTTCCATAGAGAAAATAGGTCTACAAATTCTCTACAAGTGTAATGCTTTCCAAAATCTTTCACAAATCCATTTTCAAAAAAATATTGCAATACCCACAATTAATATGAAGAACGCCTCTTTGTTTTTTCAATAAACTCTCTTAAATTTTAATTTATTTATTTTTAATAAAATCATTGACTTTTTAAAAAAAATCCTTCAAACATAAGTAATGGCCATTTTTTAAAAATAAACCTTTTTCAAAAATCAAACAAGCCCCTTTCAAAAACTCACATAAGCTCCTTGAATATGAGTTTTTTCCTAACAAACCCATATATTTTGTCTCTTTGAAAAGACAAAATCAATTAACAATGCCCCTTTGAAAAAAAAATTACATGATCCTTTTTTTAATTTCTTAAGTCCTATTCAAAATAATACAACTCACTTCTCATTCAAAAATCACATGATCGTTTTTTTAGCACGTGTATGCTAAAATTTGCACTATAAGACAAAAATAAATTTAAACTTTTCTTTCAAACCTTTTAACCCTTCGTCGTGGACTTTGAAACCAAAATTTCATGGACTTTTCATTGAAGACCCTTTTTATTAACCGTTAAACTTTCTGTGGCTCATGCTGCTTTACTACTGTAACAAAATGGTTGGAATTAGATTCTCCAACATTCTACAAAATCAAACATAATGCAAAATTTCCAAATACAAAAAGTTACCACTCGAGTCACAACATCCACAAAAGAGCATCGTGTAGATATAAATAAGCCAATTGAGCAGTTGAATTGCTCCCCTGCTCGGCTCCCGCAAGACCACCCTGCGCCTCCAACATCCTATGCTACTAACCCTGCCGACGGGTTTCCCATAAGTCTTTCTCTCTTGGTTTTCTCCACCCCAGAGAGCGAGAAAATGTTTTAACGTTTCCCACCAGTGGACAATTATGTCGCCAAGCCACGAAAGTCCTTCCCTTCGCCAGTGAATCCCCTCGATGAAACTTAGCCAAAGCCAAATTTGGGCTTTCTCCCCTCCTCGGTCACGGGGCCAGTTACTCCCACTTCTACTAGCCTGTTCCAGGGATTGCTTCGACACTATACTGAGGGATTTCATCGAAACTAGCGGGCCGAAGGTTTCACTCCAAGCGTCACATAGTTCTTTTTATTTCCTTCCCCCCCAATCCATATACCCTTCCTTAACTACCAAAAGAAATTCTTCCTATAGATCCAATTAAAACCGCTCAGAATGACGCTACCGGTAGAATCAATTTGGCCCAGCAGTCTCCTTCTGCCCCATGACCTAGCTACCTTGAGCCGAGGTTCAGATATCGCTTTCCGCCCTCCATGGATAGCTATCAAGTCTATCCCACCCCAGGTTGATAGGCCAATAACCCAAGGAAACCAGAAAGCTTCATTTCTATATTTGACTAGGGAAGCCATAATAATTAATGAGCAATGTTCAACACGACACATTACTATTCATATTTCAATCAAAATTCGCCTCAAATTCCAATTCATATTTTCCTTACCGACACAGGGGAGGGTTGGGAGCACATACTAGGTTTTACAGGCGAAGGTCGAATGTTGAACGACATCCCCCAATTCTCGGCGCTTGCCAACTCCAACTGCATGTTCTACCTTCGCTTCCTGCATGAAAATGCCCCTCAACCTTGCCACCTTTTCCTTTAATTTTCTCTTCCACCTACCTGACCTCACTTCCAAGAAACCCGCCACTTGCTTTGCTCCGCTGACCGCCTCCCTTCCCTTCTTGTGTGGGTCTCATGATGAGCACCCACTTACCTTCCAATTTATGCCCTTCATTATTTCCTTCCTACTTCCGTTTGCTCCTACCATGAGTGTCTCGATTCTCCACATCCACTTGTCAGCTCCTGTGCCAACTGTCCAAACTTGCTTCCCTCTGCCCGCCGTGCCATCTATCCTCCATCGCTTTCCTCTGCCCGCTGCGCCATATGTCCGACCTCTCTTCTCTCTATCCTCCATTTCCCATCACACCCCGATCGGGGGTTCTCTCCTTTCTCCTTGTCTATTCTCAGGATTTATTCAAGACTGCTCATTCCTTCTGTTCGACTTAACTCGTCGCCCCTTATATCAAGGTTGTTGTTGGTTTTTCCACATCCCCAGTTGGCTAAGCTATCTGCTGCCAAGTTCCCCGATCTGTGGACATGTGTCAGAATAACATATTCTATCCTTTGTATTAGATTTCCTATTTCCTAAACCAATCTTTTCCTCCTCCAACTTTGGCTTATCTTCTCCCATCTGGTTCCTTGTTGGATTTTTTTTACAATCTCTATTACCAGTCTCGAGTCTCCTTCCACCTCTAGTCTCTGTAACCTTTCTCTCTAGGCTATTTCTAACCCCCGCTTTAACGCATAGAGCTCTGATTCATTGTTGCTCGCTATTCCAAAATCCATGGAATACATGCGAATGGTATTACCTTGATGGTCTCGAAACACCGCTCCTAAGCCTACAGCCCCTGGGTTCCCTTTAGCTGCTCCATCGAAGTTTAGTTTTGTGAACTCTTCCTGGGGGAACATGAAGAGGGTTGGGGAATCACAAGGAGTAGATTTCTGCTTCCATGAATTGGTCATCATCATGCTGGGGTTTAGGCTTAACCTTTCCAGCATACGACCTTCTTGTAGATTGGCTTCCCAATCATCTGGGTACCAGTTCTTTGCCAAAATCATTTCTCATATGTTCTGGATTATCAATCCCCGTAATTCAATTGTTGTTCTCTTTTCCCCTTTAAAAATTCTTTGGTTTCGTTCCTTCCACACCACCCAGAGCAGGAGTCCAAGGGATATTTGTCAGGATCGGTTCAGGATGGGATTCTGGTAAGGGTTCCTTCTCCATTTTTCCATCGTTATTTTCGTACTTTTTTGATCCCTACCTCTATGGATGAAAAGTTGCACATGATACTGCCATAGAACCTCATTGTAACTGTAGGCATATAAAAAGTGTTCCATCAATTCCATTTGTCTTTCAGATATGCAACAGGCCGATGGTCCTTGCATCCCCCTTATTTGTAACTGATCCCAAGTTAGTGCTCTGCCGTGCAGGACAACCCAAAGGAAAAAGGCTATTTTGGGCCACAATTTGTCCTTCGAGATTCATTCCCATATGGGTAGCCCTTGTTGTTGATGATGTGCTTCTTGCAAGTGGTATCCTTCTTGGATGGTGAAAATCCCTTTTATTCTATATCCCCACCTTATTATGCCCGGTCCTTCTGATATCACGATTCTTCGGGACTCCATCTCCTTCTCGTAGATAGCCCATTGAATCAAATCTGGTGCACCAGGCCAATCTTGTTTCCTCTTCCATTTTCTCCATTGTTCCCCTGTATCCGTTCCCCAGTAAATTTTCACCGGCTGATTTTCAAGGTTATTTTTATATAGCCATATTTCTGCAAGGTCTGGCCTGCTATATAATTTCTCTCTCTGCTGCCACGCCTCTTGCCAGAATATTGCTTTGTCTCCTCCCCTTATTTCCCAAAAACTATGATTTCTTATCAGTTCTCTATTTTCAGATGCCAGATTCCATATGGCCGACCCATTTATGTTTTCTTGGACCCTTAGCCTTGCTTCTGTCGGTCTTGGCATTCCATATCTTCTCCCCCATATTTATTTCCATAGGTCTATTCCTCCCTGAATCCATCTCCACCATAGCTTAGCCCCCATGACCTGGTTTAGAATATGCAGGTCTCAAAGACCCAACCCTCCTGTTTTGTATGGTTTACTTAGCCAGTTCCAGGATTGATAATTGGTATATCAGGATTAACTGAAGCACTGCCTTTAACAATATTACTCTACTCGCCATATTTAGAGCCATGAAAGTCCAATTCTGCAACCTCCTTTATATTTTGCCAGAGGAACCTTCCAGTTTGCCACTCTGATCGGGTGTAGACTTAGCGAGATCCATAAATATTTCGAGGGGAGATTTCCTATATGGAAGCCCATTATTCTCGCTAGGAAAGCTTGGGATTGAGATTTTCTATTGAAGAAGAAGATATCCGACTTCTCTTCATTGATCTCTGTCCCTGAAGCACTCATGAAATCATGTAAGATTTCGATTAGGGCTCTGGATTTCTTGAGGGTTTCGTGCCCAAACATCATTATCTAATCGGCAAACTGTTGATGTGTTAATGGCAGGTCATTGCCCCACATTCACAGGCCTGTAAATTGACCTCCTTTCACCTTTTCTTTTACATATCTTCCTAGGCCTTCAACAGCTAATACGAATAGGAAAGGGGACATCAGATCGCCTTGTCTTAGCCCCCTTGTTGCATTAAATGCCTCAGTCGAAGCTCCATTTAGAAGGATTGAGAACACAGGGGTTGATATCATAGAATAGATCCAGTTTATCCATCTGGGATCGAAGCTGAACGCTTTCAGGATTCCTTGGAGGTAAGTCCAGCTTAGTCGGTCATAAGATTTTGATAGATCTAGTTTTATCATCATACCTTTAGCTTTTTGGGTCTTCAGGGAGTGAATCACCTCTTGAGCCATGACTATCCCATCCACAATTTGCCTTCCTTTGACAAAACTAGTCTGCTCTTGAGAGATTAAGCCAGGAAGGATAGGTTTGAGGTGGTTTACCATTATTGTAGCCATAATTTTATATATTACATTGCATAGAGCTATAGGTATAAACCCTGAGGCTCTTCCGAATGGGTTGTTTTGGGGATAAGAGCTAGGAAGATGGAGTTCAGGGTCGGTTGCATCCTTTTAGTTCATCTTGACTCCTCCACTATTGCAATGATATCTTCTCCTAGAACCATCCAAGTTGCTTGGAAAAAATCTGCTATAAAGTCATCCGGACCTCGAGCTTTATTCTTCGCTAGCCCTTTGATGACTTCTTGCACCTCAGACATAGTTATTTCCCTCATTAGGGCTAGGTTTTGATCCCTATTAACCAGCGGAGGGATATGCCAAGTAATCCTGTTTATATCCTTTGTCCTATCTAAATTAGGTTCAGTCAATAAATTTTGAAAGTGTTGGACCATCAGGTTCTCCATCCTGGTCTACTAAGGAGAAGATCCTGTTATGCTGGCGATGTTTGATCATC
This sequence comes from Pinus tabuliformis, assembly GCA_031772625.1. Taxonomy (NCBI): domain Eukaryota; kingdom Viridiplantae; phylum Streptophyta; class Pinopsida; order Pinales; family Pinaceae; genus Pinus; species Pinus tabuliformis. Next base: position 450,222,403 of record CM062816.1, on the reverse strand, counting down.
GCTTTGTGAAAGAATATAGTGTTCCTTTCCCCCTCTCTCAACCATTGAATTCTTGATTTTTGTTTCCACAGAATCTCTTCCTGCTGCCTCCTTTCCTCCAACCTATTTATCAACAATCCTTCTTCCTCCACTAGGGTTTCAATGCAATCATTTTTTATTATTTGTTGTTGCACCCTTTTCATATTTTCCTGTAGCAGTTCCTGTTCCTGTTGTATGTTATCAAAATATTCCTTGTTCCATTTTTTTTATTTTGTCTTTGACTTCTTTAAGTCGGAGTTGGAATGTATGCATTTGGTTTCTTCCTTGTTTCTTACTCGCTTTCCACCATTCCTTCAACTTTCCTAGGAAGGTCGAGTCTCTCAATCAAAATGATTCAAACCTAAAGGGTCTCTTGGTTTTCCCTTGTTTCATGTCCACTTCTAATTTAATCAGCCAATGGTCTGATCCCATGCATGGTAGGATGGATGCCTCATAGTATACATCTCTGCTGATTAAGTTTTCAGCTGCTAAGAATCTGTCTAAGCGTGACGCTATTTGACGGATTCCTCCTCTTCGGTTGTTCCACGTGTAAATTCCATTAATGGTAGGGATATCAACCAGGTGGATCTCTTCTTGTATATCCCTAAATTGTTCCATTTCAGGTTCCTCCCTTCCAATCCCTCCTTTTTTTCCTCCAAAATAGTTATCATATTAAAGTCCCCTGCAATCAGCCAAAGTTTTACATTGTGCATTTGGTTTAGGGTCCTTATGCTTTGTATGGTGTTTTCATTCTTGTCCAAATTAAACTAAAAATAAAAACTAAACTAAAACAACTAAAAATCTATTGCACTAAGTAAAAATAAAGAGAATAGAAAAAGATGCATTGTTACCTCATAGATCCACCACAAAGTGGGAAACAACTCTTGTATGTAGGTAGTAACTAACTTCCCATGACTGCCAAAACCCAAGGAAGTGGGTGTGCTTAAGGGGTGACACTCACTCAAACTACCCTACTATCTTGAGGGAGTGAGTTCGTGCGACGGACCAAACAATTTTTAAAAGGAGGCAGAAATAAGGAACAACGCATTTGCTGAAAAATGAGCTTTGAGATTATTGCAATAAATAGAGAAACAAGAAATTGTTAACATTACTGGTACGATCTTTCTCATTATGTTACGTATTTTTTTTCTTTGTGTTTTTTTGCAATGATCATAAAACGCAGGGGAGTCTAGTAATCATTGAAGGTTTACAATGCCTTTTTTCAGCCTACATACTTCCTCAAGGTTTTCTAATAGTCGAAAACCTTTAGGATGTTCTATGTAAACCTCTTCTTGAAGCTCGCCATTCAAGAAAGCTGATTTTAAATCCATTTGGTATACTTTAAAATTTTTGTGACATGAAAATGGAAGAAACATTCGTATTACCTTTAATTGTGGTACTCGACCAAAAGTATATTTGAAATCTATCGCTCAACTTGAGCATAGCCTTTACATACCAATCTAGCCTTATTTCTTACAACTCTTCCATTCACATACAATTTGTTCCTAAAAACCCATTATGTGCCAATGAAAAATTTATTTGATGGTCTTGGAACTAACTCCCAATTCTATTTTTTCTCAATTTGATCCAGTTCCTCATTTATGGCTTTTATCTAATGCCCATCTTGCCTTTCCTAAGAAAATTATTTTGTTTCAATCATAAACAACATATTGATGTGTGTTGACTAGAGGTATTATTTAACCTTCTTTGAGTTTGAACATCTCCTTCCTTATCACCAACAATATGTCTTATAAGGTAATGTTTGTGTATGTACCTTGAGGGATTTTCGGGTAAGAATGTTCTTCGTGATATTCTTCCTCTTCTAATTATTCAAGATGTTCTGCTTCATCTTCATAGCTAGTTTGATTATGTAGACTAATAAATCTTGGTTGCTGACTTTTGGGAGGTAGCTCCTCATCCACCTTGGCATTGATGCAGTGTATTATTTTGTATATCCTTTTATTGTAACATTTGTAGTCCTTGCCTTTAGTAGAATATCCTAAAAATATTCCTTCATCAACCCTTATGTCAAACTTGCTCAGATTGTCATCCATTTTCTTGATGTAGCATTTGCTTCCAAAACTCTAAAGTGTTTTATTATGGTCAGTTCTCCATACCACAATTCATGTGGTGTTTTGTCATTTTTTTTTTTCGTTAGGTGAGCTTTATTTAAAATATGGATTGTTATCTTTAGCCCAAAACATTTTTGACATATTTCTTTCATCTAGAATTTCCTTTGCCAATTGCTACATTGACCTATTTTGTCTTTCAGATACACCATTTTGCTGTGGGGTGTTAGTAATATTGAGTTGTCTTCTTATGCCATGTTCTTCGTAGAAGTTATTAAAATAATTTGAAGTGAACTCCCCACCTTTCTTTGATCTTACACACTTTAATTTGTAATCAACATGATTCTTTACCATGTCTTTGAAGATATTAAACATTCCAAATGCCTCAAAATTATCCTTTAGAAATGCAACCAAAGTAAGCTTGGTATAATCATCAATAATAAACATAAAATATATCTCTCCACTTGGAGTTTTCTTTGGTCTTGAAGGTCAAATTTGCTTGCTAATTTAACATGATTTACAGATGGAATTAGTTGGCTTATTATTTTTTGGTAAGTCCCTTACAACCTCCTTTTTATGTTGACCTTTAGAATATGGTTGAAATTCAAATTTCCTAGTTTTCTGTGCCACAACCAGCTCTCGTCACACTTCCCCAACTAACAATGCTCATTTTATTCCTTGATTATGCACACAATGTAGGTTTTAACCCCGTACAGAAATTACCTGCATATGAATTTTAAAACACAGAAAAATAAACAATGCGAGAGCATAACACATAAAACACATATACACAGAGATTTTCCCATTGGGGTTACGAGTGCCCTTCAAACCCCCTGTTAACTACGTGGAAAGAATATAACACAACCCAAGATTCTCCCACTTGTTGTTTTCTTTCCACAGGGGGCCACAAGAGAGCTTAGTGATTTTTATAGCCTTGAAACGCCCATTGTTTCTCTACACCAGGAGAACTTCTTAGAGCTCACGGATTTTGTCAATGCATCTGCAGTATTCTTCAAAGTGTCCACCTTTACCAGCAACACCTTTTTGTCTTCTATCATATCCCTCACAAAGTGATACTGAACATCAATGTGCTTTGTCATTGAATGATATGTGGGGTTCTTTGCCAAGAAAATTTCACTTTGGCTGTCACAGTCTATCCTTATAGGTTCCTGTACTAACCCCATACTTGAACACAATCTCTGCAACCAAACTGCTTCCTTGCTTGCATGAGTGGCTGCTATGTATTCTGCCTCTATAGTTGATAGTGCCACTACAGATTGTTTCTTACTCATCCAACAGACTGCACCTCCAAATAGGTTAAACACATACCCACTTGTAGAACTTCTCTGATCCAGATCTCCAGCCTAGTCTGCATCAACAAAGCCACGAATATGCAACACTCTGTCCAATCCTCATCTTCCTTGGTAGCACAAACCATAATCACTAGTGCCACACAAGTACCTGAAAACTCACTTCACTATTGTCTATTGCTCCTTCCCTGGTTTTGACATAAACCTACTCAATACTCTCACTGCATGTGTAATGTTTGGTCTAGTATAGACCATTGCATACATCAGGCTATCGACTGCACTTGCATATGGAACACGGGACATATCCTCTTCCTCTTATTATGTCTTGGGACACTGTTTAGTAGATAAATTTACACCTACAGAAATAGGAACCTTCACCAGTTTACTATCCTGCATATTAAACCTCTGCAATATTGTCTCGACATACTTCCTCTGGTTTAACCAGAGCTTCCTCTTTGCCCTATCTCTTTTAATTTCCATGCCTAAAATATAGTTTGCAGCACCAAGATCTTTCATGTCAAATTTGGAGGACAATTGGGTCTTCAAATCATGGATAACTTCTTTGTCATTTCCAACCAGCAACATATCATCCACATACAAGACTAGAGAAATAACACGGTCACCAATTAATTTAAAATACACACAATGATCTGCTTTGCTTCTAGTGAAGCCAAGTCCCCGTATAATTGTATCAAATTTCTGATACCACATCCTTGGTGACTGTTTTAACCCATACAGAGACTTCTTTAACTTGCATACCAGTTCTTTCTTACCCTTCGCTGCAAAGCCTTCAGGTTGCTTCATGTATATTTCCTCTTCCAGATCCCCGTGAAGAAATGTTGTCTTCACATCCATCTGTTCTACCTCAAAATCAAAAGCAACAACAACAGATAAAAGTAATCTAATATAAGTTACCTTGACAACAAGAGAAAAAATATCACCAAAATCAATTCCCGGCATCTGGGAGTAACCTTTTGCTACCAACCGAGCTTTGTATTTCTCCACTTTTCCTACTGCATTTGCCTTCTTTTTGAACACCCATTTGCTACCAATGGGTTTCCTTCCAGCCGGAAACTCCACCAGATCCCAAGCCTCATTTTTGTGCAAAGATGCCATTTCATCAACCATGGCCTCTTTCCAAAGTTTTCCATCCTCTGAATCTACTGCTTCCTTCACAGTTCTGGGATCATTGTCATTAATACATAAAGAAAAATTTGAACAGAAAGCAGATGGACTATACCTTTCAGGCTGCCTTCTTTCTCGAACTGATCTTCTCACAGCCGAGGTTTGTGGCTCTTCATCTTCTGATTCCTCCTCTGCTGCAGAGTTGGATTCTTCCTCCTTTAGCTCAAACTCTATCTTCTCAGGTTCCTTTGGTTGGACTTCATGTTTAATAACATCTTTCACCTCTCTAAAGACCACATCTCGGCTGTACACAACCTTCCTTGTTACTGGGTTCCAAAGCTTATAACCCTTCAAACCATCCTTATACCCAATAAAGATGCACTTTTCAGATTTAATATCCAACTTGGTTCGTTTCTCCTTTGGAACATGTACATATGCATCACATCCAAATACCCTTAGATGTGAAAGAGAGGGTTTCTTACCAATCCATACCTCTTGTGGAGTCTTATCCTCCAACGCTGATGAAGGTGAACTGTTGACCAGGTAACATGCAGTATCCACCACCTTTGCCCAAAATTCCTGTCCTAACCTGGCACCACTCAGCATGCTTCTTGCCCTTTCCATCAACGTCTTATTCATTCTTTCTGCAACTCCATTTTGCTGAGGTGTATATGGAGTAGTCTTATGCTGTGCTATACCACACTTCTTACAGAATTCTTCAAATTCCTTATTGCAAAACTCTCCACCATTATCTATTCTCAGCACGTTTATCTTCTTCTCTGTTTGGTTTTCCACCAGAGCCTTGAATTCTTTAAACCTGTCAAAGACTTCAGATTTCTTCTTAAGGAAATATATCCATGTATTCCTTGAGAAGTCATCTATAAATGATACATAGTACACAGACTTACCCAGTGATGGAACCTTCCCAGGTCCAAACACATCACTGTGCACAAGCTCTAATATATGTTTCGCCCTCTTACTTCCAGAGGGAAACTCACCCGATTTTGCTTCCCATATACACAATTTTCATAGAAATAAAAAATCCAGAGAGCTATTACTCATACCTTCTACCATACCTTTACCATGAAGTATTCGAAGGCCCTTCTCTCCAATATGTCCAAGCCTTTGATGCCACAACATGGTCCTCTCTCCAAAGACGAATAGATTTTCTGCTCCACTTTCAAGAACCACATAACTGTTGCACCCATCAACAACAGTGCTACCTTGCAGCTTATACAGAGTTCCAGTTCGTACTCCTCACATCAATACCAGTGCTTCCCGAACCATTTTGCAGGTATCCTTCTCGAACACTGTTTTTACACCTGCATCATCCAGCTTTCTTACAGAAATTAGATTTCTGGGCAATGCAGGAATATGTAGAACACCCGGAAGTGTTCTAACTCTTCCACCTTGCAACTTCAACTTTGATTTTCCGCGACCAATAATTCTAGCCTTCCTGTCATCCCCCAAGAAAACATCACCACCATCATATTTCTCATACTCGTAGAACCACTCTCTATGGGGAGTGAAGTGAAATGACGCACTTGAGTCAATCAACCATGCCTCATGATCTACATGTGTACTTGAAGAAGCCAAGTACACATCCCCACCTTCATCTGAGGTGGTTTTCGCCTCTGCAGAAGGAGCCTCATCAGATCCCTTTCCTTTATCAGGAGCTTTAGATTTACAATCCCTTTTGAAGTGGCCTTCCTTTTCACATTTCCAGCACACCACCTTTACAGGTTTTCCTGGAGATTTAGATCTCCCACTTGATGACTTATTTTTGTTTCTGTTCTGGGACTGTCCTCGTACAGACAAGGCATCACCATTTTGGCTCTCCATATTTTTCCGTCTCATCTCCTCCGTCAGCAAGGTTGAGACTATTTCATCAAACTGCAAGGCAATTGCATTGCTACCTATTGCAATAACTAGACTATCCCACGAATCTGGTAGAGAACACAACAAATTGATGCACTTATCTTCATCTAAAATTTTAATATCAACAGATGCTAACTGACTTACCACAGTATTAAATGCATTCAGATGCTCTGACATCGAGTCACCATCTTTCATCCTCAGGTTATACAACTTTTTCCGCAGGAACAGTTTATTCACTAGAGACTTAGATTGGTACAAAGTTCCTAACTTGTCCCACAAAGTGTTTGTCGTAGCTTCCCCTAATACATTCAACAATACTGAATCTGAGACACACAATCGTATTGTGCTCTTTTCCTTTGGATCCAACTTCTTCCATTCTTCATCGGTCACTCCCATTGGTTTAGTACTTGGATCTACCGCGATCCACTGATCTTTATCCACCAACAAATCCTCCATCTTGAGGTTCCACAACTCAAAACTCTGACCATTAAATTTCTCGATCTCTATCTTTCCACTGCTCGCCATCTTCTTTCACCACCAGAATCGATCTCGCAGATCTCCCACTGAACAGGTTCTACCATAGGCCCGAGCGAAACCCCTCAGCGACAAAGGCATCCCCTTGAAGCCAAAATGGCTCTGATACCAAATGTAGGTTTTAACCCTGTACAGAAATTCCCTGCATACGAATTCTAAAACATAGAAAAATAAACAATGCGAGAGCATAACACATAAAACACATATACACAGAGATTTTCCCACTGGATCCCAAAACTGGGACTACCAGCTTGATTTTTCATTATTTTCCTCTCAATGTTACAATACATATTTATACATGCCGAAGCATCCAATACCATGGACCGAAAACCATTGCGTCCAAAAAACATGTGTGAAAATCATGCACAAAACCATAGGTGGGTCTGCCCAACCTAACATAGGGTCCAAAACCAAAATTTTCCGATACGTTGCCCCGGACCCCATAAAGTGGGGTTACGAGTGCCCTTCAAACCCCCTATTAACTACGTGGAAAGAATATAACACAACCCAACACACAATATTTGAGGTTCTCACACCTATTTCTATTACCTTCCCTATGATTTTTTGACTTTATCTCACAACCTTCGAAACGAAAGGCAACATCATACCCTTGCTAACAAATTTGGCTTACACTTAATAGATTGTGCTTAAGCCCACCTACAAACAGAATGTTCTGAACATTACCTCTTCCATTATCCATGCTCATTGTTCCCTTGCCCTTAATGTTGTCTAGGCATCATTGCCAAAAATGACACTTCATGTCTTGCTTTCATTCAATGATAATAATTTTCCTCCCTCACTAGTTATAAGCTTAGAGCATCCATTTTCCACATATCAGTAGCTTCCTTGGTTTTTGGCATACAAGACAATGCCACCTTTTCTTTCCTTTATTCCTTTTTCTTCCTCTAGGTCTTGGGTTCTTCTTGTGATTGTTTAATCTAAGAAGCTAATATAAAATTGTTGGCAAGGAAAATTTTAAGGATGGAAAATTTTCTTGAAGTTTAAAAACATGGACGAATCTCACTAATCCCTAATATGCAAACTATAAAATGTTTATTGATATATTTGTAAAATTATTCAAATTTATAATGATTTTATATATAGTCCCCATATAATGTTGGTGATTTTTAAGGTAAAATAATTTTATATTCTAAAATTTAGGCGAATCATCTTTTATAAAAATTGGAAATTGGCGAATCTTTTTTGTGGAAAAATCATGGAAAATTAGCCCACTGGGCGAACATTAGCCCCTAAAATTTTCCATGATTGTTGGTTCTACTCTCAATCGCTTTATTTCCAAAATTATGACAGTTTTGACATTCAACATCATGGAATAGAGGAGAGAAAAGATTGTTGTCCCTAAAATTGTCTCCATGTGAATTTACAAATCTGTTATCTCTATTTGACTAATAAAGTTAATTTGTTGTATTCCTTATCAGGTTATTTCCAAAATATGTTTTAGAGTCGACAACTTTATGTCTAAAATTTGTACAAGAAAAACAATAACAATTGAAAATATTTTGGTGCCTAGGAGCAAATTGTTGTTGAAGGTGTGGTTTGCTAATTCTTGGATAACTTTCTCTTAGAGAGGAACAAGGTCTTTGTTTATTTTTCACTCGTCTTTTGTTGTTGTTTGATTTGTTGCTATAAATTTTCAATCATTGATGTTTATTGTTGTCATTTTTCTTTCTTTGTTGTTGTTGGTTTCCTTTGGTTGTATTGTTGGTTTGTCCCTTGAATGCTTCAACACAAATGATTGGTCTTTTATCTTCATCTTTGTTAGATTTTGATTCTCGTTCATAGCCCAATCAAGTTTTGATGAGAGGAGATCTCTAAATACTCAGAATCACATCTAACTTGTTAGATCACTTAATAAACTTTAAATTCTTGTTCAATTGACCCTTGGATTTTTCTAATTCCTTTATGAAGGAGACGATTTCTTCTTCTCATGTGCTACATTCCTTGGTCTTCTCTTTCAACTGTTGTAATAAGATGTCTTCAATTTTCTTTTCTTCTTCCAACTCAACTTTTAGAATAAAAAGTGATGAATATTTATATTTATCCTTTCTCTCTTCAATTTTTGCTAGCATTTCCCTCCGATTATTATTCTTTTTCTTAAGCCTTTGAATTTTAACTAAGGCACTAATGAGTTCGCCTTCTAGGTCTACTTCAACCTCTTCTTCATGAAACTCATTTTGTCCTTCATTTAAATTTTGTAAAGCCATAAGCATAAAATCCTTTGCTTTTTTTTTTCTTCATCATAAGATTGCTCATATCCATTTCTAAGGAGTTGGTGTGTTCTTAAGTATAAAAACTTAAGAAGGGCATCACTCAATAATAAAAGGTGTCTGAAGGGGTAGTAAACACGACCTTTCACTGATTCGTGGAAAATCTGAATCTGATTATAGCCTAAGAAGCTTTGTAACATATTGCAAAAAAAAAAAAGAGTGTGGTGTACCCATGATGTTTGATGACTCCATCTTTGAGGTGAAGATACAAACTAGAGCAATAAAGGAGCTTTAGGAAAGCGGCCCTCTAAACTCTAACCATTTGGACCAAAAGTAGGTTTTCTAAATCAGGAACTAAATGCCATTTTTTATCTTTCTCTTACAAAGATACAAAGCATCTAGCTAGAATGCATGTGGAGGTAGCCTATCAATGTTGCAATCTACATCATGAAATTTCTACGAGGCTCTAGGACGTCGATAAAGATCCACCCCATCCTCTATCAATCATATTATAGAAAACATAAGTCCTACATATAAATACATAATAAAATAGTGTGTGTGTGTGTGTATTATATATTTTCACACCTAATTCACAAGATAAGTTATTACAAAGCTAATTCATCAAAATTTTCTAATTATTTTCTTCTTTACAATAGGAATACAAGATTTTCTAGAAGAGAATATATTTGAGCAACAAAAAGTGGGGTTTTGTAAGTGAATACATTATAAAAATGCCCAAACAAAATACAAAATATACAATGCATAATGTTACTAGAGAATTTGTTTGAATAGACTTCATCCACCATGAAGGAATTATAGCAAACTTGATTTGACCATTAATTTTTAATTCACTTATCTTCAATTTATATCCCTTGTTAGCAAATTTGTGTGCTTCTTGGTTAAGTCTCTTAGTACATGAAAATATGCTTTGGATGGCATATTTTTCGCTGGTGCTTTCGATATGCTTTCCATAGATTTTTGTTTTCAAAAAGAACCTGTAACTAGATGATGAAAAATTAGGAAAGAATCTCCTATAATTATAAGTGTGTCCATATGATTTTCTTTGGCAAAAAAAGTGTATAGCAAAGACCATATATCTTCACTGGATCATCTTTCATATAGTCAAGACCCCATAAGTAGCTGAACATTTTGTCATCTTCTTAATCATAGGGTACTTCGTACTTCTTTCCGGGCCACCAAAAAAATAGCTATCACTTAAATACCATTTAAACAATACGTGTATCATTGTTACCACTCCAAACGCCATTGTAACAATACCATCAAGTGATACCATTTATACAGTACGTGTATCATTGTTACCACTCCAAAAGCCATTGTAACAATACCATCCAATAATGCTGAATTCTTTATAACATAGCAGTGCTTATCAAGGATGGTAATGTTTGCTTAGTTTGCATTCCATTCGAAAGAGAGTAACGGTGCTCGGTGTACACGGTCAATTTTTTTATAGCCAAAGTTTGTCATATGATTATTATAAATTTATCGATAACACACTTAACACAATCACAAAAGAAAATTTTCCTTGGGATTTTTAATTTCTGCAGATGACCATAGATGGTAGTTGAGGGAATAGACATTGTTGGCGTTCCGAACCGACCGGTAAAGCGCTTTAAAATTTCATCCACCTACTATCCAACTACTTAGCTCTTTCTTCCGAGTTCCTCCAATTGCCAACAACTTGAATATTTGACCACATGCACATCCACGCACGTCTGACATAAGAGATAAAGTTTAGTACGCACATGAAATTAGGTAAAAACCCTCTAACAATCATTACAACTTCACCAATACCTGTCTAGGGATTTTGCATTTTTGATGCAAAGCCTGTAGCTGACGAAGGATTTTGTTGAGATACGGTAAAACAGAAGTTAGGGAAAAAAGCCCAAAAGAGGGGAATTCATGTAGCTGTATGCTTTTGAAATCTTATTGGCCAATTCTCATAACAACCCCACAAAAGCCTCGTCGTAACTTGAAAGCCTCGTCGTAACTTGAGAGTTTGGTCTAGCAGGGTTGGAATTTCAAAAAAGACTAGTTCGTCAAATCTGACCTTTTTCAGAGTTTCCAATTTGTTTTCATAATTTCAAGTCAGATTTTTGACAACTTTTTACTTTTTAATCCATGACAGGCAATTTACTCCTCAAATTCCAACCCTAGGACCAGTTTGGGCCATTATTAATACTTTGGCATATTTAAATGCAGTTGTCTATAATGCGGCTTTTTGGAAGTTTTTCGGGTGGGTTTTTCCGGTCAAAATCCGGCAGCAATCTATTGGAATAGCAAGTTTGATAGCTAGTTTCTGCACAATCAAAGCGTCCCAGGGTTTTTCAGGGTGCTGAATCCAAATATGCAATTAAAAAACCATTTTAACTGCAACAAATCAAGATTTAACCTCAATTTCTTCCGGCGGATTCCGTCACCGGAATCTCCAAAAAATCGTATTATAGACAACTACCATTTAAATCATAGATTTATTATATTTTATATTAATTTAATATTGTACTAAATATATAATTTATTAATAGACATTTTTTTTCCAATAAATTTTATTAATAGACATAGAACCGTATATATTTCCTGTTGGATCACTAACTTACTAAAATCTAAAATTAACTTGCATACAACCCTCCTCATTTAAAACCATTAACAAACTACTTATTTTTAGCCATTTAATACGCTCATTAATAAACATTTATACGTGAAAACCACGCACTGAATCATGAACGTGCGGGACTCTCATAATATATGGCAAATAATATAGTTCCACCTGCCCACTGTGCAAATAACAATCATGGCTCCACCATGCTACCCTTCAGTACGTCGACTTTGATTGAACAACCCCGAATCATCCGTCACCATAAGATTTTTTAAGCTACTTGTACGCAAAAGACTGATTGAGTGAACGGGGGCGTCCCAAATAAATGACAGATCCGAACAATTTGTTTCAAACTTCCAGATATTCTTCCACTGTAATATGTCAGAAACTAAATTTTTGAATCTTTCAGAATATAACGTGTGATGTATGTTACGTGTTTCTCCTGTAAACAGAAACCCGTCTTCTTCAAGTGGTAGACACTCTCCACTTAGGATGGTTGTAAGCCTCAATAGTGACCCAAATGTGCATAATAATATATTGCGTCGTTGAACCTCAATGGAGTTACGGACGAAAATCTTTACCTGAATATTTATTGCACCATAAATTTAATTTAATTACCCCATTAGAAAAATATGTGAGCAGTTAAGTAACTATGGAGGCACAAATGTCAATAAGTAGCTATGATATCAGCAGCTAAGTAGTTAATACAGAAACAAAAAGGAAGGTGCTGACAGAACATGGTTTTTGTTTTTTCAGGTTGGTTATACGTGCAGGAGGATTCCTCTAAGTTGAGTGTCATTGTATTAATAATGTTTTCGATTTTATTTTTATTTTATTTTATTGTTCGATACTAAAGGTTAGGTTAAGGAATTTCAAGGTGTAATAATTTTTTCAGAGGTTTATAATAATAATAATAATATTTTTATTAAACTAATTAAATGATTACAGTTGTATTATTAATATTTTTTTTTAAAGGGTAATTTTGGTACTGTTTTTATCAGTATATTATAATAATATAAATATTTTTATGAAGGTGATTTTTGGGACCGTATATTACATTAATAAAGCCACATGTTTATGTAATACTGGTTTAAGTGTGTATTGAGGGTTTTCTATATGCTTGAAGGTATATGGAAGGAAATTCCATGTCGAAGTGTTATTACATGGGTATTATTAGAAAATGTACCAACTCAAGTTATAATAATATTGGTTGTACTTTTTTTACGTGTTTTTTTCTAACCACAAATTTAGATGGACACCATTTGTAATAGTCTTAACTATCAATATTAATAAAAAAACAAAGTATTCAAAGAATATGATCACAAATAATCAAATACAAGAGAGAAATAAGATGAAATATGCAAAATACACCATTGTTGATCCAGGTGGATATTGGTGGCCACCCACCAATTCCACTTGGACCCCACTATTGTTTCTTTCAGTTTTCCAGTTTCCTTAATTGTAGCACAATTTACTATTTTTAGCAATTTTTTGGGTCCTAAACTTCTAAAGCCATTTTGACACCATAAACGACATCTTTTTGGCAATCTACCGCCACCGTTTTTTGTCTAAAATCATCTTTTTCTTCGTAGTCCTTTGAGAGATCTTTCCAACGGGTTATCATGCATGTCAAACACAAATAATATTACCAAGTCGCGACCCCAGGAAGTTGTTTGTCCAACTCACCCCAACGAGGCCCATAAACTCTTGGTGTTACATCTCCTCGGACTAGGGTTTTGGTTGTTAGGGTTTTCTCTTATTGTTCAATAATAAAAAGGCCCTTGAGCCTCATTGTAACGCAGTTCAAAGGCATGTAGCCACCACATCTCTTCTCATAGATAAGCTACCATCGTCCGAGCTAGTCTTATTTCCATTCTGTTTGTAAGAATATTTCAACATTTGATATTAATGAAAGGAAGTGTTATTTCAACTGCATCTTAGTATTTATGGTTATATATGTAATTTGTTGCGTTCATGTTTAAATCTGGATCAGTGGTATCAGAGTGGTCTGCTCTTTCTCTGTTTTTCTTTGCATGTCCCCAACAAAGTCGGGATATAAGGAGTTAGGGCTTGAACTGGTCGAACCTTTGAAAGACCAGCCTCACAAATCCCGATGACCTCCCATGGTGGATGAAAAGAAAGACAAGGGGGTAAGAGATCCTATCAAAATCTTGCTCGAGGAAGCCCTCGAGCGACAAAGGAACGCGATGACGGATAACTTTGCCCAGATCCTTGAGCGACGACCCATGGGCGACGCATCTACTTCCGGCACCTACTCTGGAAGCGCCACACCCTTTAAGGTACAAGTTAACTTTGATATTCCCATATTTGAGGGTTAGATAGATGTAGACGTTGTAGATAAATGGTTAAATCTGCTGCAAGGATATTTTTCCATTCATGATTTTTCCAGCTGGGAAAAGATCACCTTTTCACTTCTCAAAGCAGGCCCCCAGGTTAAGGACTGGTGGGAAACCTACTGTAAGTAGAAGGATGAAAGTACGAACTCACTGTTTTCAGCCACACCCACTTGGAACTCGTTCCGGGATGCCATCAAGGAGAAGTACTACCCTGTCAGGAGCTATGAGAATAAATACATAAAGTGGACAACGCTGCGATAGGGGAGGGACCAAGACGCGTTGGAGTTTACCAATGTTTTTCATACCCTTCGCACAAAGTTGGGTATCAAGGATTCTGAGAAGCATCTGGTTCTCAAGTACCTCAGTTTCTTGCACAGGTACATCCAGGACGAGATGGAATTCCTGGACATCTCCTCGCTCAGTGCAACATACCGATATGCGGTCAAGATCGAGCAAAAGTTTAAATAGAAGAAGTGATACTTTGGATCTGCAAATCCGAAGCAAGGGAAATGTGCCCCCAAACCGCAGAGCAAAGAAGAACGCCATGAAGCCGAAGAAGGACACGAGAAAGTGGTGTGAGTTCCATAAGAGCTCCACTCACAACACAAGTGAGTGTCAGGCCAAGCAGACACTGGTGACCGAGCTAAAGGCTTCGGAATCAGATGCATGTTACGACTCTGAGTCAAAACCCGACAAGGGGAATGACAAAGGGAAGAAGATTATCGATGCAGAGCCCAATGCCACCGTTGCCACCACGAAGATCCAGAAGGAGGAACTCAAAGATCCAGAGGAGGAGAAGCGCCTCTTCCACTCCCAGATGTGGGTAAAGGGTTCCCCGCTACAATTCATTGTCGACAACAAGAGCCAAAAGAACCTCATTTAGGTAGAGGTCATGAAGCGGCTGGGCTTACCAACCACAACACATCCACAACCATACACCATTAGGTGGCTTCACCAAGGACGAGATCTTCACGTGAGCCAGTGGTTCCGCTTTCCATACAACATCAAGCCCTTCACAGATAAGGTATTATGTGATGTTGCTCCCCTTGATGTTTGTGATGTATTATTAAGCCAACCATACTTATGGAAGTGAAATGTTGTGTATGAGTCAAGGCCTCGTGTTGATATTGTTACTTTGGGAAATAAGTTGTACATGATACCAAAGGTAGCACCGCCTACCACCATCTCTTTGGTTATTGCAAAACAATGTAGTAAGTTCATTTTCAAAATCGAGAAATTTGTTTTCCTTATGATACACCCTCGGGGTAAGAAGAAGACGGTGGCCATGACCTCTAGATAGGGCCCCTACGCATGGCAAAAATAGATGGACAAGGTCGTGGAGGAGTACGAGGACATCTTCACCTCCCCCACAGGGGTGCCTCTGCACTGTCAAGTCAAGCACTCCATCGATCTGACCCCAGGTGCGCAGTTACCCAATGGACCAATCTATCAGTGCTTTGTTCTAGAGAACAACGAAATCAAGAGGCAGATTCAGGAGCTGCTGCAGAAAGGTCACATCTGTTCGAGTTCATCACCATGTGGGAGCTTGATCGTGTTGGTACAGAAGAAGGATGGGACTTGGAGACTCTGTATTGACTATCGGGCGTTGAACAAGATCACTGTCTGGAAAAGGTGCCCGATCCCATGGATTGATGACCTTCTGGACCAACTGAAGGGGGAAAAATATTTCAGCAAGATTGACTTGAAGTCTGGCTATCACCAGGTACTAATCGAACCCTCCGATGTGTGGAAGACTACCTTCAAAGCCAAGGAGGGCCTTTTTGAATGGTTGGTTATGCCTTTTGGGTTGATGAATGCTCCTGCAACCTTCATGAGGCTGATGGATGACATCTTGCGACCATTCACCAACTCATTTTTAGTGGTATACTTACATGACATCCTGATCTTTATACAGAGTTGGGAAGAGCACCTCCACCACATCCGACAAGTTCTCCAAACACTACGAAAATACAAGTTGTGCGCCAATTTGGAGAAATGCACTTTTTGGCATGACCCAGGTTCATTATCTGGGATATATTATTGATGAACGAGGGGTGCATGTGGATCCAGCTAGGATCCAAGTCATTCGGGATTGGCGAGCCCTAACCACTTTGATAGAGCTCTGTAGCTTTCTCGGTCTTGCCAATTTCTACTACAGGTTCGTATTGGGATTCTCTCATATCACTTGGCCCTTGAGTCAAGTCACCAAGGGAGGAGCGAAAGTGAAATTCTTTTGGTCTGAATCTCAATAGAAGGCATTCGCAGAGTTGAAACATCACCTCTACTCTGCACCAGTGCTCACTTTACCAGACTTACAACAACCATTTGAGATCGACACAAATGCCTCTCACTATGCAATTAGGGCAGTCCTTACTCAACAGGGGCATCCAGTGGAATCTCACAGTGAGACACTTTCAAACACAGTCTGGAAGTATCTCACTTATGACAAAGAGATGTATTCCATTGTACAGGCTTGCCGACAATGGAAGCATTACATTTTGGGGAAAGAAACGGCCATCCACATAAACCACTGACCACTGCAGTTCATACATATGCAAGGGAAGTTGCAGAATGATCGCCATCAAAAGTGGTCCACATACCTGCAACAGTTCCATTTGAATATCAAGTATAAGAAGGGTAACACCAATAATGTTGCAGACTGCCTCAGCTGACCACCGTTGATGGCATTAACCACTGTGCTCAACTCTTGTGGGCACGGGACTTCTAATTGGCCACTTCTCTACAAAATCAACCTAGAGTTCGACCACACATACCAGATGCTCTTGGAGGGTCAGAAAGTTCTAGATTTTCACCTCCAGGATGCCTTGCTATGCCACCTGGGACACCTTTGTGTTCCTTCAAGCGAGTGAGCCAATATGATTTGGGAAGCGCACTACAGTCGAGTTGCTGGGAATTTTGGGTTCGAGAAAATAGTGGCAGTACTGTAGAAGTATTTATATCGGCTGAATCTTCGATAGGATGTCATGTAGTACATTAGATCCTGCAATGCTTGCGCCATTGCCAAACCGACCATCAAGAAGCAATGCCTTTATACTTCGCTGCCTACCCCTAGTCGACCTTGGGAATCCATCTCCATGAATTAGATGTTCGGCCTTCCTTCTACTAAGCATGGAAACGATTGTGTTTTTGTGGTCATCGACATATTCTCGAAGATGGCCATTCTGGCGGCCTGCAAGAAGAATATCACAGCAAAAGCCACTACTAAACTCTTCTTTGAACGAGTGTGGGTACACTTTGGGATCCCATAGTATATCATTTCAGATCGGGACAGTAGGTTCCTCAGTACATTTTGGTCCAGTCTCTGGTCGATGCTAGACACCAAGCTCACTAAGTCCACAACTTTCCATCCCCAAACTGATGGCCAGACAGAGGTTGTCAACAGGATGATCGTACACATTCTACACATGTACAACTCAAAACATCCACGCACATGGGATGAGAGCCTTCCCTATGTCCAACAAAGTTATCACTGGGCTCTCCACAGCTCGATTGGCCACAACCCTTTTCAGGTGGGCTTGGGGTTCCAGTCACTATGTCCCATCGATGTGGCCATACCATTTACAGCCACTAAGGCAGATTCGGCTCATGTCTAGTGGGAACCGATAAGGCAAACAAATTCATTGAGCACATCCAACATATCCGCCAGCAAGTCCATGACGTTCTGGAGAAATCAAATGTTAAGTACAAGCAGCAACATGATCGACATCGGGTGCCACACAAGTTTCTGGTGGGTGACAAAGTCTGGTTGCATTTGCAGAAGGAACGCCTTAGTGGAGCCTATCGTAAACTCAGACCACTCTGATATGGTCCTTACACCATTACCAAGGCTATGGGTGATAATGCATTTGAGCTCAACATTCCCCCATTCCTTGGCCTGCACCTAGTGGTCAATGTGGACCACCTTCAACCATACTTTCCACCATTGCTGAACACATCAGACATTGCAGAACAACTCACACTTAAAGAGTTAAATCTAGATTGCATGGAGCAAACCACAACTGATCGGATCATGGAGACACAGATCAAGAGGAATCGCTAGCAGAAGATCCAATTGTATCGAGGTGTCAAAGCAGGCCAACTCCTTCACCAGGGCAAGTGGCTCACCAGGGACCAAGTTCAGCAGAAGGTTCCTCATCTCATGAAGGAACTCAACGAAATGGGGACCATTACTTCCTAAGGGGGGAGGAATGATCTAGGTGGATATTGGTGGCCACCCACCAATTCCACTTGGAGCCCCACCATTGTTTCTTTCAGTTTTTCAGTTTCCTTAATTGTAGCAATTTTAGCAATTTTCAGTTTACTAATTTTAGCAATTTTCAGTTTACTAATTTTAGCAATTTTTTGGGTCCTAAACTTCAGAAGCCGTTTTGAGGCCCTAAACGATGTATTTTTGCAATCTACCAACAACAATTTTATATATAAAATCATATTTTTTTGTCATATTCCTCAGAGATATCTTTCCAATGGGTTATCATGTGCGTCAAACAGAGATAATATGAACAATTTGCGACCCCGGAAAGTTGGTTGTCCCACTCACCCCAATAGGGCCCATAAACTTTTGGTGTTACATCTCCTCGGGTTATGGTTTTGGTTGTTTAGGATTTGCTCTTATTGTTCAACAATAAAAAGGCCCTTGAGCCTCATTGTAACGCAGTTCAGAGGCATGTTGCCGCCACATCTCTTCTCAGAGATAAGCTACCATCACCCGAGATAGTCTTATTTCCATTTTGTTTGTAAGCATATTTCAGTATTTGATATAAATGAAATGAAGTGTTATTTCTACTGCATCTTTGTATTTATGGTTATATTTGTAACTTGTTGCGTTCCTGTTTAAATCCAGATCAGTGGTATCAGAGCGGTATGCTCTTTCTCTATTTTTCTTTGCATGTCCCCAACAAAGTTGGGATATAAGGAGTTAGGGCTTGAACTGGTCAAACCTTTGCAAGACCAACCTCGCAAATCCTGACGACCTCCAATGGTGGATGAAAAGAAAAACGAGGCGGCAGGAGACCCCATCAAAATATTACTCGAGGAAGCCCTTGAGCGACAAAGGAACGCGATGATGGACAACTCTTCCTAGATCCTTCAGCGGCTACCCAGGGGCAACGCATCTACTTCTGGAAGCTACTCTGGAAGTGCCACACCTTTTAAGGTACAAGTTAACTTTGACATTCCCATATTTGAGGGTCAGATAGATGCAGACGTTGTAGATAAATGGTTAAATCTTCTAGAAGTATATTTTTCCGTTCAAGATTTTTCCAGTTGGGAAAAGATCACCTTTGCACTTCTCAAAGTAGCCCCCCACGTCAAGGACTAGTGGGAAACCTACTGTGAGCAAAAGGAAGAAAGTACGAACTCACTTTTTTCAGCCGCACCCACTTGGAACGCGTTCCGGGATGCCATCAAGGAGCAATACTACCCTGTCAGGAGCTATGAGAATAAATAAATAAAGTGGACAACGCTGGGATAGGGGAGGGACCAAAATGTGTCAGAGTTTACTAATTTTTTTCATACCCTTCGGATGAAGTTGGGTATCAAGGATTCTGAGAAGCATTTGGTTCTCAAGTACCTCGTTTGCCTGCATAGGTACATCCAGGATGAGATGGAATTCCTGAGCATCTCCTCACTCGGCATGGCATATCGATATATGGTCAAGATCGAGAAAAAGTTTAAATAGAAGAAGCGAGACTTTGGATCTGTGAATCCGAAGTAAGGGAAAGGTGCCCCCAAATCGTAGAGCAAAGAACAATGTTGCGAAGTTGAAGAAGGACACGAGAAAGTGGTGTGAGTTCCATAAGAGGTCCACACACAACACAAGTGAGTGTCGGGCCAAGCAGTCACTAGTGGCCGAGCTAAAGGCTTCGGAATTAGATGCATGTTACAACTCTGAGTCAGAACCCGACAAGGGGAATGACAAAGGGAAGAAGATTACTGATGCGGAGCCCAACGCCATTGTTGCCACCACGAAGATCTAGAAGGAGGAACCTGGAAATCCAGAGGAGGAGGAGCGCCTCTTCCACTCCCAGATGTGGGTAAAGGGTTCCCTGCTACAGTTCATTTTCGACAGCGGGAGCCAAAAGAACCTCATTTCGGTAGAGGTCATGAAGCGGTTGGGCTTACCGACTACAACACATCCACAACCGTACACCATTGTGTGGCTTCACCAAGGATGGGATCTTCGCGTGAGCCAGCAGTGCTGACTTCCATACCACATCAAGCCCTTCATGGATGAGGTATTATGTGACGTTGCTCCCCTTGATGTTTGTGATGTATTATTAGGCCTACCATACTTATGGAAGTGACATGCTGTGTATGAGTCAAGGCCTCGTATTGTTATTTTTACTTTGGGAAATAAGTTGTACAGGATACCAGAGGTAGCACCGCCTACCGCCATCTCTTTGGTTACTACAAAACAATGCAGTCAGCTCATTTCCAAAACCGAGAAATTTGTTTTCTTGATGATACGCCCTCAGGGAAAGAAGAAGACGGTGGCCATGACCTCCAGACAGGCCCCCTCTACACGGAAAAAATAGATGGACAAGGTTGTGGAGGAGTAGGAGGACATCTTCACCTTCCCCATAGGAATGCCTCTGCACTGTCAGGTCAAGCACTCCATCGATCCGACCCCAGGCGCGCCGCTACCCAATGGACCAATATGTCAATGCTCCAAGGTCACATCCGTTTAAGTTCATCACCATGTGGGAGCCCGATCGTGTTGGTACAGAAGAAGGATGGCATATGGAGACTTTGTATTGACTACCAGGTGTTGAAAAATATCACTGTCCAGAATAGGTACCCGATCCCATGGATTGATGACCTTCTGGACCAACTAAATGGGGAAAAATATTTTAGCAAGATCGACTTGAAGTCTGGCTATCACCAGGTACCAATCGAACCCTCCAATGTGTGGAAGATTGCCTTCAAAGCTAAGGAGGGCCTTTTTGAATGGTTGGTTATGCCTTTTGGGTTGACGAATGCTCCTGCAACCTTCATGACATTGATGGATGACATCTTGCGGCGATTCACCAACTCATTTGTAGCGGTATACTTGCATGACATCCTGGTCTTCAGCCAGAGTTGGGAAGAGCACCTCCACCACATCCGACAGGTTCTCCAAACATTGCGGTACCACAAGTTGTGTGCCAATTTGGAGAAATGCACTTTTGGCATGACCCAAGTTTAGTATCTGGGATACCTTATTGATGAAAGAGGGATGCATGTGGATCCATCCAAGATCCAAGTCATTCGGGATTGGCCAGCCCCAAACACTCTGATAGAGCTCCATAGCTTTCTCGGTCTTGCCAATTTCTACCGCAGGTTCGTGTTGGGATTCTCTCATATCACTTGGCCATTGAGTCAAGTCACCAAGGGAGGAGCGAAAGCAAAATTCTTTTGGTTTGAATCTCAACAGAAGGCATTCGCAGAGTTGAAACATTGCCTCTGCTTTGCACCAATGCTCACTTTACCAGACTTGCAACAACCATTTGAGATCAAGACAGATGCCTCTGACTATGAAATTAGGGCAGTCCTTACTCAATAGGGGCATCCAGTGGCATATCACAGTGAGACACTTTCAGACACAGTCCGGAAGTATCCCACTTATGACAAAGAGATGTATTCCATTGTGTAGGCTTGCCGACAGTGGAAGCTTTACATTTTGGGGAAAGAAATGGTCATCCACACAGACCACTAACCCCTTCAATTCATACAGACGCAAGGGAAATTGCAGAATGATCGCCATCAAAAGTGGTCCACATACCTGCAGCAGTTCCATTTGAATATCAAGTATAAGAAGGGTGTCACTAATAATGTTGCAGACTGCCTCAGCCGACCACCATTCATGGTGTTAACCACCATTCTCAACTCTTATGGGAACAAGACTTTTGATTGGCCACTTTTCTACAAAAGCGATCCAGAGTTCGGCCACACATATGAGATGCTCTTGGAGGGTCAGAAAGTTCCAGATTTTCAGCTCCAGGATGCCCTGCTATGCCACCTGGGACACCTTTGTGTTCCTTCAAGCGAGCGAGCCAAGATGATTTGGGAAGTGCACTATAGTCGAGCTACTAGGAATTTCAGGGTCGAGAAAATAGTGGCAATACTGCAGAAGTATTTCTACTGGTCAAATCTTTGACAGGATGTCGGGTAGTACATCAGATCCTGGACTGCCTGTGCCATTGCCAAACCGACCATCAAGAAGCAAGGCTTCTATACTTCGCTGTCTGCCCCTAGTCAACCTTCGGAATCCATCTCCATGGATTACATGTCGGGCCTTCTTTATACTAAGCATGAAAACGACTGTGTTTTTATGGTCATTGACACATTCTCGAAGATGGCCATTCTAGCGGCCTGCAAGAAGAATATCACAGCAGAAGCCACTGCTAAACTCTTCTTTGAACAAGTGTGGGTACACTTTGGGATCCCATAGTCTATCATCTCAGATCGGGACAACGGATTCCTCAATACATTTTCGTCCAATCTCTGGTTCATGCTGGACACCAAGCTCTTTAAGTCCACAACTTTCCATCCCCAAACTGATGGCCAGACAAAGGTCGTCAATATGATGATCGTACACATTATGCGCATGTACAACTCAAAGAATCCACACACATGGGATGAGAGCCTTCCCTATGTCCAACACAGCTATAATTGGGATCTCCACGGCTCGACTGACCACAAACCTTTTCAGGTGGGCTTGGGATTCCAGCCATTATGTCCCATTGATGTGGCCATACCATTTGCAACTACTCAGGCAGATTCGGCTCATGTCCAATTGGAAGTAGATAAGGCAAACAACTTCATTGAGCACATCCAACATATTCGCCAGCAAGTCCATGACATTTTGGAGAAATCAAATGCCAAGTACAAGTAGCGACATGATCAACATCGGGTACCACACAAGTTTCGGCTGGGCGACAAAGTTTGGTTGCATTTGCAGAAGGAACACCTTACCATAGCTTATCGTAAACTCATACCACTCCAATATGGTCCTTACACCATTACTAAGGCTCTGGGCGACAATGTGTTTGAGCTCAACATTCCCCCATTCCTTGGCCTGCACCTAATGGTCAATGTGGATCGCCTTCGACCATACTTCCCACCATTGTTGGACACATCAGACATTGCAGAACAACTCACACCTAAAGAGTTAAATCCAAATTGCATGGAGCAATCCACAACTGATCGGATCATGGACACACAGATCAAGAACACTCGCCAGCAGAAGATCCAAGTGTATCAAGATGTCAAAGTAGGCCAACTCCTTCACCAAGGCAAGTGGCTCACCAGGGACCAAGTTGAGGAGAAGTTTCCTCATCTCATGGAGGAACTCAATGCAGTGGGGACCATTGCTTCCTAAGGGGAGAGGAATGATCCAGGTGGATATTGGTGGCCACCCGCCAATTCCACTTGGACCCCCACCATTTTTTCTTTTAGTTTTTCAGTTTCTTTAATTGTAGCATAGTTTACTGTTTTTAGCAGTTTTTCAGGTCCTAAACTTCTGGAGATGTTTTGAGGCCCTAAACGATGTTTTTTGGAAATCTACTGCCATTGATTTTCTATCTAAAATCATCTTTTCTGTTGTAGTCCTCGGAGAGATCTTTCCAATGGGTTATCATGCACGTCAAACAGAGATAATATGACCAAGTCATGACCCCGAGAAGTTGGTTGTCCAATTCACCCCAATGGGGCCCATAAACTCTTGGTGTTACATGTCGTCAGGTTAGGGTTTTGGGTTTTTAGGGTTTGCTCTTATTGTTCAATAATAAAAAGGCCCTTGAGCCTCATTGTAACACAGTTCAAAGGCATGTAGCTGCCACATCTCTTTTCAAAGATAAGCTACCATCGCCCAAGCTAGTCTTATTTCCTTTCTGTTTATAAGCATATTTCAATATTTGATATTAATATTTCAATATTTGATATTAATGAAACGAAGTGTTATTTCTATTGTATCTTTGTATTTATGGTTATATCTGTAATTTTTTGCGTTCCTGTTTAAATCCAGACCAATTGTATTAATAAGATGAAAGAAGAAAACAATGTTAAATTGCTCCTTAAAGTGGGTGACTTTTCACTGAGCAAAGTTTTAATTACAATCATATTTGACAAACACATTTGACAATCTCCCTCACTTAATGAGTGTCAATTACTTAATGGGATTTATTTAATATGGATAATCATTTTACTTTAATTAACTATCCACTATCTATCTAATAAACCTTATTTTGCAACATACATCAATTAACGAATTCTTATGTGCTTTAGTAGGACATTAAGGTACAAACCTAACACTCCATTATGTTCCTCATTCCCTTAAAATAATGGTACATATATAATGTTTTCGTACTAAAATATTTTTCATTTATATGTGGTCATTCCTCAAATAGGAATTTAGTTATTTCCAAGGCTTGAAAGTCACTAACAAGGATGTGAAGAATGAAAACCTTATCATTAAACCACTCCTTAAATATAAACACTTTAATTAAATTTAATTTGCTCAATTTAAGTAATTTTTGTTGAATTGACAAATATGTGTCACAAATAATTTCTCCAAGAACCTTCAATAATAATGAGATAGTAGCTAGGTCCCATTGCTACCTTGATTTCTTGAAACTCTGTACATATAAATTGGTCTATAAAAGCAAAAATATTGAGGCTAAGTATGATGATGATGAGGAGGATGCCTATGACTTCCACAAACAATTTAAAGTTAAGTTATTGTCTAGGCATTGGCATTTTGGTGGATGTTGGAGATGTTGTGATGGACACTAATATGGAAAGTCATAGGATACAGAGGTTAAAGAATGTAAGGAATGAATCATGAAGTTATTTTTCAAATTTGCAAATTATTCTTTATATTTGGGTTGTAAATAATGAGGTTATATTGTTTTCATTCTTTTTTGCAATTTAATATAAAACTGGAACTTCTTTTCATGACCTATAAATATATATGTTCATGATTGATTGCTAAGTTTAATCTAAGATGGAAGTTCCGTACTATTCTATTTTCCCAAACATAATATTTGATAACAAAGAGAAATACTTATGACAAAAAGATGAAATACAACATAGAAACATGACACAATATAGCAAACATACAACCTAGTAACTAAGGATGAATGGTAAATATGGTTACAAGATGGTAGAGAGAATCCTTCTAAATGACATTACCAACACTCTCCTTCAATAAGCCACAAGACTCATTTAACTAGCATATAAATGCTTCACTTTAGCCTACAAGAGGACAAAGTAAGGCAATGGAAAGGAGACACATAAAGGGCACCATGAGGTGGAGGGAGAGTTTTCATAGTTTCAATGGTGGTGCTAACTGTCAATACGGGAAAATGTAGGTTATTATGAACTTGAAAGTAAAACCTCAAATTGATCAATTAATGATATTGTAGACAAATAAAATTAATTATGGAAGCCATATAAATTAAATGACTAATAAACACCCATAGGAATCAATCCATAATAAGCATCAAAACACTTATCTCATGATACATCTCACGTTGCCAAAATTTAAAAGAAAATCATAAAAAATAACTATATTATAATTTTATTTTAAATTTATTATTATTATTATTAATTATGAAAATAATTAATATGAGTTAAACATATATACACTTAAAAGAATATGTAACAAGAAAAACATTGTAAAACAACAATAATGAATAAGAGTTCAATGCCATTAGTAAAATTGAAAAGCAAAACAGACATAACTACCTTTGAAATAAATCTCAATCCTTTATCCATAACTGCTACTAAAAATATTTTCTTTAGGTTAAATCCCTACCATCCACCTAATAATTATTGATAATTAAGTTAAAATTATGGAAGCCCCGTTCCAAAATAAACATGTGTGTGAGTGTAAATATTTGATTTTTTTTTTGTATATCCAATATAATATCTTGGAAAAATATACACAAATTTATGACAGATTGATAAACTAGACCAACCATATAAATCAGATGGTTGGTAAATGTTGATTGGGATCAATCCATGATAAACTTAAGCACATTTACTTCTTGATACATATCACACTACCAATATTAAAAAAATAAAAATACATATATATATTTAAAAAAAATAAATAAACAAGCTTTTTAGCCATGGATATTCAGAATTCTTAACCTGTAAATAGGCTTTGTCACAATACTATGGACCAATACCATGACTTATCAATACTTCATGCCTAGAAAAACATAACTCATTTCATATGACAGTGGTTCATATAATATATATTTTTTTAATTAATCAATTTAATTAAAAGGGAAAAGTGGGCATAACTACTTTTGAGAATGACTTAATTAAAAGGGAAAAGTGGCCAACCTTGATATGTGACTTGCTACTAAGAATTTTCTAAAGTATTTTATAGAGATTAAATCCCTACCATCCACATAATGATTTTAATGATTATTGATAATTAAATTAAAATTTTAGAAGCCAAATTTTAAAATACTATATCAATGTATAATTATTATAAAATTAATAATAAACTCATTATAAAATATAAGTGAGTATAATAAAAGAAAAAAATTTGAAGTGAAATATTATATTGGAGATGGTGATATATATATTTTTTTCCAATTCTTAAAATATAAGATTAAAATAGTATAATAAAAAACTTGGAAAACAAGAAATTAAAGTAAAAATAAATATTATTAATATATTATTTTTTTAACAAGAACAAGAATATATTTTCTATTCATTCAAATTTGCATAAGTTCTCAAACTATTACATTAGAACAATTTAACAAAACCAAATTAAGATTTGAAAAGGATGGTTTATTTGGGACCCTTATCCCCAAAATTTGGAAGATGGTTTATTTGGGACCCTTATCCCCAAAATTTGGAAGATGGTTTATTTGGGACCCTTATCCCCAAAATTTGAAAATTTGAAAGATGGTTTCTTTGGGACCCTTATCCCGAAAATTTGAAAGTTTTTCACCAGCTATTCTAGTATGACTAAAAAAATATTGTAAAATTATACCACATTTACCAAGATACAAATATTAACTGTAGATAGGAAAGCATTCTTGTTCGTTGGCTGCTAACTGATAGGATGACTATATAAATTCATGTTTGGAACTTGCTAAGCAATTGTGTTTTGTTCAGATGGGCCTCTATCCATTACGAGTTGGTGATTTTATACTTGTTGACGTAGGAAGATTAACTCATCCTCGTTTTGTCTGAATAGTATGTCTATGTTCCACCACAATATCCATTATTCATGTTATGCTTGAGACTAATTTGTTGTGGTTCAATTACATAGAGTAAATTTCCTCATACATTTAATTGACTCTTTCTGAGAGGTGTAATTTATATGTCTTTTGAATTGGCTGTATGGAGCCCCATATTCAAATCCACAAGTATTTCTCCCCTTCCGTGTTAAGGAATGAAAAATGTAGAGCATAGATCTATTTTTCTCAATATTATTAACAGTTAAATAATATTATATTGAAGATATAAATAATTAATGACGAGAGTGAGACTCAATTGAACTAGATTAAACTCTAATTAACTATGATACTTGGATGGAGAGTTGTGACACCTAGAAAGGTGGTTGGAATTATATTCTCCAACACTCCCCCTTAATTACAACCACACAAAAAAACTAGGATACCTGCTAGTCTAAGTATCAATAGGCTTATAAATTAAAA
Organism: Pinus tabuliformis; assembly: GCA_031772625.1. Classification (NCBI taxonomy): domain Eukaryota; kingdom Viridiplantae; phylum Streptophyta; class Pinopsida; order Pinales; family Pinaceae; genus Pinus; species Pinus tabuliformis. The sequence goes on along the minus strand of CM062816.1, from coordinate 450,194,588 downwards.
ACAAATGACATCAACCGGATTTCCTTTTCTTTTCCGTCCAAATCTTGTATCCTCTAAATTGTTTCAGTTTTTTCTTTTTGTTGTAGGCTTCAAATTTCAATTTCTTCATTTCCTCGTGCAACTCTTCCATTATTCCTTCGGGTTGTCCATGGATGCCATCAATTTCTTCAAAAATTTGCTTGTATGTGGTCTGTTGCCACATGTTATGTTCTGTATTGTTCTCAACATCATTAGTATTTTGAAAATCAATTTGCTACAACATAAGATGAGAATATAATTTTATTTCTTTAGGGCTCCAATACATAAAGATTTCATTAATACTTTCATCTTCCAAGTTTTCTTCAACATTCATCTCTGCTACTTCAATGCAAACTTTATGAAAACATGGTGTTGCAAGCGTGCTTCAAGGAAATTTAGCTCTTCTTCATAATTGTATTGTTTACAAGGACATTGGAAATCAATGGTAAGTTTAAAAACATCTGCAGAACCACATTAGTTCTATTCTTTCTGCTTTGCAATGAGATCTTTCTCCTGTTCCACTTCCTTCTCTGCCTTTGTCACTTCCACTTCTCTACTAACCTCGGTTTCTTCAAAGAGGTTGTCTTCCACTTGGTTTTTAGAGCCAAGTGGGCTTCTCTCACTAAATAACATCATGTCAATAAGATGTTTTTGTTGCATCATCTGCAACCATTCATCATTAGCCAACATTTCTTCATCAAAGTTTACATCAACAATGTTAATTGTTGGATTCACCATAGCATTGGCTGCCTCAATGGAAGCTTCATTGTCATCAACAAGCTATGTTGTTGGATTCACCAAATCTTCGTCCACTTGTGGATGCACATAGTGGGGTTCACGAGCAAGTACGTGCTCCCTCTTTGCTTCTTTTGCAAATTGTTCACAGTCATCATCTACTTGTGGCTGAGCATAGTGGGATTCACCAAACTCTTCATCTTCAACTAAATAACTCCCCCTTGTACCAATATTTCTTGCAAGGGTGTCCTAAGCTTCCTTGTCTGTCTTTGCATCTTCATACATCTCTAGTTGTTGCTTTGAATTTCTTAGCCTCTTAGCTTTTCCCATTTGTTGTGGCTCAACAAGAAAATCAACTTGTGACATAGTGATCAGCGGCAATAAAAATGCCTCTATGGTGGCTTCTCTACTTCCACAGAAAAAAACAGGTCTACAAATTCTCTACAAAAACAATCCTTTCCCAAAATCACTCACAAATCCCTTTTCAAAAAAAATATTGCAATGCCCACCACTAATCTAAAGAACACCCCCTTTGTTTTTTTCAATAGACCCTCTTAGAATTTTTTTTTATTTCTTTTTAATAAAAACAAAAAAACAAAAAAAGCACCTTCAAACTAATGGCCATTTTTTTAAAAATAAAGCCCTGTCAAAAATCAAACAAGCCCCTTTGAAAAACTCACATAAGCTCCTTGAATAAACCCTTTATGTGTTTTTCTTAATAGACCCACATATTTTGTCTCTTTGAAAAAAACAAAATCAATTAACAACGCCCCTTTTAACCCAAAAAAAAAAAAGAGTACATGATCCTTTTTTAATTTCATAAGTCTTTTTCAAAATAATACAGCTCACTTCTCATTCAAAAATCACACGAGCGGTTTTTTAGCACATGTGTATGTTAAAGTTTGCACTTTATATAAGAAAAAAATAATTTAAACTTTTCTTTCAAACCTTTTAACCCTTCGTCTTGGATTTTGAAACCAAAGTTTCATGGACTTTTCGTTGATTAACCGTTAAACTTTTTGTAACTCTATAACACATTTGCCGCTGCTACAAGGCTGCGTTAGTGTTTCCGAAATCGAAAGTTATTGAAGTGTCCGCGTATGCTGCTACAAGTGCTCGGGTGTGTTACTACACAATTTTTTTAAATTCTGACCTTTTCTCTGCGTAACAATCTGTTTGGTTTCTCGGCCTTCCTTCACTGGTTACACAACAACTAGATTTATTGTAGTAGGGGCTTCATCGCAATTAGTTTTTTAGCGACTTTTCTTTAGCTCTCACATCGCTCACATTGCTACTCTCTCAAGGAGCGTTATGCAATTTCAGTTTTTTTTTTTTTTTTTTTTGGCTCTCAAGGAGTCTTACATAGTCTATGTTTTGATACCATGTTAAGGAATGAAAATCATGGAGCATAGATTTACTCTTTTCAATATTATTAATAGTTAAATAAGATTATATAGAAGACATAAATGAGACTTAACTAAACTAGACTAAACTCTAATGAACTATGAGATTTGGATAGATAGTTTTAACACCTAGCAAGATAATTAGAATCCGCAAAACCAAACACAATATAAAGTTTCCAAATACAAAAACTTACCACTCGAGTCACAAAATTGAAGAGAGAGCACTGTGTAGACATAAATAAGTCAATTGCGGACCGCTTACCTCCAAGGGACAACTTCTTAACTTCTTGGATGCCTATGATCTTGCAAGCGTGTCAAAATAGCCATCTATGTTTGATGAGTGACTGAACTTAGGGCGCCTCTATAGCTAGTGCTTTACTTCCTGACATCCTTTGAACGAGAAATGCACTTCATCATTGTGAGCTTGTTCGAAAGATGTATGCTTATGCTGCAAAGAAACCCGAAGAATATTCATAAAGTTTATTGAGATATTTATTTTCTGCCCAAACCAAGGGCTCACTTGTAGTAACTAGAGTTGAAACCACACAAAGCAAGACTAAATTTGTTCCCATCGCTTCACATTAACGGTTTGGGTCGCATCATCTATAAACAAATCTTGTGTCTCAACTCTCCATGATTGTCGATGCCCTCCACACTAGCTCTGTAGTTGTGGAGTTGTAGACTTGGGCATGCCAATCCACAAGGGGCATATTGTCATTTGCCTTCTTAGCTTCCTTCACCATATTCTGTGATCTTATTAGTATCATAAAATAGTACTTCCTGGCCATGCTACTTGAATCTTCGGATCCCCTGCATGCTCAAGGCAGTGATCAAGTTTGAAAGATTGGTCTAAACTGAGATTAGAAGGGAATATATTCATCTCAATCTTCAAAGATGAAAAGTTATAAAAAAAATTACTTTTATCGACAAGTGTATATTAAATAAACCTTTAAAAAAATGCTAAAAATGAAATAGTGTCCTTCTAAATCTTTAAAATTTTAATTATTGCCTGTATTAAGCATATCTAGCTTATAGTATGCATTAAATCCTTGCCCACTACATGTCCCTTTATCCTTGCTCCATTGTCCTTGCAAACACCAGGTTTTATTTGAGTGAAAGTGGTTTCAATTTTACTTGACTGAAACTCGTGAAACCCATTTTACAAATCCAGTCTTGAAAGCTTAGGAAATAGGAAAATCCCTCCATGATTGGATTCCTTCTTCACTTACAATAGCAGTGATAATTGGATTGGTCAACTTAACTTGAAGTCCAACATAAAAGTTCATAGAAATGATATTTCTTTTCTGAAATTGTATAAAGAATGAGATTTTGTTCCTTTTTATGGTGGCGTTGGGGGCTTATATCATCCATTGAAGGATTAATTTTTTGAATTTTTGGAACCAGAATGGCCTGGTTATTGGTTAATGCAAAGAGGTATTATGTACCTTATAAATTATATTATAAGCATACATCTATAAAAGTAATATTGTAATAGATGAGGTTAAATGATTGGATTGGATGGGATTAGGAGAGAAAATCTCAGCTTCACCATAAAATATTGCAATATAAGAGATTGCATGATTGGATGGGATTAGGAAAATTACATTATAAGCATACATCTATAAAAGTAATATTGTAATAGATGAGGCTAAATGATTGGATTGGATGGGATTAGGAGAGAAAATCTCACCTTCACTATAAAATATTGCAATATATGAGATTACATGATTGGATGGGATTAGGAGGGAATCTCAGCATCACCATAATCTAGTTTGGGATGGTCATATTATTTATGTAATCAATATGTCAACAACATGACCAAATAAGATCTCAGATCTTTTGGCCATACCTTGTCCGATGTCTAGTGTGTATTATTCTAAATATGCATGTCTCATATGATTTTTTTTCCCATCCTTTGAGGGAAAATAAAAACAACTTACAATTAATTCAAAATCCAATTTTAAATATTGCAAGCACATGCTAGTTCTGTTGATATTCCTTGCTTTATCAAATAAATCCAAAATTCTAACTAGACATTTACAACTACGCTTTAGATCCCAATACTCTTATGAGAGGTATACCCATGATTCTCTGAATCTAATTGAACTCCTTGTGCATTTATGATCCATAATATCGATAATATTTGATAGTGAAAGTACCCACAATCACTTGAATTAGATTATTTTTTTTATGTATTCATAATTTATGTTATTGTTATTTATTTCCTAATTATTGATATAAGAATTTTCAATAATATTACTGTCACATAACGAAGGGTAGTTTGAGAAAGTATAATCTTTGCATACAGTCACAACCATCTATTCCATATGTATTAATTAATTGAATGTATAAATGTTATATATTCCCTTTTATAATATACCCTCAACCAAGTATCTGTTGAGAAATATAAAGGGCTGCAAGTAAGATGATTTCTCTTCAACTTGATAACTTCTTGTGATGTTTTTTATTTATATTTTTTAATTATTAGCTTCTTATCTTATTATTATGTTTTTCTTATCATCAAACAACTACCAAAAATAAGAAGATCAACAATACACAAGAACACAAGATGTAGACTACAAGCTAGGGCCAAAACCTCTCCACTTGAGAGGAAAACCCACAAATCTCTTCTCTTCATATAGATTCTTAAAATGATGAATTCAAAGACCTCTAGACCAAGATCACTACCCTTCCAAGACCAAGTCTAACCTTCTTGATGATGTGCTTCCTCTGTCCAAGTCAAATAGTCAAATCTCTTCCAGCTGCACAACTTTGACCCCAAACTACAAAATTTTGGCCTCCACTACAGGTCTGAAATTTTCGCCCCCTTCAACAGGTAATTCTTCCACACGTGTGAGCAATTTCAGGGCTTTTAAGGCTTCCTTTGACCTTCTCTTGGTTTCCTCCTTCTTCTAGGGCTTATAGATGACCTAACAGACCTTCCTTTGACCTTCTTTATGCAATTTCCTCAACTTTGACCTTGCAGCATCAAAACCATAACCTTCCTTCTTCATAGGTGTATGTGTGAGAGAGAGAAATAACCCAAACCTTTGTCCTTCTTCCTTCTTTGTTAACCTTCTTCTGCTTCTCCTTGAGTTATATGATGAGAATATGAGTGAGTGTCCATAGGATGTCGAGCTCCCTCTTATATATAGGCTTCTAAGGAGGACGACATGCCCTAATGAGGTCAACTTCTCAACTGCCATGCCGACTTGGTCTTGGAGCGTATTTTGACACTTTTAAATACAAAAATAGTTCTTTTTACATGTTACAGTATTCCCGATGGGGTCTTCTTCATATGAAAATGACTCATTTGACTTCTTGACCCTAGGACAAACCCTAGAATCACTCAGTGGGTGCTTGAACTCTAAATAAAGGACCTTGAGCATGAAAACCATGCTACAAATATAACAATAATAGAATTTTCTTTCCTTTTACAATATACAAGAATAAAAATTAAATTTCATATTTATGAAGACCGAACCTAGTTACACATTTCAACACTCCATCTTAATTAGGGAGTTATTCAGAATTGTACATGGACATTCTCAAATTTAAAAAATATCATAAGGATATTTAGATTGGTAAGTCATCTCATAAGCTATCATTTCATCTTATCTCTTTGCATCATACCAACCAACATTGTCACATAGAAAGGCCTTGACTAACAACTCTATCTCTCCATGAGATCAAAGCACAATGTTGGCAAGACCAATGATTGTTAGGCACCATCATCATTGTCTCTCAATGCACATACCCCACCCGGGTGTTCACAAGGATTTCCTTTTAGGACAATTCATATCTTGGAATAACACATCCTCACGAAATTTCCTCTTTGACTACTCTTACATCTTGGATTCCCTACCTCATCCTCAAAGAGCATCAGAAACCATATGCTTACCCGATCCTCCATTCTTTCTTGACGAAGTGAAGAAAAGAATGATGTGTCTATCTCTCCCTCTCAACTAGGGAGGATATATCAACCAATCCAATATTGTCTCTCAAATACATAAGATTATTATTAGGAAGAGATTTTTTCAAGATGTCAGCTACCTACTCATCATTGGATATATATTGTGGCTGAAACACTCCATCTTGCATCAAATTTCATATGTAGTGATACTTGTTATTTATGTGCTTTATCTTTCCATGGAACAATGGGTCTTCAGACAACCTTATACAGCTGGTTTTTTCACAATGTATCACCATAGGGTTCATCACTCCTTCAAACAAGTCATAAACAACTTCTTCAACTAGACAACTTCTCTGCTTACTTCGCAGGCTGCAATGTTTTCATCCTCAACACTACTCAAAGAAACAAATTCTTGTTTTCTACTAATCCAAGATATCATGGAATATCCCAAACTAAAACATCCTCCAGTAGTGCTTCTATGATCCATCTCACTGCCTCCCCAGTCAAAATTTGTATATCCAATCAAGTGGAAATCATTATTTTTATCATATGTCAAGAAATAGTGGATTGTTCCTTGCAAATATCTCAGTATATGCTTGGTTGCTATCTAATGATCATGCTTGGGATCTACTTGGAACTTATTGAGAGTATTAACTACAAATCAAATGCATGATCAAGTATTTACCAAATATATTAGTGAGCCAACCAATTGTCTATACCTTGTCGCATTCATAGTGCTTGAATTGAAACTTCTTAGCCTCTTCATATTTGTCATCATAGGGGTTGTCATAGGCTTGCAATTCATCATGTCAAACATTTTCAACATCTCGAACACATATTTTCCTTGACCTAGATATATCTTATCAGGTCCTTGCCAAACTTCTAACCACAAATAATAGGGCATTAACCTTAGATCCTTCATATTGAATTCTGTTGCTAATTGCTTTTTACACTCTTGAAATATGACCTTACACACCTGTCATGAGAAGATCATCCACATATAGAAGAATGATTACATGCTCATCCTTCACAACCTTGATATAGATATTTGGATCATCATAACTCTTAGAGAAACCAAATCTTTGTAGGTATGTATCCATCCTTGCATACCAAGCCCTTGGTGCTTGCTTAAGGCCATAAAATTCCTTCTTCAGCCTGCAGACACGAGTATTTCTATATTTAATTTCAAATCCCAAGGCTTTCTCTATATAGACTTGCTCATCTATAGTACCATTCATGAATGTTGTCTTGACATCCATTTTATGGATGTTCCATCCCATTGATGTTGCCAAAGAGACCAACACGCGTATAGTTGTATACCTTGTTGTAGGTGAAAATTTCTATCCATAATTGATTCCTTCCTTGTTGGGAGAAACCACTAACCACTTGGAATTTACCACATATTTGTATTCAGGCCTAAGAACAATCTCCCAAACTCCATTCTTCATTATTGATTGATATTCCTCATTCATGGCATCTTTCCATTCTTGATGTTTGGCAACCTCTTCAAAGGTGGATGGTTATGCTTCTATTAACTTTGTCATATAGGCTGCATACCATGAATATCTTTTGGGCTTCTTGCTTTCCTTGAATGTACATTTGTCTGGTCCATGTCCTTTTTCATCTAGAAGAGTAGACTTCACTCAATTAGGTATCTTCCTGCTTTTAGGGATGATCACTTCTTGCACAGGTTCACTTGGACCTTCTTCTTCATGATTTGAATCCTCTTCCTCCCTAGTGCATTCTTCATCGAATTTTCAAAGTTCTTCATGATTAGAGTTAATCAGGAGGTCCTTTTATTTCTGGAATGCAATAATTTCATCAAAGATCACATCTAGACTTACGTCTATTTGGTTCCCTTCCTTTATGTAGATCCTATATGCCTTTTAAATGTTACCATAACCAACAAATATTCCCTTCATGCTTGTAGGATGAAAATTATTTTTCTTATCTTTCAGAATGTGAATATAAACAGGGAAACCAAATATTCGGAGATGGTCTACACTTGGTTTCTTCCCAGTGAATGCTTCATCAAGAGTCATGTTGTCTAGTGATCTATGAGGACTTCAATTTTGAACATACACAACAATTTTTATTGCTTCACCCTGCATAAATTTAGCCAAGTCTTTATCATGTAACATGGCTCTAACACTTTCCTCAATGGATTGATTATTTCATTCAACAATTCCATTTTGTTCATGATTATATGGACTATCAACTCCCTCTTAATCCCAGCCTCTTTACAAAAAGCTATGAGTTCCTTTGATGTGTAGTATCCCCCATTGTGAGATCTTAGTAGCTTTATCCTCCTTTGTTAAGGTTCTCTACTTTAGCTTTGAATTTTTAAATTTGTCGAATACTTCATCCTTGGACTTCAACAAATAGATCCAAGTTTTCCTTGAGTGGTCATCAATGAATGTTACATAATATAGATGATCTCTAAGAGACATTGTAGACATAGGACCACAAACATCAAAATAAATGAGATCCAAGATTTCTTTTGTCCTTGAAGCACTGCTTCAAAATGGTATCTTAATATTTTTATCTAATGCACATCCCTTGCATACTCCTTCATGATCCTCCTTGAGTTCAGGGATGTCATTCACCATTAAATTTAGAGTTGGTAAGATTTTGTAGTGAAGGTGTCCAAACCTTATATGCCCAAGTTAACATGGACTTACTTCAATGTGAACCAAATCTTGAGAGAGAGGGGTAAACAATATATAGAGTCTTCCTTCATGAATCCCAATGATTTTTTCAATGTTGATGCTAGTGTTTTTATCCCATACCACAACCTTTCCATCTATAAAAGCGACTCTATCTCCCTTATCCTATAGACATGAAATAAAAAGTAAGTTATTTTGTAAACTTGACACGAATAGAATTTATTGAGATGAATGCTTCCTCCATTTTCTAGCTCCAATGAAGTTGATCCATTTCCTCTTACATGATAGATCTTCTTATCACCAAGTTCAATAGAGTAGGAGGATTTTCCTCTTGATAAGGTATTTAGTTGTTTGTGCTCACTTATCATATGTCTTGATGCTCCACTATCGATTACCCAAATATTTTCATCCTCAAATGTACATGTAAGTGTTGAGAATAACCCTTTGTCCTTTGTAGAAGTCTTGGTCATACTATTCTTGATGGATAATAGGGGATTCCATAATCCCTTTATACTTTGTTTGAGATGACTTTCCACCACAAAACATTAATTCAACAATTTATTTAAGGATGTAGTGATATTCATCACGCCCTTATCCAACCTTAGCTCTGATACCGTGTTGAGAAATCTAAATGGCAACAACTTAGATGATTTCACTTCAACTTGATAACTGCTTGTGATGTATTTTTAATTTTCTTGATTATTAGCCTCTTCTCTTATTATTATGTAGTTCTTATCATCAAACAACTACCAAAAACAAGAAGACCAAAAATACACAAGAACACAGGATGGAGGTTGCAAGTTAGGGCCAAAACCTCTCCACTTGGGAGGCAAACCCAAAAATATATTTTCTTATAGATTCTTCATATGACAAATTCCAAGATCTCTAGACCAAGTCCAACACCCTTCCAAGACCAAGTAGGGCCTTCTTAATGATGTTCTTCCTTTGTCCAAGTCAAACCGAGTCAAATCTCTTCCAATTGCACAACTTCGAACCCTAACTACATAATTTCAACCTCCACTTCATGTTTGAAATTTTCGTCCCCTACAACAGTTACTGCTTCCACATGTGTGAGCAATTTCAGGGCTTCCAAGGCTTCCTTTGAACTTTTCTTGGGTTCCTCATTCTTATAGGGCTTGAAGGTGACCAAATAGATCTCACTTCGACCTTCTTTTTGCAATTTCCTCAACTTCGACCTTGCAACATCAAAACTGTAGCCTTCCTTCTTTGCATGTGTGTATGTGTGAGAGGGAGAAATAACCCAAACCTTTGTCCTTCATCCTTCTTCGTTAGCCTTATTTTGCTTCTCCTTCGCTTAGATGATGAGAATATTAGTGAGTGTCCATAGGAGATTGAGTTCCCTCCTATATATAGGTTTTCAAGGAGGAATACAAGCCCTAAGGAGGCTGACTTCTCACATACCAGACCGACTTTCCCTTGGAGGGTATTTTGACACTTTTAAATACAAAAATAATTCTTTTTACATGTTACAATGTGCTCGACGGGGTCTTTTTCATATGACAATAACTCTTTTTACTTCTTGGCCCTAGGACAAACCCTAAAGTACTCAATGGGTGCTTTACCTCTAAATAAAGGACCTTAAGCATGAAACCCATGCTACAATAATATAATTTTTCTTTCCTTTTACATTATACAAGAATCAAAAGTACATTTAATATTTATGAATACCAAACCTTGTTACACATTTCAACAGTATCTAGTCCATAGGTTTGTTTGTATTGGGCCCATAAGAATATTGTATTCGATGGAGCTCTCGTTAATTTCAATGTAATTACATCCTCTTAACAATAAGAGAACAATCATGAAAGACTTATATGGGCGAATAGTTATCTAGTGCATTTTTAAAATATTTTTGTAACTTTGTAGAAGTATAGACTTAATTTTTTTGATGTTTCATTGCAATATATGTATGTTATCTACAAATCCTCCAACATTATGCATCTATTTCTATAAGGTGAGAGAGTTAGGGGTGTTAATATGTTGTTATATGTTGAGTATTAATCTAGTGAGAGCATTAAGTATCGGGTATATAAAAACTCCAAAATTGAGGTTAATTTGTTTTGAGTAAACCTAAGTAAAAAATTAATCAATCAATCCTCATGTAAAACTTGGTTATGCTTGCTCAAAATTTGGATGTACATGGTTTAAATTTATTTCTTCTCTCTGCATAAAAAAATTCACGGGAGAACAAAATTTGGGTTGTTATATTTTTTCCATATGGTCTAGGATGAAGTAGAAGCAACAATAAATGAAATGAACAACATTGTCTAACTACTCTTAGTTGGTTGGTATTGACAACCCCACATTCAGATGAGGGAAATTTTAGTGTCCGACTAACTAGAGCCTCCACCGTGTCTTTAATTTTTTAATTTTCTTGCTCATCCGAATAATATAATTTTACCCACCTGAATGTGGGGCTATCAAGGCTAACCAACTAAGAATGGTTAGACAACTTTGTTTGTTTCATTTATTGTTTCTTCTACTTCATTCTAGACCATACAGAAAATATATAACAACTCAAATTTGTTCTCCCATGAAGTATTTTATTCAAAGAGAGGAAATAAATTTAACCCACATCCAAATTTTGATCAGGCATAGCCAAGTTTTACATAAGGAATGATTGGTTATTTTTAACATATGTTTACTTAGCACAAATTCATCTCAATTATGGAGTTGTTATACACCCTAAACTTAATGCTCTCACTAGGTTAATACTCAACATATAGAAACATGTAAAAACACTTAATTCTCTCACCTTAAACAACAGATGCATAATGGTGGAGGAGTTGCAGACAACATACAAATATTTATAATGGTGGAGGAGTTACAAACAACATACAAATATTTATAATGGTAGAGGAGTTGCAGAAAACACATAAATATTGCAATGAAACACCAACCACATTAAGTTTAGCTTGAGAAAAAATAATCAACATTTTTGAATCAGTCTGTGTTGCGATACCTAGTGAGATATGTGCAAAGGTCTACTTCTGACACTTTTCCCTGATGCAGAATGGCTTCGAATGAAGTTGAAGAAAGTGTTGACCTGTGCCTTTGCTAATATGCTAATACTTCCTCAATTTCTGTTGCATTTACCTCATGCATAATTTCTTGGAATGAAGTAGAAGAACATGCCAAAGAAGTGGTTTTAGAAATGTTCTAGAAGCCAAAGGAGAACCATCGTGCAACATTCTAGGTTTTGTTTGATTTTTCATCCTCACCAACCCACCAGATAAGAGTTAACTCATCACCGCTGAACAGTTTGACAAATCATTGTCATACGATTTGGTAGACCACTCCTTGAATCACTAGTTGTGTACTCTATATGTCAATGATTTTAGAAATGAGACCAAGGAAACCAGGTTGCATGGGTCCAACCGTCCAACCTCCAGTCCCAAGATATCCAACAATTTATCTGGGAGCGCTTCACAGGGCACTTTATGATATTATTTATTTTATTTAAAAAACTAGTATAAATAAAAATTAGCATTTTTTTGACACTTAATTTTATCTTTGCACTTCTAGGACATGCTAGACACCTCTTGAAGGGTTGTGATGTGTTTAAATTTCAACCTTGGCCAAAGGGTTTGCACCATGATGAAAAGAGTGAAGTCATATATTACTAGGGGGATTTGCGTTTCTCGTGAGAGAGGTGAGGCCATTTGGCCTATTCTTATTTGGGGAGAGTCCCCTTTAAAATATATTTTAATTTCATGGTATTGTTGTTTGCAAGAGTGTTTCATTTTTAATATGTCTAGAGGCAACCCAACACCATCATTTGCTATGGAGTCTGCGACTTGATTGTGTTGCCTGAGCATGTGATATATTTCATAATTTTCAAGCCTTAATAGAAGCTGTTTTACTTTTTTTATGATGGTCTTTATATGGATATATATTGGGAGTTGAGTGTTTCTTACACTTTGTAGGATTATTGAGAGTCCCCCAAAATGGTTAAGAGTTGAATGACTTGCTTGATTGCTAGTGATAGAGTATGGTAAAGAGCATATACTTAAGCCTGATTGTTTGATATTTTCTCAAGCCCAGGAGAACGTTGTTTCTTTCTTTTCATTGGGGTGAAAGTAAAGCCCTCAAACTCACACCCTTAAAAAAGTTACATATTATAAAAAATTAAGTATTATAATTTTTTAATAAAATAGTTAGCTTCAAAATGATCAAAATATAAAAACGAAGTTATGTATTATAATTTTTAATAAAATATAATGATTCTTAATTATTAAAATATAAAATTGAGGGAAAATTTTCACATAAAAATAAATGAGAATCAAATATTTATATGGTCAACTTATTATTTATTAAGTCCCTAAGTGTGTTTATTTCAAAATTGGGCTTCCAAAATTCTAATTTATTTATGTGAGAAATCTAGGTGGATGATAGAGATTTAACTTCCAAAGAATATCCATGGAAAATTCATGGTTGTATGTACACATAAAGGGTTCATATTGATTTCATAATCAGTTACGAGATTTTTTAAAATTTGATTTGAAAATTTTAGTTAAAATAAAATAGCTAGCATTACCTATTTCCTTTTAGCAGAGGTTCAATGAATGTAATAGGTATTACACTTCCATGAATAACTAATTGGGTGGAAAGGTAATGGATTCATAAGTTAAATACATATGTTGCTGCAATGTAAAATAAGTTAACTAAGCGTTGGTAATTTTATAGAGCCACCATGGATTGATATATTTCTGCCTTGTTTAACTCTTCTTAAAATCTATCATTAAGAACATATTGAGTTTTATATTAATGGTGTTTTGATTGACATGTCATTTTAAAAAATAATAATTGCCATGTGCATGAACCAATAGTGTTGGTAGTGATATATTAATAGGAGAAGCTCAAGATCTGATCCATATGGTACCTGTGTCATGGCTATCTGATGATAATAAATTCCTTACATTTTTTTGCTACAACAAAGATGCAGGTCCCATTAATATATTGTCCTCCAACAACATTGTGGATTTGAATGCGAACAACCCTCGTGAATGGGTATGTTAATGTGCCATTTTCTTCTCATTTTATGCTTCAAGGATATCATAAAACATAATCTCATTCATGGGTCTCATTGGTCTGAAGGTGATGTGTTTCCTTTGTGAAGGGTTTGTTCTCAGAATCGGGCTCTTGCAATGCATGATTGACAAACCAAGATTCTCACAATTTATGAATGCAATCACTGATCTTTCCATAGGAATGTCACTTTTATCTGTAACACCTAAATGGAAGAGATAACTTCTAAAGCCTCGAAGCCCACCCATAGTCAACTTTGAGCACAAAGAACTTGCTAGCATAATCCAAAGCAGAAGCAACTTGATAGACACAACTGCAAGCCTACTCCAGCAATAATTTCTCCTAACTTCTCAATATTTAAATAAACTTAAGAAGAATGATTTAGTAGGTAAGACAAAAGAAGTACGCCTTCTTTTTATTGTAAATGTGAGAAAGTTGTACAAACCACCACTCCCATAGGGATACTATGGTGATGGTTTCTTTGACGCATGCATTGAGGTTTCTGCTGAAGTTGTAAAAAAGGGTTCTCTTTGGGAATTAGTAAAAATGGTGAAGGAAGCAAAGATGCAACTGAGAGATGAATATCTTAGGAATCAATTATCTTGAGCTAGATAACCCAAAGAAACAATGAAACGAATCATATATTAATTCTTAATTATTTCCATAATTAATAGCAATAATAAATTAAAATAAAGTTATAATTTAGTTTATTTTTATGATTTTTTTTAATCTAGTGTATGATGGATTGGTGCCTATTTATGTTTACATCCATTTAATTAATATAGCTTCCTTATTTATAAATATAACAAGAGCCACGTGGTGGAAATGTCACTATTTTTTGTATAGATGTATTTATTGCATGCAGTTTTAGTTTGTGACATACAAAATTTGATGACTAACTGTTAAAAGTACACAAAATGTTTCCATTGATCAAATATATTCCAATATTTTAGTTTCAATGTATCTTGCAACTACAAGTAGTTTATTCTAAGAAAGTAAAATACAATTAACATTTGTATGGATAACAAAGATTGCTATTAATATTATTAATAATAATATTAACACAAGCTATAACATATTTCTATCCTAAATCTTATCCAAGAAATCCGATAATTTTATGATCACAAAGAAAAAAATTTGTTTTCAAATCCATTACTCACATCTATGCAGTTAGTCAAAATGTGAAAGTGTTGGGAAGGGATCCCTTTGGTCAATTTTGTAATATTTTTTTGTAGTGAAAGTAAAGTCTCCACGAAATGTGGAAAGAGGAGCATGAAGCTAGTAGAAGTCAAAGGGGCTTTAGTCCCTTAGGTGGGTAGGTGGTAGAGTTGTTTTGAGACCTGCCCGTGGTCCGCGGACCATGGTATTGTAAAGCAAGTGCTATAAATAGTTGAGTCATAGCGAGTCTTAGGAGATATTTGATATTGAAGAATCATTGTAAGGGCAAGGTGCTAAGGCAGGAAAGATCTGTTTCCTGTACTTAGGCGAAAGGGGAAGTCTTCTGCAGCTGAGTGTGCGAAGACCTCGGTAAGTCCGCAGCCGAGTGTGTGGGATCCTACAACTAAGTGTGCAGGGTAGAAAGAGTTTGTACTTGAACGTTTGAATCTAATAAACACTATTTGAGACAAACATGATGCATCTATGCCTTGTTATTTACTTCTGTTTAAGTTTATGTATCTTCGCTCTATGACCTGTTTTACATGAATTAATGCTTATTTATTGCGCAAAACTGGTTGATCTATAATATTTATGCATGATAAGTGTAATTAACTACCTTCGCGGAGATATGGAAGTCATTGTCATAAGTTTGCAGTAGTTTCATGTCGGAAGGATTACATCTGCGGGAAGGCAGATCTAAGCGCTAAAGATTTCAGGAAATAAATCACATTGCCCTCTGGATGCAGAAACCTAGTTCTTTCATCCCCCAATACTGCTTCAAGTGAGACTGCAACCTGCGCTATTCTGGTTGTTGCCGAAAGAGCCAAAAGTTAGGGTTTTTTTAGTTGGTGAAGCTAACTCCGTACCTGGGTCAAGACCCTTCAAGATAACAAATTGTTCTGTTTCTAGGACTGGGATCCGTCTAAGGAATGTGTGATGCCGAATAAGTGGTTTCCTGCAAAGAAGGAAATCGAGACATGGATTGATTGACAGTTGCATGTGTTTGTATCCCAAGAGAACATAAACCCTAAATTATCCAAGGAGCAGTGGTTGAATACATACTTTTTCATCGGCGAAACCAAAGATTTCTTCTATTTCTTCCCTTGTGAATTGTACGAGTGGCTGTCTAGATTGGTGGACAGTCAGGGGACGTGGAGACTTGACAACCCTATAGTGTGAACTCCAGATCTGGTGAGGCGCCTGGAAGCATTAGAGAGCAACATCATACGGGCCATTTATCATTGGATTTATCGCATCTTAGGAGGATTTGTTACGGAATTTACGATCGATACATCTATTAGCTAGCAAAGTAGAGTGCAATATTTTCATGGGACCGCTAGGTAAGTACTTGCAATCTTTGAAAATTTGGATTAAAATGTTGTTATGTGAAAAACGAGTTATGCAATTACCTTGATGTTTGGGATTACGCAAAGTGGAAAATCCTTCAGAAAGAACATAGAGTCAGGTTCTTAATACAGTCTGCTGTTGCCATGAAGTGCACTGCAGATAGTAAGAAAAGGTATCCCGAGGATACCTCATCCATCCACTCCACCTCCACCTCCACCTCCGCTGCATACACCTACACCTTCACCTCCACCTCCACCTCCACCTCCGCCACATACAACTACACCTTCACCTCCACCTCCACCATTCAACATGGAAAACACAATGAATATGTCGATCTAAAATGGGTAGGGAGCAAAGACCCGAACAATTTTAGTTCATTGCAAATGTTGTGTGGACAATGCAACAGATTACAGATGATAATATAAAGAAAGCACAACTAGTCACAATGCTATAGGATAATGTGCTTACCTGGTATATCAAGTTTTGTCAAGATAGTCCAGCCGCGACGTTGGCAGAGATTCAGTAAGCGCTAAATAGTGAGTTTAAGAAGCCTAAGTCTTAGGCACAGTCCGTAACAGAGTTTAAGGAGATTTGGAAATTAGTAAATGAGTTCGCATGGGACTTTGATTAGAGGTTGAAATGCCTGATCCAGCAGGCTAACATGATGATCGCGAATTCTCAACATAGGGTTTGGTACATAGCGTCCCTCCTTCCACATCTAAGATTGCCATTATTGCAGTAGAATATAGGAACATAGGCGAAATACATAGAGATCATGATGAGGCTGGAGGATTTGACAGTACAAGATACGAATGTGGGAGTACAACAAATTCAGTCCCAGTTAGCGAGTCTACACATGGAATTGCATAGCTTGAAAACCAGAAAGGATGCTCAGTCAGAGGTGCACACTGAAGTCTGGTGTATAAAATGTAAGGATAAGGGACACAACAAAGATCACTGCCCAATGTATCAGAATTATTTGATTGGAGGAGCTCCAGTCCCCATGAAGCTTGAAAACGTTGCAAGGTTGAGCGTCAGAGTACCATTATGGTGCACGATCTGCCAGATAACTGGAAAGCACACTATGGATAACTGTCACCTTTTGTAGAAGTTTTTGCAGACCCCACAACAATTATTTTGTACATTCTTTAAATCAGTGGGGCATGATGAACGAAATTGTCGAAGCTATGAATTTATGAAGGAGTGCACCCATACATATCGAATGCAAATGGATACCCAGCCTCAGGATCAGGGCGCAGGTGCAGCGCGAGGTGGATTCCAGGGCTGTGGAAAGGAAGAGGGGGTGGAGCTGGCAGAGGTCGAGGACAGATCATCAGTTATAACTATGGTGATTCAAGACACTTTGCGCATTACTGTCAAATCCAAACACACCCATCTTTCCAATATTTTCGACAGTTCGATCATGAAATAGAAGATTGCCTAGTGTTGATAGCTAAGATGCGGGAAATAATGGTAAGACATACGCTACAATGGATTCCCATACAGTTACACATGGCGAATCATTAGAAAATCATTCCTATGGGGCACCTGTATGGGGTAACAGTCGACATTGAAGGAGAAAGTGCATTAGCTGATTTTGAAGTAATTGAGATCGTGGATGACAATAATCCTTACCTGATGCTACTAGGAATAGATTGGGCCTTTGACATGGATGCAATGATTAATCTAAAGAAGCGAAGAATGACTTTTGAGAAGAAGGCACTCTAGGTTACTGTGCCACTGGACCCTGCGGAAGGAGCGCGCTATACTGAGCCTGTGCATGACTATGTGGACGATGATGACTTGGATCAGATATACAAGATAACTATGCGTGATGAATATTGTATCAATCCTACTACAGATGGACGGATCACATGGGACAAAGACAACTCCTGCACTTCAGATTTAGATGAGGAGCTCGAACATTAGCATAATAGGTTGCATGAAGTATCTATGCTATGTTGTAATATGATGACAAAATCGCTGCACCGCGTATCAACGGAGTTAAGGAATCTACCACATTATGATGGTTTGAGTGATGTTGATATGTTTTTGGATGAGTTTGAAAGAGAAGTGCCTAAAGAACATCGATTCCAGGCACTTGAGTTGGCACTACACGCTATGCCTGCCCGTTGGTGGGTTATGCACAAGGATAGCTTCGCCGGTTGGAAGGAATATAAAAGAATGATGAAGTTAAGATTTGGATATGCTAATACCCAGATGACTGAGAAGTATAGCAAAAATGATGATCTGCATAAGCATTTAGTGTGTTGGACTAAAGCATGGGGTCAAGAGCCACAACTGGAGTGGGTACATGTCTGTTGTCATACCTTAGATACTATTCCCATGAATTGGTACTTGGAAACAGAGCTTCGCCATGGGATATCTTAAGGGAAAGTTTTATATTGAATTTCAGTTTTGAGGATGGGTTTGAGTGCACTGATGAAACGCTCCAGGAGATCAAAACTACTATATTTAGAACACCTAAAGAGCCAGTAGAATAGGTTCAACTAGATTGGAGTACATAGCTGCGTCATGCGTTAGAATGTTACAGTGTGACTGTTGAAGAAGAAGAGGATCATCCGTGAAACATCAACATTAAAGAGATTGAGGGACAATGTGAGGTTGAAGGACCTAAGGTAGAGAACCCTGATATATAAATACCTTTAAATACTAGGCAAGTAAACATTGGGTCCGACGCGCAGCCCAAGTTTGCAAAGATATGTGATTACTAGGATGGAAATACGATTGAAAAAGTTGCAGAGCTGTTGCACGGGTACTAGGACTTGTTTCCCACCAAGTTCTCATACTTGAAAGGGATAGTAGGGGATATGGGAGTGATGAAGATCACCTTAAAGCCTGACGTGAAGCCTGTAAAACAAAGCTTTTATTGATTGAATCCAAAGTATAAAGAGAAGGTGCGCAAAGATATGGATAAATTGTTGGAGGACGTAATCATTGAGCCTGTTGAAGAATTTGATTAGGTGAGCCTTATGGTGGTTCATGAAAAGAAGCAACAAGGTGAAATCATGATATCTGTAGATTTGAGAAAGCTTAACGACACATGCATTCATGATCCATTTCCAACACCCTTTACAAATGAAGTTTTGGAGAATGTTGGAGGACACGAAGCTTATTCATTCACTAATGGGTTCTTAGGGTACCATCAGATCAAGATCGTGTCGGAGGATCATAGCAAGATGACTTTCACAACAGAATGGGGATGTTTCCAATACACAATGATGCCATTCGGGCTAAAGAATGCACCAATGATCTTTTCAAGGGTCGTAATTGTTGTGTTTAAATAATTCATCCACAAATTTTTGGAAGTATATTTTGATGACTAGACCGTGTTTGGTTTAGTAAAACGCCACGTTGCAAGTCTACACCTGATGTTGGATACTTGTTGTAGATATCAAATTACGTTGAACTTGAAGACATGCATATTTTGTGTGCCATATGGAATCTTTTTGGGTTATGTGGTATGCAAACAGGGGTTAACGGTAGACCCTGCAAAGATAGTAGTGATTGTCAATTTAGAAGCTTTCAGGAATGTAAAGCAATTGCGCATGACATTAGGGAACACTGGTTATTATGGGAAATTTATCAAGGCTTATGCTCAGATAAACGTGCCAATGGAGAAGTTACTAAAGAAAGATGTGACTTTCTGCTAAGATGAGGAGTGTTAACATAGTCTAGATGTATTGAAGGAAAAGATGGTGACGACATCGATCTTGGTGTTCTGGACTGGAAGAAGGAGTTCCACGTTCATGTGGATGCCTCTTGTATTACACTAGGTACAGTATTGACCCAAGCATGAGCAGGTGAAATTGATAATTTGATAGCCTTCACGAGTAGAAAACTATCAAAAGCTGAGAAGAACTATTCAACTACGGAGCGTGAAGGGATGGTGATGGTCTATGCGCTGCAAAAGTTTTGACATTATTTGTTGGGTGCACATTTCAAGATGTACATAGATCACTCCACTCTCAAATACCTCATCAATAAGCCTATGTTGAGGGGGAAGATTTGTAGATGACTATTGTTGTTTCAAGAATATGATTTTGAAGTGTTTGTGAAGCCTGGAAAGTTGATTGTGGGACCAGATCATCTATCCAGGATTGAAACAGGGGAAGAACCAAATATTTTGGAAGAAGGGTTGCCAGATGTGCAGATCTTTGATGTATGGGTAGTGGATGATCACTTTGAAAATAATCTAGTTTTAGCTACTGGAACAACTCCTGAAGAATATTGTACTCAGAAAAAGAAGGAATTGGTGGTCCGCGCTACTGATTTTTTTGTGATAGCGGACACTTGTATAACATGGGTACTAATGAAATACTGTGCAGATATGTTCTAGTGTTTGAGCGCTCTAGTATCCTTGCTGAAGCACATGGAGGAGTGATGGGAGGAAACTATGCAGGAAGAGAAACCACATAGATGATTCTGCGTGCAGGGTTATGGTGGCCAGCACTGCATAAGGATTCCAAGGCATACTACAAGGCATGTGATGCTTGCCAGAGGATGGGAAAGCCATTTCAAAGGGATGAATTACCTTTAAATCATCAGACTTCATTACAAGGGTTTTAGAAGTGGGTTATTGACTTTATAGGTCCGATACAGCCACCGGGGAAGAAGTCGGGTGCATGGTATATTATTACTACAACAGAGTATCTGACAAGATGGGCGGAAGCACAACCGGTGAAGGATTGTAGCACTGCTACAATCGCAAATTTCTTGGTTGAATATGTATTAATGAGGTTTGGATGTCTGAAAATATTGATGAGTGATAGGGGTACGCACTTTCTCAATGAGACAATTGTCATGATGCTTGAAGTGTTCCAAGTGTATCATAAAAAAAGTATGCCCTATCATTCTCAGGAAAATAGAATGGTTGAGGCATTCAATAAAATCCTGGAGAACGCGTTGACTAAGGTCTGCAATGCGCAGAGGAATGGATGGGATGTGTGCATACCAACGGTCCTATGGGCATATAGGATGATGTGTAAGAAGTTGACAGGACAAACACCGTTCAAATTCGTCTATTGAATAAGCTATAATTCTAATGGAGTATATTGTGCCGAGCCTGTGGATTGCAGCCTTGACGGATATGGAAGATTGCGAGACTATGGAGGAACGCCTCACGAAATTAGTAGAACTTGAAGAAGACAAACTCTTAGCATTATTTCACCAACATGAGCAGAAGGAGCGCAAGAAGGCTTGACATGATAGACATATTAAGCTGTGCACCTTCAAGGTCAATGATTTAGTGTTGTTATATGATAACAAGTTCACAAAGTTTTTGGGATAATTTCAAATGCACTCGTGAGGGCCATATGTTGTTAAAGAAATCACAGATGGTGGTGCAGTTCATCTCGTGAAGTTGAATGGGGAACCATTCTTGGTAAGAGTCAATGGAAGCTGACAGAAGTTGTATCAGGGGGATCCTGCCCCTGCACGATGACTATATGATGGTAGGATAGTCTTAGTACTCTAGGCAACTGAAAGGGAGTATGGGACTATAAACTACACTGCGCACAAAAGGGGACAATGAAGTAAGGGGCATGCGTGAGGGAAGCTATAAGTGTGCCAGGGAGGATGGTGACGCACAGCCAGGTCCAAAAGTAGCCATTGGATACAATGTAGTTAATTGGATGGCGAAAATCCCATTAGGAGGAGCGGGTTTCCGACATTTATGGTGAAAATATTTGGAAATATACCGCCAAAGATGCATTTATGATCAGAAAATGGAGAGAACGGTCGGATTTGAATTCAAAAGTGCCTATAAATCTGGCATGCTCGCCTGCAAAAGAACACTTTTTTGTCTAAAAATCCTTTGTGAGCTCCGTTGGATTAAGCTTATGAAATGAGAATATTTGGAGAAATTTTTTTCACAACCAAGGTTCGTTGCTTTTCCTAAGCGGAATCGACAACACTTTATAGACAGTATGACTACAACTAATCCCACAGAAGCCACCAGTCCTGAAGTCATTGCTTCTGACAAGGCTGCCCTTGAAGTCACAACGATGGAAGCTATGTTATCTTTGCCTACGGCATCAAGGTCACCTAGGCCAAAGGCATTTACTGCTAAGAAAAAACAGAAGAAACCCCAAGCTATACCGGTGAGGTAGTCATCGAGAAAGAATCCAATGGAGGTTTGATAGAAAGGAAAAATGGACAAATCCAAGCAGCCCCATGAACCTTTAGATTTGGACGAAGAAGAGCTTTGCAAGAGGGTGGAAGAGTTGGATTCCAATTAAGGAGAACCTATCACAAGGCTCCCGAAATATATGCCTTCGAGGAAGGGCAAAGTGAATGTGACACAGGATCCTGATACCGCAAAGTTCATGGTGTCGACTCTGTTGTTGGCAGAGAAAGTATAGTTTGAGGGTGCTCTCTTAGTGTGCATCCCTACACTAAAAATGGAGGATTGGGACCTAGCCGATCATGAGAAATTTGCAAATTTAGACACCAACAGATACATGACCAAGATTTACTATGAGGAGATTGGAGTCACGCAGTTGGAGATCATGAAGTGGGTTGCAGGAGTGGAGAAGGCAACTGCTGCTAAGGCAACTACTAAAAAAGAACGTCTCATGAAGGAGACCGCATAAGAGGTTGAGGAGTCCCCTTCTCAACATACTACAGAGAAGGAAGGATCTAAGGTGGAAGGCGGTGGTGGCGAGGAGAAGACCACTCCTTTCATACTTTCAAAGCACCAAAAAGAGACAAATACCAGACCTAGGAAGAAACATAAGTCAAACAAGCATGCACATGTCGATCCCATGGTCCTCACGGAGGGGGACTTGGATGAAATCAGTGACAAGGTCCGTGACACAACAAAAGAGTTGTGGACACAGTTTGAACAATAGTATCGGTAGGCACTTGGAAATATGCAAAAGGATCTGTGAGATTTGCAGATAGAGACAGGTCAGCTATGGGCAAGTGTAGGTCAAGCGAGTGGGATTCAAGAGAGCCTGTAGAAAGCAAGTGCAACAGTGTTGGACTCAGATAGAACTTTGGACCTCAGAGTTATTCCTTTGTCAGAAGGATCACTGTGCGCAGAAGAAGCCGAAAAAATGCCCATATTGGTAAGATAAAGGACATCGATATCAGTCTAGTAGCGCTTCCCATTCAAACCCTTCAAGCACTCCAACATGGAGTATCAGATGAGCTTTCATTCCAAGAGAAGTGTGCGCTATCAGTCACTAGCAAAGTCAAACTAAACAATGAGTAGATTTTTGCAGAGAAGGCTCAAGCACTAAAGGAAAAGGAAGAGCTAGCCATGCGCAACTAGACACTTGAGGATGCCATTACATAAGTCTGTAAGGAGCTACCAGAATTGAATATTCTAGAGGATGCTGCATCAACATTAAAAGTAAAAAATATAGTTGCGTCAGTTCACGAGACCAAGGAAGAAATTGACCGAGTCTGATTTGAGCTGAAGATGCAGATTTCAGAGTTACAACTCAAACTATAGCCAACCACTCCTCCAGACATTAGGGAACAACGTGGAGCCATGATCAAGGAGAGTCTGGCCACTTTGGATGCAACGGACACGGGCTGCATGATGATCTTCGACAACGCGATGGAATTATCGAAAACTCTGCAGGAGGACCCGAACTAATAAAAACTTGTCACATATATCTGGGAGATGTAGAAAAGGTTTGATGAGATCAGGGCGACTACTCTCACTTTGGCGCTAGTCCATCGCTTCGATTAGTTGACTTAAAGAAAACAGATACAAGTGTATATTGAGGAACTACAAAGGAAATAGGTTGTCTTAAAGGCCAGAATAAAACCGTGGACAGAGGAAGCAAGCCAGCTTACTCTATTAATTAAGGAAAAGATGAAGAAGCTCCAGCAAACGCAGAGGACAATGTAGCTCACGATGGGGGGCCCGACTATAGAAAAGCTGGTAGAGGAAGTGCAGCAAGCCATGGTGAAGGGTTCTACTGACATGGCAGCATTGAAAGTAGAGTTCAGTGAACTTTTCAATGAGATTGAGTGACTCGAGGACGAGTCACCCAATTTTTGTTGGGGCGTTGTTGGGAAGGGGTCCTTGGGGTCAATTTTGTTGAGTTTTGAGTCAATTTTTTAAGATTTTTTTGTAGCGAAAGTAAAGTTTCCACGAAATGTGGAAAGTGGAGCATGAATATAGTAGAAGTCAAAGGGTCTTTAGTCCCTTAGGTGGGTAGGTGGTAGAGTTCTTTTGAGAGTCGCCCATGGTTTGCAAACCATGGTATTGTAAAGCAAGTGCTATAAATAGTTGAGTCATAGCAAGTCTTAGGAGGGATCTGATATTGAAGAATCATTGTAAGGGAAAGGTACTAAGGCATGAAAGATTTGCTTCCTGTAAATAATTTGGAGGAAAGATCAAGGAGAAGCAACTCGCAGATATAATGAAGAACGAGTTTGGCTTGGTCAAGAAGTTGCGCGGATACTCCATCCACTCCATCACATATAATTCACTATACACTACAAGAAAAAAGGTTATTGGTGAGGGTCATGCCTGTGACAGACCTTTAAGGTCCGTCACCAATGTGACATATGGTGACGGTCTTTAAAAAAGCGTTGTTGTAAGTGTATATAGTGATGGTCCTTTAAGGTTTGTCACCAAAGCCATTTTCAATGACACTTTTGGTGAGGGTCGTTAAATGCCCATCACTAATTCTCTCTTTGGTGACACTTCTAGTGACGTTATTTTATTAACCACCACCAATGATATTTTTGGTTACTTTTGGTGATGGTCAATAAATGTTCGTCATCATTGATCATTCCAATGAGTCTTTTATGATGCTTCATGCCTATGACGGATCTTTAAGATCCATCACCAATGTCACATATGGTGGTGGTCTTTAATAAATCTTTGTTGTAAGTGTATATAGTGATGGTCCTTTAAGGTTTGTCACCAAATCCATTCTCAATGACACTTTTGGTGAGGTTCGTTAAAGGCTCGTCACTAATTTTATCTTTTGTGACACTTTTGGTAAGGGTCATTAAAGGCCCATCACTAATTCTATTTTTGGTGACACTTCTAGTGACGATATTTTATTGAACCTCACCAATGCTCTTTTTGGTTAATTTTGGTGATGGTAAAAAAATGTGCGTCATCATTGACCATTCCAATGAGTTTTTGATGAAGCTATGTACTTGTTACTATATTTTTTATCAAAATATAGAAATTTAAGACCATTTTTGTGGAGTCTTTTTGATTATGTGTCCAAGGTCATAGTGGTTATAATAGTCAGTCAATTTGTTAAGAATGAATTAGTGTGTATGATTTCCCTCAAGTCATAAGAATATAGTTTTCCTATGAGTCAACACATGATTCATCTCTATTAGGTTTATTATCTAGCAAATTTCCTTTAAATAAAGTTCCACTAGTGTGTGTAGGAACTATATTATTTAATACATAATCAAGCTCTATCAATTCTATTAATGAGAGAGACCTAGCACTCCTCAACACTCATGTCACACCTTAACATGCTTTGGAATAGTACACTAACATTCCTTGGCACCTTGCATGTCTTGGAACATCCTAGAACATCTTGCCATGAGTAGGATGCCCAAGCATATGTTGGCATGCCCTAGCATAACATAGCAGTCCCCTATCATGTGTTGGCATGCCCTGGAACACCTTGGAAAAATATTGCATTGAAAAACATTAGAACTTGGCACACATTGGCACTTGGCATGTATTGGAACATATTATAAGTGTGCCTAGCATGCCCCTTTTGAAAAATATAAATTCCCGACTTATTAACCCTCTTATGTGTTCATTTCCCCGCATTTTAGCTTGTTTATTCCTTTTGTTGCCTTGGAAATCCTTGATGCATATTGGCATATTATGGCACCATGCACATCCTAGCATGTCTTATCACCTGGATTGTCTTGGCACTATTTGGCACATGCTAGCACACCCCGAAAATACCTACCACACTCTAGCACTTCTTGACATTCCCTGATATTACCTGGTGTGCCTTACCCGTGCTTAGCATACCTTTTCACTCCCTCGGCATGACATCTAGCACTCATTAACACTCCCTGACACACCCTTATATTTATTCACTTTCATGCATTTTGACCTAGTGCTCCCTTGTGTTGTCCTAGTACTCCCTAACACTCCTCAACATGCATTGGCACTCTCTATCACACCTTAGAACTCTTCGATATGCTCTTCCACTTCATAGCATGCATCACACTCCCTGACACACATTGGCACTTGGAACGTGTTGGCACTTGGAAAGTATTAGAATGTTTGGCATGCGTTGAGATGACTTGGTATGATTTGGCATGGTTTAATATTAAAGTTACTTGAGATCAATTATTGGAAACTAGATGAGAAGAAACGGAGGAAGATTTGGAACTTAGAATGCATTGACACTTGGCACTTGGCACCTAGTGATGGTTTTCCTAGCATGACCCTCATGGAAAAGGTAAATTGATGACTTATTAACCCTATTATGTGCTCATTTACTTGTAACTTAACTTGTTCCTCCCTTTTGTTCCCTTGACAGTCGCTGGCATGCATTGTCACACCCTTGTACATCTTGGCATGCCTTCGCACTGGAACGTCTTATCTTGTTTGACATGTCTTCGTACTATCTGACACATGTTAGCATGCCCTAGCACTCCCTAACACACCTTGGCAGTCATGACCTTAAAACTAACATTACATTTTTTCGTGACTTGGGAACATTACATTCTCTAGAGCACCTTGGCACTCCCTAGTTTTCATGTCCTCTGTTATCCTCCACAATGTCCCAGGTTGATGAGGAGATCGACGGAGGTAATCGCAGACCAAGCTTTTAGTTTGGTAGCTAGTCCTACCAAACCATAGAGGGCTCTCTCTATGAAATCACAACAAAGAGATGACTAGAAAGTAAAAGATTTTAGGCTAGATAGCTAGGTTCAAGTGGGTTTTGTAAAATTTAGGGTTTTGTTGCTGGATAAGGGAGAAAAACCAGGTAGCTAGGTCAGAGGATCAAAGGGTTACAACAAAAAATACAAAAATGAGAAAGGTAGCATTAATTTTGTGATGAATCTTAGGGTTTTTCATTGTAGTGTAGTGTTTATAAGAAGCAAAAGGTATTAATGAGCATGAAACATGAATTCATTAAACAAGAAATAAAGTAACACATAATGATTTTTCCATCAAAACAGAGCTTTATGCAAAGAATTTTGTTTATAAAATGTAAGGAAAACCATTGAATAATTGATGAATGGAAAGAGAAGATTAATATCTTTCATATAAAACTATAACACAGAAAAAATAACATCACAAACTTACTGCACATGAATTCCTAGATAATAGTTGCAAGCTGTGTCCTTTGATTTCCAGAAAATGTCCAAGTACAAGCTACAATAGTTCTCTCCTCTAAAATCCAACCCGTTCTATCACTGAGAAACTGAAACATAAAGACCAAAAAAACCTTTCCCCACTCTTAGGGGTTTAATCAATGACTATAGGAACTGTTCCATGAGGTGTTCTAACCAAACCATAATATCTAGGGAAGTTAAAAACGACTTCTACAATTAACTTTGACTCAAACCTATCTCATAAATGAGGTCAAATTTACATCAAAACAACTTATAAATACTAACCACCCATTATTTACATTTACTTTTACCCCTCATATTCATCTACTTCACCCTTTTGAATTTTACTAGAGTCAAACTAGGAATTACAAAAAATTACACAGTGAAAATTTTACAAAAATCTCAGAAATTTCCAGGTGTACAACGAGCTGTTGGAGGCCATTTTTGAGTTCCTTTTTGAAGTCCAAATCTATATCGGAAGCCTTTCTGGAAATCTGGGAGAGTGTAGATGTCTTTAGAGTATTGTTTCACTCAAAATGACCAATTTTTGGCTGAGATATGGCCATTCTCCCAAGGTGTCTCCAGGTGCGCAACGAAATGGAAGAGAGGGGCAGAAAGGTGATTTTTGGCCTCTTTTTTGAAAATTTCTCAAAACCTGAGCCCCAGACCAGGAAAGTGGGCAAATGGGGTTTGAGATGGGGTCATAAGCTTTCCAGAAATGATGTTCTTACATCATTTGGAGCCCTGAGGTAGAAGCAAAGTGTGAGCTCACTGTGCTGCTAGACAAAAAATTGCCAAAAAATTACAAGTCTGCACCAAAACACAAAATTTTCTCCAAACCCTCCCAAAATTTGTCCAAAGATGCCTCCTTAGCACACCTAGAACTTGCTAACACTCCCTATCATACACTATTATTCATTCATTTCCATGCAATTGAAACTAGTCCTTCCTTGTGTTTCCCTGACACTACCTAACATACTTGGTCAACGCCTCCTTAGCACACCTAGAACTTGCTAACACTCCCTATCACACACTCTTATTCCTTAATTTACATGCAATTGAAACTAGTCCTCCCTTGTGTTTCCCTGGCACTCCCTAGCATGCGTTGGCACCACACCCTAACACCTGACACCTCTTGGCATGCCTTCGCACTTGGCATGTCTTGGAATGACTAACATTCCTTGGAACTTTCTAACATGTGTTATCACTTCCTAACATTCCTTACACACCTTGACACTCCCTAGTTTTCATGACCTCATAGATAGCCTTACTTTTTTTGTGACTTTGGAACCCAACCAAGTCATTGAAAAAATAGTGTTGTCCCTAGACAAAAGTCTCCCTTTGTCTAAAATTGGTTTTTCCATCCCCTTATCGTAATCGTATGCTTACCTATTGCAATTCCTATTATGAAATTGTCTTAATACACTTTGTCCTTGGGACACCTGGAAGACACTCTTATTCGTTTGTTTCCATGCACTTTGATCTAGTTCTTCCTTGTGATGCCCTCACACTCCCCAACACTCCTCGACATGCATTGACATTGTCTGGCATGTGTTATCACGCCTTTTCATTCCTTGGCATGGCCTGATACTCCTTAGCTATCATGCCCTCATAACTATCCTTATTGGTTTTAAGACTTGGGAACCAACCAAGTCCTACCTCGACTACAACCTCTTGACCAAGTTACAGTTACTACAACTATACTATCCCTTGTTCACCTAAGAATCGCCTATAACTCATCTTAGGCTACTCATGCCCAATCTTAGCTTATCTCACTTAAGAAGTTACCAAGTCAAGGCTCACGTCTAACCATGGCCATAAAACAACTAAGCAACATAGTTTACATGTTGACATGGCATAGCACCTAGCATGTCTAACAATCCCTTGGCACTATGTGGCACATGTTGGTATTCCCTGTATGCCATGGCATGCTTTAGCACTCCCTATCATACCGTACCACTCCTTGACATGTCATGGCACTCTTGCATGCCTTTGAACTACCTAGCATATAAATTTGTCACTCCCTCCTAAGCACACTTGGAATTCACTGACACTCACTATGATACACTCTTATTCGTTCATTTCCATGCATTTTGAACTAGTTTTCCTTTTTTTTTATGTTGCACTTCCTAACACTCCCTGACATGCATTAGCACACCCTGACCCGCATTGGCACACCCTGACACACATTGGCATACCCTAGCATGTCGCCCTAACACTCTAGCATTTCTTGGCACCACCTAACATACCTTGTCGTCCCCTCCTTAGCACACCTAGAACTCGCTGACACTCCTTGTCACACACTCTTAGTCATTCATTTCCATGCATTTGAAACTAGTGCTCCCTTATGTTTCCCTAGCACTCCATAACACTCTGTGGCATGCATTGGCACACCTTAGCACCTGACACATCTTGGCATGTTTCCCTGGCTTCTAATATGCCTTAACACTACCTAGCATACCTTATCACTCCCTCCTTATCACACCTGGAACTCACTAACACTTCTTGTCACAAAATCTTAATCATTCATTTGCATGCATTATTTTCACCTATTGCTCCCTTGTGTTCCCCTAGCACTCCTTAGAACTTCCTAGCACGTATTTTTGATGGACAAAACACTATATATAGGGCATCTCATCCTCCGTTTGTGGACAAGAAAATTTGGTTAAGTAAGTATGTAATAAGAAGTGCGAAGCTAACCAACCAAGAGAAGGAAACAAAGAGAAAATATTTTAGTGTTGTTTATGGGTCTGTTTTAGGGCTAATAGATCCACACGTGCGAAGGAAGGAAGAACTATCTACTATAGAAAAGGTCGAAGATCTTGTTGTTGTCCAAGAAGTTGAATCAAGGAAGAAGATAAGCAAGGTTACATGCTGAATTATAATAAGAGTTCATATCATCCAAGCGAAGAAGATCAAGGTTCAAAAGGTTGGTCAGCCACACGTTCTAGGGTTTATGCAAGAGGGCCAAGAACTACAGATCTGATCCATGGAACTGGAATTTGAAGGGTAGTCGAGTTATTTAAGGAAGAAGCCTGATCATCGTTGACTCAAGGAAAAATAAGGAAGTTGAATCAAGGAGGCTTGTGACTTGGTCTTGGAGAGGTCATTGAGTCAAGGGTCTAGGCCATGGTATTGGTATTTGTCAATTGAAGTCTATATAAGAAGAAGATCTCATTTGGGTTTTCCTCTCATGTTGGAGAGGTTTTGGCCTTGGTTGATCACATATTCTATGTGTCTCTTGTCTCCTCATTGTTTATGCATTGGTAGATGTTTGATGAATAATATTGTTTTTAGCATTGTTTTTTATTGTGGATTAGTCTTGAATGTGTTTGTGTATGAAAAATTGTTGTGTTTGTAAACTATGAGTAGAGCAGTATTTGATTGATGCATGCTTCCTACAATAGAATGTGTCTCTTACTTAAACAATTAATTTAGTGGAAACATGGGTATTTGGACAATTATTTTTGAATCTATGCACCTTACAAGTACATCAACTCATATAATGCATAAATATAATGGCAAGTTGTAACATGTTGCATCATAGAGAGGATGTTGATAAAATATGATAGCTTAAATGTACATGATAGTTTGGAAAGGTGGGGAATAACTCTTATTTAGTCATAGGTAGCCTAATCAATTCCTTTTTTAATATTTAAATGTCCATGATGATTTTGAAAGTAGGTGGGTAGCAATTCTTACTCATGTCATAGATAGCCTAACGAGTACTTTTCTCTATCTAGAATGATACTAGATACAATTTTTTTTTGTATTGTGTGCTTCTTCAATTTTTTTTTTATAATATATCATGTTATAAAAACTTTAAAATAAGCTTCTCACTTTAGTTCTTGCATTTGTGGTAAAATCTGAACCTAGCTTCTGAAAGTAGTGTTATTCTGGAGGATACCAACAATATTTTTCACTCCATAAAGGTTTTAACCTATCTTTAGTCTTTGATGAGTTTTTTTGGATGATGGTACTTTAAAAATAAAGATGCATCTACAATTTTCTCCCTTGCTAATTTAGAATCAATGAAAAAATCAAAATAATTACTTACATTTATTTGTAGAGTTTACCTGAAATTGATGGAACATGGTGATTACATCAAATGAGTGTGAAATTGAATTTTGAAATTTTATTGATGTCCTCAATGCTTGGAAAATGTAATGGGATAAGATGATAAGTTAACATGTAAGGTATTTAGTGAGACATTCGTTCTCTTCTAAGAAAAGTATATCTAAACCAAGTGAAATACCAGGGACAAAGAGGATTCTGAAGTGTGCAAAGCTTAGTTGTGTGGGTTTGGGGCTAAGGCATAGTTGCTCCATTTAAATGAAGTAAAATGAGAGGAAATGAGGCAATGCATACTTTGTAAATCTTAGCTATGAGGATTTGGGGTTCAAGGCTTAGTCACTTCACAATTGAAATAAAATGAGATCAAATGAGACAAGGACTTGCAAAATTATTAGTTATATATAATGACATTAAAGTGAATAAACACAAAATATCAAAATTCGAAGTAGAATCAACCCTTGTGTATGAAAATTCAATCAAGCATTTTTTTATGGCTGAATTCCCCCTCAAATATACATTTGATTAATGCAAAAGCCTAGAAAACCACATCTATGTAATTGAGGTATCCCTCTTAGATGCACAAACCTTTCCCCTTGGCTTCCCATTTACTTTGAGGTCGTGTTCCACTACACTCGTATATTCTTACTAGGGATACTACATTCCAACATGACAGATTCTAAGATATATTGTGATAGGGGGGATGAGGGTTTCGAAAATTCTTGTTGCCACAGGAAAGTCTTGCCATGTTTAGTTCAACAATACGGAAGCAAAATTCTCATAGAAGGATTTATGGTGCTTTTTCAATTGTGGGTTCAATAGAAATGCCATATATTATGGTGCTTTTTGGTACAATATCACTGATTCATGGAGAAAGATCAATGGTTCCTTGGGTGGAACTGTACCGATGTGTGGGTGGGACCAAGCTCATGAGATTCATTTTTTACTACTATCGCAATGAACTACAAAAAAATTGACTCATGAGATTCATTTTTTACTGTCATAACAATGAACTACATCCAAATTGGTTATAAAAGATTGCATTGTTAAAAGTTAATTTTTAGGTTTAAAGTTTGACATAATAATTATAAAACGAAATCTCATTTGTTTAAATAACATGGAAACCCATAATATTAGTATTAGATAATGAAACATTAATAAAAAATATTTATAGGTTTTTTGTTTAATTATATAAAATCCATATCTGAATTTGTTTAAAATTACAACTTACAGCATGGTTAATTATTTTGTAATTTTGAAAAATAAAAAATATAATTTTTTGAACTGAGTATACAATAAGATAAGAAAATATAGATTCCATACAGTTTGATATATTCATAAAATATAATGTTTTTAAAATTTATAAAAAAATAAATAATTATAATTAAAAAATTTAATGATCATCCAAATTAAAAATTTAATTTCTGTCGGGTTTTCTTTCTCGCCTTAGTGTATTCGAATGAATGTTGAGTAGTTGAAAAAAAGGAAAGACCATTTTTCAGCGTTTTATTCCCCGCCTTAGTGTATTTGAATGAATGTTGAGTAGTTAAAAAAAGAGGAAAGACCATTATGTGGCGTTTTATTCCCTGCCTTGGTGTATTCGAATGAATATTGAGTAGTTGAAGAAAAAGGAAAGACCAAAACAAGTTTTATTCCCTACATTAGTGTATTCGAATGAATGTTGAGTAGTTGAAAAGAAAGGAAAGACCATGGGCACAGTACAATCTGATCTGTGGCTATATGGAAACAGATACAGGTCGTTGGATCAATATATAGGGTTTCTAGATCGATGACCATTCTTAGAATTGATTTGCAAATTGGTTTTATATTTTCACATGAAATGTATGTTGAGTAGTTGAAAATAAAAGGAAAGACCATGGGCACTATAGAATTTGATCTGTGGCTATATGGAAACAAGCACAGGTGGTTGGATCAATTTTTAGGGTTTCTAGATCTATGGCCATTCTTAGAATTGATTTGCAAATTTTTTTATATTTTCACATGAAATGTTGCATAATTTGCTGGCAGTTATTGTTTCATAGTTGAATTTGGATGCCTTGAGGAATAAGATTGAGGAGGATCTCTTCAATGGCTTCCTCGATTTCAATTGCTTCAAACAATCTACCAACTTTTTCACCTGAAATTAGGTTATTTGTGTTTTGTTTTTTAAGAATTTAGCTTCAAATGAACTAGCCCCACAATTATTATATTGGCAATGAAATCTATATTAAATATACCCTGAACTCTTATAGTAGTTTGGTAGTATACCACACAAGAAATTACAAAAATAGTACCACACCAG
Organism: Pinus tabuliformis; assembly: GCA_031772625.1. NCBI lineage: Eukaryota > Viridiplantae > Streptophyta > Pinopsida > Pinales > Pinaceae > Pinus > Pinus tabuliformis. The sequence continues at coordinate 450,160,604 of CM062816.1, read as the reverse complement.
GAAAATAGAGGAAAAAACAACAACATAGAATTCTCAGGGTAACTCCCTACCCTCCCTCATTTCAATGCAACACGAAAATATTTTCTTGCTCTATTTCCATTTCATAGTAGTTCTTAATCATAAATCTCACTCTTTCCATTTCACGGCAGTTCTTAATCAGAAATCTCAATTTCAAGCTCTGTTACCAGAAATGGAACGGAAGTCTTAGTTTCTGAAAAAACTGTATAAAAAATGGAATGGTATGGAAAACAGAGTTTTATACTGTAGTTTTTGTTTTTTAATGCAAGTCATTTCTTGAATTTTTTTTTATGGAAAACATTAATCTGGTTCATTTGCAATATGGATCTCTTCCCGATTGGACGTAGACATGAATCATAAAAAGCATTGGTTTTCTGGATAGTTTTTGAAGGCATTTTCATAGTCTATGGTTAGAACTCAACCATATATATCTTAGGTGCTAACGGAACAGGTTTGTTGCCAATAGGTTGGGTGTTCTCGGTAGTGGCAACACCTTGCAATAGCGACTATTTAGGGATTTTATTAGTTAAAGTTATGTTATTTTTTTAATTGTAGCCATTGATGTGTAGCAGTGTATGGTTAAGTTTTTACAAAAAAAAATTGTTATTTTTGTGTTGCTTTTATTTAAAAGTGGATTTAGTGATTGTATCTAATATTTAAAATGTGTATTTTTATATAAAATTATATATTTAAATGTATAAGGTTTTTATATATATATTTTTATAAATTAGTAGTTAAATAATTTAGTTAATTTTTCTAGTTAATTAATTATTTTATTTAAACATTTGGACACAATATTTTTTTTGCCATTGGTTTGGTTTATAACCTCTCAAATGACTAGAAAAGGATTTTGATAAAACCATCCTACAGAAACTTTTATCAATTATTAGACTATCTATAATATTAAATATCATCAACCAAAGACATTAATTTAATATATAAAAAATAGTAATTATCTATTATCCATCCCATTAATAGTTTTATCCCATAAATAATTTTTTCGTCAGTGGTAAGAGAGATTATGTTAGGTAATTTGCAATAATAAAGCTTAAGAGCAACAAGCTATTGATTAATATGTCTATAATACAAACATAATTTCAACTATGATAAATATGGAAAGTTTCATAATTACATAAAAATAGTGATAAAAATAATTGTAAATTTATAAAAATAAACAAGTCTCAAAAATCAAAATACAAAATAGAAATCCATCATTTAATAAATTTTAAATACAAAACAAATAGGAGTACTACTACAAGAAAATAATCCTCATCATTTATAAATAACTAGGGTAGATCTATCTCTCTCGAGCATCAAGAGAGATCAAATCTCTCTCCCGACAAACCTCTTTAAGGGAAGATATTTGATCCTCTCAACCCTCTTTAAGGGAAGAGATTTGATCCCCTCAACGCTTTAAAATGGATCTATGTTGCTTTAATTATTAGCCTTTGAATAGGCTACATTGCAGAAAACTACCATGAACAAAAACCATGGGTTAGGTATTAGTACCATGGCAAAAACCCATGGGAAAAAAAAAACAATGCACCGGAGAATTTTGTGTTTTTTAATTTTTTTATTTGATTTGATTTTGTTTTATTTTGACTGAGTTAAAATGCCAAATATTATAACATATTCCCTAGGTGGAAAGGGTCTCTTGGCACAAAAATCTAACAACCAAAAATATATTAAGAGGGGTCTAGAATAAAATACCTAGATTATGACATTTCTTTTCAAGACTTCAAGGTATCTCTCGCTTGTTTTAATTTATGAAAGAAAATTAATGAGAAAAAACTAATAAATTAAATAAATATTAAATACAGAACCATGGAATCTAACAAAAACATGTGCAGAAACTAGCAAATTAAATGAATATAAAGTAAAAAACCATGGAATATAACAAAACTATTGGCCATAACATTTTTTCAAAAGTTATTTTAACGAAAACAAATCTAGGGACTAAAAAAGAATGGTTTGATAAGTTCTAACCATGGGTGATAACATTTTTTTAAAATCATTTTAACATAATCATATTTAACAACTAAAAATGAATGGTTTGGTATGTTATAACCACAAGCGATATTTATATATAATATTTAACTAAGTAGAAAAAAAAAAATCACAATTTAATAATTTATTTCACTTATTTATATTGATCAACCACACTTGTTAATTGGAAACATTGACTCAGATAACAAATTTTATAAAATGAAAATTAACGAAAAATAACTAATATCAAGAAATAATATCTAAATTTAACTATTAAAATTTAACATAACATGTTTTAGTATTTATGGTTTTGCAAGTGGCAATAGTTCGAGACAACCCTTTATTTTTGGCTCTATATCCAATGGAGATCAACTCAATCTCCACCATCTTGTTACCCAACCATGAGAAAAAAACCCAATAACTGTGTGGAAAATGATACAATAGATCCCAAATTTGAGGTCCACTCATGTCACATCAAAGAATATATACAATGTATGTGGGATCATGTACTCATTCGGAAAATGCAAAGGCTAAATCAAACTTGAATTCGGTGACAAGTGTTTCTTCACTATTGTATTTGCCAGCCTAGAGGATCAAACATGGGTATTCAAGAATGGCTTATGTGAGAAATGGAAGATTTGTTGATCACTATAAGTATTAAGGAATGGCCAATGTGAGCAGCTAAAGCCTATGAGCAACTACCTATGAACCATAGTATTTGAGAATGTTAATGATGAATGCTTGGTTTTATGTTTCATATTTTTCTTGTTTTTTCTCTCTCCTTGTTTCTTGAATGTGAAACAAATGCTTGGTTGTATGTTTCATATTTGTCTTGTTTTTCTCTCTCCTCGTTTCTTGAATGTGAAATCTCCAAACTCCGTTTCTCGTCTCGTTGTCGTTTCTCGTTTCATTTCCCCTTTTTGGTTTCTAGTAACATAGATTTCAAGCCCTTCCTTCTAGCTTTGGTTGAATTTCTGCATTACTCTCAACTCCAAAAGTAGGTGATAGAAAGGATGGATAGAAAACTTGGTACTCGAGATAGAATTAAATAGGAAGAAACATTGAGACAGCCACTGCAAGATTCCTCTCGTGGGGTAAAAGGATCACAACAAGGCCATAGTAAGCCCCCGAGAGAGAATGAAGATGCTACCGCATGCAGTGGTAACAATTAGAGTATGGTGCAGTGCCATATATTAAGGTCCACCAATGAAATGATATTAGCAAAATCTAAGCATGAAAATATATTGAAAAAATAACAAAAGGGAAACCCTCACTAACTCGTCAGGCCCTTGCTCAATAATCCGGCAACAATTGGGTATGAAAAATTAGAGATCCCTTCTTCAAAGTCCCTGTTTTCTTTTATAGATTTCTTCATATTGATGGATGTCTTCGACCCTCCTCGAATGGCCATTAGATGAGTGCTGGGAAGTTGCATTCGTTAAACTTCCTGGCAACTGTTTGAATTTTTTTTAATTTAAAACTTTTATACAAAACTTTGACTTTCACATTTTGTAATTTGGTGCATATGTTTTCCACTCAGGCCACATTTGTTTAAATAAACTAAATATTTATTTTATTTTGATTACGTTTCTCAACTATCGCCGTGGATTTATCCTAGAAAAGTAATGAAAAAAAGATATGTTCTAGGGAATTGAACATATGTTTTTTCATCACTTGTATCGATATAATTTGACAGCACGGGCACAAAAACCCGAACCCATCGCTTCATCACACTATGACTGATAGATACTTTCCTAGCTGTTTAGCACAACACATAGCCCATATCATTCGAAGAGATATTGGTGTTATTCTTTCACCTTGAGATGGATATATATTTGTTTTATTGCAGCAAGGAAACAACCGCTACATTACGATACATCAACTATACTCAAAGGCAAAAACTATTTTTCCTGAAAAACCACATTGAGAGTAATAAGTATCTTACCATGTGTCATCATAGAAATAGATTCCATTTTGCTAATTCATTGTGTTTCTCATTATAGTGGCTGCCATTATTGTGCAGGTTTCTCCTGTCACCTTTTGCCTCCATGAAAGCTGATAAGAAAATGCTAAGACAATGCTAACTGTCAAATTTTAGTAGACATTTTGAAAAAAAATTTGATCCATTTTCTAACATGGTCCACAATCTGCTTTAATAGTACTACGACGTATCTCTTCCAAAACTTGATTGTCTTTTATAGATGGACAACTAATTTGATAAATGATCTCTTTAAATCTTTCTTGGACTCGAACGTTATTGGATGTTCTTGAAGATGGACCAAGTGTTCATCCAAACGTCCAAACATATCAATAACAACACATAGTGTAACAGAAATATTCATCCTCATCCAATTATTAAATGCGGAAATATTCCTCTAAAAGCTTGGATTTCCCATACACTGGGGCTATTACTTATATGACCCCTGGTTTTATTTTCTCTTGCATGTTCAACAATTCAGCTGGAATATGTCAAAATATAGAGTTCCTTAATGTCTTCACTCCAACTTCTTGGATGCCATCTCAAAGAAAGCCTCAAAGGATATTCCAAATATTATCTTTAGAGGTGGCCATTTCGACCCGAAAGGTCAAGTATCCATGCCATCAGTCACACTCTTCTATGCATGTGTACATTACCAAACAATTTATCATTAGTAAACATTGTTGTAGGATAATAATTGTTCAAATAAATTTATGAGACGTTCTGGATATCTAAAGAGATTTCCTTATAAAGTTCAAGTTCAGCAAAGCATCCAACATATGGATCATGGAACAGTGGATCCTCACACTAATATATTCACCATGGGACTCAGACAAAGATATAAAAATTGTAAACTCCCTCATGTAGATGAGAAAGTGGTGTTGGAAACTCTCCACATTAGAATTGACATTCTTACCATATTCAAACGGTGTCCTTCCTCAATGTAAATAATTCTTCAATAATATGGCCACTCTCCCACATGTGTCACTTCTCCCAATCCTCATGCTTAATTGGCACACTGCACCTACACATTTAATTCGATAATGTGTATCTGTTGGGACTTTATATCCACTGTAGTGGGCCTTCATCCCTCTTCTATTACAAAGCAGACTTCTCATGGTAGGGGAAATCGCAAATCCCCGCCTTCCCTCATTTCAATGCAACACAAAAATATTTTCTTGCCCTCTTTCCATTTCATGGCAGTTCTTCAATCAGAAATCTCAATTTCAAGCACTTCCTTCCAGCTTTGGTTGAATATTTTCATTTCTATCAACTCCAAAAGCAAGTGATAGAAAGGATGGGTAGAAGGATTGGTATCCAAGCTAGAGTTAAAGAGGAAGAAACATTGAGTCAGACACTGAAAGATTCCTCTCGTGGGGTGAAAGGATCACAACAAGGCCACAATAAGCCCTTGAGAGAGAAAGAAGATGCTACTGCATGCAATGGTAACAATCAGAGTATGGTGCAACACTGTATATTAAGGTACCATTATCATCCCCTTAAGACTTCAATTGAGAAGGAGAGAGAAAATATTTTAAAAGCAGAATCTGGCAAATTTGAGGCTATAATTAGCAAAGTGGAAAGCTTGCACAATTTTGTTTAGAGACCTCGTGAGCAAGTTACGAATGCTAATACACTTTTTGATCTCACATCCACACTCCTTGCTACTATTAACAGGTCACAAAACAATGATGGTGATACTCCAGTTGATTTTATTAGTAGTGATATTCTAAGAAACTATAGTGACCAGGCATATGGAAGCAGGTCTTTGGAAGGAAATGACAATCAAACCCAAATATCATGGAGAAATATTGGGCTTTTAGTTGCTTTTGTTTTCTATCATGTGGTAGGAATTTGCACTATTCTTGGACCAATGGATAATGAACCCAAGCAAAGAAAAGCTATAGTACAAATAAAACAGACTAAGCTGACAGAAAGCACTTGATTTGAAGTAGTGAAAGAGTCCTCGGAAGATGAAAAATCAGAAACAGACAAGAATATGGCAAGCATATTTAACATTTTGTGAAAACAGAAGCAATCCTGATTAGAGAATTTGGTTCTAAATAGAATGTAATTTTCCGAGACAGTGGAAAATATCTTTGCGTTATCATTTCTAGTAAAGGATGGTAGAGTTGAAATAAATGTCGATGAAAATGGAAAACATTTTGTTGTCCCCAAAAATGCTCCCAAAGCTACAGAAATGGCATATGGAGAAGCTTCTTACAACCAATTTGTTTTTCGGTTTGATTTTAAAGACTGGAAGTTGATGATGGAAGCTGTTTAAAGTGGTGAGGAGTTGATGCCTCACAGAACCAATCCACTTATGATTCCTTGTTCTAAGAAGGCTACAGAGACTGCTATCAGAGAGCTTTCAAGAAAGAGGGGCAGAGTGCTACCTGCAACTCTTGAGGTGCAGGAGGATGAATGTGGAAGTGATGATGGTGGTGGAGGTCTTCAAAGACCAGCACCAAAGAAGTGAAATAAGTGTCTCCTATGACTTTTGCTTCTTTTTTGAGTGCTTTTTGTTGGAAACTATCTTTGTTTCTATCAGCGCACTATAATTCATATAGGAAGCTAATCTTTAATTTAAGTAATCTGGTATATAAACAATGCTATATTGTTCTCATAATTAGTTATAATTAAGTTTACTGGCAGTGCAAACCCCTGGTCATGTACTACACCCCTTTAGGCATGGTTCTAAGGCCTTGGCAGAAGACTAGCATCACGTAAAAGGAAATTGTTAATGTAAGATGTCAAGTTTGATCTGTTAAACCATCATTAGTCTCCTTGTGATAGTATGTTGTAATTTTATGTTTGAAAAGTATTTTGAGATACCACACAAGAACAAAGTTTCCGATTATGTAGTTGGTTTAATTTGAGAATACATAGAGATGAGAGTAGGGTAAGGCCAGGCGAAAATAGATGTAAATAAAAAGGTTCAAAAACTAGCTAGCATTGCTTACCATACCCAAACCCTTTTACTGGCACTACAGGGATAGAGAGATCCACCCAGAGGCGTGTGGAGAATAAGTAGGGATATGCATGCTTTGGATTGACTAATTACTTGAGCCTAGCTCAAGCAGGGGCGACTAGTAGATGGCAAGAGATTGGGAATATTTATCTATTAAGTATGTGTATATGAAATTCATTATGTCCCCTTTTGATTTTCAAGGTGGGAGGAATGGAATGGAGAAAGGGAGATCGTATTTTTCCTCTATATCCCACCTATCAGGACACTAGGATAAGTCCCAATAATAAGATTTGGGTTCACTCATAAGTATATGATTGTAAAAGGCCATCATGAACTTTATGGAGCTAAGTCATCCTTTAGTTGAAGCTTCAAGCAAGATACTCGGCCTATTTTCAACCCTTCAGTCTTCCTGGAATAGCTACAGAACAACCCTATTTAACCCACGTTGAATTCCTCTTCTTGCTGTGATCTTAAACTTCAAACTGTGGCCCTTCTCCCTACAAGAGCACCCAAGAAAAACACAAAACAACCTCTCTTTCGCACGTTGTACTTACAGCAAAACATAAGACTTCCACGTTGCTTCTAGGGCTTCTTTCTTGCTGTCTTATGGATCCTTCTTGCAGTGGCTAGGGCCTCCCTTTGACTGCACCTAGGGCCTCTCTGAGTGCTGCTTTAGACCATCCTTGACTGCGGCTATATGCTTCTTCTTGATGGCTGATAAGGGCCTCCCTCTTGCTATGGATTAAGGCCTCCTTTGCTGTGGATAAGAGCCTTACTTTTGCTATGTATTTGGCCTCTCTTAACTGCATCTTTATGCCTTTCTTGACTACATCTTAGGCCTCTCTCTAAACTGCGTCTTAGGTCTCTCCCTTGTTGTGGCTAAGCCTCCTTTTGACTACGGTTAGGGCTGCCTTTTACTACATCTAGGGCTTCCTTTTCAACTATGGCTAGAGCTCCTTCAAGATTGCGTCTAGGTCTCCCTTCATGACTGTAGCTAGGGCTCCTTTGTGATCGAAACTAAGGCTCACACTATTGCAGCATGCTAGCCTCACACTGCCCGGGGACTCCTGCACTGTAGCACTCTCTGTTGCTTCATCTGCATTCGTCTCTACCCACATTCGCGAGTCCTGCTACTCTCTCTTCGGGCCTCCCGTAGCAAGGTATAATCCAAGAGGGTAGGTACCTCAAGTATCTGCCCCTCATCGTGTGTAGTCCTCCTGACTATAGCTCGATGTCTCCCCACCTCTTCTCTAGATGTACATGAGCACTCCCTGTAGTCCCTAGCATGCCTTGAGAAATATTTCTTAGTTTTATTTACGTTAGTGGTTTGATAAGAACATTTCTATAGTCTCTTCACTGAATTTCTTAAATTTTTTACATTTATTCTTTTTGACAAAAAAGGGCTAACATTTTACCCTATCTAACTAAGGATTCTTTAAATAACCTTCTAGCTTGGTTCCTTTTTGTTCCATCTAAGCTTGGAAAAGTGCCATGAATTTACATTGAACAATGTAAGAATCTAGTCTTCTCCAGAAACAATCAAGCCAACTCTTTCATTTTGGAAATTACCTACCAGTTCTGGACATATTCTTTGAAATTTCTATGCTGAAGGTGTTGGATTTAGGTAAGTGATACAAAATGCACACCTAGAGTTCTATTGTTCACTTATTAGACAAGTGAAAATTATCAGAAAAATTGGAAGGGTTGGACATGAATGTTCCAACCATACTCTTATTGGCCTGCAATACATATATTCATAACACATACCTACAATACTATTGTTCACCTATTCTGCTAGTGCATATTGTAGGCAAACTGCTAATGTTGGACTTAGTTGTCTCAAGTTCACACACCAGCGCTAAAAATGCAATGTATTGTGTGCATCCTTAGATATGTTTGACATTGCAAACTATCCATTTAAATAAATGCATGTATAAAACTTCTATATTAGCAAAATAACCATCAATATTTTTTTCTAGCATTTTGGGCTGAATTCGCAATAGTATGCTAAAAAGTGTCATTTCAATGTCTGGAAATTAGGATATATAAATGTCTGATATATACTCTACATCTTTGGGTTGTCTCCTTTTCAAATCTGAGTTTTTTTAGGCTACATGTTAATTGTTTGAAGTTTGAACTTTGAATAAATTCCTGAATGGTCTTCGTAAATACTCAAACGAATGGACTTCATAAGGCAGTGGTACCATAAATTGTGTTATTTCAAAGATTTGACTTCCATATTTTCACAAAATACAATGTCCTCAATAAATACTTCTATGTATAGATACTTATGTTTAGGATTATATATGTGTTGGAGCGGTTCCTTTATGTTTTACTATAATCCTGATGTTGACAAGATTTAGCTTAATTTTTTCATCAATTGTTCATAGAATATGCAAAATATTTCATTATCAAAATGTGGCAAAAATTACATTTTTCCTGATTTATTTTTCTATTGTTCATGACAAGATAATCATGTTGCAAGAATGAGGTATCCTACAGTCTGTTTGAATTTATTGATTTTTTTTTCCTCCTGTTTTTTTACAAGGATGCAGATTTAATTTTCATGTTGTTGTTTTTTGCATGTATCTTATCTAGTCCCAAATGCTGGTAATGGAGCGGATCTTGAGAAGTAGTCATGGAAACAAACTATCAGAGGTTAATGTTACAATACCACTTCCACCTGGTATCAAAAAAAGTTTAATGGTAAGTGACATAAAGAAGAGTTATTTAAAGACAGAGTTGAAAGGGCAACCTCTTGTCTTAGTTCTAAGTCATTTATTTGCATTTCTTAGCTCTAAGTCATCTGCTTTTGAGCTTTACTAGATCAATTATTTCACTAATCCAATATGCATGGATTGTATTTCTCACCCGATGTTAGTTACTTGACATGGTTGATATAACATTCAATTCTAGGCCACTTTTATTTTAAGTCAGAGATTTTATTGATTAAAGGATGTTCAAATTTTGATTGGTTTACTTGGAGCTTGATTTAAAAAAATTCTAAATTCCACATGGATGTTATTTTTCCATGGTGAGCTCTTTGCACCAGTAAGGTCAGATGAGTCCTATAACATAGGTATACAACAAGAACATCTTTGGCCTTTGTTGTGTATCTTTTATTTTTTATATTGTTGATGGATGGTTATTGGTTATGTAAAACAGAGGATGGGAAGGTCCTGTCAATTCTCTTGACAAAACAAAATAAAATGGAGTGGTAGACTTTTGTTTTAAAGGGTGAGCCAGAAATCAGTACTTGAAAGGTAGAACTTGAGAATGGAAAGCTATCTGATCTGGATCTAGAGACACAACAGACTGTGGAAAGAAAATGATGGTATTGACGAGTCTTCCCTGAAAATAAGCTCTAATTGTTAGACCACTGCCCAAATTTCAGTTATCTGCAATGGAAATAGTGACTCTAGCTTTATTTGTATGAATAATGACTTTTGCCATTGTCCTATTCGTTTCCTATGAATGATTTTCATTTTCAAACTCCAACTAGTTTGTTGTTAAATTAAGTAAATCTTTGATGTCAAACTTATAGTTTTCAAATCTCTTTTCTAAATCTATTTCCTTGAGAAAATTTGTCTTTTTATTTTAGGTACTCTAGATCGCTACTGTGTGACATATGCTATGACATAATTGCCTAGATAAATAGGCAGAAGTGTTGTACAACATAGTATTTTTTAAATCTAAAGAAGCAGTATTTCCAAATACAAAGTTTATTAATTAAGAACATCTTTTAGACTTCTTTGCTAAGTTATGATTATATTTCGGTAGGGGATTTTGTGTACGCTGATATTGTGTTGTCTCTTTGGTTTTTGTCAGGTAACAATGGTTAATAAGGAATGTGTTCTTGAGCAACAGGCACACATCTTATTCTACTATCAACAGGAAACTCCATGGTTTTTAGGCATGACAACAAAAACACAGATGTTATTGGGATACCCAAAGTCCGTGTTGGATGAATTTAATACTAGTGATGATTTTGATTCCTTGTTAGATAAAGAATGTCATGAGTGAAATTCAAATAAACAGAAGCAGCTCAAGAATGAAGGTGAAGCTATTGCTTTCTGTCCAAGTCAATTTCTTTTATTTGTTGGTTGTTGTCATGTTTTGAGTGTGGACTTGTGAAATTCCAAATTGCATGTTGGTTTATGTAAAGGGATATATATATATATATATATATATATATATATATATATATATATATATATATATATATATATATATATTTCGTTCATGGTTTCCGGAGATCCGTGTTACATTTTCACAGAAGTTTAGATATCATTCAGATATCTAAACACCAAACATCAAGAACATTGAGATTTTTCTTTCACTCAACCTATAACATATTGCATCTGTCTTCATCAATGTTCTTATTCCATATGTTATCAACTTATGACATTTCCTTTGCAATATTTGGTGCAGTTTCTAGTTATAGGTCATTTATAGATTATAAATGTCTTTAGACTTTCACTTCTAATTGAGTATTGAACTGAACATATTGATTCTCTTATACATAATTATTTTTCCCTCAACCCAGTTTTCATAACTTCCATAACCATTAGGTAGGGACTTGCAGCTTCAATGTTGCTTTGCTTGTTTAGTAAAATATTGTCGAGGCTTTAATTTATTGAAAGTTGTAGAATTTACAATTTATGAAGTTTCAAGGTCTAATTTTAAAAGTCTAATTATTTAAAGGGCGCTAGCTCAATGGAAGAGCACCTGCTTTACAAGCAGGAGGTTGGTGATTCGATTCCATCGTGCCCTGATCCATATGGAATGAGATTTTGACTATCACCAATGAGCTTTGGTGACATTTTTCAACTGTTGCCAAAATACGAAATGGTGACGGTTAACGAACGTCACCATATATATGCATCAACAGTGACAAATCTCAAAGGTCTGTAACCATAAATCGTTGTTGTTGATATGCAATGGTGATGGTCGATGTCCGCCATTATAGTCATTATTTGTGACAGAACTTGAATGTCACCATGACACCTATACTTATGGCAATGCGACTTTTGGTGAGGGTCATCGAACGTCACCATATATATGCACAATAATGACAACCATGAAATATCCATCACAATAAATCGTTGTTGTTCATATGAAATGGTGACGGTCACTATCTGTGATTGTAATCAATATTCGTGATGGACCTTTAATGTCACCATAACACCTATACTTTTGGTGATGCCACCTTTGGTTACGTTCAATTTTTTGTAACGGAGGCTTTGGTCCATCACCATTGCTCATATGAAATGGTGATGGTCGCTATTTGTCATTATAAATCATTATTGGCGACGAAATTTGAATGTCACTATAACACCTATACTTTTGGCGATGCCACCTTTGGTGACGTTCAGTTTTTGGTGATTGAGGCTATGGTCCATCACCATTGCTCATATGAAATGGTGACGGTCATTATTCGTCATTATAAATCATTATTGGTGACAGACTTTGAATGTCACTACAACACCTATACTTTTAGCGATGCCACTTTTGGTGATGTTCAATTTTTGGTGACAAAGGTTCTTTTGACCGTCACCAATGAGCTTATGGTGACATTTTTCGCCCCTCACCAATGTCCTTTTTTCTTGTAGTGATAGTTTGCTGCTTAGATCTTGCCCTGCAAGATTATGAGAAAATGTTGCGCGGACGAGGTTCCGGTGCCCGTTATTTCGTGAGCTGCATAGTGTGCAAAGGGGATGCACTATAAATGGGTACAATACCTGTGCAAAGAATTCTTGTTGAATTGTCACAAAGCACAAGACAATGACAAGGATTTTCACTACGCCTGACTTTTATTATTGATTTTCCTTGTCACATGGAGGCTCCCGGAGGACAACTAGTTTCCTCCACAGGATGATGATTTACCGGAGGTAGCGAAGTTTGCTTCGTTGTGGGAAATGAAGGACCCAGGGAGGGTCATGGAGACCAAAAAATTTTGGGTGTTGGTCGAGATGGAACTTGGCACCGTTATTAACGAAAGGCCATGGTTGTCACCAACCTTGTTGGAGAAGTTAGAGGCCTACGTGGAATTCAAAGCTGAAATTCACAATGTATCAATCTGCATGAGGTGAGACACTAAAAAGGTATGGCACAGATTGCTATATCTAGTTACTAAAGCAGATGTGCAGGAAATTGTGGGAATGTAGCCAAGGGAGTGGCTGCAAACCATAGATCTTGGCGCAGGAACCAGTAAAGGTGAAGAAAGCTCCTTCGCGCAAACAACAACTGCAAAAAAGAAGAAAGAGGCAGAGCAAGCTGTAATGCACAAAAAGGCCACTCAGAAGAAGAAAGAAGATGTTGTCAAGGCCGCTGCTGTTAAGGCAACTGTTGAAAAAGAACGTCTTGCAAAGGAGACCACACTAGAGGTTGAGGAGTCCACTTCTAAACATACAATAAAGAAGGAAGGGTCCGAGGAGGAAGGTAGTGGTGGTGAGGAGAAGACCACTCATTTCAGACTTTCAAAGCGTGAGAAGGTGACAACTACTAAACCCAGGAAGAAACATAATTTGGAAAAGAATGCACATGTCGATCCAGTGGTCCTCATGGAGGGGAACTTGAATGAAATTGGCGACAAGGTCCGCGACACAACAACGGAGTTGTGGACACATTTTAAACAACAATATCAACAGACACTTGGAAATGTGTAGAAGGATCTGTGAGATTTACAGATACAAATAGGTCGGCTACAGGCGAGCGTAAGTCAAGCGAGCCTACAACAAGAAAGTGCAATAGTGTTGGACTCAGACAGAACTCTGGACCTCAGAGTTATTCCTTTTCTAGAAGGATAACTGCGCGTAGAAGAGGCCAAAACAAATTCCCAGATTGGTAAGCTAAAGGACATCAATATCAATCAATAGTGCTACCCATTCAAACCCTTCACGCAATCCATCAGGGAGTATTAGATGAGCTTCGAGTATGAGAGCAGCACATGCTATCAGTCATTAGGAAGTCAAACTAAACAATGATAATATTTTTGTAGAGAAGGCTCAAGCGCTGAAGGAAAAGGAAGAGTTTGCCATGCGTAGCTAGAAACTTGAGGATGCCATTACACAAGTTTGTAAGGAGCTACCAGAATTGAATATTCCAGAGGATGTCGCATCAGCAACAAATGTAAAAAAGAGAGTTGCGACAGTTAGATGTAGATTTCGGAGTTACAACTAAAATTGAAGCCGACTACTCTGCCAGAGGTTAGGGAACAAAGCAGAGCCGCGATCAAGGAGAGTATGACCACTTTGGATGCAACAGTCATAGGTTGCACAATGATCTTGACCACATGATGGAACTATTGACAACTCTGCAGGAGCACCCAAACCTGCAAAAACTTGGAACAGATACCCAAGAGATGCAACAAAAGTTTGATGAGATCAGGGCGATTGCACACATTTTGGCGCCAGTCCAGTGCTTCACTCAGTTGAATGAAGGAAAACAGATACAAGCGAAGATTGAGGAACTAAAAAGGAAAGAGGTTGTCTTCAAGGCCATATTAAAACCGTGGATAGAGGAAGCAAGCCATCTTACTCTGTCAATTTAGGAAAAGCTGAAGACTCTCTAGCAGACATAGAGGACAATGTGACTCGTAATGGAGGGCCCAACTACAGAAAAGTTGGTAGAGGAAGTGCACCAGGCCGCGGTGTAGGGTTCTGCTAACATGGAAACATTGAAAGTAGAGTTTAGTGAACTCCACAATAAGATCAAGGCACCAAATGAGTGACTCAAGGGCAAGTCACCTAATTTGTGTTGGGGGCCTATTGGGAAGGGGTCCTTGGGATCAATTTTGTTGAGGTTTGAGTCAATATTGTAATATTTTTTTGTGGTGAAAGCAAAGTCTCCACGAAATGTGGAAAGTGGAGCGCAAAGCTAGTAGAAGTCAAAGGGGATTTAGTCCCTTAGGGGGGTAGGTGGTAGAGTTGTTTTGAGAACTGCCCATGGTCCACGGAACATGGTATTGTAAAACAAGTGCTATAAATAGTTGAGTCACAGCGAGTCATAGGAGATATCTGATATTGAATAATCATTGTAAGGGAAAGGTGCTAAGGCAGGAAAGATCTATTTCCCGTACTTAGGTGAAAGGGGAAGGCTCCTGCAACTGAGTGCGCAAAGACCTTGGTAAGTCCACAGCTGAGTGCATTGGCCCCTGCAGCTAAGTGCGCAGGGTAGAAGGAGTTTTTACTTGAACGTTTGAATCTAATAAAGACTGTTTGGGAAAAATTTGATGCATCTTTGCCTTGTTATTTACTTCTATTTAAGTTTGTGTATCTTCTCTCTGTGACCTGTTTTAAATGAATTAATGTTTATTTATTGCATAGAACTAGTTGATCTATAATATTTATGCATGATAAGTGTAATTAACTACCTTCACGAAGATCTGGAATTCATTGTGATAAGTTTGCAGTAGTTTCTTGTCAAAAGGATTAGATCTTCGCAGAGGTAGATCTACGAGCTAAAGACTTCAAGAAATACATCACATTGCTCTCTGGATGTAGTAACTTGGTTTTGTCATCCCCCAATATTACTTCGGGTGAGATTGCAGCCTATGTTATGTAGGTTGTTGTCGAAAGGGCCAACAATTAGGGTTTTGGTGGTTGGCGTAGCTAACTCCGAACCTGGGTCAGGACCCTTCAAGCCAACATAAAGGAATGACTCTTTGTGTCTATTATGCATTGTATTATCTTTATTTCTTATCGAGACCAAAGAAGTACTATCAATGGTCTTTATTTGTCTTGTACCTTTTCTTTTTAACGAGGTACATCAAATATAGATACTCTATGTAAGATAGAATTGGATGGATAAATTGGCTATCATGAAGAAATTTAATTGTCAGTTACAACCAGTGTTTTAACATACTTATTATTAAACAATGTTGAAATATTTAAAATGTCTAGTAAGATTCGAATCGATGAGTGCTAATAAATAAAATGATATTTTTTATGGAGTTTTTAATGAAACTATAGTGAAAATTGGCTGGTAAAATATTTGTGTTTAAATTGCATATCTTAAGTAATAAAGAACATGCATATTACAATGTACCGAGACATTTTGGTTGTCATGTCAAAAGGAAAGTAATTCAAATTTAAAATGAAATGAGGGTTATTTTAACGAACTAATTTTTGCCAAATCATCATCCTCCTAATCGGGATTGTTCCTTTTGGGTAACTTATTCCACTGAGGTGCCATGTTTGAAAGACTTGTAGACCAACATATCTTCTGTTGGACATGGCTTTAGTTCCAGAAGTAGGTCTTGTTGGTAAATCCTACTATGAATCATAATGACTTCAGTGCAATTAGACAATTATATTCACTACGAATAAAATTCTGTTTTTAGTCATGAATTATGTATGTAATTTTAATTACGCTTTAATAAACAATCAACAATGCTCCCATTATATATGTTGCATCACTCTCTAGATTTATTCCCCTCAAATATTATTTCTCTCATCTTTCTTTCCATCAATCATAGAGCTTACAACAAAGTTTCTATCATATATGTTGCATCAATATCAAATAATTCATTGGTGTGTTAAGTAGGCTCAACCCCCCTAATTCTTATTGAATGAAATTTGATAAATTGATCAATGACTATGGAATAAGAGACTATTTCTACAAGAGACTTTACTTGTGTACAACAGGTTACATATACACCTATAATATATCAAATCATCCTTTTCCAATCTCATTATTATCTTTCACACACAAAAACTACACATCCCAATTAAACTTGAAGATCTTAATATGCATTCTCTTTATGCAAATTATATAACTTGTTAATACAATTACACAAAAAATGATATTATGATTAAGATTACACAACTAAAAAAAAAAATATGCTCTACGACAACTAAACTACTAGCATTCCACTAGCTCCTTAGCTCCCTTGCAATAAAAGACTAGGGTGCAACATAGTCGAACATATAATTCAACCATATAGAATGATTAGATGCTTTATTATGGAAGAAAAAAGATATAACAATGGAAAATCAAATCACAAATCTAATTCTTTATTTACTAAAAATTATTGTCCAATAACAACTGTTGGCAATCATATTAAAGGGAGCAAATAACTAGAAAAAAAATATAACAAGTAGATCGTCTAAATTCAAAAGGTTCATAAGTGGTTGAGTAAATGGAATACACCCTCATCATTTGAGTGACATGTTGGGTCTCCAAAATGTCATCCATTTCACCCTCTTTTCTTTCATTGTCCTTCAATATTTACCACATTCCAGAACTCCATAACCATGCACTAAGACCATATTCATGATTAAATATGGGTTTAGAAATATTATTTTCCAACACATTTATTTTAGTATTTTGAGGGAATTTATGGTTAAATATTAGAAAAATAGAATGTATACACTTATATCTAAAAGTTGGATGAGTTTTGTGATGTGTGAAGGCATATTTGAAGATTCTAGCACAGTCATATTTGGACTCTAAGTCTCAAATTCGAATTTCCTCTTCAAACTCTTGAAGATTTGAGGAAGATTTAAGATCATTGATCAAACACATTTCATGGAGAAGAATCATGGAAGTCTTCATAAGTGTCTCCTATCAAAGCTATGAGAGATTTGTGAGAAAATATGAAGATATGATGGTTGTTAGATGTTAACGTATGGTTGTAACCACACGAGATAATGGCGGATCTAGGAGATATATGTGGATATAGGAGAGATTTGTGGATCTACATTTATGAATTAGTTATCTTAGTTTTTGTATAAATAGGAGTTCCTTCTCCTCTCAAATGTTTGTTAAGTTTGGGAGCTATGCTTCTGTTTCAATGCTAAGTTTTGGAATGCTAAGGATTGGTTATGTTTATGCTTGATGTTATGAATACTATTGATTTTAAACAAGTCTTTAATATGGTTGTGCTCTCATGATGAGATTTGGTATTTGATCAATAACTTCCTAAACTATCCACCACTCATGCACTTCTTGATGGCCACTTGATGAGTATGAGTGGATTTTAATGTTTCATTTTGTTTTCAAGATAAATTAGTTTCTTTTATGCTCATTTTTTTTATTTTAAGTCTTTTGATTAAATGAATTATTTACATTCTTTTATGCTCATTCCATTTATGTTCTTTTGTAGATCAAGCGCTTGAGTAAAACCAAAAACAACAAAAATGATTTACTTTATTTCTTTCATTTCATAGATTCATTACTTTTCAATTTTCTTGTTTTTAGATTCATAGATAATTGTGAATGATTCTAATTTGACAATGCACACATTAGTAATTTTTGTAGAAAATCATGTAGATTCACAAGCTAATGCAATTTGCTAAAGCAAGAGACAAGAATCTACTTATACCCTTTGCAACGGAAGCCCATAAACATCGAGCAAACAATAATCAATAGAAGAAGAGAATCAAACACACATAACACAATAAATATTCGGGGCTAGGTTACACTTTTTGGCGAGAGAGGGCGTGTTTGGGTGGAAAAAATGATGGCTTGATCAAGATGTTTGAGGGGTTACACAATGTAACCCGAGGTTAGCCAAGAGCTTGATCAAATAAGTTTTTTGAAATTTCCCACCAAAACAACCTAGGCATGGAATTAAAAAAAGTGGCTCGATCGAGCCTTAAAGCTAGATCACACTATAGGCTAGATTGAGCCTTTATTTAACCACAATAAGGGCTCAATAAAGGGTTTCTTAAACCCTCAATCGAGCTATTTTAATTTCAAAATCAAGTGCTCGATCGAGCCTTTTAAGTCCTAAAATCCATAATTTCAGCACCTCTTCTGCGAAATTTCCTGCAACACCATTTTGTACCCTAGTGGACTTAGGGCTAAATTTCTCCTTAGGTGGCGGATTTCATCACATTGGATTCATGAAGGAATTATTTATCCCATGTCATATGAGCTTGACAAATTTGAATTCATATGATATTTCTAATTTATTTTAAACATAATTCTTGAAATTCTTTTCAACTGTTTTAAAAGGGTTGAATAAAAAATCAATATCATAAAATATACACAACGATTTTTTTTCAAAAAATACCACTATCTTCGTTTACAAGTCTTCTTCAAAAGGGTAATTTTGGTTTTCCAATTTATTTAAATAGTTGAAAAAAAATTACATGTATGCAAAATGTAATTGAAATATTATTTTGCCAACTTTGAAAAATAATAAAAAATATACTTTGGCATAAAAAATTATTTAATATAAAATCTTATCACTTTCCATGTAAATCATTTTTTTTAATTACACATTTTAGACTAAGTTATGCTATGTGAACACAGATACCTCTTAAGATGTGTGAAATTTTGTAAGCATTTCATTGAATGGAAAATTGACATATTATACGCACTAAATATTTTTTCAAAAAATATCATCAGGACAACAACATAATTTTCCACAATTTGTCTTCTTACTCCGAATCAAAGTTCACAGTGCTTATATGAATTTTGAGGGCTTCAATTTGATAAAAGAGGAAAAACTTCAAATTTCATCAACACATTTCGCCCAAAAGTGTAACCGATCTTCATGCTTTCATCCACATACATGTAATATTTGTAATTAAAACATTCTAAAGTTTATCACACACTTTTCGATATAGAAATGCATATGGAAATACATACCATGTACACCATTTATAATGTTAAGTTGTTAGGAGTGTTATAAAATTAGTGGATAAAAGTTTGAGTCAATGTAAATTAGTCATAATTCAATGGATTATGAGAAAGGCTTTTACTATGTTCATAACCTAAAAACCACCTAATCCACCTAACCATTTACTCACCCTGCTAACCTAAATAACGACTAACCCACCTAATGCACTAAACCAAGTAAACTATCTAATCGAGTAGATTGATCCATGTAACCAAATGTTTATAACATAGCAATTATAGATTTCTAAAAGAGCTTTCAATAACATAGAGAATACCTAATTTTGAGATAACAAAAAACATGCTAAATTAAGAGTGAAGGAGTGACTTATAAAGGATGTTTCTTTATATAACAAAACCATAAAATATCACTATTTGAACCATATAAGTTAAATGGCTAATGAATGAGCTTAGGAAACCAATGCAATCAAGAGAAACAATTGTGTTAATAAGGTTGGATCGACAATAATTCAAATTTAAGGATTGGAAGTTAGCTAGGTAGCTAAAAATCCATTTAGTAATACAAATAATCATAAATCCTCATTTATATAATGCAAATAATGACACACACTTTTCATTATAGGCATTTATATAGAAATACATACCATATATACCATGTTTAATGTTAAGTTGTTATGGGTGTTGGAAAACTAGGGGATACAAATTTCAATCAATGTAAATTCCTCATCATTTACTGGAATAGAAGAGAGGATTTTAATATGCTAATAACCTAAGAACCATCTAATCCACCTAACCATTTACTCACCCTTCTAACCTAAATAACAACTAACCCACCTAATGCACTTAACCATGTAAACTATCTAACCTATCGAATAGATACATCTAACTAAGATGCTTAACATAAAAATTATAAAGTTCTAAAAGAGATTTTAAATAGTATATAGAATACCTAATTATGAGGTAAGAAAAAAAATACTAAAATTACTACAAAGAAGTAACATATAAGGGAGGTTTCTTTATACAACAAAACCCTAAAATATCACTATCCCAACCATATAATTTAAATGGATAATGAATGGTTCTTAGACACCAATGCAAGCAAGAAAAACACTTGTGACAATAGGGTTGGGTAGGCAAGAAATTAAAAGGAGGTTTCTTTATACAAAAAAACCCTAAAATATCAGTATTCCAATCATATAATTTAAATTAAAAATGAATGAGCTTAGGACATCAATGAAAGCAATAAAAACAATTGTGACAACATGGTTGGGTTGGCAAGAATTAAAATTTAAGTGTCAGAAATTAGCAAGGTTTCTAAATATCCATTTAATCGTACAAATAATCATAAATACTCATTTGTATAATGCAAGTAATTTAATAAATGTAATCACAACCTTCCATTAGATGTTGATGATGTAGAACATTGTTTTTTATTAAATTTTGAATATACATGTAACATTTGTAATCAAAACATTCTAAAATTTGACACTCTCGCATCACATTTGTAATTAAAACATTTTTAAATGTGACACACGCATTTCAATATAGACATGCCTATCGAAATACATACCATTTACACCATGTTTAATGTTAAGTTGTTAGGAGTGTTAGAAAATTTGTGGATAAGAGTTCGAGCCAATGTATACTACTTATAACTTAGTGGAATATAAGAGAGGCATTTAATATGCTCATAACCTAATAACCACCTAATCTGCCTAACCTTTTAACTCACCCTGCTAACATAAATAACAACTAACACACCTAATGCACTAAACCAAGTAAACTATCTAACCTATCCAATTGATCCATTTAACTAAAATGCTTATAACATAAAAATTCTAGAGTTCTAAAATATATTTCAATATTCTATAGAATACCTAATTGTGAGATAAAAAAGCAGATACTAAAATAAGAGCGAAAATAAATGAGGTTTATTTATACAACAAGACCATAAAATACCACTACACCAATATTTCAAGTTAAATGGGTAATGAATGGGCTTAGGACACCAATGCAAGCAATAAAAACAATTGTGATAATAAGGTTGTGTTGGGAAGAATTCAAATTTATGGGTTGGAAGTTAGCTAGGTGGCTAAAAATTTATTTAGTAATACAAATAATCATAAATCCTCATTTATATTATGCAAGTGATTTCATAAATTTAATCACATCCTTTCATTATACTTTGATGATATAGAACATTATATTTTTATTAAATCATGAACATACATGTAATATTTATAATTTAAACATTCTAAAATCTCCTTTTTTTTTTGACAATGGAATCAGCAACTGGGGCAACCTCACAACTCGCGTAACACGGGGTCGATTCTGGCCGCTACCACTATAACCCCTGGGAGACTGCGCCCGCCCCTCTCCACAGCTCCGGGTTAGTCCGAGGGATTTAAACTTGCGACCTTCAGTACGGAGCCCGCCTTTCTAACGAACTTCACCACAATGTGATTACAAACTCGCCTACCCCCGTGGGGCTAAAAATTCTAAAATCTCACTCTCACATCGTATTAGCAATTAAAACACTCTAAAATATGACACACACTTTTCAATACACACATGCCTGTAGAAATACATACCATGTACACCATCTCTAATTTTTATTTGTTACGAGTGTTAGAAAATCGGTGGATTAAATTTAGAGTTAATGTAAATTAGTCATAATTCAGTAGAATATAAGAGAGGATTAAATATGTTCATAACCTAATAACCACATAATACACCTAACTTGTTTGCTCACCCTGCTAACCTAAATAATAACTAACACACCTAATGCACTAAACCAAGTAAACTATATAACCTATCCAATTGATCCATCTAACGAAGATTCTTATAACATAAAAAATATAAATTTCTAAAACATATTTTCAATAGTTTAGAGAATATCTAATTATGAGGTAAGGAAAAGAGATACTAATATATGAGTGAAGAAATAACCCATATTAGGGATGTTTATTTATACAGAAAAACCATAAAATATTACTAGTCCAACCATATAAGTTAAATATCTAACTAATAGGTTTAGTACACTAATGCAAGCAAGAAAAATAATTGTGAAAACAAGGTTGGGATGGAAAGAATTCAAAGGGAGGTTTTTTTTATACAAAAAACCGTAAAATATCATTATCGCAACCATATAAGTTAAATCGATAATGAATGGGCTTAGGACATCAATATAAGCAAGAAAAAAATAGTGACAACAGGATTGGGTTTGCAAGAATTCAAACTTAAGGTTTAGAAGTCAGTTAGGTGGCTCAAAATCCATTTAATAGTACAAATAATCATAAATCCTCATTTGTTTAATGCAAGTAATTTAATAAACTGAATCACAACCTTTTATTAAACCTTGATGATGTAGAACATTATTTTTTATTAATTCTTGAACACACATGTAACATTCTTAATCAAAACATTCTAAACTTTGACACTCCCACGTCATATTGGGAATTAAAACATGTTCTAGAATATGACACACACTTTTCGATATAGACATGCCTATAGAAATGCGTACCATGTACACCATGTCTAATGTTAAGTTTTAGGGAGTGTTATAAAATTAGTGGATAAAATTTCAAGTCAATGTAAATTAGTGATAATTCAGGGGAATATAAGAGAGGATTTTAATATGTTCATGTTAAGCTAAGAATTATCTAATATGACTAACCATTTACACACCGTGATAATCTAAATAATAGTTAAACCATCTAATGCACTAAACCAAGTAGACTATCTAACCTATCCAATTGATCCATGTAACTAAAATTCTTATAACATAAAAATTATAGAGTTCTAAATGAGCTTTTCAATAGCTTAAAGAATACCTAATTATGAGATAAGAAAAAATATACTAAAATAAGAGCAAAGAAGTGAATTATAAAAGATGTTTCTTTATACAAAAAACCATAAAATATCACTATCCCAACCATATAAATTAAATGGCTAATGAATGGATTTTGGACACCAATGCAAGCAATAAAAATAATTGTCAATAAGGTTCGATTTGAGAGAATTCAAATTTAAGGGTTGGAAGTTAGGTAGGTGGCTAAAAATCCATTTAATATTACAAATAATCATAAATATCTATTTATATATTGCATGTAATTTAATAAATTTAATCACAACATTTCATTAAAACATGATAATGTAGAACATTCTTTTAATATAATCTTGAAACATACATGTAATAATTATAATTAAAACATTCTAAAATTTGACAATCTCACATCATATTTGTAATTACAACACTCTAAAATCTGACATGTACACATTTCGACATAGGCACGTTTATAGAAATACATACAATCTATGCAATGTATAATGTTAATTTGTTATGAGTGTTGGCAAATTAGTGGATAGAAGTTTGAGTTAATGTAAATTAGAAATAATTCAATGGAGTATAGGAGTGGAATTTAATATGTTCATAAGCTAACAACTACCTAATCCACCTAACCATTTACTCACCCCACTAACCTAAATAACAACTAACCCACCTAATGCACTGAACCAAGTAAATTATCTAAACTATCCAATTGATCCATCTATCTAGGATGCATATAGCATAAAACTTATAAGTTTTAAAAGAGGTTTTTAATAGTTTAGAGAATACCTATTATGACATAAGTAAAAGGATACTAAAATTATAGCGAAGAAGTAACCTATAAGGAGGGTTAATTTATACAAAAAAATCCTAAAATATCATTATCCCAACCATATAAGTTAAATGACTAATGAATGGGCTTAGGACACCAATTCAAGCAAGAAAACAAATTGCTGCAACAGGGTTAGGTTGGCAAGAATTCAAACAGATGTTTCTTTATATGACAAAACCCTAAAATATCATTATCCCAATAATATAAGTTAAATTGCTAATGAATGGGCTTAGGACATCAATTCAAGCAATAAAAATAATTGTGACAACATGGTTAGGTTAGCAAGGATTTAAATTTAAAGGTTAGAAGTTAGTTAGGTGGCTAAAAATCCATTTAATAGTACAAATAATCATAAATCCTCATTTGTATAATGCAAGTAATTTGATAAATTTATTCATAACATTTCATTAAACCCCGATGATGTAGAACATTATTTTTTATTAAATATTGAACATACATTTAACATTTGTAATTAAAATACTTTAAAATATTACAGTCTTACGCCATATTTGGAATTAAAACATTCTAAAATATGACACACAATTTTTGATATGGGGATGCCTATAGAAATACATATCATGTACACCATGTCTAGTGTTAAGTTGTAGGAGTGTTATAAAATTAGTGGATTAAAGATTAAGTCAATGTAAATTAGTCATAATTCATTAGAATTTAAGAGAGGCTTTTAATATGTTCATAACCTAACAACCACCTAATTTGCTTAACCATTTAGTAACCTAAATAACAACTAACCCACCTAATGCACTAAACCAAGTAAACTATCTAACCTATCCAACTGATCCATGTAACTAAAATGCTTATAACATAAGGGATAGAGTTATTAAAGAGATTTTCAATATTCTAGAGTATTCCTAATTATGAGATAAGGAAAAGGATACCAAAATAAGAGCGAAAGAATGAATTATAAAGGAGGTTTCTCTGTACAATAAAACCATAAAATATCACTTTCCCAACCATATGAGTTAAATGGATAATGAATAGGCTTAGGACACCAATGCAAGCAAGAAAAATAATTCGACAATAAGGTTGGGTTGCTAAGAATTCAAATTTAAGGGTTAGAAGTTAGCTAGGTGGTTAAAAATCCATTTTATAATACAAATAATCATAAATCTTCATTTATATAACGCAAGTAATTTAATAAATTTAATCACATCCTTTCATTAAATTGTGATGATTTAGAACATATTTTTATATTAAATATTGAACCTACAAGTAATATTTATAATTTAAACATTCTAAAATATAACACTTTCACATTATATTTGTAATTAAAACACTCTAATATTTCGCACACACTTTTCAATATTAACATTCCTATAGAAATACATACCATGTACACATGTCTAATGTTAAGTTGCTATGAGTTTTGGCAAATTAGTGGATAAAAGATTGAGTCAATGTAAATTAGTCATAATTCAATGGAATATAAGAGAGGATTTTAATATGTTCACTACCTAACAAACACCTAATCCACCTAACCATTTACTCACCCCGCTAACCTAAATAAAAGCTAACCCACCTAATGCACTAAAGCAAGTAAACTATCTAACATATCCAATTGATCCATCTAACTAAGATGCTTATAACATAAAAATCATAAAGTTCTAAACAATTTTTTTAATAGACAACAAAACCCTAAAATATCATTATCCCAACCATATAAGTTAAATAGCTAATGAATGGGCTTAGGTCATCAACATGAGCAAGAAAAAAATTTGTGACAAGAGTGTTGGGATGGAAAGAATTCAAATTTAAGGGTTGGATGTTAGTTAGGTGGATAACAATCCATTTAATAATACAAATAATCATAAATCCTCATTTGTACAATGCAAATAATTTTTAAAATTTAATCACAAAGTTTCATTAAACCTTGATGATGTAGAACATTGTTTTTATTAAATCTTGAACATATATGTAACATTTGTAATCAAAACATTCTAAAATATAACACTCTTAGATCACATTTGTAATTAAAACATTCTTCATTTGTATAATGCAAATAATTTAATAAATTTAATCACAACCTTTCATTAAACCTTAATGATATAAAACATTGTTTTTTATTAAATCTTAAATATACATATAACATTTATAATCAAAACATTCTAAAATCTCATACTCTCACATCATATTTGTAATTAAAGAATTCTAAAATTTTACACACTTTTCTATATAAACATGCTAATAGAAATGCATACCATGTACATCATGATGTTCATGTATAATATTAAGTTGTTATAAATATTAGTAAATTAGTGAATAAAAGTTTGAAACAATATAAATTCATCATACTTCAGTAGAATATAAAAGAGGCTTCTAATATGTTCATAACCTAACAACAACCAAAGCATTTTACATAACCTAAATAACAAGTAACCCACCTAATTCACTAAACCAAACAAACTATCTAACCTATCCAATTAATCCATGTAACTAACCCAATAACCTACAAAGCGTACAAACCCATTATAGATAACCTAACACTTAAACCTAATATATTGACCTAGCCTACCTAAACCACCCCACTTACCAACTTAGTTAACCAATTATCTAACTGATTAAGCTAACACAAGTAACGTATCTATTACAACTGCTATCCAATGTTTATTAATCAAATCATCCAAACAAAATTGGTTAAAGAGGAAAAATAAAATTAATAATAAAACCTTCAAGATCCCGCTGGGTCAGTTGAGTTCCCCGTATCGAACGCTCGTTTCATCCTAGTTGGCGAGAGAGAATCAGCTGCTCTTGAGAACGGCCACGGTCGATGCTTCGAAAACAGTGTTAATAATATATTTCTCCTGAATTTATTTACACACCAACATACAATTAACTCAAAGCAGTCGAGACGTTATTTATTTTTGACCACTGGCTTATTTCTTTTGGTACTCGTATATATCAACTCAAGGTGGATGTGGGGTTGCAGATTTTTTTTTTTTTTAAATCAACAGACAAGATTGGGTTTAATGCCAATATTCTTCGTCTGAGAAAAGCATCAATGGCTGTGATTTCATGAGTTTAATATAGTTAAATAAAAAATTAGCCACCACCTGCCCTAGATTCTTTGGAGATCTCCAAAATATCCATGTCCTCATTTTTCCGCGCTACCATCAAATGAAAACGATATTCATCCTGCTCGAAATTAGTATGTTCGGCTGCAAAAACTAATATTTCAAGAATCTAAATTGTAGCATTTCATTAGCTTGGGTTTTTATTTCGTGAATCTAAACAATGACATAACATACGTTGTAAGCATACAATGGAAAGAAGCATCCCAAATCTATTCGAATATTTGGACAAACTAGAAAAGAAATTAGGTTATCTGTAGTAGGTTGTCAATTCCTGTAATACTTTTAGGGTATTAGATTAAATTAATTTTATGAATATATGTGCGCGTTTCTCTATTTTATTCATTAATTATAAATAATAATTGAAATAAAACATTTACCCATCCTTTGATTGGTTCTATGGTGAAAGTTACATATTATTCTAAAAGTTACAGAGTAACGTGATTTTCTTTTGTTTTTGTTGTAACGTAATGGTTTTATAAGTTATGTTTTAGATATAGAATTGTTTATTTTAAAGACTATTTGTGGAACGAGAAACTCGATTATGAAAGTGTTATCTTCAGATTTGAGACAGGCCATGTAGCCAAAAATTGCCCAAAAGCTTCCCAGAAAAATTCTGCTAGAAAAAACAACCACAAATCTAAGGGCACACAAAGAACACTACATTGTCATCAAAGAAATCGGGCAAGAAAGAAATAACTCTCAAGACAAGCAGGGAGAAAGCCCCGCCCAACAAATCAACAGTTAAATCAACAGTTATGAGGATTCGAATACTGAACAAAATAAATCTTCATTTAACAACAAAGCAGATCTCCTAGACTAAACTTCTTCTCTTACTATCTTCAAAAGGATGAACACAATAGATAGCGAAGCTAAGACATCAATGTCTCAAGAACCAGAAGAGATGAGACATCAATGTCTCAAGAACCAGAAGAGATGAAGGGGATGCAAGATAAAGGAAGTTGGAAGACCGTAGAGAAAAAAAAGAAACCTACAACACCAATCTCGCCAAGAAAAACAAGGAGCCAAATAATTAAAAACTAAGAAAATTATAGGTCCGATAGACCAATTTGGTCTCAGTGAACGTTAAGCACCACCACCATTATCAATATGAAAATGTTATTATTTTTATAAAAAAGATAGTATGAAAATGTTACATCAATCAAGTTATTTTTGTTTATAAACTAACGTATTTGTTTAAAGTTTTTATAAATATTTTATATTTTATTGTCATAAGTTTAATTAAATAATGAGAATTTTAATTAAATGTTGAAAAATTTAAAAGTTGGAGTTTTGATGTTAATGAATTTTAGGTCGTATAAAAGTTTTAGTAAAGAAAGGAGCAAGATATATTCTTATTATTATCCTAAGTTATTTAAAAGTTGAGTATTGCAAATGAATAATATAAAAATAGAGAAGAAAATAAATTAAAGTTTCCAAATGAGTAATATATAAGAGAGAATAATAGAGAAAAAAAAGACTTACTAATAATAATTTATATGTTTTATGTCAAGAACAATGTTTTTTCAAGGAATAATATTTTGTTGATGATATTTTATGGTTTGATTTTGTAATGCCTCTAAATCTATGACTTAAAACTTTATGACTAAGATGTGTTAAATGTTAAGTTTTGGAAAGTTTTAATTTTGGGAACTTTATATCATGTATTTAATTTGAATGTTTGACATTAAATGTGATATGAATGTGTGTTAACTAGATATTACATGTTTTTAAAAATATAATGCATATTAATGAAAATGATAGTAGTCGGGGAAGGGAAATATGTTAAGACGTTGTTTGAAGAGTAACTAGCCTCATTCTAAAGAAAAATAAGTATTCAATTATTTACCCAAAAGAAAGGAAATAACAGAATTAGGATCTCAATTAGGATCTCCCGAGGGGGAGAAAAGGAAAAAAGAAAAATATCCCTCTCGTTGGTTGGAGAAAAATGTCAAAGGAGATAGAAAAATGCTACAATGAAAAGGTAACCGGCAAGAATAAAAATAAGAACAACAAGAGAGAAATTATGTTCCTCTTGTAATCTTGGGATTTTCACTGTGGGAGAAAAAGGAAGTTAATGCCTCTATACTAGTTTGAGAAATAAGCTAGTAAACAATTGCTGAGACACTGGTTTTGTTGAAAACTTGTCTCTTGCAAGAGGGAAACCTGAATAGACACTATTGAACTGGACCGAGGGATAGTGGCTCGGGGGTAGCTAAGAGAAGGAAATTAGCTTATGGTTGGGTGATCAAACAACCTTAGCATAACTTTTGTTAAACTTTGAGATAAGTACCTAGTGCTTGTGAGTAACTAATGGATTTTGTTAAATCTTTGTTAGTTAGTTAGCATGCATAGGAAAATAAATATTAATCATAACTTGTAAATATTAATCATACATTTATTCCATATATATTTTAATGAATTAAGTGTGTAGGGTATAAAATGTTGTTGTGACTCATGTACAAAGTTTACATGGTTAGGCACAATAATGGGACTAAATATGACTCAAAAGCAGGAGTGACATATTAAAAGAAAAAATTAATCCATTTCATTTGTGAAAAGATTTATGTACCAACTGCTACCCTTGTGACTGTGGCATTGTGGTTACAAAATAAATTTATGGTTTTTCTTGTTCTCTATAGGGTTAGTTTTTAATTGGGTAGGAAAATCCTCAGAAGAGAAGCCCCTTTCTGCTTAGGATTAGTACCAAACTAGTCAGTGCATAAGCTTGGCAGATCACTACAATGTCAGGGAGGTTAGGCTAGTTTGTAAAAAAAAAAAGGAAAACAAACTATTCTAACATCTTTATTGAAACTGTAGAGAAAAAAAAGAATTAACTAGCAGTGAAATGATAAATACAGGAATTCTGAAAAACATTCTATCCATAAGAATAACGGTACTATAATCCATTGTATAAGAATAAATATACAATAATATAATCAACCCAAAAACACGAAAGTGCAAAATACAAAAGCTAAAATTTGATAGAGCATGAAAGTTCATATTCTTTTATTGCATAAAAATAACAATTTTGTACACTTCATAAGAATCATAAAACTGAACACAACCATTCAGAGTTATACTTTTTATATGTATACAAAAAAAACAATTAACAAAAATTTCTTAGGGTCTGTACCCAAGGATAAAAAAAATATACAATATATCAAGTGAATGGTTTCATCAAGCGAAACCTGAGAGGAGGAGGTCGTAGTTGGGTTTGTTTCTATAATACTCACATGTGCCCTTAGAGGTCGAAACCTAGGGTTTCAACACCATGAGGGTTTAAAAAAATTGATTCCCTCTATGGAGACTACCATAAATGGTGACTAAAAATATGAACCTGGACCCTGGACCAAAAAAACCAATTAGTCGAGTGACTTTCTCTTCAAGGCCGAAGAAGTAAAAATATTTATAATTAAAAAGGAGGGATTAACACTTGGAGAATACACATTTAGAATCGTGTTGAGGGTACTGGACTCGCCAACATGTAAGGGGATCTCCCAGGTAAGAAGTCCCAGTTAGACCTTAAACCGTTTGGTGTAGGAGTCCCAACAGTGGCTCGTACGGTAATGACTTGACTGCGATTTCACACAGAGGCAAGTAAGATGTCTCCGTTGGTAGCAAGGGTGTGATAGTTATAGCAAGCCAAGGAAGGTGCATGAGAGGTTCAAACACATGGGGGTTGGGATGAGCGCACCCCTTGGAAACCTGTGATAACACGGAGTTAAGAAGGGAACACACTAGCAAAGACGCATCACAACATGGAAGGAAAGTTAGCTAGCATTCCAAAGTGATGGTTAAACCAACAACACGTTTCAAAAATATTCATACATACATACAAAGAAAAGTCCATACATGCATGTGTAAGAAAACAAATACATATATTATTTAGAGTAAACCAGATAGCATAGAATACAATACAACATATGCATGAAACATGTTGACTTTGTTATATTAATAAGTGTGATTTCTAGTCATACAATACATCCATGTCTAACCACTAGTTCTGATAGTAGAATGTTACAACCACAACCACTTTCTCCTCCAAAGAGATATACTAGTTCTGCGCAGTGGAGAAGCCAAGGCTCGTTACAATACTGTCCAAGCTCTCTCTAAGATGGTCCTACCAGAAGCTTGGCTGGCCAAAAGCCTTTACAATGAGTTATGAGGTTCTATTTATAACAAAGGGTGGGCTGACCCTTGACATTCCCCTTTGTGACAGTTCATCTACCATCATGACTCTTCATCTACTTTATGACTATTACATCCAACTATCGACACTTGAAATTCCACATGACAAGACGTTACATTACAATACACATGTGCCCATGTGAGACAAAATGGCTTGAGCAAGCCATACAAGACATCACTAAAACTCGGTCCATTGTGATGAGACAAACTCTTTGACATGCTTGTGATGGTGAAGGTGGTGATCTAATTCCAAGCTTGGTCATCTGTGATGGTGTGCACATGCTCCATGGTGACATCTTGCTAAAGCGAACTCTTTCCTTTGTTGCATCCCGATGCATTGGTGTGACTCCTCCATCCAACTCGTCTGCTAACATGTGCATGGTCTTCTTTGGTGCGACAGAACCGGCAACACACTGATGCATAATGTATGTGCTGATCTTCCAGTGTGTGATGGTGGTAATCCGCATCAACTATCAACTGCATGTTCAGTTCCAGTAGGACTTGCATCTTGTCTTCACCTCGGTGAGTGTGCCAAATGGGTTAGATCGCATGCGTGCGCACAATGACATGCATGCTACTAAATTCCCTTGCAAGTGATCAATAACACTACTGACCATGTTTGCACTGTGCCAGCTACTGGGTTGGATCTATAACTTGTACGGGTGCAGTTTCATCTATGAGTGCATGTTGCACCCCCATTGTATCTTTTCCTAATGTAACTCATCCTCTCGTCTATGCAACTCCTGTTCTTCCTTGAGTTGCTTCTTCAACACATGGAATTGATTCTCTATTTCATTCTCTACCTTCGCGCGATCTTCATGTCGCGCCGTCACCTCATAGCCTGAGTCTCCAAAGTTACTTTCATCACAAGTGGATTTTCTTGAGCTTGGAACTTTATTCTGCCTCTGTGTTGTCAGCAAACTTCCTCTTGCATTCATTGCATACCGTATGTTGTCTTCAGCTGCTTTTGATGGTGCTGCTGTCGTCATATCTTGATGCCCTTTTCTACGAGCAACTCGATTTCTTCGTGGGTAGGCAAGTTCATAGACACTTGATTGATTGCATTCCCAAGTATGCTCTGAACGGTGTCTTTGACTCTGCTCTCTTGGCATTGTACTTGTGCTGCTGAGAGGCAGATGAACACCTGAGATACTTGGAGACATGGAAACAATCATGGAAATCAATCTACCAGTCGAAAACCAAAACGAACTTGACAACTGACTTGCAACATACCTGTGTGATTGATCATGAAGGTTGTGCAATTTCCACAGGGAGGTCGGGAGACTGACTGCCAAAACTACGCAAGGCACAGTTCGGGCAGTTAGTAGGCTGACTGACTTCTGGAACTGCGTAATGCACAGTCCATGCTAGCCTGCTAAGGACTGAAACTGTGCAATGCGCAATTTTAGTCAGCAGTGACATGCAACCAAAAAAAATCATTGCGTAGTTTCTGGGGCCAAGAGGACACTGCCTCCAAGAATTGCGCAATGCGTACATGGAGGTCAGTGATTGGCCAGACTTGCGCAATTTCTGGAGGGAAGGCAGAGCCTTTGCTTAGAGAAATACGTAGTGCTAGCCAGGTAAGGCAGCGCAGTCCGGCCGACGGGTCACTGAAAACATGAGAAGTGTGAATGCATGATGAGATGAGTGCTAACAAGAGTGAATGATCATTCATACAAACAAAAATCACAAGATTCAAAAAATGGGAAAGCATGCATGTGTGTGAAGTGATTCGCCACAATGACGATTGTTCATGCAAAACAATGTCATGCATGCGATAACAGTGAGATGCGAGCGAAAATTGAAACGATGCTAGTACAAGCTAGTATGTATCAAAACGATAGAAACTGCTCACTGAAGTCAAGCAGATAACATTCATACAAAGTGAAACACAAAAGGCGTCGGAAACATAGTGCGAGACATGAACAGCCGGCTTACCCGAAGACAACTGAGCTGAATGTGCCAACGAATCTTAGATACAATGTGGGATGTTAGAGCTATGAGTTTGATGCAAGGAAAGAGCTCTGCAATGCTCCGTTCATGAGTTTTGATAAAATCAAAGATGTGACACGCATGCCACAAATCTAGGAAGAGCGACACTTGGTGGGAGGTTTCTAAAATGATCCATGCATGCAAGCTCCTGCTGCTAAAAGTAGATCCCTGAATCAAGGGATGTCTTTGCATGATGCCTTGGGAGGAGCAGCCCATGCACGCAAATCAATTTTTCTCTATCCTGGAGGGAAATGATCAACTCAACTGCATGTGCAATAGCCTGCTCAGCTGGGAGGAAAAAATGTGCATTTCTAGGGGGGGGCGCTGGGCTGGCTGCCCAGAGGGATTGCACAATTTTTGTGCAGAGCAGTTGACTGCTACCCAGGATTGTGCAATTTCTGGGTTGAGCAATCTTGCTAGGAATAATTGCGCAATTTTTCTAGTGAACAGTGACTGGAAAATTTGCCCAATTCTGGAGCCCAACAGGCTGCCAAACATAATTGCGCAATTTCTGGAGGGAAGGATGTTTTCCCTCTAGAATTGTACAATTTCTTGAGGGAGTTGCTCAGCTTGCAGCTGGACTAAGTTTGGAGAATGAGCTCGTGAGGGGAATGCAACAAGCTCTCATGGACAGGTTGTCATTCTGCAAGGAAACTAATAAAGCTTATGTACTTGACGAAGCAAGACATGCTACTGTGAAAGGTTGGTAGGGAGGCTCCAAAACAAAGCTAAGGCAAAATTTTGGAGGGTGGTTGTATCCGCTACAACACTTGGCAACACACTGGTATAACTCCAGCTCTTTGAATGGACCTTGTTCATGAAAAGCAAGGCTAACACCTCCGGAAGTATTGCTCAGTTCTTAGTTCGCCTTGGTTTCCACACTTGCTTGATTATAAGATGTAGCATCTGCCAAGCCCTTGGTCAGTCAACACACATTCCAAGCCAAGCCAACACAGTTGTTTCGATTGGGGTTGAGGAGTATATATTGCATAAGCAGTATGGTAGTCAGAGTCTTAGTTTCATCTCTGGTGTTGCTCTCCTTCTAGCAGGCCTGGATAGTACCCTGGCGGAATCACAAAGGAACACAAGCATGGCTCCGTTGCCAGCGGGCCTGGTCAATACCCCGGAGGAGTTACTTGCATCACCTCTCTACGAAGGAATTATTTCTCTTATTTCACCTTATTCATTTTTCATTTTTCTCAAACATTTTTCACTTTTTTATTTTTCCATTTTCATAACTGTGCATAACACTTATTCATTTCAGAGGCGGAAGAGGGATCCCGACTTATTGAGAGAAGAATAGGTTGTTCCTTCAGAGAAGTAGCTTATGTATACCACTGACGTGCTTGTTAAGATTTTCCCCCTCACCTTACTCTACTTGATTGAGTTGACAAGGATTAACCCAAAAAAAACCGACTAGAGTAGGTGATACTAGTTAGCGCACAAGCATTATGTTTTTACCAAGGTTCACTTTGAACAATACATAATTTCCATCGACATATCATGGACTAAAAGTAACAAGTTCTTCATACAGAGGCATGATGACAGATAATCAAGTAATCATAGATGCACAAGGCCTCTTGTACTTTACCCACCTTATTCCAAGGGTCATACATGGTTTCATGCGAAGCTAACCTACGAGTGCAAACCAAGAAAACAAACAAAAAACAAAGCAGAAGTAGAAATAAATGTGAAAGCAAATTGATTAAGCAAACAAGAAAGAAAGAAAACAAATACACAAGGAAAGAAGCAAACATGCATGTAAGAAAACAACTCAAAATCAAACACTACTCCTACTCCTAAGCTAACAATGCATGGGCCTAATTACGTGAAGTGATATTTCCAATGCAACAACCAGTGCATTGGTCGACCCATGTTGGTGAAAGCATGGTTCGCGAACAAGACATCTATGTGAACCAACAAACAAGAAAGATAAAACAAAGAAGACAAACACACTTCGAGCTTACAAGCATCCATAGAACAAAAATGAGTGAAATCGAATGACATGCACTTCCATGGTGTTGTGCTACACTACGTGTAGATGGCGAGTGTATGAATTCTCTTGACTGTGACATGTAAGCAAACGTGAGAAAGGTATACCACTTACGTTGTGCATGTGTGCTTGTTGTGTAATATTCCTCCAATGCATGAGCAGTGGGATCATGTAGTTTGAGTGGAGGAAGCGAAATCTACATGTTTGGTTGATCTTCAATGCAAAGCAAAGAGTGATGAGGAGCCTTGAGTGTTTCAACAGTTTCCTAACCAGAAGTGAAAGCAACCTCAGGACAGCGAGGGCTTGACATAACCATCAGCTCGGGATGAAGTGCCTCGACAGTCTATGGGGTTTCAACTTCTTTGACAGATAGATCATCATAGACTAGTGTCTTAGATAGATTTAACAACGATTGAATCAACATCATCATCAGATGATGAATTGGACAGATCACAACAACCAAGATCAGAAAACTCAGGATGTTTGTCGACATGCTCATGATTTGATGAATCGTGTAGAGGGGTAGATGAAAACCAAAGATGTTCACCTTCTGTGTTTTCCAAAATGACAGATGAGAGATTGGATGGATTTTCGGAGGAATATGTGTCCTCTCCGCACTGTAATGATAGACTAACATTTGACGTGTCATCAGAAGCAGAAACATCCAGAAATGGGTTTTCATAAGGGAAATCAATAGTGGAAGAGTCACAAGGGATGTCAAGATAAAGCGGATGAGGCGCGACTAGAAGGGAGTCATCTGCAAGTTCTTCTTTAGATTCCTACACAAACTCATCATGAATGATGGCGCAGGTTGGCTGCATAACACCAACTCCGTCGACAACTTGATCCTCGTTCACAGTAGGTTTGGAGTCTGGAATGGAAGAACACAAGATAGAACAATCTGAAGGATCAACAAAACTCGAGGATGGAGGTTGAGGGAACGACTCCACGTGACAACCAAAAGGCTTGCAAGCCAAATCTACACAAATATCAAGAGTAGGTGGGGTGGGAGGATGTGATAGTTCAATAGATGTGTGTGCATGATCTCCCACATCACTCCAAAGTGGAGCTGTTTGATGAGGTGAAGGTAGAAAATCACTTGTGACAGCAACTGTGCCTGCCTGTGATTCCGTAGCTCCATCACCGAAGTGTGCTGAGTGGAGTTCGGATATGTGAAGAAGATACTCAAATATTCCATAAAGAAATTCTCAATCGATTTAATCTTCGGGAAATCGGTATGCAAGATTACAAAAGCGTGTGTAAAACTGATCAACGGATTCGTCGGGTGCTTTTCGTAATTTTAGAATTTCTTGATTGAGTGCTTTATGGTTAAAGTGATTGAAAGCACGGTCTATCTCAGTGACCAGATGAGCAAGAGAATGAATAGATTTTTTGGGTAGCGTGGCACACTAGTGCATGGGGTGTCCTCAAAGCGTGTAGACAAACAACATGCAAGTCATGTATTCTTCTAAGATTCCATGTCTTTCGCATGAGCCTACAATGCTGACCATGTGCCTAACCAAGGCTACATGGCCTCCACCAGTGTATGTTTTGTGACAAGTTATCCGAGATATTTTTCGAGATAATGAAGTCATTTCCATAAGACATACCCTCCGGAAGAGAAACTATGTAGTTAGTCATGATATCTATCCAGAGATTCAAAACATATGTGAGGACTCAACTTGACATCTGGCCCTCCTTCTAGTGCCAAAATGTTGACGATGCTAGACCCGCCAACATGTAAGGGGATCTCCCCTGTAAGAATTCCCAATTAGACCTCATACCATTTGGTATAGGAGTCCCAGCAGTGGGTCGTACAATAATGCCTTGACCGTGATTTCGCGTAGAGGCAAGTATGATTTCTCTATTGGTAGCAAGGGTGTGACAGCTATAGCAAGCCAAGGAAGGTTCATGAGAGGTTCAAACACACGGGAGTTGAGATGAGTGCGCCCCTTGGAAACCTGTGATAGCACAGAGTTAAGAAGGGAACACACGAGCAAAGATGCATCACAACATTGAAGGAAAGTTAGCTAGAATTCCAAAGCGATGGTTAAACCAACAACATGTTTAAAAAAGATTCATACATACATACATAGAAAAGTCCATACATGCATGCGTAAGCAAACAAATACATATATCATTTAGAGTAAACCAAATAGCATATAATACAATACAACATATGCATGAAACATGCTCGCTCTGTTATATTAATAAGTGTAAGTTCTAGTCATACAATACTTCCATGTCTAATCACTAGTTCCGACAACAGAACGTTACAACCACAACCGCCTGCTCCTCCAAAGAGATATACTAGCTCTGCGCAGTGGAGAAGCCAAGGCTCTTTACAATACTATCCAAGCTCTCTCTAAGATAGTCCTATCAGAAGTTTGGCTGAAAAAAAGACTTTACAATGAGTTATGAGGTTCTATTTATAGCAAAGGGTGGGGTGACCCTTGACATTCACCTTTGTGACAGTTCATCTACCCTCTTGACTCTTCATCTACTCTATGATTGTTACATCCAACTATCGACACTTGAACTTCCACTTGACAAGATATTACATTACAATGCACATGTGCCCCTGTGAAACAAAATGGCTTGAGCAAGCCATGCAAGACATCACTTACACTCAGTCCATTGTGATGAGACCAACTCTTTGACATGCTTGTGATGGTGAAGGTGGTGAGATGATGCCAAGCTTTGTCGTGCATGATGGTGTGCATGCGCTCCTTGGTGACATATTTCTGACGTGAACTCTTGCCTTCGTTTCATCCTAGTGCATTGGTGTGGCTTCTCCATCCAACTCGTCTGCTAACATGCACATGGTCTTCTTGGGTGCGACCGAACCAACAACACACTAATGAATAGTGTCCATGCTGATCTTCCAGTGTGTGATGGTGGTTGTGCACATCAACTGTCAACTGCATGTTCAACTCCAGTCAGACTTGCTTCTTGTCTTTGCCTCGATGAGTGTGCCAAATGGGTTATATCGCATACGTGTGTGCAATGACATGCATGCTATTGAATTCCCTTGCATGCGGTCAACAACACTGCTCACCATGTTTGCTCCATGCTAGCTGCTGGGATGGATGTATAACTTGTACGGGCGTAGTTTTGATCTATGAATGCATGTTGTGCCCCTTGTTGTACCTGTTCCTACTGCAACTCATCCTCTCATCTATGCAACTCATGTTCTTCCTTGTGTTGCTGCTTCAGTACATGCAACTCCTTCTTTCTTTCGTTCTCTACCTTCGCGCGGTCTTCATGTCGTGCTGTCACCTCATAGCCTGAGTCTCCAAAGTTTCTTTCATCGCAAGTGGATATTCTTGAGCTTGCAACTTTTTCCTGCCTCTATGTTGTCAACAAACTTCCTCTTGTGTTCGTTGTATCGGTATGTAACCTTCAGCTGCTGTTGATGGTGCTACTTGTTGTGATGTTTCTGCAGTCATATCTTGATGCCCTTTTCTACAAACAACTCGATGTCTTTGTGGGTAGGCAATTTCATAGACACTTGATCGACTGCATCCCCAAGTGTACTCTGAATGGCGTCTTTGACTCTGCTCTCCCAGAAACCATTTTACCTGTGCTGCTGAGAGATAGATGAACACCAGCGATACCTGGAGACATGAAAACACTCATGGAAAGAAATATTTTAGCTGAAAACCAAAATGAACTTGACAACTAACTTGCAACTTACCTATGTGACCGATCATTAAGGTTGCACAATTTCCACCTGGAGGTCGGGAGACTTACTGCCAAAACTACGCAAGGCACAGTCTAGGAGGTTGGGAGACTGACAGCCAAAACTGCGCAAGGCATAGTATGGGTTGTCAGTAGGCTGGATGACTTCTAGAACTGCGCAATTCATAGTCCATCCTGGCCTGCTGAGGACTAAAACTACGCAATGCACAATTTTAGTCAGTAGTGACATGCAACCAGCAAACTACATTACGCAGTTTCTGGGGCCAACGGGACACTGCCTCCAAGGATTGCACACCGCATGCCTAGAGGTCAGTGCCTGGCTAGACATGCGTAATTTTTGGAGGGAAGGCAAAGCCTTCACTTCCTGAAATGGGCAGTGCTAGCCGAGCAAGGCACGGTCCAGGCCAAGGCAGCCCAGTCCGGCTAACAGGCGATTGAAAACATGAGAAGCATGAATGCATGATGAGATGAGTGTGAACAAGAGTGAATGATCATTCATGCAAACAACAAGAATAGGATTTAGAAAACGGAAAAAACATGCATGTGTTTGAAGCGATTCTCCGCAATGGAAACCGTTCGTGCAAAACAGTGTCATGCATGCGACAGTAGTGAGATGCAAGAGAAAACTGAAACGGTGCTAGTACAAGCTAGTATGTATCAAAACGACAACAAGTGCTCACTTAAATCAATAAGACACCATTCATACGAAGTGAAACACAAAAATCGCCATAAGCACAACGCGGGACATGAACATCAGGCTTACCCCATGACAACTGAGTTGAATGTCCCAGTGACTCCTAGATGGAATATGGGATGTCAAAGCTATGAGGTCAATGCAAGGAAAGAACTATGTAGCATCCGGTTCATGAGTTTTAACCAAATCGAAGATTTGATGCGCATGCCACAAATCTAAGAATAACGACACTTGGTGGGAGGTTTCTGAAATGATCCTTGCATGCAACCTCCTGCTACTAAAATCAGATCCCTGAATCAAGGGATTCCTTTACACGCTTCCTTGGGAGGAGCAGCCCATGCATGAAAATCATCTTTGCTCGGTCTCGGAGGGAACTGATCAACTCAACTGCACATGTAATAGTCTGCTCAGCTGGGAGGAAAAAATGCACAATTCTGGGAGTGAGTTGGGCTAGCTGCCCAAATGGATTGCGCAATTTCTAGGCAAAGTTGCTACCTGCTGCCCAGGATTGCTCAATTTCTGAGCTGAGTAGTCCTACTGTGACTGTTATAGGTCTATTTGGGCACATCACTCCTGACATTCAGATCAATCCAATTAGGGCTCATCAAACCCCAATTCAGTTGTTACATGCCCTAGACAAGTCATCACATTGAATCCTTCCATCCATGGAAGTTTCCCAACCTGAAACCTTGCTGAAATTCCTCCTTGGGACACCAACGTAGCCTTGGTTAGGGGTAACTACATTGCATAGCAGGTAGGCCCATTCAGGCCTGCACTTCAGTGCTCTTAGGCCCACTTACACCAGCACTGGGCGAGAATGAGCGAAATTTGCATAGGGTTTTGGGAATATTCCTTGATTCTAGATCATTCTAGAAGGATCCCAGCTCTTATCCCATCTTATGAGCTCGAATTTGGAAAGGCTATGGATAAATTAACCTCTTATCCTCTCATCCCTTGCTCCATGGAATCTAACTCCAATTTTGGAAGGCCATTCAATATCCAATTTATGGCATAACGACCTCCATTTCCTTATAAATTGACCACTCATCATAGTCATCAAGGGGCTAGAATTTGAAGATTGTAGAAAAATACCGTTGGTTTGAGATTTGAGTTCAGGTCAAGTAATTTTATGCTGCCAGATTGGTGTGATTTTGGTGTGATGAGGGTTGGACTGACGCTGGATGAGTGACATGGGATCAAACCGCACTGGGTGAAACTCTTCCTTCTACATTAATAAAGTTGTTTATTCCTTTTCTCATATTCTTGTTCATATCTATGATGATTATGTGTTTCAATATTTTTGAGAATATTTTTCGGCAGAAATCACATTATAACACTTTTGTTGATGCATTTCGAACCAACGAGTGTGGTTCATCGTCAGGACAAGTTGAAGAATCAGATCATGGTTGCATGTTAAATAGGGAGAGCAGATCTTCTAACTGCTATATTTGACTAGGAAACGACTATATTGGACTGGGAAATTTGACTGAGAAACAACTAAATTTGACCGGCCTGACTGAATTGACCGAGAGAAAGGGACAGGAAAAGTTATTTTTGTTATAATTATTACCAAAATTATTGTTATATTTATTACCAATATTTGAATAAAGGTAAAGTTTGTATTTAAAACTTAAGAGAATGAATCAATTAGTTATTACTAGGCCTTTTCTCCAATTATAATCATATAAACAAAAGGTTAGTTAAATTACTATGAAAGCTAGTTTTTGCTATATATATTACCAAAAATTGTAATCACTAAAACAAACATTAATCATTAATAACCTTATAAATTACTAATATGGAATACTAATTAAATATATATGTATAATATGAATTAGCTATATATCAAAAACCTTAAATCATTAATATAATATGGAATCATATATATATATATATATATATATATATATATATATATATATATATATATATATATAAATGATAAGATTTTTGTTTAGACAAAAAATAAGACAATAACCAGAGGTAGGACTGAGATCTGAAGATGACCTTCGCAGCGAGCTCTTCCTGTGCCGGAAATGGAATCCACGACTGTGCAATCGTTGGAGGCGGTGTGGCAGGGACGGCCATAGCCTCTGGCCTCTACAGGTTCGGCTTCAAGCATGCGATGATGGAGCTCCCGGAACCCCTTCGCCTAGTCGGTACAGACGCGTTTATGTGGCCCAATGCCAGGGAAGCACCCGACGTCCCTGGCATAGCAGACATGATTGAAGGGCTAATCATATCAAAGGCAAAACGGAAGGAGAAGCCCGGGAAACTGAATGAGGACAAAGATCGGCAGACAATTTTCGTTTTAGGGCTCAGAACCCATTTCGGGGGCGGAGAATCGTCAGGGTTTGGCCCGATTGATGCCGGCCATGATAGCCGGCTACTCATCAGGCTAATCTCTCTACTGCCGCCATTTGCATGCAAAGATGGGGGACTACAGGTAGCAGATCTAATCCATCTCACATCTACATGGCCCAAATTCTACAGATCCAGACCAGATCTAACTGATCTGAGAAAGCTTCATGATTACCCAGAATCCAGGCAGAAGATCGGCGGGAATAGGCATTGATTGAGCAGAGGGTACACAGATCCTGCTATACAAAAGGTAGATCGACCCGATAAGAGGCAAGACCTGGAAGAATGCACACAGCCAGACCATCTGGAAACCAGCAGCGACACCGGTTCAGGCAGAGCTCAGTCAAAACGCAGACAACAGGTAACCAAAAATTGATTTCAGATTTTTATTAAAACCCCTGAGAAGAAATCTGTTTTAGTATGGGTACATGCAGAAAGCTCTATTTCGCAGCTAAAGCAGCAAATTTAGGCATTGACTGGCTACCCTGGCCAGATCCAACATTTAGTCAGTGGGAGGTGGTCCCTCCAGGACAACAGAACCCTGGGAAGCTACGAGATTAGTCCAGGAGAAACCATTGTTTTGAACCTCAGGCTGAGAGGAGGGGCCCCATCTCAGGGACAACCAAGCAGTTCAGGAAGGGACAAGGGGAAAACAGCACCCCAGCACAAACGTAAGGGAGTTTCATCCTATAAAAACATTCTCCAAGGCAACAGAGAACCAGGATCCCCCCCAGATCAAGGTGGATATACTCCCCGGCCTTACATAGTAGACCAGCTAGGACAAACTCCAGCCTTTAATATAGAATCCACAGGGCTTGATGATTATGTTAAATCTTATGAAACGCAAGCTCTAATATGTCACTTCAACAGCTTCTGGCCAAAACCAACGGATCTATTCCATTTGATTTTTACCACTTGGACCATGGAATGTGACATCCATCTATGCTCCAAAGGGTTTTTCATAGTTAGATTTGCATCCAAGGAGGTCAGAGATACTATCATCAGTGCTGGGGCTTGGTTCTGGGGAACGACGGGGCTATTCATGACCCCATGGTTTAAAGATTTTGATCCAAACAAAATGATTGTATCTAAAGTGCCGGTTTGGGTTCGTTTACATAACCTTCCCCTTCACTTTTGGAGTGAACGAGTCTTGGAAGGAGTTGGGAACAACATAGGGAAATACATCAAAACAGATCTGGAAAGGATTGATGAAAGGATCTTCACCTTTGCACGCATTTGTGTGGAAGTAGATCTAAGTAAACGGCTGCCAGACAACATAAGGCTGATCTACAACCAACAAAATTGGCTGCAAGTATTAGCCTATGAAAA
Source organism: Pinus tabuliformis (assembly GCA_031772625.1). NCBI lineage: Eukaryota > Viridiplantae > Streptophyta > Pinopsida > Pinales > Pinaceae > Pinus > Pinus tabuliformis. The sequence goes on along the minus strand of CM062816.1, from coordinate 450,117,051 downwards.
TACTGCTTTCAGATGCAGGCTTTGGAGACAAACAGGACACCTGCAAAGCACTTGCACAGAAGCCAAGAAAGTAAACAATAAAAGAAAGCAGAAAGGGAAGCAGAGGAAAGGATGGCAATTCTCCCCCCCTATCTCAGAGGATGAAGAATCAGAAGCAGAAGAGGATGATACCCCCACAGAGAATGCTGACGCACCCCAAGCAATGGGAACCCAGAAGGAAAATACATCAGAAAACAAGACTCCACAGTTCTACCAAAATCAGGCAGAGAAGACAAATGAGGATCAGAGCATGGGAGGGATTAAACGAACTCATCAATCAGATACTTCAGATTCAGACAAGGAATTAGGTCCGTAGAGAGCAGAAACACAGTTAGTCATAGCTTCGATCGAGCCTACTCAAGGAGAGTGGTGCAAGGTCGAAAAGAAAAAGGGAAGGAAAACCTGAAGATCCGAAATTTAGTTTCCCTTGCTCCTCCTTTCTTCCCTTTCTTTCTCTTCTTCTTCTTTTTTCATTTTCTTTTCATTTCTTGCACGCTAGTTGTGTATCGTTGCGAAGGGTGCGAAAGCACTTGAGCCCAATGGGCAGCTTAAGGAAATGCTCAATGCATCTGCAATTGTAAATTTTCATTTTTTAATAAAAGGTTACAGATTTTTCCACTGGAAAATATATATATATATATATACCGAATTAAATATAAATATATAAATAGTTAATTAGTTATTATGCAAGCTAGTCTCTTGTAATATTATTATCATGAACATAAATTGTAGGAATTAATTCATAAGACCCTAACCTCTTAATAGACCTATCTAAAATAGAAACATGAATCAATGATATATATATATATATATATATCCTAGAGGTTTATTAAACCTAATAAGTTAAATAAAGGACCAATAATTAAGATTAAGGAATCTAAAAGAATTTAGACGAGGAAAAATCCTTAAAATCCTTGAAGAAGAATAAGGATGGTTAATTCATTTAAAGTTAAGGGGGAAAATTACTTGTTAAAATCAATGATTGGGAACATAAGGAATATTCATAATTCATTTATTCATACAATAAGGTTAATGAAAAGGATTATTCAACTGGAGGGAGTGAAAGAAACTAAAACTAGAGAGACGAAAGGGCAAAAAAGGAAAATGATCGATCAAGGTGAGGAAGGGGAAAAACAAGGAAGAACTCAAGATGAGGACAGGGGGGGGGGGGGGGGGGGCAGGGGGGGAAGTGGCTAGGAGGAGAGGGCAGGGATCCAACAACTACTAATTTTCCTGTCGTCATCTCTATTGAGGTTGCTCGGCCATTTTTCAATTTCTATGGCTTCCCTAAATTTTCGGTGATGGAAATGCGCCACCTTGGCAATAACATGGGTCTCCTCAATGCATACATTGTGCTTAGTCTTCTCCGCATGTTTTTCCAGGGTAGAAGACTGGGTCCTCCTATGTTTTATGTTGGCTAAGTGCTCATTAATCCTTTGATTAATAGATCGACTAGTCTCACCAACATATGGGATCCCACAGGAACATGGAATAACATAGACACCTTTCATGTCCTTGGGGTCAACCGCGTCTTTTATCGATATAAGGGAGATGTGGATGAAAGGGAGATGAACCCTTGAGACTCGCTCTTTAGGGTCTTTCATGACCAAATAATTCTTGTTGGTTTTGAGGAAATCTTTCTGATTGAGGTGCCTACTATAACCATTATTAGCAAAAACATTAAGGAGATGAGCCTTCTCTTTATTGAGGATATTTTCATCAGAGATCCTTAGCGCATGAGTAGCTAGCGTGTTGAGAACACCCAATTTTTGAGCGGGGAAATGATGCGAGCTGGCATGAAGATACTGCTCAGTATGAGTTTTTTTCTGAAACACTTGGTGGGAGACAAAACTATCATCATTCCTTGAAATGAGAACATCAAGGAAGGGCAGGTGCCCATCAACTTCTTTCTGCATAGTGAACTTTATGGAGGAGGATTAATTGTTGAGATGATTGAAGAAAAGATCCAACTCTTCTTTGCCATGGGACCAGATGACACTCGTGTCATCCACAAATCTCTGCCAAAGCATGGGAAGGACACGGGCTAAGGCCAATGCCTTGGATTCAAAATATTCCATAAAAAAATTATCAACCACTGGGGACAGGGGAGCCCATTTCAACGCCACAGGTCTGCTCGAAGAACTCAACTTCAACGCTGAAAAAAGTGGAAGTGAGACAGATCTCAACTAAACGAGTGGTATCAGGGTTTGTGAGGTGGTTGATGACATCGATGGCCTCTTTTATAGGAATTCAAGTGTAAAGGGAGACCACATCAAAACTCACAAGAATGTCCCCAGGGTCAAGCTTTATGCCCTTAAGCTCTTTGACAAATGATGAAGAGTCTTTGATGAAAGACTCTATGAGGCCAACCAGGGGCCTATGCTTTAAGGAAAGGAATTTTTCCAGAAGGTATGTAGGACCACCAATGGTATTGATAATGGGCCTTAAGGGGGCCCCCTCCTTATGAATCTTTGGAAGTCCATAGATCCTTGGAGTAATGGGGCTACAATCAATAAGTTTATGGCTAAGGGAATCCACAAAGTTACTAGACTTGATAGCAAGAGCCACTGCCCTTGAGATCTTTTTTAGGGAATTCTTGGAAAGATTCTTGTAGTTTCCACTATTACAAAGATGATCCATCATCTTATGGCGATAATCCTCTTTGTCAAGGATGACGACTATTATGGGACTAAGTACCCTAGGGTTTTGGGTTGGAACCCCAATAGAGCAAAAGCAATCTACAGTAAGAAACACGCATACAACTCAGGCAACATGCTTATATAAACAAAGTACGCGATAACGATCATACCCGGATGTCCTTCGTTTGGGTAGTTCCAGCAGGGTTCAGACCCTCTATAACTCCTGATGATCTTCAAATATGCAAATCAACCAATTCAAATACACATAGCAGCATATAGATAAATCATTTTAATGAAATCAACTTTATATCATATAAGCAAATGGTTAGTTATACATCAAAATAATCATTCATACATGAATTACAACAATAACATCTGATGCATAAACAAAGTCGATATCAGGAACAAGACAATGTTTCTTTTTATTGTAGAAAGCTATAACAGCTACGGAAAGAGTTCACCTTAGTCTTCTTCTTTCGGCTCCAAGCAGAACTGTCCTCCAGGTCTGTCCAGTCCCAATCTTCAACAACCTCCTTCCATAACCAATACCATGATATCTCAAGAAATTTCGAGAATATTAACACTCAAGGAAACAAGGGTTTCCTAAACTTGGTGAAGTGCTTGAAGCACAGGGATACTTTAGACTTGGTCAGGGGATAATATCAGTATAGTAATTCTATCTCTCTCTCCTCCCTAAGGCCTTCCCATAGAAGTCTATTTATACTTCTCCCAATTAGTTTTTTAGTTGGGAAACAGTTGGGCCACGGGCACCAGGAGGTAATCAATAGGTAAAAGCTGTGAACTCTCCCCATAGTTAAGGAAATTTAATTTTTTAAAGTGTTTTAACACATATACGTGGGTTGGGTATTGACTAACCCATGTGTACACGCTTTTATCACAAGGAAAAGTAGTGTACAGGGAGTAAAACACTGTTTTTAAAATATTTGGACCAAGTCTGGAAGGAGGGGTTGCCCTAGGCCATAAACCAAGCTTCAAAAATACCAAGGGTGATATTTAGAACTATAATAGATGCCCCCTAATATATGAGGTCAAAAGGGGTACATGATGGCCGAAATGTATTAAGTATATGGAAAGGAAACTTGTTGAAACTAAGAAGGACTTCACCAGATTTCAGCCTGCCAAGCCATCAAAAGGAGATTAGAAAGAAACAGTTGTCTAAGGCGGGCATACCCATGCTCAAAGAAAGTAAAGCATGTCCGCATATCAAGTAGAAGCAGATCCACTATGTATACAAGTATAAAAGACTGAAAGTACATAATGGATCATCTGATCATGATCGAACAAGTACATGTCTGAATATCACATATAAGAAGATGATCAATGACGTTGAAAGATGAAGTTGGTCACTGATGTCAAAAACTAATCCCAATAGTACCAAATGAACATGATGGAATAATATAATACTACATCGCAACTCGGATGCCAGCATATAAGATGTCGCTGTGAAGGATTGCAACATATAATGTGGATGGTGTCAACTAGTAGCAACAAAAGCAACTGACAAGTGAACCAAAGAATGCTGATGCAACCCGAGGTCTTCACCGATCACCGTGGTACATTTCTACACAATGGGAATAAATTATTTGAAGTTGACCATGTGAGAAATCATTTGATTACCAGTCATTGATGTATATCATTAACAAATGGGATACTACTCATCGATAATGATAATGAGAGTCAAGGTACCAAGTACAATCTAAAAAGTGTGAATAAATGAGATGAGGTCAAATACCTAGAAGAATCTATCAATCAGGGGACAATGATGGTTTCCCACTGTTGATAGCGAAGGATTTTCCATTGATGACTGCAAACCCTAAGGTACTGCCAAATGGACTCTAGAAAAATCACACGAGCGGTTTTTTAGCACATGTGTATGTTAAAGTTTGCACTTTATATAAGAAAAAAATAATTTAAACTTTTCTTTCAAACCTTTTAACCCTTCGTGTTGGATTTTGAAACCCATGTTTCATGGACTTTTCGTTGATTAACTGTTAAACTTTTTGTAACGCTATAACACATTTGCCGCTGCTACAAGGCTGCGTTAGTGTTTCCGAAATCGAAAGTTATTGAAGTGTACGCGTACACTGCTACAAGTGCTCGGGTGTGTTACTGCACAATTTTTTTAAATTCTGACCTTTTCTTTGCGTAACAATCTGTCTGGTTTCTCCGCCTTCCTTCACTGGTTACGCAACAACTAGATTTATTGCAGTATGGGCTTCATCGCAATTAGCTTTTTAGCGACTTTTCTTTAGGTCTCACATCGCTCACATTGCTACTCTTTCAAGGAGCCTTATGCAATTTCGGTGTCTTTTTTTTTTTTGGCTCTCAAGGAGTCTTACATAGCCTATGCTCTGATACCATGTTAAGGAATGAAAATCGTGGAGCATAGATTTACTCTTTTCAATATTATTAACAGTTAAATAAGATTATATAGAAGACATAAATGAGACTCAATTAAACTAGACTAAACTCTAACGAACTATGAGATTTGAATGAAAATTGTGGAGCATATATTTACTCTTTTCAATATTATTATATAGAAAACATAAATGAGACTCAATTAAATTAAACTAGACTAAACTCTAACGAACTATGAGATTTGGATACACAGTTTTAACACCTAGCAAGATAATTAGAATCCGCAAAACCAAACGTAATATAAAGTTTCTAAATACAAAAACTTACCACTCGAGTCACAAAATCGAAGAGAAAGCACTGTGTAGACATAAATAAGTCAATTGCGGACCGCTTACCTCCAAGGGACAACTTCTTAACTTCTTGGATGCCTATGATCTTGAAAGCATGTCAAAATAGCCATCTATGTTTGATGAGTGACTGAACTTAGGGCGCCTCTATAGCTAGTGCTTTACCTCCTGACATCCTTTGAACGAGAAATGCACTTCATCAATGCGAGTTTGTTCGAAAGATGTATGCTTACGCTGCAAAGAAACCCGAAGAATATTCATAAAGTTTATTGAGATATTTATTTTCTACCCAAACGAAGGGCTCACTTGTAGTGACCAGAGCTGAAACCACACAAAGCAAGACTAAATTTGTTCCCGTCACTTCACATTAATGGTTTGGGTCGCATCATCTATAAACAAATCTTGTGTCTCAACTCTCCATGATTGTCGATGCCCTCCACACCGGTTCTGTAGTTGTGGAGTTGAAAACTTGGGCATGCGAATCCACAAGGGGCATATTGTCATTTACCTTCTTAGCTTCCTTCACCATGTTATGTCATCTTATTGGTATCATAAAATAGTACTTCCTCGCCATGCTAACTTGAATCTTCGGATCCCCTGCATGCTCAAGGCAGTGATCAAGTTTGATCAAGTTTGAAGGATTGGTCTAAACTGAAATTAGAAGGGAATATATTCATCTCAATCTTCAAAGATGAGAAGTTATAAAAAAAATTACTTTTATCCACAAGTGTATATTAAATAAACCTTTAAAAAAATGCTAAAAATGAAATGGTGTCCTTCTAAATCTTTAAAATTTTAATTGTAGCCTGTATTAAGCATATCTAGCTTATAGTATGCATTAAATCCTTGCCCGCTACATGTCCCTTTATCCTTGCTCCATTGTCCTTGCAAACGCCAGGTTTTATTTGATTGAAAGTGGTTTCAATTTTACTTGACTGAAACTCGTGAAACCCATTTTACAAATCCAGTCTTGAAAGCTTAGGAAACAGGGAAATTCCTCCATGATTGGATTCCTTCTTCACTTACAATAGCAGTGATAATTGGATTGGTCAACTTAACTTGAAGTCCAACATAAAAGTTCATAGATAGTTGTTCAAACCTTTCTACAAATATATGTTCATAGAGATTTTTTCTTTTTTAGGTCGTTCGATAACGAACCTTTTTAGGAGTCTCGAATGATATTTCTTTTCTGAAATTGTATAAAGAATGAGATTTTGTTCCTTTTTATGGTGGCGTTGGGGGCTTATATCATCCACTGAAGGATTGATTTTTTTAATTTTTGGAACCAGAATGGCCTGGTTATTGGTTAATGCAAAGAGGTATTCTGTACCTTATAAATTATATTATAAGCATACATCTATAAAAGTAATATTGTAATAGATGAGGCTAAATGATTGGATTGGATGGGATTAGAAGAGAAAATCTCAGCTTCACCATAAAATATTGCAATATATGAGATTACATGATTGGATGGGATTAGGAAAATTACAGTATAAGCATACATCTATAAAAGTAATATTGTAATAGATGAGGCTAAATGATTGGATTGGATGGGATTAGGAGAGAAATTCTCAGCTTCACCATAAAATATTGCAATATATGAGATTACATGATTGGATGGGATTAGGAGGGAATCTCAGCATCACCATAATCTAGTTTGGGATGGTCATATTATTTATGTAATCAATATGTCAACAACATGACCCAAATAAGATCTCAGATCTTTTGGCCATACCTTCTCCGATGTCTAGTGTGTATTATTATAAATATGCATGTCACATATGATTTTTTTTCCCATCCTTTGAGGGAAAATAAAAACAACTTACAATTAATTCAAAATCCAATTTTAAATATTGCAAGCACATGCTAGTTCTGTTGATATTCCGTGCTTTATCAAATAAATCCAAAATTCTAACTAGACATTTACAACTACGCTTTAGATCCCAATACTCTTATGAGAGGTATACCCATGATTATCTAAATCTGATTGAACTCCTTGTGCATTTATGATCCATAATATTTGATAGTGAAAGTACCCACAATCACTTGAATTAGATTAATTTTTTTATGTATTCATAGTTTATGTTATTGTTATTTATTACCTGATTACAGATATAAGAATTTTCAATAATATTACTGTCACATAATGGAGGGCAGTTTGAGAAAGTATAATGTCTGCGTACTGTCACAACCATCTATTCCATATGTATTAATTAATTGAATGTATAAATGTTATATATTCCCTTTTATAATATACCATCAACCAAGTATCTGTTGAGAAATATAAAGGGCTGCAACTAAGATGATTTCTCTTCAACTTGATAACTTCTTGTGATGTTTTTTATTTATATTTTATTTATTATTAGCTTCTTATCTTATTATTATGTTTTTCTTATCATCAAAAAACTACAAAAATAAGAAGATCAACAATACACAAGAACACAAGATGTAGACTACAAGCTAGGGCCAAAACCTCTCCACTTGAGAGGAAAACCCCCAAATCTCTTCTCCTCATATAGATTCTTAAAATGATGAATTCAAAGACCTCTAGACCAAGATCACTACCCTTCCAAGACCAAGTCTAACCTTCTTGATGATGTGCTTCCTTTGTATAAGTCAAACAGTCAAATCTCTTCCAACTGCACAACTTCGACCCCAAGCTATAAAATTTTTGCCTCCACTACAGGTCTGAAATTTTCACCCCCTTCAACAGGTATTGCTTCCACATGTGTGAGCAATTTCAGGGCTTTTAAGGCTTCCTTTGACCTTCTCTTGGTTTCCTCCTTCTTCTAGGGCTTATAGATGACCTAACAGACCTTCCTTTTACCTTCTTTATGCAATTTCCTCAACTTCGACCTTGCAACATCAAAACCATAACCTTCCTTCTTCACAGGTGTATGTGTAAGAGAGAGAAATAACCCAAACCTTTGTCCTTCTTCCTTCTTTGTTAGCCTTATTCTGCTTCTCCTTCAATTATATGATGAGAATATGAGTGAGTGTCCATAGGATGTCGAGCTCCCTCTTATATATAGGCTTCTAAGGAGGACGACATGCCCTAATGAGGTCGACTTCTCAGCTGCCACGCTGACTTGGTCTTGGAGTGTATTTTGACACTTTTAAATACAAAAATAATTCTTTTTTACATGTTACGATATTCCTGATGAGGTCTTCTTCATATGAAAATGACTCATTTGACTTCTTGACCCTAGGACAAACCCTAGAATCACTCAATGGGTGCTTGAACTCTAAATAAAGGACCTTGAGCATGAAAAGCTACAAATATAACAATAATATAATTTTCTTTCCTTTTACAATATACAAGAATCAAAATTACATTTCATATTTATGAAGACCGAACCTAGTTACACATTTCAACACTCCATCTTAATTAGGGAGTTATTCAGAATTGTACATGGACATTCTCAAACTGAAAAAATATCATAAGGATATTTAGATTGGTAAGTCATCTCATAAGCTATCATTTCATCTTATCTCTTTGCATCATACCAACCAACATTGTCACATAGAAAGGCCTTGACTAACAACTCTATCTCTCCACGAGATCAAAGCACAATGTTGGCAAGACCAATGATTGATAGACACCATCATCATGGTCTCTCAATGCACATACCCCACCCGAGTGTTCACAAGGATTTCCTTTTAGGAAAATTCATATCTTGGAATAACACATCCTCACGAAATTTCCTCTTCGACTACTCTTACATCTTGGATTCCCTACCTCATCCTCAAAGAGTATCAGAGACCATATGCTTACCTGATCCTCCATTCTTTCTTGACGAAGTGAAGAAAAGAATGATGTGTCTATCTCTCCCTCTCAACTAGGGAGGATATATCAACCAATACAATATTGTCTCCCAAATACATAAGATTCTTATTAGGAAGAGATTTTTTCAGGATGTCAGCTACCTACTCATCATTGGATATATATTGTGGCTGAAACACTCCATCTTGCATCAAATTTAATATGTAGTGATACTTGTTATTTATGTGCTTTGTCTTTCCATGGAACAATGGGTCTTCAGACAACCTTATATAGTTGGTGTTTTCACAATGTATCACCATAGGGTTCATCACTCCTTCAAACAAGTCATAAAACAACTTCTTCAACTAGACAACTTCTCTGCTTACTTCACAGGCTGCAATGTTTTCATCCTCAACACTACTCAAAGAAAATGATTCTTGTTTTCTACTAATCCAAGATATCATGGAAGATCCCAAACTAAAACATCCTCCAGTAGTGCTTCTATGATCCATCTCACTGCCTCCCCAGTCAAAATCTGTATATCCAATCAAGTGGAAATCATTATTTTTATCATATGTCAAGAAATAGTGGATTATTCCTTGCAAATATCTCAGTATATGCTTGGTTGCTATCTAATGATCATGCTTGGGATCTACTTGGAACTTATTGAGAGTATTAACTACAAATCAAATGCATGATCAATTATTTACAAAATATATTAGTGAGCCAACCAATTGTCTATACCTTGTCGCATTCATAGTGCTTGAATTGAAACTTCTTAGCCTCTTCAAATTTGTCATCATAGGGGTTTTCATAGGCTTGCAATCCATCATGTCAAACATTTTCAACATCTCGAACACATATTTTCCTTGACCTAGATATATCTTATCGGGTCCTTACCAAACTTCTAAGCCAAAATAATAGTGCATTAACCTTAGATCCTTCATATTGAATTCTGTTGCTAATTTCTTTTTACACTCTTGAATATGACCTTACACACCTGTCATGAGAAGATCATCCACATATAGAAGAATGATTACATGCTCATCCTTCACAACCTTGATATAGATATTTGGATCATCATAACTCTTAGAGAAACCCAATCTTTGTAGGTATGTATCCATCCTTGCATACCAAGCCCTTGGTGCTTGCTTAAGGCCATAAAATTCCTTCTTCAGCTTGCAGACACGAGTCTCTCTATATTTAATTTCAAATCCCAAGGGTTTCTCTATATAGAATTCTTCATCGATATGACCATTCATGAATGTTGTCTTGACATCCATTTTATGGATGTTCCATCCCATTGATGTTGCCAAAGGGACCAACACACGTATAGTTGTATACCTTGTTGTAGGTGAAAATTTCTCTCCATAATTGATTCCTTCTTTGTTGGGAGAAACCACTAGCCACTTGGAATTTACCACATATTTGTATTTAGGCCTAGGAACAATCTCCCAAACTCCATTCTTCATTATTGATTGATATTCCTCATTCATGGCATCTTTCCATTCTTGATGTTTGACAACCTCTTCAAAGGTGGATGGTTATGCTTCTATTAACTTTGTCATATAGGCTGCATACCATGAATATCTTTTGGGCTTCTTGCTTTCCTTGAATGTACATTTGTCTGGTCCATGTCCTTTTGCATCTAGAAGAGTAGACTTCACTCAATTAGGTATCTTCCTGCTTTTAGGGATGATCACTTCTTGCACAGGTTCACTTGGACCTTATTCTTCATGATTTGAATCCTCTTCCTCCCTAGTGCATTCTTCATCGAATTTTCAAAGTTCTTCATGATTAGAGTTAATCAGGAGGTTCTTTGATTTCTGAAATGCAATAATTTCATCAAAGATCACATCTAGACTTACATCTATTCGGTTCCCTTCCTTTATGTAGATCCTATATGCCTTTTAAATGTTACCATAGCCAACAAATATTCCCTTCATGCTTGTAGGATGAAAATTATTTTTCTTATCTTTCAGAATGTGAATATAAACAGGGAAACCAAATATTCAGAGATGGTCTACACTTGGTTTCTTCCCAGTGAATGCTTCATCAAGAGTCATGTTGTCTAGTGATCTATGAGAACTTCAATTTTGAACATACACAACAATATTTATTGCTTCACCCTGCATAAATTTAGACAAGTCTTTATCATGTAACATGGCTCTAACACTTTCCTCAATGGATTGATTATTTCATTCAACAATTCCATTTTGTTCAGGATTATATGGACTATCAACTCCCTCTTAATCCTAACCTCTTTACAAAAATCTATGAGTTCCTTTGATGTGTAGTATCCCCCATTGTGAGATCTTAGTAGCTTTATCCTCCTTTTTTTAAGGTTCTCTACTTTAGCTTTGAATTCTTTAAATTTGTCGAATACTTCATCCTTGGACTTCAAAAAATAGATCCAAGTTTTCCTTGAGTGGTCATCAATGAATGTTACATAATATAGATGATCTCCAAGAGACATTGTAGACATAGGACCACAAACATCAAAATGAATGAGATCCAAGATTTCTTTTGACCTTGAAGCATTGCTTCCAAATGGTATAGTAATATTTTTATCTAATTCACATCCCTTTGCATACTCCTTCATGATCCTCCTTGAGTTCAGGTTTGTCATTCACCATTAAATTTAGAGTTGGTAAGATTTTGTAGTGAAGGTGTCCAAACCTTATATGCCAAAGTTAACATGGACTTACTTCAATGTGAACCAAATCTTGAGAGAGAGGGGTAAATAATCTATAGCGTCTTCCTTCATGAATCCCAATGATTTTTGCAATGTCGATGCTAGTGTTTTTATCCCATACCACAACCTTTCCATCTATAAAAGAAACTCTATCTCCCTTATCTTCTAGACATGAAATAAAAAGTAAGTTATTTTGAAAACTTGACACGAATAGAATGTTATTGAGATGAATGCTTCCTCCATTTTCTAGCTCCAATGAAGTTGATCCAATTCCTCTTACATGATAGATCTTCTTATCACCAAGTTCAACAGAGTAGGAGGATTTTCCTCTTGATAAGGTCTTTAGTTTTTTGTGCTCACCTATCATATGTCTTGATGCTCCACTATCGATTACCCAAATATTTTCATCCTCAAATGTACATGTAAGTGTTGAGAATAACCCTTTGTCCTTTGTAGAAGCCTTGGTCATACTATTCTTGATGGACAATAGGGGATTCCATAATCCCTTTATACCTTGCTTGAGATGACTTTCCACCACAAAACATTAATTCAACAATTTATTTAAGGATGTAGTGATATTCATCACACCCTTATCCAACCTTAGCTCTGATACCGTGTTGAGAAATCTAAATGGCAACAACTAAGATGATTTCACTTCAACTTGATAATTTCTTGTGATGTGTTTTTTATTTTCTTGATTATTAGCCTCTTCTCTTATTATTATTTAGTTCTTATCATCAAACAACTACCAAAAAAAGAAGACCAAAAATACACAAGAACAAAGGATGTAGGTTGCAAGCGAGGGCCAAAACCTCTCGAATTGGGAGGAAAACCCAAAAATATATTTTCTTATAGATTCTTCATGTGACAAATTCCAAGATCTCTAGACCAAGACCAACACCCTTCCAAGACCAAGTATGGCCTTCTTAATGATGTTCTTCCTTTGTCCAAGTCAAACCGAGTCAAATCTCTTCCAATTACACAACTTCGAACCCTAACTACATAATTTCAACCTCCACTTCATGTTTGAAATTTTCGTCTCCTACAACAATTACTGCTTCCACATGTGTGAGCAATTTCAGGGCTTCCAAGGCTTCCTTTAAACTTTGCTTGGGTTCCTCCTTCTTATAGGGCTTGAAGGTGACCAAATAGATCTTACTTCGACCTCCTTTTTGCAATTTCCTCAACTTTGACCTTGCAACATCAAAACTGTAGCCTTCCTTCTTTGCATGTGTGTGTTCGAGAGAGGGAGAAATAACCCAAACCTTTGTCCTTCATCCTTCTTCGTTAGCCTTATTCTGCTTCTCCTTCGCTTAGATGATGAGAATATTAGTGACTGTCCATAGGAGGTTGCTCCTATATATAGGTTTTCAAGGAGGAATACATGCCCTAAGGAGGCTGACTTCTCATATACCAGACCGACTTGCCCTTGGAGGGTATTTTGACACTTTTAAATACAAAAATAATTCTTTTTACATGTTACAATGTGCCTGACGGGGTCTTCTTCATATGACAATGACGCTTTTTACTTCTTGGCCCTAGGACAAACCCTAAAGTACTCAATGGGTGCTTTACCTCTAAATAAAGGACCTTGAGCATGAAACCCATGCTACAATAATAACAATAATAAATTTTTCTTTCCTTTTACATTATACAAGAATCAAAAGTACATTTAATATTTATGAATACCAAACCTTGCTACACATTTCAACAGTATCTAGTCCATAGGTTTGTTTGTATTGGGCCCATAATAATATTGCATTCGAAGGAGCTCTCATTAATTTCAATGTAATTACATCCTCTTAACAATAAGAGAACAATCATGAAAGACTTATATGGGCGAATAGTTATCTAGTGCATTTTAAAAATGTTTTTGTAACTTTGTAGAAGTATAGACTTAATTTGTTTGATGTTTCATTGGAATATATGTATGTTATCTACGAATCCTCCAACATTATGCATCTATTTCTATAAGGTGAGAGAGTTAGGTGTGTTAATATGTTGTTATATGTTGAGTATTAATCTAGTAAGAGCATTAAGTATTGGGTGTATAAAAACTCCAAAATTGAGGTTAATTTGTGTTGAGTACACCTAAGTAAAAAATTAATCAATCAATCCTCGTGTAAAACTTGGTTATCCTTGCTCAAAATTTGGATGTACATGGTTTAAATTTATTTCTTCTCTCCGCATAAAAAAATTCATGGGAGAGCAAAATTTGGGTTGTTATATTTTTTCCATATGGTCTAGGATGAAGTAGAAGCAACAATAAATGAAACGAACAACATTGTCTAACTACTCTTAGTTGGTTGATATTGACAACCCCACATTCAGATGAGGGAAATTTTAGTGTCCGACTGACTAGAGCCTCCACCGTGTCTTCAATTTTTTAATCTTCTTGCTCATCCGAATAATATAATTTTACCCACCTAAATGTGGGGCTATCAAGGCTAACCAACTAAGAATGGTTAGACAACTTTGTCTGTTTCATTTATTGTTTCTTTTACTTCATTCTAGACCATATATAAAATATATAACAAGTCAAATTTGTTCTCCCATGAAGTATTTTATTCAAAGAGGAAATAAATTTAACCCACATCCAAATTTTGATCAGGCATAGCCAAGTTTTACACAAGGAATGATTGGTTATTTTTAACATATGTTTACATAGCACAAATTCATCTCAATTATGGAGTTGTTATACACCCTAAACTTAATGCTCTCACTAGGTTAATACTCAACATATAGAAACATGTAAAAACACTTAATTCTCTCACCTTAAACAATAGATGCATAATGGTGGAGGAGTTGCAGACAAAATACAAATATTTATAATGGTGGAGGAGTTACAAACAACATACAAATATTTATAATGGTGGGGGAGTTGAAGACAACACACAAATACTGCAATGAAACACCAACCACATTAAGTTTAGCTTGATAAAAAGTAATCAACATTTTTGAATCAGTGTGTGTTGTGATACCTAGTGAGATATGTGCAAAGGTCTACTTCTGACACTTTTCCTGATGTAGAATGGCTTGGAATGAAGTTGAAGAAAGTGTTGACCCGTGCCTTTGCTAATATCCTAATACTTCCTCAATTTTTGTTGCATTTACCTCATGCATAATTTCTTGGAATGAAGTAGAAGAACATGCCAAAGAAGTGGTTTTAGAAACGCTTTAGAAGCCAAAGGAGAACCAAGTTACGTGCAACATTCTAGGTTTTGTTTGATTCTTCATCCTCACCAACGCACCAGCCAAGAGTTAACTCATCACCGCTAAACAGTTTGACAAATCATTGTCATACGATTTGGTAGACTACTCCTTGAATCGGTAGTTATGTACTCTATATGTCAATGATTTTAGAAATGAGACCAAGGAAACCAGGTTGCATGGGTCCAACCGTCCAACCTCCAGTCCCAAGATATCCAACAATTTATCTGGCAACGCTTCACAGGGCACTTTATGATATTATTTATTTTATTTAAAAAACTAGTATAAATAAAAATTATCAATTTTTTTGACACTTAATTTTATCTTTGCACTTCTAGGACATGCTAGACACCTCTTGAAGGGTTGTGATGTGTTTAAATTTCAACCTTGGCCGAAGGGTTTGCACCATGATGAAAAGAGTGAAGTCATATATTACTAGGGGGAATTTACGTTTCTCGTGAGAGAGGTGAGGCCATTTGGCCTATTCTTATTTGGGGAGAGTCCCCTTTAAAATATATTTTAATTTCATGGTATTGTACATTGTTTGCAAGAGTGTTTCATTTTTAATAGGTCTAGAGGCAACCCAACACCATCATTTGCTATGGAGTTTGCTACTTGATTGTGTTTCCTGAGCATGTGGTATATTTCATAATTTTCAAGCCTTAATAGAAGTTGTTTTTTTTTTTTATGATGGTCTTTATAAGGATATATATTGGGAGTTGAGTGTTTCTTACACTTTGTAGGATTATTGAGAGTCCCCCAAGATGGTTAAGAGTTGAATGACTTGCTTGATTGCTAGTGACAGAGTATGGTAAAGAGCATATACTTAAGCCTGATTGTTTGATATTTTCTCAAGCCCAGGAGAACGCTGTTTCTTTCTTTTCATCGAGGTGAAAGTAAAGCCCTCGAACTCCCACCCTTAAAAAAATAACATATTATAAAAAATTAAGTATTATAATTTTTTAATAAAATATTTAGCTTCAAAATTATCAAAATATAAAAACGAATTTATGTATTATAACTTTTAATAAAATATTATAAATTTTAATTATTAAAATATAAAATTGAAGTAATTTAATAATAAAATTAAGGGAAATTTTTCACATAAAAATAAACGAGAATCAAATATTTATATGGTCAACTTATTATTTATTAAGTCCATAAGTGTGTTTATTTCAAAATTGGGCTTCCAAAATTTTAATTTATTTATGTGAAAAATCTAGGTGGCTGATAGAGATTTAACTTCCAAAGAAAATCCATGGAACATTCATGGTTGTATGTACACATAAAGGGTTCATATTGATTTCATAATCAATTACAAGCTTTTTTAAAATTTGATTTGAAAATTTTAGGTAAAATAAAATAGCTAGAATTACCTATTTCCTTTTAGCAGAGGTTCAATGAATGTAATAGGTATTACACCTTCCATGAATAACTAATTGGGTGGAAAGGCAATGGATTCATAAGTTAAATACATATGTTGCTGCAATGTAAAATAAGTTAAATAAGCGTTGGTAATTTTACAGAGCCACCATGGATTGATATATTTCTGCCTTGTTTAACTCTTCTTAAAATTTATCATTAAGAACATATTGAGTTTTATATTAATGGTGTTTTGATTGACATGTCGTTTTTTAAAAATAATAATTGCCATGTGCATGAACCAATAATGCTAGTAGTGATATATCAATAGGAGAAGCTCAAGATCTGATCCATATGCCTGTGTCATAGCTATTCGATGATAATAAATTCCTTACATTTTTTTTCTACAACAAAGATGCAAGTCCCATTAATATATTGTCCTCCAACAACATTGTGGATTTGAATGCGAACAACCCTCGTGAATGGGTATGTTAATGTGCCATTTTTTTCTCATTTTATGCTTCAATTATATCATAAAACGTAGTCTCATTCATGGGTCTCATTGGTTTGAAGGTGATGTGTTTCCTTTGTGGAGGGTTTGTTCTCAGAATCGGGCTCTTGCAATGCATGCCTGACAAACCAAGATTCTCACAATTTATGAATGCAATCACTGATATTTCCATAGGAATGTCACTTTTATCTGTAACACCTAAATGGAAGAGATAACTTCTAAAGCCTCGAAGCCCACCCATAGTCAACTTTGAGCACAAAGAAATTGCTAGCATAATCCAAAGTAGAAGCAACCTGATAGACACAACTGCAAGCCTACTCCAACAATAATTTCTCCTAACTTCTCAATATTTAAATTAAATAAACTTAAGAAGAATGGTTTAGTAGGTAAGACAAAAGAAGTATGCCTTCTTTTTATTGTAAATGTGAGAAAGTTGTACAAACCACCACTCCCATAGGGATACTATGGTAATGGTTTTTTTGACGCATGCATTGAGGTTTCTGCTGAAGTTGTAAAAAAGGGTTCTCTTTGGGAATTGGTAAAAATGGTGAAGGAAGAAAAGATGCAACTAAGAGCTGAATATCTTAGGAATCAATTATCTTGAGCTATATAACCCAAAGAAACAATGAAACAAATCATATATTAATTCTTAATTATTTCCATAATTAATAGCAACAATAAATTAAAATAAAGTTATAATTTAGTTTATTTTTATGATTTTTTTTAATCTAGTGTATGATGGATCAATGCTTATCTGTGTTTACAGCCATTTAATTAATATAGCTTCCTTATTTATAAATATAACAAGAGCCATGTGGTGGAAATATCACTATTTTTTTGTATAGATGTATTTCTTGCATGCAGTTTTAGTTTGTGACATACAAAATTTGATGACTAACTGTTAAAAGGACACAAAATGTTTCCATTGATCAAATATATTCCAATATTTTAGTTTCAATGTATCTTGCAACTACAAGTAGTTTATTCTAAGAAAGTAAAAGACAGTTAACATTTGTATGGATAACAAATATTGCTATTAATATTAATAATAATAATATTAACACAGGCTATGAAATCTTTTCTATCCTAAATATTATCCAAGAAATCCGATAATTTTATGATAACAAAGACAAAATTTTGTTTTCAAATCCTTTCTCACATCTATGCAGTTAGTCAAAATGTGAAAGTGCTAGGAAGGGATCCCTTTGGTCAATTTTGTTGATTTTTGAGTCAATTTTGTAATATTTTTTTGTAGTGAAAGTAAAGTCTCCGCGAAATGTGGAAAGAGGAGCATGAAGCTAGTAGAAGTCAAAGGGGCTTTAGTCCCTTAGGTGGGTAGGTGGTAGAGTTGTTTTGAGACCCGTCCACGGTCCATGAACCATGGTATTGTAAAGAAAGTGCTATAAATAGTTGAGTCATAGTGAGTCTTAAGAGATATCTGATATTGAAGAATCATTGTAAGGGCAAGGTGCTAAGGCAGGAAGGATCTGTTTCATGTACTTAGGTGAAAGGGGAAGACTTTTGCAGCTGAGTGCGCGAAGACCTTGGTAAGTCCGCAGCTGAGTGTGTGGGCTCCTACAGCTGAGTGCGCAGGGTAGAAAGAGTTTGTACTTGAACGTTTGAGTCTAATAAGGACTGTTTGAGACAAACATGATGCATCTATGCCTTGTTATTTACTTCTATTTAAGTTTATGTATCTTCGCTCTATGACCTGTTTTACATGAATTAATGCTTATTTATTTCACAAAACTGGTTGATCTAAAATATTTATGCATGATAAGTGTAATTAACTACCTTCGCGGAGATATGGAAGTCATTGTCATAAGTTTGCAGTAGCTTCCTGTCGGAAGGTTACATCTTCGGGAAGGCAGATCTAAGCACTAAAGATTTCAGGAAATACATCACATTACCCTCTAGATGCAGAAACCTAGTTCTTTCATCCCCCAATACTGCTTCGAGTGAGACTGCAACCTGCGTTATTCTTGTTGTTGTCGAAAGAGCCAAAAGTTAGGGTTTTGTTAGTTGGTGAAGCTAACTTTGTACCTGGTTCAGGACCCTTGAAGATAGCAAATTATTCTATTTCCAAGGCTGGGATCCGTTTGAGGAATGTGTGATGTTGAATAAGTGGTTTCCTGCAAAGAAGGAAATCGATATGTTGATTGATTGACAGTTGCATGCATTTGTGTCCCAAGAGAAAATAAACCCTAAATTAACCAAGGAGCAGTGGTTGAATACATACTTGTTCATCGGCGAAACCAAAGCTTTCTTATGTTTCTTCCCTTGTGAGTTGTACGAGTGGCTGTCTAGATTGGTGGACAGTTAGGGGACGTGGAGACTTGACAACCCTATAGTGTGAACTCTAGATCTGGTGAGGCACCTGGAAGCATCAGAGAGCAACATCATGCGGGCCATTAATCAATGGATTTATTGCATCTTAGGAGGATTTGTTACGGAACTTACGATCGATACATCTATTAGCTATAGCAAAGTAGAGTGCAATATTTTCATGGGACCGTGAGGTAAGTACTTGCAATCTTTGAAAATTTGGATTAAAATGTTGTTATGTGAAAAACGAGTTATGCAATTACCTTGATGTTTGGGACTACGCAAAGTGGAAAATCCTTCAGAAAGAATAGAGAGTCAGGTTCTAAATCAGTCCTCTGTTGGGATCCTCTTCGAGTGATGACGAAGGATCTATTCTGACTACACCATGAAGTGCGTTGCAGATAGTAAGAAAAGGTATCCTGAGGATACCTCATCCATCCACTCCACCTCCACCTCCACCTCCGCTGCATACACCTACACCTTCACCTCCACCTCCATTGCATACAACTACACCTTCACCTCCACCTCCACCATTCAACATGGAAAACACAATGAATATGCCGATCTAAAAAGGGGTAGGGAGCAAAGACCCGCACAATTCTGGTTCATTGCAAATGTTGTGTGGACAATGCAACAGATTACAGATGATAATATAAAGAAAGCACAACTAGTCACAACGCTACAGGATAAAGTGTTGACCTGGTATATCAAGTTTTGTTAAGATAATCCAGCCACGACGTTGGCAGAGAGTCAGTAAGCGCTAAATAGTGAGTTTAAGAAGCCTACGTCTTAGGCACAGTTCGTAACAGAGTTTAAGGAGATTTGGAAATCAATAAATGAGTTCGCATGGGACTTTGATTAGAGGTTGCAATGCCTAATCCAGCAGGCTAACATGATGATCACGAAATCTCAACATAGGGTCTGGTACATAGCATCCCTCCTTCTGCATCTATGATTTCCATTATTGCAGCAGAAGATAGGAACATAGGCGAAATACATAGAGATCATGATGAGGCTGGAATCTTTGCCAGTACAAGATACGAATGTGGGAGTACAACAAATTCAGTCCCAGTTAGCGAGTCTACACATGGAATTGCATAGCTTGAAAACCAAAAAGGATGCTCAGTCAGAGGTGCATGCTGAAGTCTGGTGTATAAAATGTAAGGATAAGGGACACAACAAAGATCACTGCCCAGTGTATGAGAATTATTTGATTGGAGGAGATCTAGTCCCCATGAAGCTTGAAAACGTTGCAGGGATGAGTGTCAGAGTACCATTATGGTGCGCGATCTGCCAGATAACTGGAAAGCACGCTATGGATAACTGCCACCTTTTGCAGAAGTTTGTGCAGACCCCACAATAATTGTTTTGTACATTCTATAAATCAGTGGGGCATGATGAACGAAATTGCCGAAGCTATGAATTTATGAAGGAGCGCACCCCTACATATCGAATGCAAGTGGAGACCTAGCCTTAGGATCAGGGCGCAGGTGCAGCGCGAGGCAGATTCCAGGGCTGTGGAAGAGGAAGAGGGGGTGGAGCTGGCAGAGGTTGAGGACAGATCATCAGTTATAACTATGGTGAGTCAGGACATTTTGCGCATGACTATCAAAACCAAACACACCCATCTTTCCAATATTGTCGACAGTTTGATCATGAAATAAAAGATTACCCAGTATTGATAGCTAAGATGCGAGAGAAAAAGGCATAGCAAGCGACACAGAACATACAGATGATGAAGGCGGAGCCCCAGGAAGAGAATCACAACACAAATATAGTAGCATGGAGTGGCATGGCCACAGGGGAAGATTAGGGAAATTAGCCTAAGATTGAAGGATGGGTGCGCAAGGCTACCGAGAAAGAAATTGGGTTTAACCTCAACTGAGCTAAAGAGACATTCATGGAAGCCAAAAAGAAATTTTCTGAAGCTTTCTCATCAGGAAGTCAAGAGAAAACAATTATACAAGTTGAAGCACAAGAGGTAGATCCTTCGCTATTGGCCACCTTTTTGAAGACTTGCATGAAGCTGTTGTGAGATCATAAGGCAACAGAAGGATTGTAGGAGCTGATAGATAATTGTACGGGGAAGATTATGATTCCTACAGAACAACGCATTGTAAGGAAACTGGGCAAGCATAAGAAGCGGACAGGGCGAGAGATGAGGCTAACTGCGTAGATAGGAGAATATGAAATAGACCAAGTCATCCTGGATTTTGGGTTTGATGCAAATGTCCTGCCTAACCAGGCATGGGAAATAATGGTAAGACCTGTGCTACAATGGATTCCCATATAGTTACGCATGGTGAATCATCAGAAAATCATTCCTATGGGGCACCTATATGGGGTAACAGTCGACATTGAAGGAGCAAGTACGTTAGTTGATTTTGAAGTAATTGAGATCGTGGATGACAATAATCCTTACCCGATGCTACTAGGAATAGATTGGGCCTTTGACATGGATGCAATTATCAATCTAAAGAAGTGAAGAATGACTTTTGAGAAGAAGGTGCTCAAGTTTATTGTGCCAATGGACCCTGCGGAAGGAGCGTGCTATACTGAGCTTGTGCGTGACTATGTGGAGGATGATGACTTGGATCAAATATACAAGATAACTGCATGCGATGAAGATTGTATCAATCCTGCTACAGATGGACGAATCACATGGGACAAAGACAACTCCTGTACTTCAGATTCAGATGAGGAGCTCAAACACTAGCATAATAGGTTGCATGAAGTATCTACGCTATGTTGTAATATGATGACAAAATCGTTGCACTGCATATCAACGGACTTAAGGAATCTACCACATTATGATGGTTTGAGTGATGTTGATATGATTTTGGATGAGTTTGAAAGAGAAGTGCCCGAAGAACATCAATTCCAGGCACTTGAGTTGGCTCTGCGCGCTACGCCTGCCCATTGGTGGGGTATGCACAAGGATAGCTTCGTTGGTTGGAAGGAATATAAAAGAATGATGAAGTTAAGATTTGGATATGCTAATACCCGGATGACTGAGAAGTATAGTAAAAATGATGATCTGCACGAGAATTTAGCATGCTGGACTAAAGCATGGGGTGAAGAGCCACAACCGGAGTGGGTACATGTATTTTGTCATACCTTAGATACTATTCCCATGAATTGGTACTTGGAAACAGAGTTTCGCCATGGGACAGTTGATTGGGATATCTTAAGGGAAAGTTTTATATTGAATTTCAGTTTTGAGGATGGGTTTGAGTGCACTGATGAAACGCTCTAGGAGATCAAAGCTACTATCTTTAGAACACCTAAAGAGCCAGTAGAATGGGTTCAGCTGGATTGGAGTACATAGCTGCGTCAAGCGTTAGAATGTTATAGTGTGACTTTTGAAGAAGAAGAGGATGATCCGCAAAACATCAACATTAAAGAGATTGAGGGAGAATGTGAGGTTGAAGGACCTAAGGTAGAGAACCCTGATATATCAACACATTTAAATACCAGGCAAGTAAACATTGGGTCCGACGCGCAGCCCGAGTTTGCAAAGATATGCGATTACTGGGATGGAGATACGATTGAAAAAGTTGTAGAGCTGTTGCTCGGGTACTAGGACTTGTTTCCCACTAAGTTCTCATACTTGAAAGGGATAGTAGGGGATATGGGAGTGATGAAGATCACCTTAAAGCCTGACGTGAAGCCTGTAAAACAAATCTTTTACTGATTGAATCCAAAGTATAAAGAGAAGGTGTGCAAAGAGATGGATAAATTGTTGGAGGACGTAATCATTGAGCCCGTTGAAGAATTTGATTAGGTGAGCCTTATGGTGGTTCATGAAAAGAAGCAACAAGGTGAAATCATGATATGTGTAGATTTGAGAAAGCTTAAAGACACATGCATTCATGATCCATTTCCAACACCCTTTACAAATGAAGTTTTGGAGAATGTTGGAGGACACGGAGCTTATTCATTCACTAATGGGTTCTCAGGGTACCATCAGATCAAGATCGCGTTGGAGGATCATAGCAAGATGACCTTTGCAACAGAATGGGGATGTTTCCAATACACAGTGATGCCATTCGGGTTGAAGAATGCACCAACGATCTTTTCAAGGGTCGTAATTGTTGTGTTTAAATAATTCATCCACAAATTTTTGGAAGTATATTTTGATGGCTGGATCATGTTTGGCTTAGTAAAACGCCATGTTGCAAGTCTACACCTAATGCTGGATACTTGTTGTAGATATCAAATTATGTTGAACTTGAAGACATGCATATTTTATGTGCCATATGGAATCTTTTTGGGTTATGTGGTATGCAAACAGGGGTTAATGGTAGACCCCGCAAAGATAGCAATGATTTTCAATTTAGAAGCTCTGAGGAATGTAAAGCAGTTGTGCAAGACATTAGGGCACACTAGTTATTATGGGAAATTTATCAAGGCTTATGCTCAGATAAAAGTGCCAATGGAGAAGTTACTAAAGAAATACGTGACTTTCTGCTAAGATGAGGAGTGTTAACACAGTCTGGATGTATTGAAGGAAAATATGGTGACTACATTGATCTTGGTGTTCCATGTGGACGCCTCTTGTATTACGCTAGGTACAGTATTGACCCAGGCAGGAGAAGGTGAAATTGATAATCTGATAGCCTTCACCAGTAGAAATCTATCAAAAGCTAAGAAGAACTATTCAACTACGGAGTGCGAAGGGATGGCGATGGTCTACGCGCTGCAAAAGTTTTGACATTATTTGTTGGGTGCGCATTTCAAGATGTACACAGATCACTCCGCTCTCAAATACCTGGTCAATAAGCCTGTGTTGAGGGGGAAGATTTGTAGGTGACTATTTTTGTTTCAAGAATATGATTTTGGAGTGTTTGCGAAGCATGGGCAGTTGAATGTGGGACCAGATCATCTATCCAAGATTGAAACAGGGAAGAACCAAATATTTTGGAAGAAGGGTTTCCGGATGTGCAGATCTTTGCTGTATGGGTAGTGGATGATCACTTTGCAGATATAATCTAGTTTTAACTACTGGAACAGCTCCTGAAGAATATTGTACTCAACAAAAGAAGGAATTGGTGGTCCGCGCTACTGATTTTTTTGTGATAGCGGGACACTTGTATAACATGGGTACTAATGAAATACTACGTAGATATGTTCTAGTGTTTGAGCGCTCTAGTATCCTCACTTAAGCAAATGGAGGAGTGGTAGGAGGAAACTATGCAGGAAGAGAAACTGCATAGAGGATTCTGCGTGTAGGGTTATGGTGGCCAGCACTGCATAAGGATTCCAAGGCGTACTACAAGGCATGTGATGCTTGCTAGAGGATGAGAAAGCCATCGCGAAGGGATGAATTACCTTTAAATAATCAGACTTCATTACAAGGGTTTGAGAAGTGGGTTATTGACTTTATAGGTCTGATACAGCCACCGGGGAAGAAGTCGGGCGCACGATATATTATTACTACAATAGAGTATCTGACAAGATGGGCGGAAGCACAACCAGTGAAGGATTGTAGCGCTGCTACAATCGCAAAGTTCTTGGTTGAATATGTATTGATGAGGCTTGGATGTCCGAAAATATTGATGAGTGATAGGGGTATGCACTTCCTCAATGAGACAATTGTCACGATGCTCGAAGTGTTCCAAGTGTATCATAAAAAAAGTATGCCCTATCATTCTTAGGAAAGCAGAATGGTTGAGGCATTCAATAAAATCCTGGAGAACGCGTTGACTAAGGTCTGCAATGTGTAGAGGAATGAATGGGATGTGTGCATACCAACGGTCCTATGGGCATATAGGATGACGTGTAAGAAGTTGATAGGAAAAACACCGTTCAAATTCATCTATTGAATATAATCTATAATGCCAATGGAGTATATTGTGCCGAGCCTGCAGATTGCAGCCTTGACGGATATGGAAGATCACGAGACTATGGAGGGACGCCTCACACAGTTAGTAGAACTCGAAGAAGACAAATTCTTAGCATTATTTCACCAATAGGAGCAGAAGGAGCACAAGAAGGCTTGACATGATAGACATATTAAGTTGTGCACCTTCAAGGTCAATGATTTAGTGTTTTTATATGCTAACAAGTTCAAAAAAGTTTTCGGGATAATTTCAAATGCACTCGTTAGGGCCATATGTTGTTAAAGAAATCATAGATGGTGGTGCATTTCATCTCGCGAAGCTGAATGGGGAACCATTCTTGGGAAGAGTCAATGGAAGCTGATAGAAGTTGTAACAGGGGGATCCTACCCCTACACGATGACTATATGATGGCAGGATAGTCTTAGTACTCTAGGCAGCTGAAAGGGAGTATGGGACTATAAACTACACTGCACACAAAAAGGGACAATGAAGTAAGGGGCATGCGTGAGGGAAGCTAGAAGTGCACCAGGGAGGATGGTGACGCGCAGCCGAGTCCAAAAGTAGCCATTGGATACAATGTAGTTGATTGGATGGCAAAAATCCCGTTAGGAGGAGTGGGTAGCCGACATTTATGGCGCAAATTTGGAAATCTACTGCCAAAGATGCATTTATGATCAGAAAATGGAGAGAACGGTCAGATTTGAATTCAAAAGTGCCTATAAATCTGGCATGGTCGCCTGCAGAAGAACACTTTTCTATCTAAAAATCCTTTGTGAGCTCTGTTGGATTAAGCTTATGAAATGAGAATATTTGGAGAAAAATTTTCCACAACCGAGGTTCGTTGCTTTTCCTAAGTGGAATCGACAACACATTATAGATAGTATGACTGCAACTCACACATGGAAGCCACCAGTCCTAAAGTCGTTGTTTCTGACGAGGCTGCCCTTGAAGTCACAACGATGGAAGCTATGTTATCTATGCCTACAGCATCAAGGTCACCTAGGCCAAAGGCATTTACTTCTAAGAAAAAACAGAAGAAAACCCAAGCTATACCGGTGAGGCAATCACCGAGAAAGAATCCGATGGAGGTCCAACATAAAGGAAAAATGGACAAATCCAAGCAGTCCCCTGAAACTTTGGATGTGGATGAAGAAGAGCTTTGTGAGAGGGTGGAATAGTTGGATTCCAATTAAGGAGAACCTATCATAAGGCTCCCAAAGTATATGCCTCCGATGAAGGGAAAAGTGAATGTGACACAAGATCCTGATACCGCGAAGTTCATGGTGTCGACTCTGCTATTGGCAGAGAAAGTATAGTTTTAGGGTGCTCTCTTAGTGTGCATCCCTACACTAAAAATGGAGGATTGGGACCTAGCCGATCATGAGAAATTTCCAAATTTAGCCACCAGCCGATATATGACCAAGATTTACTATGAGGAGATTGGAGTCACGTGGTTGGAGCCTGTGAAGTGGGTCGCAGGAGTGGAGAAGGCAACTGCTGCTAAGGAAACTACTAAAAGATAACGTCTCACGAAGGATACCGGACAAGAGGTTGAGGAGTCCACTTCTCAACATACTACAGAGAAGGAAGGATTCGAGGTGGAAGGCGGTGGTGTCGAGGAGAAGACCACTCCTTTCATACTTTCAAAGCACCAAAAGGAGACAAATACCAGACCCAGGAAGAAATAGAAGTCAGACAAGCATGCATATGTCGATCTCTTGGTCCTCACAGAGGGGGACTTGGATGAAATCGGCGACAAGTTCCACGACACAACAAAAGAGTTGTGGACACAGTTTGAATGGTAGTATCAGTAGGCACTTGGAAATATGCAAAAGGATCTGTGAGATTTGCATATAGAGACAGGTCGGCTACGGGCAAGCGTAGGTCAACCAAGTGGGATTCAAGAGAGCCTGCAGCGAGCAAGCGCAATAGTGTTGGACTCAGATAGAACTTTGGACCTTAGAGTTATTCCTTTGTCATAAGGATCACTGTGCACAGAAGAAACCGAAAAAATACCCATATTGGTAAGATAAAGGACATCGATATCAGTCTAGCAGTGCTTCCCATTCAAACCCTTCAAGCACTCCAACATGGAGTATCAGATGAGCTTTGATTCCAAGAGAAGCATGCACTATCAGTCATTAGCAAAGTCAAACTAAACAATGAGTAGATTTTTGCAGAGAAGGCTCAAGCGCTAAAGGAAAAGGAAGGGTTGGCCATGCACAACTAGACACTTGAGGACGCCATTACATAAGTCTGTAAGGAGGTACTAGAATTGAATATTCTAGAGGATGCTGCATCAGCATTAAAAGTAAAAAATATAGTTGCATCAGTTCAGGAGACCAAGGAAGAAATTGACCGAGTTCGATTTGAGCTAGAGATGCAAATTTTGGAGTTACAACTCAAATTGTAGCCAACCACTCCTCTAGATGTTAGGGAACAATGTGGAGCCACGATCAAGGAGAGTATGGCCACTTTGGATGCAAAAATCACGGGCTGCACGATGATCTTCGACAATGCAATGGAATTATCAAAAACTCTGCAGGAGGACCTGAACTAATAAAAACTTGGCACAGATATCCGGGAGATGCAAAAAAAGTTTGATGAGATCAGGGTGACTGCTCGCACTTTGGTGCCAATCCATTGCTTCGATCGATTGACTTAAAGAAAACAGATACAAGTGTAGATTGAGGAGCTACAAAGGAAATAGATTGTCTTAAAGGCTAGAATAAAACCGTGGACAGAGGAAGCAAGCCAGCTTACTCTATTAATTCAGGAAAAGATGAAGAAGCTCCAGCAAACACAGAGGACAATGTAGCTCACGATGGGGGGCATGACTATAGAAAAGTTGGTAGAGGAAGTGCAGCAAGCCGCGGTGAAGGGTTCTACCGACATGGCAGCATTGAAAGTAGAGTTCGGTGAACTCTGCAATGAGATCGAGTGACTCGAGGGTGAGTCACCCAATTTGTGTTGGGGCGCTGTTGGGAAGGGGTCCTTGGGGTCAATTTTGTTGAGTTTTGAGTCAATTTTTTAATATTTTTTTGTAGTGAAAGTAAAGTCTCCACGAAATGTGGAAAGTGGAGCACGAAGCTAGTAGAAGTCAAAGGGGCTTTAGTCCCTTAGGTGGGTAGATGGTAGAGTTCTTTTGAGACCTACCCCTAGTTTGCAAACCATGGTATTGTAAAGCAAGTGCTATAAATAGTTGATTCATAGCAAGTCTTAGGAGAGATCTGATATTAAAGAATCATTGTAAGGGAAAGGTACTAAGGCATGAAAGATTTGTTTCCTGTAAATAATTTGGAGGAAAGAGCAAGGAGAAGCAACTCGCAGATATAATGAAGAACGAGTTTGGCTTGGTCAAGAAGTTGTGCGGATACTCCATCCACTCCATCACATATAATGCACTATAAACTACAAGAAAAAAGGTTATTGGTGAGGGTCATGCCTGTGACGGACCTTTAAGGTCTGTCACCAATGTGACATATGGTGACGGTCATTAAAGGCCCATCACTAATTCTCTTTTTGGTGACACTTCTAGTGACGATATTTTATTGAACCTCACCAATTCTCTTTTTGGTTACTTTTGGTGACGGTCAAAAAATGTGCGTCATCATTGATCATTCCAATGAGTTTTTGATGAAGCTATATACTTGTTACTATATTTTTTGTCAAAATATAACAATTTAAGACCATTTTTTTGGAGTCTTTTTTATTATGTGTCCAAGGTCATAGTGGTTATAATAGTCAGTCATATTGTTAAGAATGAATTAGTGTGTATGATTTCCCTCAAGTCATAAGAATATAGTTTTCCTATGAGTCAACACATGATTCATCTCTATTAGGTTTATTATCTAGCAAATTTCCTTTAAATAAAGTTCCACTAGTGTGTGTAGGAACTATATTATTTAATACATAATCAAGCTCTATCAATTCTATTAATGAGAGAGGCCAGCACTCCTCAACACTCGTCACACCTTAACATGCTTCAGAATAGTACACTAACATTCCTTGGCACCTCGCATGTCTTGGAACATCTTTGTACCTAGAACATCTTGCCATGAGTAGGTTGCCCAAGCACATGTTGGCGTGCCCTAGCATAACATAGCACTCCCCTATCATGTGTTGGCATGCCCTGGAACACCTTGGCAAAATATTACATTGAAAAACATTAGAACTTGGCACACATTGGCACTTGGCATATATTGGAACATATTATAAGTGTGCCTAGCATGCCCCTTTTGAAAAATATAAAGCCCTGACTTATTAACCCTCTTATGTGTTCATTTCCCTGCATTTTAGCTTGTTTATTCCTTTTGTTGCCTTGAAACTCCTTGACGCATATTAGCATACTATGGCACCATGCACATCCTAGCATGTCTTAGCACCTGGAATGTCTTTGCACTATTTGGCACATGCTAGCACACCCCGAAAATACCTAGCACACTCTAGCACTTCTTGGCATTCCCTGATATTACCTGGCGTGCCTTACCCGTGCTTAGCATACCTTGTCACTCCTTCCTTGGCATGATACCTAGCACTCATTAACACTCTCTGACACACCCTTATATTCATTCACTTTCATGCAATTTGACCTAGTGCTCCCTTGTGTTTTCCTAGTACTCCCTAACACTCCTCAGCATGCATTGGCACTCTCTAGCACAACTTAGCACTCTTCGATGCTCTTCCACTTCATAGCATGCATCACACTCCTTGACACACATTGGAACTTGGCACGTGTTGGCACTTGGAAAGTATTAGAATGTTTGGCATGCGTTGAGATGACTTGTAGATTTGGCATGGTTAATTATTAAAGTTACTTGAGATCAATTATTGGAAACTAGATGAGAAGAAATGGAGGAAGATTTGGCACTTAGAATGCATTGACACTTGGCACTTGGCACCTAGTGATGGTTTTCCTAACATGACCCTCATGGAAAAGGTAAATTGATGACTTATTAACCCTATTATGAGCTCATTTACTTGTAGTTTAACTTGTTCCTCCCTTTTTTTCCCTTGACAGTCCATGGCATGCATTGTCACACCCTTGTACATCTTGGCATGCCTTCACACTTGGCACGTCTTATCTTGTTTTACATGTCTTCGTACTATCTGACACATGTTAGCATGCCCTAGCATGCCCTAGCATTCCCTAACACACCTTGGTAGTCATGACCTTAAAACTAGCATTACATTTTTCCGTGACTTGGGAACATTACATTCTCTAGAACACCTTGGCACTCCCTATTTTTCATGCCCTCTGTTATCCTCCACAATGTCCCAAGCTGATGAGGAGATCAATGGAGGTAATCACAGACCAAGCTTTTAGTTTGGTAGCTAGTCCTACCAAACCAGAGAGGGCTCTCTCTATGAAATCACAACAAAGAGATGACTGGAATGCAAAGGATTTTAGGCTAGATAGATAGGTTCAAGTGGGTTTTGTAAAATTTAGGGTTTGGTTGCTAGATAAGGGAGAAAAACCAGGTAGCTAGGTCAGAGGATCAAAGGGTTACAACAAAAAATACAAAAATGAGAAAGTTAGCATTACTTTTGTGATGGATCTTAGGGTTTTTCGGTGTAGTGTAGTGTTTAGAAGAAGCAAAAGGTATTAATGAGCATGAAACATGAATTCATTAAGCAAGAAATAAAGTAACACATAATGATTTTTCCATCAAAACATAGCTTTATGCAAAGAATTTTGTTTATAAAATGTAAGGAAAACCATTGAATAATTGATGAATGGAAAGAGAAGATTAATATCTTTCATATAAAGCTATAACAGAGAAAAAATAACATCACAAACTTACTGCACATGAATTCCTAGATAATAGTTGCAAATTGTGTCCTTTGATTTCCAGAAAATGTCCAAGTACAAGCTACAATAGTTCTCTCCTCTGAAATCCAACCTATTTTATCACTGAGAAACTGATACATAAAGACCAAAAAAACATCTCCCCACTCTTAGGGGTTGAATCAATGACTATAGGAACTGTTCAATGAGGTGTTATAACCAAACCCTAATGTCTAGGGAAGTTAAAAACAACTTCTACAATTAACTTTGACTCAAACCTCTCTCATAAATGAGGTCAAATTTACATCAAAACAACTTATAAATACTAACCACCCGTTATTTAAATTTACTTTTACCCCTCACATTCATCTACTCCACCCTTTTGAATTTTACCAGAGTCAAACTAGGAATTATAAAAAATTACACAGTGAAAATTTCACAAAAATCTCAGAAATTTCCAGGTGTACAACGAGCTATTGAAGGCCATTTTTGAGTTCCTTTCTGAAGTCCAAATCTAGATTGGAAGCCTATCTAGAAATCTGGGAGAGTGTAGATGCTTTAGAGTATTGTTTCACTCAAAATGACCAATTTTTGGCTGAGACATGGCCATTCTCCCAAGGTGTCTCTAGGTGCGCAACGAAATGGAAAGAGAGGGGCATAAAGGTGATTTTTGGCCTCTTTTTTGAAAATTTCTCAAAACATGAGCCCCAGTCCAGGAAAGTGGGAAAATGGGGTTTGAGATGGGGTCATAAGCTTTCCAAAAATGATGTTATTACATCATTTTGAGCCCTGAGGTAGAAGCAAAGCGTGAGCTCACTGTGCTGCTAGACAAAAAATGGCCAAAAAATTACAAGTCTGCACCAAAACACAAAATTTTCTCCAAACCCTCCCAAAATTTGTCCAGAGATGCATCCTTAGCACACCTAGAACTTGCTAAAACTCCCTATCATACACTATTATTCATTCATTTCCATGCAATTGAAACTAGTCCTTCCTTGTGCTTCCCTGACACTACCTAACATACCTAGTCAATGCCACCTTAGCACACCTAGAACTTGCTAACACTCCCTATCACACACTCTTATTCCTTAATTTACATGCAAATGAAACTAGTCCTCCCTTATGTTTCCCTAGCACTCCCTAGCATGCATTGGCACCACACCCTAACACCTGACACCTCTTGGCATGCCTTAACACTTGGCATGTATTGGAATGACTAACATTCCTTGGAAATTTCTAGCATGTGTTATCACTTCCTGACATTCCTTGCACACCTTAGCACTTCCTCGTTTTCATGCCCTCATAGATAGCCTTACTTTTTTTGTGACTTTGGAACCCAACCAAGTCATTGAAAAAATAGTGTTGTCCCTAGACAAAAGTATCCCTTTGTCTAAAATTGGTTTTTCCATCCCCTTATCATAATCGTAGGCTTACCTATTGCAAGTCGTATTATGAAATTATCCTAATACACTTTGTCCTTGGGACAACTAGAAGGCACTCTTATTCATTTGTTTCCATGCACTTTGACCTAGTTCTCCCTTGTGATGCCCTCACACTCCCCAACACTCCTCGACATGCATTGACATTGTCTGGCATGTGTTATCACAACTTTTCATTCCTTGGCATGCCCTGACACTCCTTAGCTATCATGTCCTCATAACTACGCTTATTGGTTTTAAGACTTAGGAACCAACCAAGTCCTACCTCGACTACAACATCTTGACCAAGTTACAGTTACTACAACTATACTATCCCTTGTTCACCTAAGAATGGCCTATAACTCATCTTAGGCTACTCATGCCAAATCTTAGCTCATCTCACTTAAGAAGTTACCAAGTCAAGGCTCACGTCTAACCATGGCCATAAAAAAACTAAGCAACATAGTTTACATGTTGACATGGCATAGCACCTGGCATGTCTAACAATCCCTTGGCACTATGTGGCACACGTTGGTATTCCCTGCATGCCATGGAATGCTTTAGCACTCCCTATCCCATACCACTCCTTGACATGTCATAGCACTCTTGCATTCCTTGGAACTACCTAGCATATAACTTTGTCACTCCCTTCTGAGCACACTTGGAATTCACTGACACTCCCTATGATACACTCTTATTCGTTCATTTCCATGCATTTTGAACTAGTTTTCCTTTCTGTTTATGTTGCACTCCCTAACACTCCCTGACATGCATTAGCACACCCTGACACACATTGGCATACCCTAGCATGTCGCCCTAACACTCTAGCATTTCTTGGCACCACCTAACATACCTTGTCGTCCCCTCCTTAGCACACTTAGAACTCGCTGACACTCCTTGTCACACACTCTTATTCATTCATTTCCATGCATTTGAAACTAGTGCTCCCTTATGTTTCCCTAGCACTCCATAACACTCTGTGGCATGCATTGGCACACCTTAGCACCTGACACATCTTAGCATGTTTCCTTGGCTTCTAATATGCCTTAACACTGCCTAGCATACCTTATCACTCCCTTAGTAGCACACCTGGAACTCACTAACACTTCCTGTCACAAAATCTTAATCATTCATTTGCATGCATTATTTTCACCTATTGCTCCCTTGTGTTCCCCTAGCACTCCTTAAAACTTCCTAGCACGTGTTTTTGATGGACAAAACACTATATATAGGGCATCTCATCCTCCATTTGTGGACAAGCAAATTTGGTTAAGTAAGTATGTAATAAGAAGTGCGAAGATAACCAACCAAGAGAAGGAAACAAAGAGAGAAGATTTTAGTGTTGTTTATGGGTCTGTTTTAGGGCTAATAGATCCACACGTGTGAAGGAAGGAAGAACTATCTACTATAGAATAGGTCAAAGATCTTGTTGTTGTCCAAGAAGTTGAATAAAGGAAGAAGATAAGCAAGGTTACATGCCGAATTATAATAAGAGTTCATACCATCCAAGCGAAGAAGATCAAGGTTCAAAAGGTTGGTCAACCACACGTTCTAGGGTTTATGCAAGAGGGCCAAGAACTACAGATCTAATCCATGGAACTGGAGTTTGAAGGATAGTCGAGTTATTGAAGGAAGAAGCCTGATCGTCATTAACTCAAGGAAAAATAAGGAAGTTGAATCAAGGAGGCTTGTGACTTGGTCTTGGAGAGGTCATTGAGTCAAGGGTCTAGGCCATGGTATTGGTATTTGTCAATTGAAGTCTATATAAGAAGAAGATCTCGTTTGGGTTCTCCTCTCATGTTGGAGAGGTTTTGGCCTTGGTTGATGGCATATTCTATGTGTCTCTTGTCTCCTCGTTGTTTATGCATTGGTAGATGTTTGATGAATAATATTGTTTTGACCATTGTTTTTTTAATGTGGATTAGTCTTGAATGTGTTTGTGTATGAAAAATTGGTTGGGTTTATAAACTATGAATAGAGCAGTGTTTTATTGATGCATGCTTCCTACAATAGAATGTGTCTCTTACTTAAACAATTAATTTAGTGGAAACATGGGTATTTGGACAATTATTTTGCAATTTATGCACCTTACAAGTACATCAACTCATATAATGCATAAATATAACGGAAAGTTGTAACGTGTTGCATCATAGAGAGGATGTTGATAAAATATGATAGCTTAAATGTACATGATAGTTTGGAAAGGTGGGGAATAACTCTTATTTAGTCATAGGTAGCCTAATCAATTCCTTTTTTAATATTTAAATGTCCATGATGATTTTGAAAGTAGGCGGGTAGCAATTCTTACTCATGTCATAGATACCCTAACGAGTACTTTTCTCTATCTAGAATGATGCTAGATACAAAACCTTTTTGTATTGTGTGCTTCTTCAACTTTTTTTATAATATATCATGTTATAAAAACTTTAAAATAAGCTTCTCACTTTGGTTCTTGCATTTGTGGTAAAATCTGAACCTAGCTTCTGAAAGTAGTGTTATTCTAGAGGATACCAATAATATTTTTCACTCCATAAAGGTTTTAACCTATCTTTAGTCTTTGATGAGTTTTTTTGGATGATTGTACTTTAAAAATAAAGATGCATCTGCAATTTTCTCACTTGCTAATTTAGAATCAATGAAAAAATCAAAATAATTACTTACATTTATTTGTAGAGTTTACTTGAAATTGATGGAACATGGTGATTACATCAAATGAGTGTGAAATTGAATTTTGAAATTTTATTAATGTCCTCAATGCTTGGAAAATGTAATGGGATCAAATGATAAGTTAAAATGTAAGGTATTTAGTTAGACATTCGTTTTCTTCTAAGAAAAGTATATCTAAACCAAGTGAAATACCAGGGACAAAGAGGATTCTGAAGTGTGCAAAGCTTAGTTGTGTGGGTTTGGGGATAACGCATAGTTGATCCATTAACCGAAGTAAAATGAGAGGAAATGAGGCAATGCATACTTTGTAAATCTTGGCTATGAGGATTTGGAGTTCAAGGCTTAGTCACTTCACAATTCGAAGTAGAATCAACCCTTGTGTATGAAAATTCAGTCAACCATTTTTTTATGTCTGAATTCCCCCTCAAATATACATTTGATTAATGCAAAAGCCTAGAAAACCACATCTATGTAATTGAGGTATCCCTCTTAGATGCACAAACCTTTCCCCTTGGCTTCCCATTTACTTTGAGGTTGTGTTCCCCTACACTCCTATATTCTTACTAGGGATACTACACTCCAACATGACGAATTCTAAGATATATTGTGATAGGGGGGATGAGGGTTTCGAAAATTCTTGTTGCCATAGGAAAGTCTTGCCATGTTTAGTTCAACAATACGGAAGCAAAATTCTCATGTAGAAGGATTTATGGAGATTTTTCAATTATGGGAAATAGAAATGCCATACATTATGGTGCTTTTTGGTACAATATTACCGATTCATGGAGAAAGATCAATGGTTCCTTGGGTGGAGCTGTACCGATGTGTGGGTGGGACCAGGCTCATGAGATTCATTTTTTGCTACCATCACAATGAACTACAATTAAATTGACTCATGAGATTCATTTTTTACTGCCATAACAATGAACTACATCCAAATTGGTTATAAAAGATTGCATTGTTAAAAGTTAATTTTAGGTTTAAAGTTTGACATAATAATTATAAAACGAAATCTTATTTGTTTAAATAACATAAAAACCCATAATATTAGTATTAGATAATTAAACATTAATAAAAAATATTTATAGGTTTTTTGTTTAATTATATAAAATCCAAATCTGAATTTGTTTAAAATTACAACTTATAGCATGGTTAATTATTTTGTAATTTTGAAAAATAAAAAATATAATTTTTTGAAATGAGTATACAATAAGATAAGAAAATATACATTCCATACATTTTGATATATTCATAAAATATAATGTTTTTAAATTTTATAAAAAATAAATAATTATAATTAAAAAATATAACGATCATCCAAATTAAAAATTTAATTTCTGTTGGGTTTTCTTTCCAGCCTTAGTGTATTCGAATGAATGTTGAGTAGTTGAAAAAAAAGGAAAGACCATTTTGCCGGGTTTTCTTCCTCATCTTAGTGTATTTGAATGAATGTTGAGTAGTTGAAAAAAGAGGAAAGACCATCATGTGGTGTTTTATTCCCCGCATTAGTGTATTCAAATGGATATTGAGTAGTTGAAAAAAAAGGAAAGACCAAAACAAGTTTTCTTCCCCGCATTAGTGTATTCGAATGAATGTTGAGTAGTTGAAAAAAAAGGAAAGACCATGGGCACAGTAAAATCTGATCTGTGGCTATTTGGAAATAGGTACAGGTCGCTGGATCAATATTTCGGGTTTCTAGATCGATGACCATTCTTAGAATTGATTTGCAAATTGGTTTTATATTTTCACATGAAATGTATGCTGAGTAGTTGAAAATAAAAGGAAAATGTTGAATAGTTGAAAATAAAAGCAAAGACCGTGGGCACAGTATAATTTGATATGTGGCTATATGGAAACAGGTAGAGGTGGTTGGATCAATTTTTAGGGTTTCTAGATCGATGGCCATTCTTAGAATTGATTTGCAAATTTGTTTTATATTTTCACAGGAAATGTCACGTAGAGGTGGTTGGATCAATTTTTAGGGTTTCTAGATCGATGGCCATTCTTAGAATTGATTTGCAAATTTGTTTTATGTTTTCACATGAAATGTTGCATAATTCGCTGGCAATTATTGTTTCATCGTTGAATTTGGATGCCTTGAGGAATAAGATTGAGGAGGATATCTTCAATTGCTTCCTCACAAAACATGGATCTAGTTTAGTTGGGCAAATTTGGACCACGATGGAAGGATCAGAAGCCTTGGTCTTCTTTCAAGAGCCCAAGAAAATACTTACACAAGTACCCTTTCTCTCCTTTAATTCCTTCCTTGATTTCAATTGCTTCAAACAATCTACCAACTTTTTCACCTGAAATTAGGTTATTTGGGTTTTGTTTTTTAAGAATTTAGCTTCAAATGAACTAGCCCCACAATTACTATATTGGCAATGAAATTTATATTAAATATACGCTGAACTCTTATAGTAGTTTGGTAGGATACCACACCAGAAATTACAAAAACCACACCAGGAAAATAGAGGAAAAAACAACAACATAGACTTCTCAGGGTAACTCCCTGCCCTCCCTCATTTCAATGCAACATGAAAAGATTTTCTTGCTCTATTTCCATTTCACGACAGTTCTTAATCAGAAATCTCACTCTTTCCATTTCACGGCAGTTCTTAATCAGAAATCTCAATTTCAAGCTCTGTTACCAGAAACGGAACGGAAGTCTTCGTTTATGAAAAAAAAACCATATAAAAAATGGAACAGTATGGAAACAGAGTTTTATACGACAGTTTAATGGAAGTTATTTCTTGAAACATTTTTTATGGAAAACATTAATGTGGTTCATTTGCAATATGGATCTCTTCCCAATTGGATGTCGACATGAATCATAAAAAGCATTGGTTTTCTGGATAGTTTTTGAAGGCATTTTCATAGTCTATGGTTATAACTCAACCATTTATAGCTTAGGTGCTAACGGAACAGGTTTGTTGCAAATAGGTTGGGTGTTCTCCCTAGTGACAACACCTTGCAATAGTGACTATTTAGTGATTTTATTAGTTAAAGTTATGTTATTTTTTTAATTGTAGCCATTGGTGTGTAGCAGTGTATGGTTAAGTTTTTACAAAAAAAAATTGTTATTTTTTGTGTTTCTTTTATTTAAAAGTGGATTTAGTGATTGTATCTAATATTTAAAATGTGTATTTTTATATAAAATTATAAATTTAAATGTATAAGGTTTTTTTATATATATTTTTATAAATTAGTAGTTAAATAATTTAGTTAATTTTTCTAGTTAATTAATTATTTTATTTAAACATTGGGACACAATATTTTTTTGCCATTGGTTTGGTTTATAACCTCTCAAATGACTGGAAAAGGATTTTGATAAAACCATCCTATAGAAACTTTTATCAATTATTAGACTATCTATAATATTAAATATCATCAACCAAAGACATTAATTTAATATATAAAAATAATAATTATCTATTGTCCATCCCATTAATAGTTTTATCCCATAAATAATTTTTTCATCGGTGATAAGAGAGATAATATTAGGTAATTTGCAATAATAAAGCTTAACGGAAACAAGCTATTGATTAATATGTCTATAATACAAACATAATTTCAACTATGATAAATATGGAAAGTTTCATAACTACATAAAAATAGTGATAGAAATAATTGTAAATTTATAAAAATAAACAAGTCTCAAAAATCAAAATACAAAATAGAAATCCATCATTTAATCAATTTTAAATACAAAACAAATAGGAGTACTACTACAAGAAAATAATCCTCATCATTTATAAATAACCAGGGTAGATCTATCTCTCTCGAGCATCAAGAGAGATCAAATCTCTCTCTCTCTCGATAAACCTCTTTAAGGGAAGAGATTTGATTCTCTCAACCCTCTTTAAGGGAAGAGATTTGATCCTCTCAATGCTTTAAAATGGATCTAGGTTGCTTTAGTTATTAGCCTTTGAATAGGCTACATTGCAGAAAAATACCATGGACAAAAACCATGGGTTAGGAATACCATGGGAAAAACCCATGGGCAAGAAAAAACTATGCACCGGAGGATTTTATGTTTTTTAATTTTTTTATTTGATTTGATTTTGTTTTATTTTGACTGAGTAAAATGCCAAATATTATAACATATTATCCATGGAAAGGGTCTCTTGGCACAAAAATCTAACAATCAAAAATATATTAAGAGGGGTCTAGAATAAAATACCTAGATTATGACATTTCTTTTCAAGACTTCAATGTATCTCTTGCTTGTTTTAATTTATGAAAGAAAATTGATGAGAAAAAACTAATAAATTAAATAAATATTAAATATAGAACCATGGAATCTAACAAAACCATGTGCAGAAACTAGCAAATTAAATGAATATAAAGTAAAAAACCATGGAATATAACAAAATTATTGGCCATAACATTTTTTCAAAAGTTATTTTAATGTAAACAAATCTAGGGACTAAAAAAGAATGGTTTGATAAGTTCTAACCATAGGTGATAACATTTTTTTAAATTATTTTAACATAATCATATTTAACAACTAAAAATGAATGGTTTGGCATGTTATAACCACAAGTGATATTTATATATAATATTTAACTAAGTAGAAATTAAAAAAAATCACAATTTAATAATTTATTTCACTTATTTATATTGATCAACCACACTTGTTAATTGGAAACATTTAACAAATTTTATAAAATTAAAATTAATAAAAAATAACTAATATCAAGAAATAATATCTAAATTTAACTATTAAAATTTAACATAATATGTTTTAGTATTTATGGTTCTGCAAGTGGCAATAGTTTGAGACAACCCTTTATTTTTGGTTCTATATCCAATGGAGTTCAACTCAATCTCCACCATCTTGTTACCCAACCATGAAAACAATAACCCAATAACTGTGTGGAAAATGATACAATAGATCCCAAATTTGAGGTCCACTCATGTCACATCCAAGAATATATACAATGTATGTGGGATCATGTACTCATTCGGAAAATGCAAAGGCTAAATCAAACTTGAATTCGGTGACAAGTGTTTCTTCACTATTATATTTTCCAGCCTAGAGGATCAAACATGGGTATTCAAGAATGGCTTATGTGAGAAATGGAAGCTTTGTTGATCACTATAAGTATTAAGGAATGGCCAATGTGAGCAGCTAAAGCCTATGAGCAACTACCTATGAACCATAATATTTGAGAATGTTAATGATGAATGCTTGGTTTTATGTTTCATATTTTTCTTGTTTTTTCTCTCTCCTCGTTTCTTGAATGTGAAACAAATGCTTGGTTGTATGTTTCATTATTGTCTTGTTTTTCTCTCTCCTCGTTTCTTAAATGTGAAATCTCCAAACTCCGTTTCTCGTCTCATTGTCGTTTCTCGTTTCGTTTCCCCTTTCTGGTTTATATTAACATAGATTTCAAGCCCTTCCTTCTAGCTTTGGTTGAATTTATGCATTGCTCTCAACTCCAAAAGTAGGTGATAGAAAGGATGGATAGAAAACTTGGTACCCGAGATAGAGTTAAAGAGGAAGAAACATTGAGTCAGACACTGCAAGATTCCTCTTGCGGGGTAAAAGGATCACAATAAGGCCACAGTAAGCCCCCGGGAGAGAACGAAGATGCTACCGCATGCAGTGGTTACAATCAGAGTATGGTGCAGTGCCGTATATTAAGGTCCACCAATGAAATCATGTTAGCAAAATCTAAGCATGAAAATATATTGAAACAATAACAAAATGGAAACCCTCACTAACTCGTCAGGCCCTTGCTCAATAATCGGGCAACATTTGGGTATGACAAATCAGGGATCCCTTCTTCAAAGTCCCTGTTTGATTTTATAGATCTCTTCATATTGATGGATGTCTTTGACCCTCTTTGAATGGCCATTGGATGAGTGCTAGGCAGTTGCATTCATTAAACTTCCTGGCAACTGTTTGAAATTTTTTTAATTTAAAACTTTTCCACAAAACTTTGACTTTCGCATTTTGTAATTTGGTGCATATGTTTTCCACTCATGCCACATTTGTTTAAATAAACTACATATTTATTTTATTTTGATTACGTTTCTCAACTATCGCCGTGGATTTATCCTAGAAAAGTAATGAAAAAAAGATATGTTCCAGGGAATTGAACGTATGTTTTTTCATCACTTGTATCGATATACTTTGACAACACGGGCACAAAACCTGAACCCATCGCTTCATCGCACTATGACCGATAGAGAATTTCCTAGCTGTTGAGCACAACACATAGCCCATATCATTCGAAGATATACTGGTGTTATTCTTTCACCTTGAGATGGATATATATTTGTTTTATTGCAGCAAGGAAACAACCGCTACATTACAATACATCAACTATACTCAAAGGCAAAAACTATTTTCCCTGTACAACCATGTTGAGAGTAATAAGTATCTTCCCATGTGTCATCATAGCAATAGATTCCATTTTGCTAATTCATTGTGTTTCTCATTCTAGTGGCCGCCATTATTGGTGCAAGTTTCTCCTGTCACTTTTTACCTCCATGAAAGTTGATAAGAAAATGTTAAGACAATGCTAAATGTCAAAATTTAGTAGACATTTCGAAAACATTTTTGATCCATTTTCTAACATGGTCCACAATCTGCTTTGATAGTACTACGATGTATCTCTTCCAAAATTTGATTGTCTTTCATAACTGGACAACTAATTTGATAAATGGTCTCTTTAAATCTGTCTTGGACTCGAACGTTATTGGATGTTCTTGAAGATGGGCCAAGTGTTCACCAAAACGTCCAAACATATCAATAACAACACATAGTGTAACAGAAATATTCACCCTCATCCAATTATTAAATGCGGAAATATTCCTCTAAAAGCCTGGATTTGCCATACACTGGGGCTATTACTTATATAACCCCTGGTTTTATTTTCTCTTGCATGTTCGGCGATTTAGCTGGAATATGTCAAAATATAGAGTTCCTTAATGTCTTCACTCCAACTTCTTGGATGCCATCTCAAAGAAAGGCTCAAAGGATATTCCAAATATTGTCTTTAGAGGTGGCCATTTCGACCCAAAAGGCCGAGTATCCATGCCATCAGTCACACTCTTCTATGCATGTGTACATTACCAAGCAATTTATCATCAATAAACATTGTTGCAAGATAATAATTCTTCAAATAAATTTATGAGATGTTCTGGATATCTAAAGAGACTTCCTTATAAAGTTCAAGTTCAGCAAAGCATCCAACATATGGATCATGAAACAGTGGATCCTCACACTAATATATTCACCATGGGACTGAGACAAAGATATACAAATTGTAAACTCCCTCATGTAGATGAGAAAGTGGTGTTGGAAAGTCTCCACATTATAATTGACATTCTTACCATATTCAAATGGTG
Organism: Pinus tabuliformis; assembly: GCA_031772625.1. Classification (NCBI taxonomy): domain Eukaryota; kingdom Viridiplantae; phylum Streptophyta; class Pinopsida; order Pinales; family Pinaceae; genus Pinus; species Pinus tabuliformis. Next base: position 450,074,703 of record CM062816.1, on the reverse strand, counting down.
TCCTTCCTTAATGTAAATAATTCTTCAATAATATGGCCACTCTCCCACATGTGTCACTACTCCCAATCCTCACGCTTAATTGGCACACTACACCTACGCATTTAATTCAACAATGTGTATCTCTTAGGACTTTATATCCACTATAGTGGGCCTTCATCCCTCTTCTATTACAAAGTAGACTTCTCAGGGTAGGGGAAATCACAACTCCCTGCCCTCCCTCATTTCAATGCAACACGAAAATCTTTTCTTGCCCTCTTTCCATTTCATGGCAGTTCTTCAATCAGAAATCTCAATTTCAAGCACTTCCTTCCAGCTTTTGTTGAATATTTTCATTTCTATCAACTCCAAAAGCAAGTGATAGAAAGGATGGGTAGAAGGATTGGTACCCAAGCTAGAGTTAAAGAGGAAGAAGCATTAAGTCAGACACTGGAAGATTCCTCTCGTGGGGTAAAAGGATCACAACAAGGCCACAGTAAGCCCCTGAGAGAGAAAGAAGATGCTACTGCATGCAGTGGTAACAATCAAAGTATGTGCAACGCTGTATATTAAGGTACCATTATCATCCCCTCAAGACTTCGATTGAGAAGGAGAGAGAAAATATTTTAAAAGCAGAATCTGGCAAATTTGAGGCTATAATTAGCAAAGTGGAAAGTTTGCACAATTTTTTTTAGAGACCTCGTGAGCAAGTTACAGATGCTAATACACTCTTTGATCTCACATCCACACTCCTCGCTACTATTAATAGGTCAAAAAACAATGATGGTGATACTCCAGTTGATTTTATTAGTAGTGATATTGTAAGAAACTATAGTGATCAGGCATATGGAAGCAGGTCTTTGGAAGGAAATGACAATCAAACCCAAATATCATGGAGAAATATTGGGCATTTAGTTGCTTTTGTTTTCTAGCATGTGGCAGGAATTTTCACTATTCTTGGACCAATGGATAATGAACCCAAGCAAAGGAAAGCTATAGTACAAAGAAAACAGACTAAGCTAACAGAAAGCACTCGATCTGAAGCAGTGAAAGAGTCCCCGGAAGATGAAAAATCAGAAACAGACAAGAATATGGCAAGCATATTTAACATTTTGTGAAAATAGAAGCAAGCCATATTAGAGAATTTGGTTCTAAATAGAATATAGTTTTCCGAGACAGTAGAAAACATCTTTGCGTTATCATTTCTAGTAAAGGATGGTAGAGTTGAAATAAATGTCGATGAAAATGGAAAACATTTTGTTGTCCCAAAAATGCTCCCAAAGCTATAGAAATGGCATTTGGAGAAGCTTCTTACAACCAATTTGTTTTTCGGTTTGATTTTAAAGACTAGAAGTTGATGATGGAAGTCGTTTAAAGTGGTGAGGAGTTGATGCCTCACAAAATCAATCCACCTATGATTCCTTGTTATAAGAAGGCTACAGAGACTTCTATTAGAGAGATTTCAAGAAAGAAGGGTAGAGTGGTACCTGCAACTCTTGAGGTGCGGGAGGATGAATGTGGAAGTGATGATGGTGGTGGAGGTCTTCAAAGACCAGCACCAAAGAAGCGAAATAAGTGTCTCCTATGACTTTTGCTACTTTTTTGGGTGCTTTTTGTTGGAAACTATCTTTGTTTCTATCAGTGCACTGTAATTCATATAGGAAGCTAATCTTTAATTTAAGTAATCTAGTATATAAAAAATGCTATCTTGTTCTCATAATTATTTATAATTAATTTTACTGGCAGTGCAAACCCCTAGTCATGTAGTACACCCCTTTAGGCATGGTTCCAAGGCCTGGGCAGAAGACTGGCATCACGTAAAAGGAAATTGTTAATGTAAGATGTCAAGTTTGATCTGTTAAACCATGATTAGTCTCCTTGTGACAATATGTTGTAATTTTATGTTTGAAAAGTATTTTGAGATACCATACAAGAACAAAGTTTCTGATTATGTAGTTGGTTTAATTTGAGAATACATAGAGATGAGAGTAGGGTAAGGCCAGGAAAAAATAGATGTAAATACAAAGGTTCAAAAAACTAGCTAACATCGCTTACCATACCCAAACCCTTTTACTGGCACTATAGGGATAGAGAGATCCACCCAGAGGCGTGTGGAGAATAAGTAGGGATATGCATGCTTTGGATTGACTAATTACTTGAGCCTAGCTCAAGTAGGCACAACTAGTAGATGGCAAGAGATTGGGAATATATATCTATTAAGTATGTGTATATGAAATTCATTATGTCCCATTTTGATTTTCAAGGTGGGAGGAATGGAATGGAGAAAGTGAGATTGTATTTGTCCTCTATATCCCACCTATCAGGACACTAGGATAAGTCCCAATAATAAGAGTTGGGCTCACTTATAAGTATATGATTGTAAAAGGCCATCATGAACTTTATTGAGCTAAGTCATATTTTAATTGAGTTTCATCCTTTAGTTGAAGCTTCAAGCAAGATACTCGGCCTCTTTTCAACCCTTCAGTCTTCCTGGAATAGCTACAGAATAACCCTATTTAACCCATGTTGAATTCCTCTTCTTGCTGTGATCTTAAACTTCAAACTTTGGCCCTTCTCCCTACAAGAGAACCCAAGAAAAACACTCAAAACAACCTCTCTTTCGCACGTTGTACTTACAGCAAAACATAAGACATCCACATTGCTTCTAGGGCTTCTTTCTTGTTGTCTTGTGGATCCTTCTTGCAGTGGCTAGGGCCTCCCTTTGACTGCATCTAGGGCCTCTCTAAGTGTTGCTTTAGACCGTCCTTGACTGCGGCTATATGCTTCTTCTTGATGGCTGATAAGGGCCTCCCTCTTGCTATGGATTAAGGCCTCCTTTCCTGTGGATAAGAGCCTTGCTTTTGCTGCATATCTGGCCTCTCTTAACTGCATCTTTATGCCTCTCTTGACTACATCTTAGGCCTCTCTCTAAACTGCGTCTTAGGCCTCTCCCTTGTTGTGGCTAAGCCTCCTTTTGACTGCAGTTAGGGCTGCCTTTTACTACATCTAGGGCTTCCTTTTCAATTGTGGCTAGAGCTCCTTCAAGATTGCATCTAGGTCTCCCTTCATGACTACAGCTAGGGCTCCTTTGTGACCGCAACTAGGGATCACACTATTGCAGCCTGCTAGCCTCGCACTTCCCAGGGACTCCTGCACTGTAGCACTCTCAGTTGCTTCATCTGCATTCGTCTCTGCCCACATCCACGCGTCCTACTACTCTCTCTTCGGGGCTCCCATAGCAAGGTATAATCCAAGAGGTTGGGTAACTCAAGTATCTACCCCTCATCGCGTGTAGTCCTCTTGACTACAGCTCAATGTCTCCCCACCTCTTCTCTAGATGTACATGAGCACTCCCTATAGTCCCCAGCATGCCCTGGGACACTACAACATGAGCACTAGTGCATTAACTATGCTAAAAGGTCAATTTATTGTTAATTTGACCATGAATATCTCTTCTACAAATCAATATTTCTTAACTTTGTTTACGTTAGTGGTTTGATAAGAACATTTCTACAGTCTCTTCACTGAATTTCTTAAAGTTATTACATTTATTCTTTTTGACAAAAAAGGGCTAACATTTTACCCTAGCTAAGTAAGGATTCTTTAAATAAACTTCTAGCTTGGTTCCTTTTTGTTCCATCTAAGCTTGGAAAAGTGCCATGAATTTACATTGAACAATGTAAGAACCTAGTCTTTTCCAGAAAAAATCAAGCCAACTCTTTCATTTTGCAAATTACGTACTAGTTCTGGACATATTCTTTGAAATTTTTGTGCTGAAGGTGTTGGATTTAGGCAAGTGATACAAAATGCACACCTACAGTTCTATTGTTCACTTATTAGACAGGTGAAAATTATCGGAAAAATTGGAAGGGTTGGACATGAATGTTCCAACCATACTATTATTGGCATGTTGAGCCCTAAACTTGCATCTTTCCTATACACCTTTCTAGACTTTTTCCATTTACCTGGACCTCCTAAGCTGTCAACATCATTGCATATTAGTTTAAAAGAGCATATAAAGTGGTTTCCTAACTATGTTTTTTGTTTGTTGTTTGAATTAGATTTTTGCTCATTGAGCTGCGGAATCTTGTCACTTTCCGCGGCCAGTTCAACTTTCGGTAGCCTTTTTGTTAAAGTCTATATTGTAGGTGTCTTCAGGAAAATTGAGCCACATGGGCAAGTTGGAAATGACGTGGACATGGACTGAGTCCTATTGGCTCAGTCGAATTCACCAAAGAAGGACGTGGTCAAAGGTAGTTAAGCGGTGGTCAACATAAGAGTCCTACTGTGACAGAACTCCTTTTTTACCACGTGAAGACTTGTGTGGCCGTTCCTAAATCTCAGGGGACATATCAACACCTGTGGACTGCTCCATAAAATGAATCCAACAGGCACCCTCAATAGATTTAATCTTCACGGCAACCATGACGCTAGATCCCTGGACGTGGTTGTTCACGTGTCTTTTATCTGCGCAGTTTTTAGGAAATTAGTTATGTCATCTTCTGTTATAAATAATGTGTTCTCATACACATAGTAGCTAGCTTTTGTAATGTAATTTTGACTGTTAACGAGCCCACTGTGCCGTGACATTATTCCTTTGTTATGACTGCATTTTGAATACATGAGAAGACTCGGTTTATAAGCTCAATTCGTGGTTGATAGCTGATTGCCCGAGGTTGTGCAGAGGGCCCCTGTACACACCGAGGTTTTGTTTACTGCTGTATAGTTTCATGCTTTATTTCCTTACGTTCTTGATGCCATAATTATTCACTTGTATATATTGCATTTCTTATGGTATTAACGTGTTATTTTTGTCCATAATTTTACATGCTTTTATATTGTTGTTAATTGATCAGTGTCTTTGTTTCAGATTACAGTAGGTAGCCCGAGCATTTGCACATAGTTTTACAATTACTAATGACATGGAATCAATCTTGTCTTTCTGCTGATTTATTTTCTTAGTTTTTAATTCCAACACTGTTTTATTTATTTCAGTTGTGTTCATTTGCTTTATTAGTTAAGATTAGATATTAAATTACTCATGTCATTTTCAGTTACCTCCGAAAGCCATAGCGAGATTAATGGTGAGGGATTGAAGTATGAGTGTGTAATTTGATATTAGTTTATTTTTCTGCAAGTTAGTTATTAAATTAATCATGTCATTTTTAGTTACCTCCGAAAGCCATAGCGAGACTAATGGCGAGGGATTGAAGTATGAGTGTGTAGTTCGATATTAGTTTATTTTTCTGCAAGATAGTTATTGAATTGCTGTTAAGTTATAGTATGTTCTATGCTTATAACAATTTACTTCTTTTTCTTATTATATTCCACCGATTAGCAATCACATGTACATAAAGTAAAGTGCAGATAGAACATTAAACGATCGACAGAAAACAAGCCAAGACAAAAGACACAAGATGTGGCGGCTAGCCAGGGACAAACCCCACAATGTGTGGGGAAACCCTTTGATCAAATCTTCTTTTATCTTCAATAATTCAGCAGAGAGAAATAGTACAATAAATCTGATTCATATCAGTAGTAGCAAACCCTAGATCAGTGGCATTAGCATTAGCGGCTTCATTATCAAACTAGGGCAGACCATATCTCACAAACCGACAGTCGGATTGACTTCATTCCACCACCAAATGTTTCGGCTTCCAGAGGAGGTTCAGATGAACCTACAACATAGTTCAGATGAGGAGATCTTCTAGGCCACGCAAGTCAATCTTTACTTCTGCAGTTGCAGCTTCAGTTTCAGTAGTTTCCGGCTTCAAACTAGGGCAGTCGATATCTTGCAAACCGTTCGTCGGATTGACTTCATTCCACCACCAAAAGTTGCGGCTTTCAAAGGAGGTTCATATGAACCTACAACGCAGTTCCAAAGAGGAGATCTTCTAGGCCACACAAGTCAATCTTTACTTCTGCAGTTGCAGCTTCAAATTCAACAGCTTTCGGCTTCACATGTGTGAGAGAGAGAGAGACCCATTTCAGTGCAGTAGAGAAGAGACTCATATCTGCGCAGTAGAGAGAGAGAGAGATGTGATGAGATGAGTGAGTCCAAATGAGGAAAATTCCTCTTATATTTATACACAACGTTGGTGGGTGAATAGATGGGACTGTTGGGCTTCTGAGCCTACATGAGTTGTAGGTCGGCTTGATAATAATTCCATAATCAAAATAAATTCATATCTCCATGAATACTTATCGGAATTGGATGATCTTTATATCAATCCTACACCTCGCGACGAGAGGAATCTATTAAAAATATTATTAGCCATGAATAAGATGACCGACATGAAGTTTTGCCCTAGTTTCCAATTTTAACACTCCCTCTCAACCATGGAGAACTTCATCTGCAATTTGTCTATCGGTTGTTACTATTCATCCATCAAATGCACTGCCTTGTACAACCTGACCCTTGCCCTGCTCTGCTCTATTTTGCCTATTCTGCTTTGTCTTGTTCTACCCTGCACTGATCTGTACTGTTTCGTTCTGTTCTGCTCTGCTCTTGCATTGTTCTGTTCTACTCTGCTTTTGTTCGAATTATGAAGAAGAAGAAATGATCGAGGATGTATCATACTGACTCAAAGTCAGTCTCAGAGTATGTACCACTGGTCCCAGACCAGTCTCAACCAACCCAAATTCAGTGTCATAGTGAGTACAACTCCAATGGTCCCAGACCAATATCATCCTCCACTAACTCAAAGTCAGTCTCAGAGTATGTACCACTGATCCCAGACCAGTCTTAACCGACCCGAAGTCAGCGTCATAGTATGGTACAACTCCTACCACTGGTCCCAGACCAGTATCATTGATCCCAGATCGATGGAGGTCATCCTAGCGTAGGGAGTACGGTAGTTACAATGATGCGTCCATCGGTACTACTATGGTCCCTAACTTCATTTCCCTGCTCATTGATCAGATGAGAAGTACTTCCCATGAGTCCTAGACTGCATGGGTAGGATGCCTCGACAGGAGAACTAATCAATCCTGTCCTCACAGGAGAACACATCAATCCTGCTACAATTTCCATGGAGAACACATCAATCCAGGCCTCACAGGGGAACACATCAATCCTGCTACAATTGCCATGGAGAACACATCAATCCAGGCTGCCATGGAGAACACATCAATCCAGGCCTCACAGGAGAACACATCAATCCTGCTACAATGTCACCACGGGGTGTACATGTATACCACCAGGGGATAGTGAATAATCCTGTGGTCATATGCTGCTCCAAGAAGCACCCCACACCCCCCTGGAGCTCTCAGAGCTCAATGCATCATACATGACCCTCATTGGAGGGTCTTTGAACAACTACAAGTTGTTCACGAAAAGTCAAAAATTTTACTTTCCCAAGGGGTTTTGTCAGAATGTCGGCGACCTGTTCATCTGTACCGATATGATGGAGCCTTATAGCTCCCCGTTGCACCATATCTCGAATATAATGGTATCTGATATCAATATGCTTGGAGCGATCATGGAATACAGGATTCTCTGACAAACGAATCCCACTTTGGTTGTCACAAAGGATCACAGTGGTATCCAATGTGAATCCAAACAACTCACTGAAGAGCTTTCGCAACCAAACTGCCTCACAAGAAGCCATGCTAGCAGCAATATACTCTGCTTTGGCGGTGCTCAAAGCCACCGACTTTTGTTTCCTGCTCATCCAGGATATCGAAGCAGATCCCAAGGAGAAACAACACCCGGAAGTGCTCTTACGGTCCTCCACATTGCCTTCCCAGTCAGCATCTGTGTATCCAAATAGTCTCACATCTCTGGCAATGTATCTTAACCCATAAATGATAGTGCCACGAAGATATCTCAGCAGATTCTTGGCACCAATCCAGTGTATGTGGTGGGGTTCAACCATATGCTGGCTCAACGTGTTAAATGCAAAGCATATATCTGGACGGGAGTTCACTAAGAACATTAATGCTCCGATGAGTTGCCGATACTTGGTAGCATTTCGTAAAACAGGTCCAGCAGCACTACCTCTTAACTTCTTGAAGTCAAGCTCCATCGGAGTAGTTACAGGCTTGCAGTCCACCATTCCGAATCTTTCCAATATCTTCACCACATATTTTCCTTAAGATAGGAAAATTTCTCCTGGCGTTTGCCACACTTCAAGTCCTAGGAAGTAGTGCATCAGTCCTAGGTCTTTCATTTCAAATTGAGAGGCCAGATCCCTCTTACATTTGTGAATGAGAGGGTCTGCACCTGATAGAAATAGGTCATCCACATACAACACCAGTATGAGAGGCTTGTCATCTTCAACCTTAAAGTAAAGGTTAGTATCGGCTTCACTCCTAGTGAATCCCAGCTTCATCAAGTAGCTATCGATCCTCTCATACCATGCTCTGGGTGCTTGCTTCAACCCATAGAGAGCTTTCTTCAACCTGCATACATGAGATTTTCGATCATAAATCTCAAATCCTTCGGGTTGCTCCACGTAGACCTCTTCTTTGAACGAGCCATGCAAGAACACAGTCTTGACATCCATCTGATGTAGGTTCCATCCTTGTGAAGCGGCAAGGGCTATGATCAAGCGGATGGTCGTATATCTGGAAACAGGTGCAAATATCTCATCGTAGTCTATACCTTCCTTTTGGGAGAAACCTTGAGCAACAAAACGAGCCTTATACTTTTCCGTGCTTCCATCTGCTGCATGCTTTATCTTGTAAAGCCATTTGGAAGTAACAACAGTCTTGTCCTGGGGTCTGGGAACTACTTCCCAAACATCATTCTTTATGATAGAATCATATTCTTCGGTCATAGCATCCTTCCATACTTGATGCTTGACGGCATCTGAGAATGATGAAGGCTCATTTTGTATGATCATGCTCATGATGGTCAGGTATCCTTGATACCTATTAGGTTTCTTACTTTCACGAAAGGTTCCTCGGGGTGCAGCATGTCCTTCAGCATCATCAAGTAACCCCTTAAGCCATGAAGGCCTCTTCCTAGAAGAGGAAGGCTCATATGGAGGAGGATCAATCGGATCCATGCGTTCTTCTACATTAGGCATTGATTCATCATCCTTTTCTTTCGGTTCCCTGGTGTCGGCTTCTTGAGAGCTCCTCAAAGTTGGAAGATTGATCACCTTGCTGAGAGCCATATCTTCGTCAAAGGTGACATCATGACTAATTATGACTTCCCTTTGACCGGCTACATAGATTCTATAGCCTTTAGTATTTTCACCATAGCCCACGAAAATTCCCTTCTTTCCAGATGCTCCCGATTTATTTCTTTTCTCTTTCGGCACATGAAAGTATACAGGGCTTCCAAAAATTTTAAAATGAGAAACATCAGGTTTCTTACCGGTGAATTTTTCTTCAAGAGTCTTGGAACCCAATGCTTGATGAGGGCATCGATTTTGTACATATACGGCAGTGTTTGCAGCTTCAGCCCATAGAAACTTAGGAAGACTTTGATCATGTAGCATGGCCCGGACAGCTTCCATAATTGTGCGGTTCTTCCTTTCTGCCACACCATTTTGTTCAGGAGTATATGGTGTAGTAGTCCCCCTCTTGATGCCAGCCTCTTTACAAAAATCATGGAACTCATTAGATTCATATTCAATCCCATTGTCAGTTCTTAAGATCTTGATCTTCTTTTCGGTTTGATTCTCGATTAGGGCTTTGAAGTGTCAGAACCAAGGGAACACTTCATCCTTCTTTTTCAAGAAGTATATCCAGGTCTTTCGAGAATGGTCATCTGTAAAAGTGAGATAATATGAGTATCCTCCCAAGGAGTTCACAGGCATCATACCTGATATGTCTGAGTGAACTAGTTGTAATATATCAGAGGTCTTGCTTTGACTTGAAGGGAATGGTCCCCTTTTGAGCTTTCCTTCGGCACATCCCGGACATACACCTTCTTTCTCTACTTGGAATTCAGGCATCCCTGTTACCATTTGTCTTACATCGGGTAGAGCTTTGTAATGAAGGTGGGCAAACCTCCGATGCCAAAGTTCGGACTGAAGCGTTGTGTCACAAGACATGACACCTAGCGGACTTCCACCGACTTGATATAAAGAATCAACTCGAAACCCAAGAGTGAGAGCATCTTTAACATTATTTTTCCATATGCGTACCTTACCATCGTTGAAGGTTACCTTATATCCTTTGTCTTCCATTGGCGAGATGGATACCAGGTTCTTTTTGAGATCAGGTACATATAATACATCTTGTAAGCGAATCGTATTACCTTGATTCAGATTAAGAGAAACATTGCCTACACCTTTCACTGGGTATTTCATGTCATCTCCAAGGACAATTTCCAGGTTAGTTTCTTTCTCTACCAGATTATAGAGTACTTCTTTGTAACCAGTGAAGTGTCTTGAGGCACCACTATCAATGAGCCAAATTCCCATTGAGTCTGAAGGAGCGGAGGTAGATAGAGCAGCTGGTAGATAATATTCAGCCTGCTTATCGTCAACAGTGTTAGATTCATACTTGGAATTTCTAGCCTTCTTGAATGGTTGCCCTCTTCCTTGATTTCCCGCATTCCTTTTTCCTTTGTTGTTGAATTTTCCATTCCTTCGATTACCATGAGAGGGATTTTGATCATCGTCACGGTGAGAGTCCTTTCTATCAGGGCATTCCCTTGCATAGTGACCTGCTTTATTGCAAATGAAACATCGTCCTTTTCTTCCACCCTTAAATCCAGCCTTTCTTTTCAATTTAGACCCATAATTATTTCTTTTCTTAGCATGAGAAGAAAAAGCAGCAGGAGGACCTTTAGGCAAGGGCATTTCCTGCTCTTCTACCCTTGTTTGTTCTTGAATGCATCTAGCCATTAATTCCTCGAAACTAGGAATTACATTATTGTTCAGAAGAGTAGTCTTGAACACATACCATTCAGATGGTAATTCTCTGAGAGTTGTGAGTGCCATTTCTCTATCAGTAATGGTTTCCCCAATAGATACGAGATCGTTCTTGATCTCGGTGATTCTTAAGAAGTATGCTTGCATACTTTCATCTATACCCTTCTTGATTTCCCTCAACTTATTTCTAAGAAACAAAACTTGATTTGCATCATTAGCTTTAAACAAACTCACCAGTCTGTCGTAGATTTCCTTGGAGGTGTCTAGATCAGAGATGTAGGCCACCAAGCGCTTGTCGATAGAGTCCCAGATGATCTTCTTTGTTTTGACTTCTCCATTTTTCCATTTGTTCCAGGCAGCAGCAGATGCATTTGATGAAGGCTCAACAATATTGCCTCTTACATGGTCCAGCACTCCTTGATCTTCAAGGGTTAGATCGATAGACATCTTCCATCCGTGATAGTCAACTTTCTCATGGAGCTTGTCTTCGGCAGGAAAGAGTGTTGAGGACCCCATAGTTCTTTTAGGATAGCCTTGCCAATCTTCTCTTCAATGATTGCTCTTGCTCTTGCTCGGGCTTTGTCTTCACCTCAGCTCTGATACCATGTTAAGTTATGGTATGTTCTATGCTTATAACAGTTTACTTCTTTTTCTTATTATATTCCACCGATTAGCAATCACATGTACATAAAGTAAAGTGCGGATAGAACATTAAATGATCGACAGAAAACAAGCCAAGACAAGAGACAGAAGATGTGGCGGCTAGCCAGGGACAAACCCCACAATGTGTGGGGAAACCCTTTGATCAAATCTTCTTTTATCTTCAATAATTCAGCAGAGAGAAATAGTACAATAAATCTGATTCATATCAGCAGTAGCAAACCCTAGATCAGTAGCATTAGCATTAGCGACTTCATTATCAAACTAGGGCAGACCATATCTCACAAACCGACAGTCGGATTGACTTCATTCCACCACCAAAAGTTTCGGCTTCCAGAGGAGGTTCAGATGAACCTACAGCGCAGTTCAGATGAGGAGATCTTCTAGGCCACGCAAGTCAATATTTACTTCTGCAGTTGCAGCTTCAGTTTCAGCAGTTTCCGGCTTCAAACTAGGGCAGTCGATATCTTGCAAACCGTTCGTCGGATTGACTTCATTCCACCACCAAAAGTTGCGGATTTCAAAGGAGGTTCAGATGAACCTACAACGTAGTTCCAAAGAGGAGATCTTCTATGCCACGCAAGTCAATCTTTCTTCTGCAGTTGCAGCTTCAAATTCAACAGCTTCCGGCTTCACATGTGTGAGAGAGAGAGACCCATTTCAGCGCAGTAGAGAAGAGACTCATATCTACGCAGTAGAGAGAGAGATGTGATGAGATGAGTGAGTCCAAATGAGGAAAAGTCCTCTTATATTTATACACAACGTTGGTGGGTGAATAGATGCGACTGTTGGGCTTCTGAGCCTACATGAGTTGTAGGTCGACTTGATAATAATTCCATAATCAAAATAAATTCATATCTCCATGAATACTTATCGGAATTGGATGATCTTTATATCAATTCTACACCTCTCGACGAGAGGAATCTAATAAAAATATTATTAGCCATGAATAAGATGATCCACATGAAGTTTTTCCCTGGTTTCCAATTTTAACAATTGCTCATGTCATTTTCAGTTACCTTCGAAAGCCATAGCGAGACTAATGGTGAGGGATTGAAATATGAGTGTGTAATTTGATATTAGTTTTATTTCTGCAATTTAGATATCAGATTGCTCAAGTTGTTTATGATTACCTCTGAAAGCCATAGCGAGACTAATGGTGAGGGGTTAGACTATGAGTTGATGTAATTTGACTTTAGTTTTACTTTGCTTGCAATATTTGGATTTCTTTGAGTACAGTTTCTTTTGTATTTAGACAGGATCAAGGATAATGGGTTTCATGATCAATAGTTCACTGTTTGTTTAATTAGAATAGTGGCACATTTTCATTCTCTTTTAGGAATTAATTTCATCATTGCATGTTCTAAAACCTTTTTGAAAAATTTGAGGTTTTGGAAATCATTTTAAAGCACATCATTGCCTTGAACATTTATATCCATACTTGTCTTGTAGAATTGCCATCTCACATTAGGGAATCAACGAAGATAAACCAAAAAACAAACTAAAAATAAAAAACGACAAAAAGTAAGAAATAAGTTATTTTGCGCATATAGTGCGCCACACTTCAGCAGTTTACGACTCCTGGATTGACAATTAATATAGCAATTTAGGACACTCTAAATTGACCAAACATTTTGGCGCCATTGCCGGGGAAGTGTAACTAGGTAGCCAATTTCTTAAAAAAAAGAGAAAAAATTTAAAGAAGGGAAAAATTGATAACTTCTCAAAGTATGCTCTCCTCTTGCACCTAGTGTGATCTGGAGGATCAGAAAAGAGAGTTATTGGTTCAATAATTTCTTGAGTATGCTCTCTTCTTGCACCTAGAGTGATCTGGAAGATCAAAAAGAGAACTATTAGCCCGACTTGAAGATAAAAATAAAAAAATGACATGCATAGAGCAAGAGATTCTAGGGGAAGGTTTATAGCTAGGGCCAAGAGTTCGATTTTTACAACTCCATCTACTTTAAGGCGTAGACAAGATACACCTTCATCATCTACAACTCACACTCCTAGCCTTAGGATTCCTGGAATTCAAGGGGCAGTAGCTGAATTAGGAGACTCTCCCACACTATCCACCAAATCTGACTTAGGAAAAGAACCTTTCTTCACTTCTACAGGGGAACATATTGTAATCAAAGAAGTAGAATCACCTGAAGAAGAAGGAGAAATTCCTCCTCATTCACCATTAGTAGAAGAACCAGAGGAATCTAAAATCTCTGAGGAAACTATCATGAGAGAAGTAGTAAACAGATTTGGAGGAGGAGGTAGAGGTAGAGGTAGAGGAGGAGGAAACAATGGAGGAGGTAGAGGTAACAATGGGGGAAATAGGGATGGAGATAACTCGTTTGGATTTCCTATAGTTGATGAGGAATCTTGTACAACAATGAAAAACATCTCACCATCTGTCCTCCCAAACTTTTGTGGGTTGCGAAATGAGGATCCTAAAACATTTCTATTTGAGTTTGAAGTCGTGTGCCGAACTTATGACTATATGGAAGACTCTCAAAAACTCAAATTGTTTCCTTCAACATTGAAGGGAGCTGCTTTGAAATGGTTCATGGGATTAGTCACTCAATCTATTAGGACTTGGAATGATATGAAACAAACATTTTTGGATAGATACTTGGACTATTGTATGCCCACCAACCATAAGGATTAGGTATTTAAAATGGTACAAAAAGAAGATGAAAACTTGGAGGATATACTTGAAAGATTTCAATACAACCTGAAAAGAGAAAAAATGAGTAACTTAGATGAGGAGACCTTGAAATCCCTTCTATTAAAAGCCATTAGAGATGAATGGATAGATATTTTAAACATGATGGGAAAGGGAGATATTTCTCAACTTCCACTTCATGACATAGCAGAACTATATGTCCATCTCTCAAGGGGAAAATCTATAACTGGAAAAGGGCCTAGAGATCCTTCTCTCATTAGAGCAAATAAATCTGCAACTGGATCAGTAAGTAGTGTAGAGATTGGCAATATGCTTGATGAGTTTAAAACTGATATTTTAGGGAGCCTTAGTGAGCAACTAGACACCCTTAAAATACAAAACAAGAAGAAAGCAAAAGCTGAAGCTTTGGCCATCTTTTGTCCAAAATGTAGGAAGAAACATGCTCTAAGGGAATGCCCCTTAGATGCAAAAGTTGTAGAAACATGTATGATTTGCTCAGAAAGCCATGAGACCAAGGATTGTCCTTCAATTCCTGGGCTCAAAGCTGTCTTTAAAGAAGATCCAATTTCAGTGGAGTCTCTCTATTTGGTTTCAAGGAGACCTTTGCAAGGGCAACAAAATCAAGGGTTTAACAACCCTATGAACTTTCAACCCCCACCAAATTGGAATCCTTGGCAACAACCTTGGTCCCAACCTCAAAATCCATTTCAATCATGGGTACAAGGTATGCAAAATCCTTATGGGAGATTTGCTCAATTTTATCAATATCCTCCATCTTTTCAAAATCAACAAGCTCCACAACTTCCAAATCAAAATCCACAACTTTCATTGCCATTTCCACAACAACAACAACCTTCTCAACAAAATCCAAATTCTCAACTCTTGCTTCCATTCCAACAAAAGACAAATCAACTACCATCCCAGCCATTGCCAAATCCCAATAATAAAAATCCTCAAAATTCTTACATGGTAGAAGGACAACAATTTCCTACCTATATGATTGTTCCTCTCAATGATGTACAACTCAGATCTGGTAGAGTCTTAGAAAAACCTTCTATAGATGCTCAAAAGCAAAGTATTTCTGAGGAAGATTCTCTTGAAGCCAATAAAGGTTCTGAAGCATCTCTTCAAAACCCAAACACTCAAAAAGAAAAAGAAAAAGAGTCAACCCCCACAACTCCTATAGTTGAGCAACATGCATCTTCATCCACACCTCCTTTCCCTGAAAGATTACAAATTGACAAAGGGGTGGAAAAACAAATCTTGTTGCCTGACTATGATTTCCTAGATGAATTAAAGAATGTATGTATCAAGATTCCCTTGCTACAAGCCATTAGAGAGATTCATATTCTAACCAAAACAATAAAGGAGTTGATTCTCAAAAGACCAGGAAGGAAACCAAGAGATACAAGAAGAATTCACCTAGTAGGAAAAATTGCAGATATCATGATGGGAAAAATTACCATGTAGAAGTATATAGATCCCGATAGTCCAATTGTCAAGACACATATAAATGGGGTAGAAATTCCAAATACTTTGATTGAATTAGGGGCTGCTATCAACATTATGAGTAGACAGACTATGGAACAGCTAAAACTTCCTAATCTTCTTTTTACATCTACTTTACTGCAACTTGCAGATCGATCAATTATCAAACCAGATGGTGTATTAGAAGATATTTTGGTCTCCTTAGATTCTTGGGAATATCCAGTAGATTTGATGATTTTGACTCCCAAGAGTAATTTAGGACACCCACTCATCTTAGGAAGACCTTGGCTAGCCACATCTGATGCTTTCATTAGTTGTAGATCTGGGGATATGTACATTTCTGATGGTAATTCGACAAAGAAGTTCAATTTGTATCCTCCAGCAAAAGCAATTACAGAAGTAGGAGATAATGAATGGGTCGATGATGAGGACACTATACAACCTGTCTTTCCCATTTATGAAATTAGTGAAGATAGTCAAATTCTGAACACAATAGAAAATTTTGAAACATCTTCAGAATATGACCTCACACAATTTAAGATAGATTCTGACATTGAGTATATATCATCTAGAAAAATGTCTCTTTACTCTATGGAAGAGTTCGGTAGTTCCGCCATTGAGATTTTTCCAAGTAAAACATTGAATATCAACAAAAACTTGGAAAAATCACAACAGGGAGAGCTAACCAAAATCTTGCAAGAACATTCTACTGCATTTGCATGGGAGTATACTGATATGAAAGGTATTGACCCTAAGACTTGCATTCATCACATCTACATTGAAGAAAATAGTAGACCAATCAGACAACCTCAGAGAAGGATGAATCCAAACCTTAGGGAGATAGTGAAAGAAGAGCTCCAAAAACTACTCAATGTAAACTTCATTTATCCAATTTCAGATAGCCGATGGGTTTCTCCTTTGGTTATAGTACCTAAAAAGAATGGTAAATGGAGAGTATGCATTGATTACAGGGAATTGAATAAAGCAACCTTGAAGGATCACTTTCCTTTGCCTTTTATCGATTAGGTATTAGATACACTAGCAGGCAAAAAGTAATTTTCATTCTTGGATGGTTTTAGTGGCTATAATCAAATTTAGGTAGCACCTGAAGATCAAGATAAGACCACATTTACCTGTCCATGGGGAACTTTTGCTTACCGAGTGCTTCCTTTTGGATTATGTAATGCACCCGCAACATTCCAAAGAGCAGTACTAGGAATCTTTTCTGATCTAATCCATGATTATGTAGAGGTTTATATGGATGATTTTATAGTCTATGGTAATTCATTTGAAGAGGCATTAGAAAATTTGGAAAAAATCCTTATAAGATGTAAAGAAACAAACATTTCATTGAGTCATGAAAAATGCTTTATGATGTTTACTGAAGGTATTGTTTTGGGACATCACATTTCAGGGGATGGGATTAAAGTTTAGATCAAAAGTTGAAGTCATCTCCAAGTTGCCTATTCCAAATTGTCAAAAAGATGTTAGAAATTTTCTGGGATTTACTTGGTACTATAGAAGATTTATAGAGAACTTCACTAAAATAGCATCTCCACTCTTCAAATTGCTTACAAAAGACTGTGAATTCAAATGGGATCTTGATTGCCAACCAGCATTTGAAGCTTTGAGGACAAGAATATCTGAAGCACCTATCTTGAGAGGAACAAATTGGAAACTTCCTTTCCATATTTCTACAGATGCTTCAGATACAACTCTATGAGCTGTGTTGGGTCAAAAGGATTTAGTTCCTTATGCCATTTACTATACCAGTAAAAACTTAACTCCCACCGAGTTGAACTATACTGTGACTGAAAAAGAGTTCTTAGCTGTTATTCATGCAATCAATAAGTTTAGACATTATATAACAAGCTATGAAACTTTTGTCCATTCTGATCATTCTGCGATTAGATATCTAATGAAAAAACCTGTTACTAATGGCAGAGTTACAAGGTGGCTCTTACTATTACAGGAATTCAATATTACTGTGTTGGATAGACTAGGGAAACAAAATACAGTAGCTGATTTCTTGTCTAGGATCCAAAATACTAAAGAAGATTCTCCTGTAGAGGATAAGTTTCCTGATGAATATTTATTTGCAGTAACTACTAAGACCCCTTGGTATGCAGATATTGCTAACTATTTGGTTACAGGGAAACTACCTCCACATCTATTTCCTAGTGAAAGAAGAAAGATTATTCAGGAGAGTTCAAAATGTTCATGGATTTCTAACAAATTGTTTAAAACAGGGCCAGATCTTGTGATCAGAAGATGTGTTAGGGAAGATGAAATGCCTGATATCCTCAAGGCGTGTCATAATGAACCATGTGGCGGACACTTTGTTGACAAAAGGACAACCTATAAAATCCTCTCTGTAGGATATCATTGGCCTTCCCTCTTCAAAGATACAAAAGAATATGTCAAAAGGTGTGACAATTGCCAAAGCGTAGGGAAACCAACTCTTTCAAATGAAATTCCATTACAACGACAGGTACTCATCGAACCCTTTGAAAAATGGGCTTTAGATTTCATTGGACCTATTAATCCACCATCTAAACAAAAGAAGTATATATTGGTATGTATTGATTATGTCACTAAATGGGTAGAAGCCAAAGCATTACTTTCTGCTACTGAAAATTTAGTTGTTAGTTTTCTTTATGAGGATATTTTCACTCGCTTTGGTGTTCCAAGAGAAATTGTGACAAATCAGGGAAGTCAATTCACATCCAACATGGTGGAGAAGCTAATGGAAGAATACAAAATCAAGCACAAAAAATCTACTCCTTACCATCCGCAAGCAAATGGCCAAGTGGAGTCTACAAACAAAGTTATTGAAGGCATAATTCACCAAAATTGTTCATCTACACAGAAGAGATTGCGCAGAAAGGCTTCCTGAAGCCTTATGGGCCTACAGAACTACATGGAGGAATACAACATGACATTCTCCCTATGAACTTGTTTATGGGAAAGAAGTCCTGCTCCCCATTGAGTTCCAAGTCAAAAATTTCAAGATGGTAGTTCAGTTGGGGATGGATCTATCAGAAGCCCAAAAGCACAGAATGGAGTAGTTGAATGAGCTAGATGAGATCAGATAAGAAGCAATTCTAAGAACTGATCTAGTTCAGTATCAAAGAGCTAAGTGGCATGACAAATACATCAAAGAGAAAAAGTTTCAAGAGGGAGATTGGGCATTACTATTTGATTCCAAGTTTAAAGACTTCAAAGGTAAATTTCAGACTCATTGGCTTGGACCATATGAGATTGACAAAGTCTTTAGCAATGGAGTGTAAGAATCAAGACCATTGATGAATTTCAAACTCCTCTTATTGTGAATGGCTACAGATTAAAGATCTATCATAAGCCACTCTCAAAATAGGAATTTGTCAAAATGTTTCAAGATAGTTCTGCAATAAGGCTGGTGAAGAAGAATCCTTATTCTCCACCAGCCTAGTATTTATTCCTTTCCATTAAAAAAAAAAAGAAAAAAAAAAAGAAAAAAAAGAAAAATTGTATAAGACTCAAAACCAATCACTGATTGACAGTCTTATACAGAAAATATAGAGTGAAAATCAGGAACCCTGACACCTTATATTTTCCAAATAAAAATAAAAATCTCTTTCTTTCCCATTTTCATTTCACTTCATCTCATTTTTGTTCCACTCCATTTCATTTTCATTTCACTCCACTCCATTTCATCCCACTCCATTTCATCCATTTCATTTCATTTCATCAATAAAAGTTTCTTTCATGACCATTTTCACTCAGTTTGTTATCATCTATCCATCTTCATTCAGTCAAGTGGTTGCTGTGTCAATTTCCGCAGTTGGAATCAGTTTCCGCAGCCAGAAGCAGTTTCCGTAGACACCACTCTGTTTTTCAAATTGACAGTCAAAATGTTAATTCAATAATCATGAAAGCAAATGCAGGTATGACCGAGGACATATTATGAAGACATGGAGCACCTAAAGGCATCAATAAGGAGCAGTTGATCATGGACAAACAAATGGCAAAAATTCCAAGGTATGAGTAAAAGTTTATTTCAAATAGCAATCAAAACACATTTTTGCATAGTTATTAAACCATAAGCTCCACTATATGCAATGATTGCCGTGATAGCTCCATAACCATTCCACGACATTCCTCCACGAACCATGCATTTATTTTCCAAACGGTCTTATGATTAGCCTTCGGATTTAATTTGTGTTGGCTACATTTTAACACTCCACCTGTAATCATAAGGACGTGGTCGATTTGACTACGGCTCTTATCAGCCGCACAAAATCCGCAGTCGTTTCATGAACGTGTTTGCATCTACTCTGCAGCCACCCAATTTAAAATTCTGCCAGATGCACTATACTCCCCCTACTGTTCTATTAACATCACGGCTGAATTTCCACCGTGCTCACATAAGCCTTCACCCCATTTCACGAATTCATTTCCACTGTCTGTCCTCTGTTTTTCCGCTCACAGTCACTGTTTTTTTTCCATAGACTCTGTTCACTCCCATAACTAGCCGTCTCACTTCCGCTAAACCCTCCTCAAGCAGACGAATTTTAAGAATAGAAGGAAGGATGGGTCGGTTGTTGAGGGCAGAACCAGAAGGGCCCAAGTTTTTGGAAGGATACCCGCAAGTGAAAGACTTACTGAAGAAGGCAAGATGACTACGTTTCATTCAAAAATTTAAGGGCCACAATAAGGAGATTACAAAGGCTTTTGCGAGGTCTTTTAACGACTAGGTGGTGGAAATTATGGACCTTAAGTTTACAATCACCGAGGCATCCATAGCAGCTGCTACAGAACTTCCCCAGGAAGGTGAACGCTGGTTCAAGAACAAGAGCTTGGACGAGCAGGCTTGGAGATTCATGTTACGCAACCCAGGTATGGACGTAACTATATTCAAAAGAGAAATTCCTGTCCATGCTTTAAAAGAGGAGTCGGTCAGCTTACTGTTAATCATTCAAAAGTTCATTACTTGTGAAGGCCATTTTGGGGCAATGTATGTGTATCATTCTCGGTTATTGATGAACTTTTTAGAAAACCAAACCCTCAATTTGCCCTACTTTTTATTGCTAAGCTTGAAAAAGATGTGCACAACAGTCCAAAAGAATATAGAAGACATAGAGCCCCATTTGTATCATCATGGGCTTGTGAGAATTCTAATTGAGGACCAATTAAAGAAAAATAGGGACACCTGGGAACGTTTTTTGGTGAGTAACTATTTTGAAGAGCCACCCGAGGTACCTGAAAGTAGTACAACAAGAAGGAGTAGGAGAAAGGAGAAAAGTGTAATAATTCAAGACTTTCCTATTAACAAAACCAAAGAAGTTGATCAAGAAGAGAGGCTGGAAAGAACAAAGGACAGAAACCAAAGAAAATAAAAAAGGAAACGAGACATAGAAGTTGTATCTCAAACTGCAGAGCCTTCTCAAAAAGAAGATCACCAAACACTGTCCGAAAGGTTAGCCTATCTTAAAGAACAAGTGGTTTCAGCCAAGAAGAAATGAAAGGAAAAACAGAGTAAGGAGAAGATACTAATCCACAGCATGTGAGAAGAAGCTCTAGGCTTAAGGGGAAATTAAAAACAGTAAAGACCAAAGGGCCCCACTTTATTGATTTGGGTGAGGAAACCCCAGAAAAGCCTCCAGCAACCTCTACTGATCGTAGCGCACACCATACTTCCATTCCATAGCTAGATGTTGACATGAGTCCTTCTCGGCCAGAGTTTGAAATTAGTTCCTCTCAACAAGATTTTGGGGTCAGCCCAAGGAAGGCTACAACCGAGGTGGACCCAAATCAGCAGGAGATGTATGATTATATAGAATCCTTAGAGAAGACAGCTACAGGTCCAAGCACGTCATCCACTCAGCCTCACATAGCACAAGAAGCTCTAGTCCAATCATTGAAACAAGAAGTCTTTGAATTGGAGGTTTTAAATAGACATATTAAAAATGAAAATGAAGCATTAAAGGAGAAAAGCAGATTGGACAAGATCATTCATGACAACACTATGTTACATCTGGGACTGTGGCAGAAAAAGAACAGAAAATTAAAGAAAAAGTGCACGAAGTTGAGTAGGGAATTGATCAATCTCAAATTCAGATGCTTGATGAGGAAGCCCAGGATGGTAGTAGTACCAAGGAAGAGGAGAAGAGGACTGGATGTGCTGGCAGAAGCTTGAGATCACATGGACTAAAGGGAGGATGATCAAAATTTTGGTTGCATGGGGACATGTCACACCTTCATAGTGGGGGTATGTTGAGCCCCAAACTTGCATCTTTCCTATACACCTTTCTAGACTTTTTCTATTTACCTGGACCTCCTAAGTTGTCAACATCATTGCATATTAGTTTAAAAGAGAATATAAAGTGGTTTCCTAACTATGTTTTGTGTCTGCTGTTTGAATTAGATTTTTGCACATTGAGCTGCATAATCTTGTCACTTTCTGCAGCCTTTTTGTTAAAGTCTATATTGCAGGTGTCTTCAGGAAAATCAAGCCACATGGGCAAGTTGGAAACGACGTGGACATGGACCGAGTCCTATAGGCTCAGTCGAATCACCAAAGAAGGCCGTGGTCAAAGGTAGTCAAGCGGTGGTCAACATAAGAGTCCTACGGTGGCAGAACTCCGTTTTTCACCACGTGAAGACTTGCGTGGCCGTTCCTAAATCTCAGGGGACATATCAACACCTGCGGACTACTCCATAAAACGAATCCAACAGCCACCCTCAATAGATTTAATCTTCACGGCAGCCATGACGCTAGATCCTTGGACGTGGTTGTTCACGTGTCTTTTATCTGCGCAATTTTTAGGAAATTAGTTATGTCATCTTCTGCTATAAATAATGCATTCTCATACGCATAGTAGCTAGCTTTTGTAATGTAATTTTGACTGTTAACGAGCCCACTGTGCTGTGAAATTATTCCTTTGTTATGACTGCATTTTGAATACATGAGAAGACTCGGTTTATAAGCTCAATTCGTGGTTGATAGCTGATTGCCCGAGGTTGTACAGAGGGCCCATGTACACACCGAGGTTTTGTTTACTGCTGTATAGTTTCATGCTTTATTTCCTTATGTTCTTGATGCCATAATTATTCACTTGTATATATTGCATTTCTTATGGTATTAACGTGTTATTTTGTCCATAATTTTACATGCTTTTAAACTGTTGTTAACTGATCAGTGTCTTTGTTTCAGATTACAGTAGGCAGCCTGAGCATTTGCACATAGTTTTACAATGACTAATGACATGGAATCAATCTTGTCTTTTTGCTGATTTAATTTCTTATTTTTTAATTCCAACACTGTTTTATTTATTTTAGTTGTGCTCATTTGCTTTATTAGTTAAGATTAGATATTAAATTACTCATGTCATTTTCAGTTACCTCCGAAAGCCATAGCGAGACTAATGGCGAGGGATTGAAGTATGAGTGTGTAGTTTGATATTAGTTTATTTTTTTGCAAGTTAGTTATTAAATTACTCATGTCATTTTCAGTTACCTCCGAAAGCCATAACGAGACTAATGGCGAGGGATTGAAGTATGAGTGTGTAGTTTGATATTAATTTATTTTTCTGCAAGATAGTTATTGAATTGCTTGTGTAATTTTTAGTTACCTCCGAAAGTCATAGCGAGACTAATGCTGAGGGATTGAAATATGAGTGTGTAATTTGATATTAGTTTTATTTTCTGCAATTTAGATATCAGATTGCTCAAGTTGTTTATGATTACCTCCGAAAGCCATAGCGAGACTAATGGTGAGGGGTCAGAATATGAGTTGATGTAATTTGACTTTAGCTTTACCTTGCTTGCAATTTTTGGATTTATTTGAGTACAGTTTCTTTTGTATTTAGATAGCATCAAGGATAATGGGTTTCATGATCAATAGTTCACTGTTTGTTTAATTAGAATAGTGGCACATTTTCATTTTCTTTTAGGAATTAATCTCATCATTGCATGTTCTAAAACCTTTTTGAAAAGTTTGAAGTTTTAGAAATCATTTTAAAGGACATCATTGCCTTGAACATTTATATCCATACTTGTCTTGTAGAATTTCCATCTCACATTAGGGAATCAACGAAGATAAACCCAAAAACAAACTAAAAATCAAAAACGACAAAAAGTAAGAAATAGGTTATCTTGCACATATAGTGCGCCACATTTCAGCGGTTTACGACTCCCGGATTGACAATTAATATAGCAATTTAGGACACTCTAAATTGACCAAACATGGCCTGCAATACATATATTCATAACACATACCTACAATACTATTGTTCACATATTCTGCTAGTGCATATTGTAGGCAAACTGTTAATGTTGGACTTCGTTGCCTCAAGTTCACACACCAGCGCTAAAGATGAAACGTATTGTGTGCATCCTTAGATATGTTTGACATTGCAAGCTATCCATTTAAATAAATGGATGTATAAAACTTCTATATTAACAAAATAACCATCAATATTTTTTTCTATCATTTCAGGTTGAATTCACAATAGTATGCTAAAAAGTGTCATTTCAATGTCTGGAAATTAGGATATATAAATGTGTGATATATACTCTACATCTTTGGGTTATCTCCTTTTCAAATCTAAGTTTTTTTAAGCTACATGTTAATTGTTTGAACTTTGAACTTTGAATAAATTCCTGAATGGACTTGGTAAATACTCGAATGAATGGACTTCATAAGGCAGTAGTACCATAAATTGTGTTATTTCAAAGATTTGACTTCCATATTTTCACAAAATACAATGTCCTCAACAAATACTTATATGTATAGATACTTATGTTTAGGATTATATATGTGTTGGAGCGGTTCCTTTATGTTTTACTATTATCCTGATGTTGACAAGATTTAGCTTAATTTTTTCATCAATTGTTCATAGAATATGCGAAAGATTTCATTGTCAAAATGTGGCAAAAATTACATTTTTCTCGATTTATTTTTTTATTGTTCATGACAAGATAATCATGTTGCAGGAATGAGGTATCCTACAGTCTATTTGAATTTGTGGATATTTTTTTCCTCCCATTTTTTTTACAAGGATGCAGATTTGATTTTCATGTTGATGTTTTTTGCATGTATCTTACCTAGTCCCAAATGCTGGTAATGGAGCGGATCTTGAGAAGTAGTCATGGAAACAGACCATCAGAGGTTAATGTTACAATACCACTTCCACCTGGTATCAAATTTTTTTTAATGGTAAGTGACATAAGGAAGAGTTATTTAATGACAAGGTTGAAAAGGCAACCTCATGTCTTAGTTCTAAGTCATTTATTTGCGTTTCTTACCTCTAAGTCATCTGTTTTTGAGCTTTACCAGATCAATTATTTCACTAATCCAATATGCATGGATTGTATTTCTCACCCGATGTTAGTTACTTGACATGGTTGATATAACATTCAATTCTAGGCCACTTTTATTTTAAGTCAGAGATTTTATTGATTAAAGGATGTTCAAATTTTGATTGGTTTACTTGGAGCTTGATTTAAAAAAATTCTAAATTCCACGTGGATGTTATTTTTCTAGGGTGAGCTCTTTGCACCAATAAGGTCAAATGACTCCTAGAACATAGGTATACAACAAGAACATCTTTGGCCTTTGTTGTGTATCTTTTATTCTTTATATCATTGATGGATGGTTATTGGTTATGTAAAACAGAGAATGGGAAGGTCCTGCCAATTCTATTGACAAAACAAAATAAAATGGAGTGGTAGAATTTCGTTTTAAAGGGTGATCCAGAAATCAGTACTTGAAAGGTAGAACTTGAGAATGGAAAGCTATCTGATCTGGATCTAGAGACACAACAGACTGTGGAAAGAAAATGATTGTATTGTCAAGTCTTCCCTGAAAATAAGCTCTAATTGTTAGACCACTGCCCAAATTTCAATTATCTGTAATGGAAATAGTGACTTTAGCTTTATTTGTATGAATAATGACTTTCGCCATTGTCCTATTCGTTTCCTATGAATGATTTTGATTTTCAAACTCCAACTAGTTTGTTGTTAAATTAAATAAAGCTTTTATGTCAAAATTATAGTTTTCAAATCTCTTTTCTAAATCTATTTCCTTGAGAAAATTTGTTTTTTTATTTTAGGTATTAGATTGCTATTGTGTGACATATGCTATGATATAATTGCCTAGATAAATAGACATAAGTGTTGTACAACATAGTATTTTTTAAATCTAAAGAAACAATATTTCCAAATACAAAGTTTATTAATTAAGAACATCTTTTAGACTTCTTTGCTAAGTTATGATTATATTTCGGTAGGGGATTTTGTGTACGTTGATATTGTGTTGTCTCTTTGGTTTTTGTCAGGTAACAATGGTTAATAAGGAATGTGTTCTTGAGCAGCAAGAATACATCTTATTCTACTGTCAACAGGAAACTCCATGGTTTTCAGGCATGGAAACAAAAACACAGATGTTATTGGGATATCCAAAGTCTGTGTTGGATGAATTTAATACTAGTGATGATTTTGATTCTTTGTCAGATAAAGAATGTCATGAGTGAAATTCAAATAAACAGAAGCAGCTCAAGAATGAAGGTGAAGCTATTGCTTTCTGTCTAAGTCAATTTCTTTTATTTGTTGGTTGCTGTCATGTTTTGAGTGTGGACTTGTGAAATTCCGAATTGCATGTTGGTTATATATATATATATATATATATATATATATATATATATATATATATATATATATATATATATATATATATATATATATATATATATATATATATATATATATATATATATATATATATATATATATATATATATATATATATATATATATATATATATCATATTTCGTTCATGGTTTCCGGAGATCCGTGTTACATTTTCACAGAAGTTTAGATATCATTTAGATATCTAAACACCAAACAACAACAAACATTGAGATTTTTCTTTCACTCAACCTATAACATATTGCATCTGTCTTCATCAATGTTCTTATTCCATATGTTATCAACTTATGACATTTCCTTTGCAATATTTGGTGCATTTTCTAGTTATTGATCATTTATAGATTATAAATGTCTTCAGAATTTCACTTCTAATTGAGTATTGAACTGAACATATTGATTCTATTATACATAATTATTTTTCCCTCCACCCAGTTTTCATAACTTCCATAACCATTAGGTAGGGACCTGCAACTTCGATGTTGCTTTGCTTGTTTAGTAAAATATTGTCGAGACTTTAATTTATTGAAAGTTGTAGAATTTATAATTTATGAAGTTTCAAGGTCTAATTTTAAAAGTCTAATTATTTAAAGGGTGCTAACTCAATGAAAGAGAACCTGCTTTACAAGCAGGAGGTTGGTGGTTTGATTCCTTTGTGCCCTGACATGATCCATATGGAATGATATTTTGACCATCACCAATGAGATTTGGTGACATTTTTCAACTGTCACCAAAATATGAAATGGTGACGGTCAACGAACGCCACCATATATATGCATCAACAGTGACGAACCTCAAAGGTCTGTAACCATAAATTGTTGTTGATATGAAATGGTGATGGTCGATGTTCGTCATTATAGTCATTATTTGTGACAGAACTTGAATGTCACCACAACACCTATACTTATGGCAATGCGGCTTTTGGTGAGGGTCAACGAACGTCACCATATATATGCACCAATAGTGACGGCCATGAAATATCCATCACAATAAATTGTTGTTGTTCATATGAAATGGTGACGGTCACTATCCGTCATTATAATCAATATTCGTGACGGACCTTTAATGTCACCATAACACCTATACTTTTGGTGACGCCACCTTTGGTGACGTTCAATTTTTTGTGATGGAGGCTATGGTCCATCACCATTGCTCATATGAAATGGTGACGGTCGCTATCTGTCATTATAAATCATTATTAGCAACGGAATTTGAATGTCACTATAACACCTATACTTTTGGCGACGCCACCTTTGGTGACGTTCAGTTTTTGGTGACAGAGGCTATGGTCCATCACCATTGCTCATATGAAATGGTGACGGTCACTATCCGTCATTATAAATAATTATTGGTGACGGACTTTGAATGTCACTACAACACCTATACTTTTAGCGATGCCACTTTTGGTGACGTTCAATTTTTGGTGACGAAGGCTCTTTTGACCGTCACCAATGAGCTTATGGTGACATTTTTCACCCCTCACCAATGTCCTTTTTTCTTGTAGTGATAGTTTGCTGCTTAGATCTTGCCCTGCAAGATTATGAGAAAATGTCGCACGAAGGAGGTTCCGGAGCCAGTTATTTCGTTAGCTGCATAGTGCGCAAAGGGGGTGCACTATAAATGGGTGCAGTACCTGTGCAAAGAATTCTTGTTGAAATGTCACAAAGCACAGGACAATGACAAGGATTTTCATTACAACTGGCTTTTATTATTAATTTTCCTTGTCGCATGGAGGCTCCTAGAGGACAACCTGTTTCCTCCGCAAGATGATGATTTACCGGAGGCAGCGAAGTTTGCTTCATTGTGGAAAATGAAGGACCCAGAGAGGGTCATGGAGACCAAAATATTTTGGTGTTGGTCGAGATGGAACTTCACACCGTGATTAACCAAAGGCCAAGGTTGTCACCAACCTTGCTTGAGAAGCTAGAAGCCTACGTGGAATTCAAAGCTGAATTTCACAATGTATCAATCCGCATGAAGTGAGACACAAAAAAGGTATGGCACAGATTGCCATATATAGTTACTAAAGCAGATGTGCAGGAACTTGTGGGAATGTAGCCAGGGGAGTGGCTGCAAACCATAGATCTTGGCGCAGGAACCAGTAAAGGCGAAGAAAGCTCCTCGGCGCAAACAACAACTGCGCAGAAGAAGAAAGAGGTAGAGCAAGCTGTAATGCGCGAAAAGGCCGCTCAGAAGAAGAAATAAGATGCTGTCAAGGCTGCTGCTGCTAAGGCAACTGTTGAAAAAGAACGTCTTGTAAAGGAGACCGCACTAGAGGTTGAGGAGTCCACTTCTCAACATACAATAGAGAAGGAAGGGTCTGAGGAGGAAGGTGGTGGTGGTGAGGAGAAGACCACTCCTTTTAGACTTTCAAAGCGCGAGAAGGAGACAACTACCGAACCTAGGAAGAAACATAATTTGGACAAGAATGCACATGCTGATCCAGTGGTCCTCATGGAGGGGAACTTGGACGAAATCAGCGACAAGGTTCGCAACACAACAACAGAGTTGTGGACACATTTTGAACAACAATATCAACACACTTGGAAATGTGTAGAAGGATTTGTGAGATTTACAGATACAAATAGGTCGGCTATAAGCGAGCGTAAGTCAAGCAATCATACAACAATAAAGTGCAATAGTGTTGGACTCAGACAAAACTCTGGACCTCAGAGTTATTCCTTTTCCAGAAGGATCACTGTGCGTAGAAGAAGCCAAAACAAATTCCTAGATTGGTAAGCTAAAGGAAATCAATATCAATCAACAGTGATGCCCATTTAGACCCTTCACGCACTCCATCAGGGAGTATTAGATGAGCTTCGAGTCTGAGAGTAGCGCATGCTATCAGTCATTAGGAAAGTCAAACTAAACAATCATAATATTTTTGCAGAGAAGGCTCAGGCGCTGAAGGAAAAGGAAGAGTTTGCCACGCGTAGCCAGAAACTTGAGGATGCCATTACACAAGTTTGTAAGGAGCTACCAAAATTGAATATTCCAAAGGATGTCGCATGAGCAAAAAAAGTCAAAAAGAGAGTTGCGGAAGTTTGGGAGACCAAGGAAGAAATCAGTCGAGTCTGATTTGAGCTGTAGATGTAGATTTCGGAGTTACAACTCAAACTGCAGCCGACTACTCTGCCAAAGGTTAGGGAACAAAGTGGAGCCGTGATATAGGAGAGTATGGCCACTTTGGATGCAACAGTCATGGGTTGCACGATGATCTTGACCACACGATGGAACTATGGAAAACTCTACAAGAGGACCCAAACCTGCAAAAACTTGGAACAGATACCTGGGAGATGCAACAAAAGTTTCATGAGATCAGGGCGACTGCGCACACTTTGGCGCCAGTCCAGTGCTTCACTCAGTTGAATGAAGGAAAACAGATGCAAGCGAAGATTTAGGAACTAAAAAGGAAAGAGGTTGTCTTTAAGGCCATACTAAAACTATGGATAGAGGAAGCAAGCCAGCTTACTCTGTCATTTTAGGAAAAGCTGAAGACTCTCCAACAGACATAGAGGACAATGTGACTCATAATGGAGGGCCTAACTACAGAAAAATTGGTAGAGGAAGTGCACCAGGCCGCGGTGTAGGGTTCTGCTAACATGGAAACATTGAAAGTAGAGTTTAGTAAACTACACAATAAGACCAAGACACCAAATGAGTGACTCGAGGGTGAGTCACCTAATTTGTGTTGGGGGCCTGTTGGGAAGGGGTCCTTGGGATCAATTTTGTTGAGGTTTGAGTCAATATTGTAATATTTTTTTGTGGTGAAAGCAAAGTCTCCGCGAAATGTGGAAAGCAGAGCACGAAGCTAGTAGAAGTCAAAGGGGATTTAGTCCCTTAGGGGGGTAGGTGGTAGAGTTGTTTTGAGACCTGCCCATGGTCCACAGAACATGGTATTGTAAAACAAGTGCTATAAACAGTTGAGTCATAGCGATTCATAGGAGATATTTGATATTGAATAATCATTGTAAGGGAAAGGTGCTAAGGCAGGAAAGATCTATTTCCCGTACTTAGGTGAAAGGAGAAGGCTCCTGCAGCTGAGTGCAAAAAAGACCTTGGTAAGTCCACAACTAAGTGCGTTGGCCCCTGCAGTTGAGTGTGCATGCTAGAAAGAGTTTTTACTTGAATGTTTGAATCTAATAAAGACTGTTTGGGAAAAATCTGATGCATCTGTGCCTTGTTATTTACTTCTGTTTAAGTTTGTGTATCTTCTCTCTGTGACCTGTTTTAAATGAATTAATGTTTATTTATTGCACAGAAATAGTTGATCTATAATATTTATGCATGATAAGTGTAATTAACTACCTTCACGAAGATCTGGAAGTCATTGTGATAAGTTTGCAGTAGTTTCTTGTCGGAAGGATTAGATCTGCGTGGAGGTAGATCTACACGCTAAAGAATTCAAGAAATACATCACATTGCCCTCTGGATGCAGTAACTTGGTTCTGTCATCTCCCAATATTGCTTCGGGTGAGACTGCAGCCTGTGTTATGCGGGTTGTTGCCGAAAGGGCCAACAATTAGGGTTTTGGTGGTTGGCGCAGCTAACTCTGAACCTGGGTCAGGATCCTTCAAGCCAAAATAAAGGAATGAATCTTTGTGTCTATTATGCATTGTATTATCTTTATTTCTTATCGAGATCAAAGAAGTACTATCAATGATCTTTATTTGTCTTGTACCTTTTCTTTTTAACGAGGTACATCAAATATAGATACTCTATGTAAGCTAGAATTGGATCGACAAATTGGCTATCATGAGGAAATTTAATTGTCAATTATAACCAATATTTTAACATACTTATTATTCAACAATTTTGAAATATTTAAAATGTCTAGTAAGATTCGAATTGATGAGTGATAATAAATAAAATGATATTTTTTATGGAGTTTTTAATGAAACTATAGTGAAAATTAGCTAGTAAATTCTTCGTGTTTAAATTGCATATCTTGAGTTATAAAGAACATGCTTATTACAATGTACCGAGACATTTTGGGTGTCATGTCAAAAGGAAATTAATTCAAATTTAAAATGCAATGAGGGTTATTTTAATGAACTAAGTTTCGCCAAATCATCATCCTCCTAACCGGGATTGTTCCTTCTGGGTAACTTATTCCACTGAGGTGCCATGTTTGAAAGACTTGTAGACCAGCGTAGCTTCTGTTGGACATGGCTTTAGTTCTAGAAGTAGTTCTTGTTGGTAAATCCTACTATGAATCGAAATTACTTCAGTGCAATTAGACAGTTATAATCACTACGAATAAAATTCTGTTTTTAGTCATGAATTATGTATGTAATTTTAATTACACTTTAATAAACAATCAACAATGCTCCCATTATATATGTTGCATTGCTCTCTATATTTATTCCCCTCAAATATGATTTCTCCCATCTTTCTTTCCATCAATCATAGAGCTTACAATGAAGTTTCTATCATATATGTTGCATCAATATCAAATACTTCATTGGTGTGTTAAGTAGGCTCAACCCCCCTAATTCTTATTGAATGAAATTTGATAAATTGATCAATGACTATGGAACAAGGGACTACTTATACAAGAGACTTTACTTGTGTACAACAAGTTACATATACACCTATAATATATCAAATCATCCTTTTCCAATCTCATTATTATCTTTCACACTCAAAAACTACACATCGCAATTAAACCTGAAGATCTTAATATGCATTCTCTTTATGCAAATTATATAACTTGTTAATACAATTACACAAAAATGACATTATGATTAAGATTACACAACTAAAAAAAGAAATATGCTCTACGACAACTAAACTACTAGCATTCCACTAGCTCCTTAGCTCCCTTGCAATAAAAGACTAGGGTGCAACATAGTCGAACATATAATTCAACCATATAGAATGATTAGATGCTTTATTATGGAAGAACAAAGATATAACAATGGAAAATCAAATCAAAAATCTAATTCTTTATTTACTAAAAATTATTGTCCAATGACAATTGTTGGCAATCATATTAAAGGGAAACAAATAACTAGAAACAAACTATAATAGGTAGATCGTCTAAATTCAAAAGGTTCATAAGTGGTTGACTAAATGGAATACATCCTCATTAATTGAGTGACATGTTGGGTCTCCAAAATGTCATCCATTTCACCCTCTTTTCTTTCATTGTCCTTCAATATTTACCACATTCCAGAACTCCATAACCATGCACTAAGACCATATTTATGATTAAATATGGGTTTAGAAATATTATTTTCCAATACATTTATTTTGGTATTTTGAGGGAATTTATGGTTAAATATTATAAAAAAAGAATGTATACACTTATATCTAAAAGTTGGATGAGTTTTGTGATGTGTGAAGGCATATTTGAAGATTCTAGCACAGTCATATTTGGACTCTAAGTCTCAAACTCGAATTTCCTCTTCAAAATCTTGAAGATTTGAGGAAGATTTAAAATTATTGATCAAACACATTTCATGGAGAAGAATCATGGAAGTCTTCATAAGTGTCTCCTATCAAAGCTATGAGAGATTTGTGAGAAAATATGAAGATATGATGGTTGTTAGATTTTAACGTATGGTTGTAACCACATGAGATAATGGTGGATCTAGGAGATATATGTGGATCTACATTTATGAATTAGTTATCTTAGTTTTTGTATAAATAGGAGTTCCTTCTCCTCTCAAAGGTTTGTTAAGTTTGGAAGCTATGCTCATGTTTCAATGCTAAGTTTTGGAATGCTAAGGATTGGTTATGTTTATGCTTGATGTTATGAATACTATTTATTTTAAACAATCCTTTAATATGGTTGTGCTCTCATGATGAGATTTGGTATTTGATGAATAACTTCTTAAACTATCCGCCTCTCATGCACTTCTTGATGGCCACTTGATGAGTATGAGTGGATTTTAATGTTTCATTTTTTTTCAAGATAAATTAGTTTCTTTTATGCTCATTTTGTTTATTTTAAGTGTTTTGATTAAATGAATTACTTACATTCTTTTATGCTCATTCCGTTTATGTTCTTTTGTAGATCAAGCGCTTGAGTAAAACCAAAAACAACAAAAATGATTTACTTTATTTCTTTCATTTCATAGATTCATTGCCTTTCAATTTTCTTGTTTTTAGATTCATAGATAATTGTGAATGATTCTAATTTGACAATGCACACATTAGTACTTTTTGTAGAAAATCATGTAGATTCACAAGCTAATGCAATTTGCTAAAGCAAGAGACAAGAATCTACTTATACTCTTTACAACGGAAGCCCATAAACATCGAGAAAACAATAATCAATAAAAGAAGAGAATCAAAGGCACATAACACAATAAACATCCGGGGCTAGGTTACACTTTTTGGTGAGAGAGGGCACGTTTGGGTGGAAAAAATGATGGCTTGATCGAGATGTTTGAGGGGTTACCCAATGTAACCCGAGGTTAGCCAAGAGCTCGATCGAATAACTTTTTTGAAATTTCCCACCAAAACAACCCAGGCATGGAATTAAAAAAAGTGGCTCGATCGAGCCTTAAAGCTAGATCACACTATAGGCTAGATTGAGCCTTTATTTAACCACAATAAGGGCTCGATAGAGGGTTTCTTAAACCCTAAATCAAGCTATTTTAATTTCAAAATCAAGTGCTCGATCAAGCCTTTTAAGTCCGAAAATCCATAATTTCAGCACCTCTTCTGCGAAATTTCCTGCAACACCATTTTGTACCCTAGTGGACTTAGGGCTAAATTTCTCCTTAGGGAGCGGAGTTCATCACATTGGATTCATGAAGGAATTATTTATCCCATGTCATATGAGCTTGACAAATTTGATTTCATATGATATTTTTCATCTAATTTATTTTAAACATAATTCTTGAAATTCTTTTCAACTGTTTTAAAAAGGTTGAATAAAAAATCAATATCATAAAATATACACAACGATTTTTTTTTCAAAAAATACCACTATCTTCGTTTACAGGTCTTCTTCAAAAGGGTACTTTTGGTTTTCCAATTTATTTAAATAGTTGAAAAAAAAATTACGTGTCTGCAAATATTATTTCACTAACTTTGAAAAATAATAAAAAATATACTTTGGCATAAAAAATTATTTAATATAGAATCTTATCACTTTCCATGTAAATCATTTTTTTTTAATTACACATTTTAGACTAAGTTATGCTATGTGAACACACACATACCTCTTAAGATGTGTGAAAATTTGTAAGCATTTCATTGAATGGAAGATTGACATATTATACGACACTAAATATTTTTGCAAAAAATATCATCAGGACAACAACATAATTCTCCACAATTTGTCTTCTTACTCCGAATCAAAGTTCACAATGCTTATATGAATTTTGAGGGCTTCAATTTGATAAAAGAGGAAAAACTTAAAATTTCATCAACACATTTCGCCCAAAAGTGTAACTGATCTTCAAGCTTTCACCCACATACATGTAATATTTTTAATTAAAACATTCGAAAGTTTACCACACTTTTCGATATAGAAATGCATATGGAAATACATACCATGTACACCATCTATAATGTTAAGTTGTTAGGAGTGTTATAAAATTAGTGGATAAAAGTTTGAGTCAATGTAAATTAGTCATAATTCAATGGATTATGAGAGAGGCTTTTACTATGTTCATAACCTAAAAACCACCTAATCCGCCTAACCATTTACTCACCCTGCTAACCTAAATAATGACTAACCCACCTAATGCACTAAACCAAGTAAACTATCTAATGTAGCAGATTGATCCATGTAACAAAAATGCTTATAACATAACAATTATAGATTTCTAAAAGAGCTTTCAATAACATATAGAATACCTAATTTTGAGATAACAAAAAACATGCTAAAATAAGAGTGAAGGAGTGACTTAGAAAGGATGTTTCTTTATATAACAAAACTATAAAATATCACTATCTGAACCATATAAGTTAAATGGCTAATGAATGAGCTTAGGACACCAATGAAAGCAAGAGAAACAATTGTGTTAATAAGGTTGGATCGACAATAATTCAAATTTAAGGATTGGAAGTTAGCTAGGTAGCTAAAAATCCATTTAGTAATACAAACAATCATAAATCCTCATTTATATAATGCAAGTAATTTAATAGATTTAATCACAAACCTTCATTAAAATTTGATAATGTAGAACATTCTTTTTTATTAAATCGTGAACATACATGTAATGTTTATAATTAAAATATTCTAAATTTTGTCACTCGCACATCGTATTTGATATACCCACGCGTTATTAATATCATGGGAGATATAAGATCGCTATCTCCTGCGGCTCCAGATTTGCCTCTTGTGCGATCGCTCCAGATCGCCTCCAAATCTTCTGCGGCTCCAAATCTGTGGTTAACTAGAGCGTTTGTGCCATTGGTTCACGGCGGGAATCGAGACAGCAGATTTAGCATTTTAACGGCTTTGCAGCTCTATGGCCGCCACCGGACTGTAGATTTACCCCTTCAACCGTAAATCATTTTTACTGAGCATTTTGGATCATAAAGCATCGAGCCCTAGATCTGCAAGGGGCTGGTTTTTGAGAATTTTTGTATTTTCTAGATCGCCTTAGTGGCTTTCGATCTATACATCGCCTCCAGAATAACACTATACATCGCCTCCAGATCGCCTTAGTGGCTTTCGATCTTCTGCGGCTCCAGATCGCTATCTTCTTCGGCTCCAGATTCGCCTCTTGTGCGATCGCTCCAGATCGCCTCCAAATCTTCTGCGGCTCCAGATCACCTCTTGTGCGATTGCCTCCAGATCTTCTGCGGCTCCAGATCGCCTCTTGTGCGGTATCATTTGTCTCACATTGTTTATATTCTTAAAAGAGGAGAGTATAAAAACAGTGAGTAAAATATGGCTCCCAGCTTCGTGAAAATCGTTGCTGGCTCATTTCTGTCTGCTTCTGGAGGGCAAGCTCCTGCCCATATCATCAGTGAAGCCCCAGCTCCCACTGTCCAGGTGGTCCAGGCCTCACTCGATGAGGCTTTGAAGTTTTCTGAAAACGCACTAATCTGCCGGTTCAATGGCTTTTGGCCGCGGTGGAGGTATGGAAGCCTGTCATTTCTGATGAAATTAATATCTACCCCTGTGCTAGGGGTTTCTTTATAGTAGATTTTGAAAATCCTGAAAGAAGACAATGTATTCTAGATTCCAGCCCTTGGTTTTGGGAAAACTCAGGCCTATTCATGAAGCCATGGAACCCATCATTCGATCCATCAACAACAGTCATAACCTCAGCGCTAGTTTGGGTGAGATTGCCAAGTCTACCCTTGCATCTCTGGAATCTCTCCTCGCTAAAAGCCATTGGAAATGCAATTGGGGAATTTTACTGCAGGTGCCCAGAAACAGAGGAATATGCCAGAACCACCTATGCACGCATTTGTGTGGAAATGGACTTCAGCGCCGGATTCCCAGCGGAAATAAACCTAACAAGTAAAGACTATGTGTGGAACCAGAAACTTGATTATGAAAGTGTCCTCTTCAGATGTCGATCTTGCTTTGAGACGGGCCATCTAGCCAAAAATTGCCCAAAAGCCTCTGAGAAAAATTTTGCTAGAAAAAACCACCACAGATCTACATGGTGGGAAGGAGCGCAAAAACAACACTAAATTGTCATCAAAGAAGAATACTCTAGAGAAAACTCTGAATCATAAGAAATCGGGCAAGAAAGAAACAACTCTCAGGACAAGCAGGGAGAAAGCCCTGCCCAACAACAAAAAAATGAACTCGACAACCCTTCAAGCATCAACAATTATGAGGATTCGAATACCGCACAAAATAAATCTTCATTTAACAGCAAAACAGATCTCCTAGACCAAACTTCTTCTCCGACTACCTTCAAAAGGACGAACACAATAGATTGCGAAGCTAAGACACCAATGTCCCAAGAACCAGAAGAGATGAAGGAGATGCAAGATAAAGGAAGTTGTAAGACCGTAGAGAAAAGAAAGAAAGCTACAGGACTAATCTCGCAAAGAAAGATGAGGAGCCAGTTAATTAAAATCTAAGAAAATTATAGGTCCGATAGACCAATTTGGTCTCAGTGGACGTTAACCACCACCACCATCATCATCATCATCAATTAAAACACTCTAAAATACGACACGCACTTTTCATTATAGGCATTTATATAGAAATACATACCATATATACCATGTCTAATGTTAAGTTGTTATGAGCGTTGGAAAACTAGGGGATAAAAATTTCAATCAATGTAAATTCCTCATCATTTATTGGAATATAAGAGAGGATTTTAATATGCTAATAACCTAAGAACCATCTAATCCACCTAACCATTTACTCACCCTCCTAACCTAAATAACGACTAACCCACCTAATGCACTTAACCATGTAAACTATCTAACCTATCCAATAGATACATCTAACTAAGATGCTTAACATAAAAATTATAAAGTTCTAAAAGAGATTTTAAATAGTATATAGAATACCTAATTATGAGGTAAGAAAAAAATACTAAAATTACTACAATGAAGTAACATATAAGGGAGGTTTCTTTATACAACAAAACCCTAAAATATCACTATCCCAACCATATAAGTTAAATGGCTAATGAATGGGCCTTAGACACCAATGCAAGCAAGAAAAACACTTGTGACAATAGGGTTGGGTTGGCAAGAAATTAAAAGGAGGTTTCTTTATACAAAAAAACCCTAAAGTATCAGTATTCCAATCATATAATTTAAATGGATAATGAATGAGCTTAGGACATCAATGAAAGCAATAAAAACAATTGTGACAACATGGTTGGGTTGGCAAGAATTCAAATTTAAGTGTCAGAAATTAGCAAGGTTTCTAAATATCCATTTAATAGTACAAATAATCATAAATCCTCATTTGT
The DNA here is from genome assembly GCA_031772625.1 of Pinus tabuliformis. Taxonomy (NCBI): domain Eukaryota; kingdom Viridiplantae; phylum Streptophyta; class Pinopsida; order Pinales; family Pinaceae; genus Pinus; species Pinus tabuliformis. The sequence goes on along the minus strand of CM062816.1, from coordinate 450,036,519 downwards.
ATAATGCAAGTAATTTAATAAATGTAATCACAACCTTCCATTAGATGTTGATGATGTAGAACATTGTTTTTATTAAATATTGAATATACATGTAACATCTGTAATCAAAACATTCTAAAATTTGACACTCTCGCATCATATTTGTAATTAAAACATTTTTAAATGTGACACACACATTTCAATATAGACATGCCTATAGAAATACATACCATTTACACCATGTTTAATGTTAAGTTGTTAGGAGTGTTAGAAAATTTGTGGATAAGAGTTCGAGCCAATGTAAACTAGTTATAACTTAGTGGAATATAAGGGAGGCATTTAATATGCTCATAACCTAACAACCACCTAATCCGCCTAACCTTTTAACTCACCCTGCTAACATAAATAACAACTAACACACCTAATGCACTAAACCAAGTAAACTATTTGACCTATCCAATTGATCCATTTAACTAAAATTCTTATAACATAAAAATTCTAGAGTTCTAAAATATATTTCAATATTCTATAGAATACCTAATTGTGAGATAAAAAAGCAGATACTAAAATAAGAGTGAAAGAGTGACTTATAAATGAGGTTTCTTTATACAACAAGACCATAAAATATCACTACGCCAATATTTCAAGTTAAATGGGTAATGAATGGGCTTAGGACACCAATGCAAGCAAGAAAAACAATTATGACAATAAGGTCATGTTGGGAAGAATTCAAAATTATGGGTTGGAAGTTAGCTATGTGGCTAAAAATTTATTTAGTAATACAAATAATCATAAATCCTCATTTATATTATGCAAGTGATTTCGTAAATTTAATCACATCCTTTCATTATACTTTGATGATATAGAACATTATGTTTTTATTAAATCATGAACATACATGTAATATTTATAATTTAAACATTCTAAAATCTCACTCTCACATTGTATTAGCAATTAAAACACTCTAAAATATGACACACACTTTTCAATACACACATGCCTGTAGAAATACATACCATGTACACCATCTCTAATTTTTATTTGTTACAAGTGTTAGAAAATCAGTGGATTAAATTTAGAGTTAATGTAAATTAGTCATAATTCAGTAGAATATAAGAGAGGATTAAATATGTTCATAACCTAATAACCACATAATACACCTAACCTATTTGCTCACCCTGCTAACCTAAATAATAACTAACACACCTAATGCACTAAACCAAGTAAACTATATAACCTATCCAATTGATCCATCTAACGAAGATTATTATAACATAAAAAATATAAATTTATAAAACACATTTTCAATAGTTTAGAGAATACCTAATTATGAGGTAAGGAAAAGAGATACTAAAATATGAGTGAAGAAATAACCCATATTAGGGATGTTTATTTATACAGAAAAACCATAAAATATTACTAGTCCAGCCATATAAGTTAAATAGCTAACTAATAGGTTTAGGACACCAATGCAAGCAAGAAAAATAATTGTGAAAACAAGGTTGGGATGGAAATAATTCAAAGGGAGGTTTCTTTATACAAAAAAAAACCTAAAATATCATTATCGCAACCATATAAGTTAAATGGATAATGAATGGGCTTAGGACATCAATATAAGCAAGAAAAACAATAGTGACAATAGGATTGGGTTCGCAAGAATTCAAATTTAAGGTTTAGAAGTCAGTTAGGTGGCTCAAAATCCATTTAATAGTACAAATAATCATAAATCCTCATTTGTTTAATGCAAGTAATTTAATAAACTGAATCACAACCTTTCATTAAACCTTGATGATGTAGAACATTGTTTTTTATTAATTCTTGAACACACATGTAACATTCTTAATCAAAACATTGTAAACGCTGACACTCCCACGTCATATTGGGAATTAAAACATGTTCTAAAATATGACACGCACTTTTCGATATAGACATGCCTATAGAAATACGTACCATGTACACCATGTCTAATGTTAAGTTTTAGGGAATGTTATAAAATTAGTGGATAAAATTTCAAGTCAATGTAAATGGGAGATAATTCAGTGGAATATAAGAGAGGCTTTTAATATGTTCATATTAAGCTAAGAATTATCTATATGACTAACCATTTACGCACCGTGATAATCTAAATAATAGTTAAACCATCTAATGCACTAAACCAATTAAACTATCTAACCTATCCAATTGATCCATGTAACTAAAATTCTTATAACATAAAAATTATAGAGTTCTAAATGAGCTTTTCAATAGCTTAAATAATACCTAATTATGAGATAAGAAAAAAAATACTAAAATAAGAGCAAAGAAGTGAATTATAAAAGATGTTTCTTTATACAAAAAACCATAAAATATCACTATCCCAACCATATAAATTAAATGGCTAATGAAGGGGTTTTGGGCACCAATGCAAGCAATAAAAACAATTGTCAATAAGGTTGGGTTTGAGAGAATTCAAATTTAAGGGTTGGAAGTTAGGTAGGTGGCTAAAAATCCATTTAATATTACAAATAATCATAAATATCTATTTATATAATGCATGTAATTTAATAAATTTAATCACAAGGTTTCATTAAAACATGATGATGTAGGACATTATTTTTATGTAATCTTGAAACATACATGTAATATTTATATTTAAAACATTCTAAAATTTGACAATCTCACATCATATTTGTAATTACAACACTCTAAAATCTGACATGTACACATTTTGATATAGGCATGTCTATAGAAATACATACAATCTATGCAATGTATAATGTTAATTTGTTATGAGTGTTGGCAAATCAGTGGATAAAAGTTTGAGTTAATGTAAATTAGAAATAATTCAGTGGAGTATAGGAGAGTAATTTAATATGTTCATAAGCTAACAACTACCTAATCCAGCTAACCATTTACTCACCCCACTAACCTAAATAACAACTAATCCACCTAATGCACTAAACCAAGTATATTATCTAAACTATCCACTCACCCCACTAACCTAAATAACAACTAACCCACCTAATGCACTAAACCAAGTAAATTATCTAAACTATCCAATTGATCCATCTAACTAGGATGCATATAGCATAAAACTTACAAGTTCTAAAAGAGGTTTTTAATAGTTTAGAGAATACCTATTATGAAATAAGTAAAAGGATACTAAAATTATAGCAAAGAAGTAACCTATAAGGAGGGTTACTTTATACAAAAAAAATCCTAAAATATCATTATCCCAACCATATAAGTTAAATGACTAATGAATGGGCTTAGGACACCAATTCAAGCAAGAAAAAAAATTGCCGCAACAGGGTTAGGTTGGCAAATATTCAAACGGATGTTTCTTTATATAACAAAACCCTAAAATATCATTTTCCCAATAATATAAGTTAAATGGCTAATGCATGGGCTTAGGACATCAATTCAAGCAAGAAAAATAATTGTGACAACATGGTTAGGTTAGCAAGGATTTAAATTTAAAGGTTAGAAGTTAGTTAGGTGGCTAAAAATCCATTTAATAGTACAAATAATCATAAATCCTCATTTGTATAATGCAAGTAATTTGATAAATTTATTCATAGCATTTCATTAAACCCCGATGATGTAGAACATTATTTTTTATTAAATATTGAACATACATTTAACATTTGTAATAAAAATACTCTAAAATATTACAGTCTTACACCATATTTGGAATTAAAACATTCTGAAATATGACACACAATTTTTGATATGGGGATGCCTATAGAAATACATATCATGTACACCATGTCTAGTGTTAAGTTGTAGGAGTGTTAGAAAATTAATGGATTAAAGATTAAATCAATGTAAATTAGTCATAATTCATTAGAATATAAGAGAGGCTTTTAATATGTTCATAACCTAACAACCACCTAATTTGCTTAACCATTTAGTAACCTAAAGAACAACTAACCCACCTAATGCACTAAACCAAGTAAACTATCTAACCTATCCAATTGATCCATGTAACTAAAATGCTTATAACATAAAAGGGATAGAGTTATTAAAGAGATTTTCAATATTCTAGAGTATTCCTAATTATGAGATAAGGAAAAGGATACTAAAATAAGAGCGAAAGAATGACTTATAAAGGAGGTTTCTTTATACAATAAAACCATAAAATATCACTTTCCCAACCATATGAGTTAAACGGCTAATGAATAGGCTTAGGACACCAATGCAAGCAAGAAAAATAATTCGACAATAAGGTTGGGTTGCTAAGAATTCAAATTTAAGGGTTAGAAGTTAGCTAGATGGTTAAAATTCCATTTAATAATATAAACAATCATAAATCTTCATTTATATAACACAAATAATTTAATAAATTTAATCACATCCTTTCATTAAATTGTGATGATTTAGAACATATTTTTATATTAAATATTGAACATACAAGTAATATTTATAATTAAAACATTCTAAAATATAGCACTTTCACATTATATTTGTAATTAGAACACTCTAAAATTTGACACACACTTTTCAATATTAACATTCCTATAGAAATACATACCATGTACACCATGTCTAATGTTAAGTTGCTATGAGTTTTGGCAAATTAGTGGATAAAAGATTGAGTCAATGTAAATTAGTCATAATTCAGTGGAATATAAGAGAGGATTTTAATATGTTCGTTACCTAACAAACACCTAATCCACCTAACCATTTACTCACCCCGCTAACCTAAATAAAATCTAACCCACCTAATGCACTAAAGCAAGTAAACTATCTAACATATCCAATTGATCCATCTAACTAAGATGCTTATAACATAAAAATCATAAAGTTCTAAATGATTTTTTTAATAGACAACAAAACCCTAAAATATCATTATCCCAACCATATAAGTTAAATAGCTAATGAATGAGCTTAGGTCATCAACATGAGCAAGAAAAAAATTTGTGACAAGAGTGTTGGGATGGAAAGAATTCAAATTTATTGGTTGGATGTTAGTTAGGTGGATAAAAATCCATTTAATAATACAAATAATCATAAATCCTCATTTGTATAATGCAAGTAATTTTTAAAATTTAATCACAAAGTTTCATTAAACCTTGATGATGTAGAACATTGTTTTTATTAAATCTTGAACATATATGTAACATTTGTAATCAAAACATTCTAAAATATGACACTCTTAGATCATATTTGTAATTAAAACATTCTTCATTTATATAATGCAAGTAATTTAATAAATTTAATCACAACCTTTCATTAAACCTTAATGATGTAAAACATTGTTTTTTATTAAATCTTAAATATACATATAACATTTATAATCAAAACATTCTAAAATCTCATACTCTCACATCATATTTGTAATTAAAGAATTCTAAAATTTTACACACTTTTCTATATAAACATGCCAATAGATATGCATACCATGTACATCATGTATAATATTAAGTTGTTATAAATATTAGTAAATTAGTGAACAAAAATTTGAAACAATATAAATTCATCATAATTCAGTAAAATATAAAAGAGGCTTCTAATATGTTCATAACCTAACAACCACCAAAGCATTTAACATAACCTAAATAACAAGTAACCCACCTAATTCACTAAACCAAACAAACTATCTAACCTATCCAATTAATCCATGTAACTAACCCAATAACCTACAAAGCGTACAAACCCATTATAGATAACCTAACACTTAAACCTAATATATTGACCTAGCCTACCTAAACCACCCCACTCATCAACTTAATTAACCAATTATCTAACTGATTAAGCTAAAACAAGTAACGTATCTATTACAACTGCTATCCAATGATTATTAATCAAAACATCCAAACAAGATTGGTTAAAGAGGAAAAATAAAATTAATAATAAAATCTTCAAGATCCCGCTGGGTCAGTTGAGTTCCCTGTATCGAACGCTCGTTTCATCCTCTTTGGCGAAAGAGAATCGGCTGCTCTTGATAACGGCCACGGTCGATGCTTCGAAAACACTGTTAATAATATATTTCTCCTGAATTTATTAACACACCCACATACAATTAACTCAAAGCAGTAGAGACGTTATTTATTTTTGACCACTGGCTTATTTCTTTTGGTACTCGTATATATCAACTCAAGGTGGATGTGGGGTTGCAGATTTTTTTTAAAAATCAACAGACAAGATTGGGTTTAATCCCAATATTCTTCGTCTGAGAAAAGCATCAATGGCTGTGATTTCATGAGTTTAATATAGTTAAATAAAAATATAGCCACCCCCTGCCCTAGATTCTTTGGAGATCTCCAAAACAACCATGTCCTCATTTTTCCGCGCTACCATCAAATGAAAACGATATTCATCCTGCTCGAAATTAATATGTTCGGCTGCAAAAACTAATTATTTCAAGAATCTAAATTGTAGCATTTCATTAGCTTGGGTTTTTATTTCGTGAATCTAAACAATGACATAACATACGTTGTAAGCATACAATGGAAAGAAGCATCCCAAATCTATTCTAATATTTGGACAAACTAGAAAAGAAATTAGGTTAGGTTGTCAATTCCTGTAATACTTTTAGGGTATTAGATTAAATTAATTTTATGAATATATGTGTGCGTTTCTCTATTTTATTCATTAATTATAAATAATAATTGAAATAAAACATTTACCCATCCTCTTCGTTTGATTGGTTCTATGGTGAAAGTTACATATTATTCTAAAAGTTTCAGAGTAACGTGATTTTCTTTTGTTTTTGTTTTAGAAGATAAAGTAATGGTTTTATAAGTTATGTTTTAGATATATAATCGTTTATTTCAAATATATATAATATGAAAATGTTATTATTTTTATTTATTTTTATAAAAAAAGTTAGTATGAAAATGTTATATGAATCAAGTTATTTGTTTATAAACTAACGTATTTGTTTAAAGTTTTTATAAATATTCTGTATTTTATTGTCATACTTTTAATTAAATAATGAGAATTTTAATTAAATGTTGAAAAAATGAGAATTTTAATTAAATGTTGAAAAATTTAAAAGTTGGAGTTTCGATGTTAATAAATTTTAGGTTGTATAAAAGTTCTAGTAAAGAAAGGAGCAAGATATATTTTTATTATTATCCTAAGTTATTTAAAAGTCGAGTATTGCAAATGAATAATATAAAAATAGAAAAGAAAATAAACTAAAGTTTCCAAGTGAGTAATATATAAGAGAGAATAATAGAGAAAAAAGACTTACTAATAATAATTTATATGTTTTATGTCAAGAACAATGTTTTTCAAGGAATAATATTTTGTTGATGATATTTTATGGTTTGATTTTGTAATGCCTCTAAATCTATGACTTAAAACTTTAAGACTAATATGTGTTAAATGTTAAGTTTTGGAAAGTTTTAATTTTGGGAACTTTATATCATGTATTTAATTTGAATGTTTGACATTAAATGTGATATGAATGTGTGTTAACTAGATATTACATGTTTTTAAGAATATAATGCATATTAATGAAAATGATAGTAGTCAAGGAAAGGAAATATGTTAAGACGTTAGAAGAGTAACTAACCTCATTCTAAAGAAAAATAATTATTCAATTATTCACCCAAAAGAAAGGAAATAACATAATTAGGATCTCAATTAGGATCTCCCGAGGGGGAGAAAAGAAAAAAGGAAAAATATCTCTCTCGCTGGTTGGAGAAAAATGTCGAAGGAGATAAAAAAATGCTACAATGAAAAGGTAACCAGCAAGAATAAAAATAAGAACAACAAGAGAGAAATTATGTTCCTCTTGTAATCTTGGGTTTTTCACTGTGGGAGAAAAAGGAAGTTAATGCTTCTATACTAGTTTGAGAAATAAGCTAGTAAACAATCGCTGAGACACTGGCTTTGTTGAAAACTTGTCTCTTGCAAGAGGGAAACCTGAATAGACACTATTGAACTGGACTGAGGGATAGTGTCTCGGGGGTAGCTAAGAAAAGGAGATTAGCTTAAGGTTGGGTGATCAAACAACCTTAGCATAACTTTTGTTAAACTTTGAGAAAAGTACCTAGTGCCTGTGAGTAACTAATGGATTTTGTTAAATATTTGTTAGTTAGTTAGCATGCATAGGAAAATAAATATTAATCATAACTTGTAAATATTAATCATACATGCATTCCATATATATTTTAATGAATTAAGTGTGTAGGGTATAAAATGTTGTTGCGACTCATGTACAAAGTTTACATAGTTAGGCACAATAATGGGACTAAATATGACTCAAAAGCAGGAGTGACATATTAAAAGAAAAAATTAATCCATTTCATTTATGAAAAGATTTATGTACCAACTGCTACCCTTGTGACTGTGGCGTTGTGGTTACAGAATAAATTTATGGTTTTTCTTGTTCTCTATAGGGTTAGTTTTTACTTGGGTAGGAAAATCCTCAGAAGAGAAACCCCTTTCTGCTTAGGGTTAGTACCAAACTAACCAGTGCATAACCTTGGCAGCTCACTACAATGTCAGGGCAGTTAGGCTAGTTTGTAAAAAAAGAAAGAAAACAAACTATTCTAACATCTTTATTGAAGCCGTAGAGCCAAAAAAGAATTAACTAGCAGTGAAATGATAAATACAGGAATTCTGAAAAACATTCTATCCATAAGAACAACGGTACTGTAATCCATTGTATAAGAATAAATATACAATAATTTTGATCAACCCCAAAACACGAAAGTGCAGAATACAAAAGCTAAAATTTGATAGAGCATGAAAGTTCATATTCTTTTATTGCATAAAAATAACAATTTTGTACACTTCATAAGAATCATAAAACTAAACACAAAAATTCAAAGTTATACTTTTTATATGTATACAAAAAAATCATTAACAAAAATTTCTTAGGGTCTGTATCTAAGGATCAAAAAAATATACAATATATCAAGTGAATGGTTTCATCAAGCGAAACTTGAGAGGAGGAGGTCATAGTCGGGTTTGTTTCTATAATACTCACATGTGCCCTTAGAGGTCAAAACCTAGGGTTTCAACACCATGAGGGTTTAAAAAAATTGATTCCCTCTATGGAAACTACCATAAATGGTGACTAAAAATATGAACTCGGACCCTGGACCAAAAAAACCAAATAGTCGAGTGACTTTCTCTTCAAGGCCGAAGAAGTAAATATATTTATAATTAAAAAGGAGGGATTAACACTTGGAGAATACACATTTAGAATCGTGTTGAAGGTACTGGAACCGCCAACATGTAAGGGGATCACCCAGGTAAGAAGTCCCAATTAGACCTTAGACCGTTTGGTGTAGGAGTCCCAGCAGTGGCTCGTACGGTAATGCCTTGACTGCGATTTCACACAGAGGCAAGTAAGATGTCTCCATTGGTAGCAAAGGTGTGATAGTTGCAACAAGCCAAGGAAGGTGCATGAGAGGTTCAAACACATGGGGGTTGAGATGAGTGCGCCCCTTGGAAACCTGTGATAACACAGAGTTAAGAAAGGAACACACGAGCAAAGATGCATCACAACATGGAAGGAAAGTTAGCTAGCAATCCAAAGTGATGGTTAAACCAACAACACGTTTCAAAAAGATTCATACATACATACATAGAAAAGTCCATACATGCATGTGTAAGCAAACAAATACATATATTATTTAGAGTAAAGCAGATAGCATAGAATACAATACAACATATGCATGAAATATGTTGACTCTGTTATATTAATAAGTGTGATTTCTAGTCATACAATACATCCATGTCTAACCACTAGTTCTGATGGTGGAACGTTACAACCACAACCACTTTCTCCTCCAAAGAGATATACTAGCTCTGCGCAGTGGAGAAGCCAAGGCTCATTACAATACTGTCCAAGCTCTCTCTAAGATAGTCCTACCAGAAGCTTGGCTAGCCAAAAGCCTTTACAATGAGTTATGAGGTTCTATTTATAGCAAAGGGTGGGCTGACCCTTGTCATTCCCCTTTGTGACAGTTCATCTACCATCATGACTCTTCATCTACTTTATGACTGTTACATCCAACTATCGACACTTGAACTTCCACTTGACAAGACGTTACATAACAATGCACATGTGCCCATGTGAGACAAAATGGATTGAGCAAGCCATACAATACATCACTAACACTCGGTCCAGTGTGATGAGACCAACTCTTTGACATGCTTGTGATGGTGAAGGTGGTGAGTTGATTCCAAGCTTGGTCATCCGTGATGGTGTGCACATGCTCCATGGTGACATCTTGCTGAAGCGAACTCTTGCCTCTGTTGCATCCCGATGCATTGGTGTGATTCCTCCATCCAACTCGTTTGCTAACATGTGCATGGTCTTCTTCGGTGCAACAGAACCGGCAACACACTGATGCATAATGTATGTGTTGATCTTCCAGTGTGTGATGGTGGTAATTCGCATCAACTATCAACGGCATGTTCAGCTCCAATAGGACTTGCTTCTTGACTTCGCCTTGGTGAGTGTGCCAAATGAGTTAGATCGCATGTGTGTGCACAATGACATGCATGCTGCTAAATTCCCTTGCATGTGATCAATAACACTACTCACCATGTTTGCACTGTGCCAACTGCTGGGTTGGATCTATAACTTATATGGGTGCAATTTCATCTATGAGTGCATGTTACACCCCCGTTGTATCTGTTCCTAATGCAATTCATTCTCTCATCTATGCAGCTCATGTTCTTCCTTGAGTTGCTTCTTCAACACATGGAACTGCTTCTCTATTTCATTCTCTACCTTCGCGCAATCTTCATGTCGTACCGTCACCTCATAGCCTGAGTCTCCAAAGTTACTTTCATCACAAGTGGATTTTCTTGAGCTTGGAACTTTGTTCTGCCTCTGTGTTGTCAACAAACTTCCTCTTGCATTCGTTGCATACGATATGTTGCCTTCAGTTGCTATTGATGGTGCTGCTGCCGTCATATCTTGATGCCCTTTTCTACGAACAAATCGATGTCTTTGTGGGTAGGCAAGTTCATAGACACTTGATCAATTGCATTCCCAAGTATGCTTTGAACGGTGTCTTTGACTCTGCTCTCTTGGAAACCATTGTACTTGTGCTAGTGAGAGGTAGATGAACACCTGAGATACCTGGAGACATGGCAACACTCATGGAAATCAATCTATCAGTCGAAAACCAAAACGAACTTGACAACTAACTTGCAACATACCTGTGTGACTGATCATGAAGGTTGCGCAATTTCCACAGGAGGTCGGGAGACTGACTGCCAAAACTATGAAAGGCACAGTTCGGGCAGTCAGTAGGCTGACTGACTTCTGGAACTGCGTAATGCACAGTCCATGCTAGCCTACTAAGGACTGAAACTGTGTAATGCGCAATTTCAGTCAGTAGTGACATGTAGCCAAAAAACTTCATTGCGTAGTTTCTGGGGCCAACAGGACACTGCCTCCAAGAATTGCGTAATGCATGCATGGAGGTCAGTGATTGGCTACACTTGTGTAATTTTTGGAGGGAAGGCAGAGCCTTCGCTTCCAAAAATGCACAGTGCTAGTCGAGTAAGGCAGCCCAGTCCGACCGACAGGTGACTGAAAACATGAGAAGTGTGAATGCATGATGAGATGAGTGCTAACAAGAGTGATTGATCATTCATACAAACAAAAAGCACAAGATTCAGAAAATGGGAAAGCATGCATGTGTGTGAAGTGATTCGCCACAACGAGGATTGTTCGTGCAAAACAATTTCATGCATGCGACAACAGTGAGATGCGAGCAAAAATTGAAACGATGCTAGTACAAGCTAGTATGTATCAAAAAGATATAAAGCGCTCACTGAAATCAAGCAGATAACATTCATACAAAGTGAAACACAAAAGACGCCAGAAACACAGTGCGTGACATGAACAACGGGCTTACCCGAAGACAACTGAGCTGAATGTGCCAACGAATCCTAGATGTAATGTGGGATGTCAGAGCTATGAGTTCGATGCGAGGAAAGAGCTCTGCAATGTCCCGTTCATGAGTTTTGATAAAATCGAAGATGTGACACGCATGCCACAAATCTAGGAAGAACGACACTTGGTGGGAGGTTTCTAAAATGATCCATGCATGCAACCTCCTACTGCTAAATGTAGATCCCTGAATCAAGGGATGTCTTTGCATGATGCCTTGGGAGGAGCAGCCCATGCACGCAAATCAATTTTGCTCGGTCCTGGAGGGAACCTATCAACTCAAATGCATGTGCAATAGCCTGCTCAGTTGGGAGGAAAAAATGTGCATTTCTTGGGGGAGCTGGGCTGGCTACCCAAAGGGATTGCACAATTTCTGGGCAGAGCATCTGACTGCTGCATAGGATTGTGCAATTTCTGGGCTGAGCAGTCCTGCTAGGAAGAATTACGCAATTTTTCTAGTGAACAGTGTCTAGAAAATTTTCCCAATTCTGGAGCCCAACAGGTTGCCAAACATAATTGCGCAATTTTTGGAGGGAAGGCTATTTTCCCTCCAGAATTGCGCAATTTCTTGAGGGAGATGCTTAGCCTGTAGCTGGACCAAGTGCGAAGAATCAGCCTGTGAGGGGAATGCAACAAGCTCTCATGGACAGGTTGTCATTCTGCAAGGAAATCACTAAATATTGTGTATTTGACGAAGCAAGACATGCTACTGTGAAAGGTTGGTAGGGAGGCTCCAAAACAAAGCTAAGGTAAAATTTTGGAGGGTGGTTGTAGCCGCTACAACACTTGGCAACACATTGGTATAACTCCATCTCTTTGAATGGACCTTGTTCGTGAAAAGCAAGGCTAACACCTCCAGAAGTATTGTTTAGTTCTCAGTTCGTCTTGGTTTCCACACTTGCTTGATTGTAAGATGTAGCATCTGCCAAGCCCTTGGTCAGTCGACACACACTCCAAGCCAAGCCAACACAGTTGTTTCGATTGGGGTTGAGGAGTATATGATGCATAAGAAGTATGGTAGTCAGAGTCTTAGTTTCATCTCTGGTGTTGCTCTCCTTCTAGCAGGCTTGGATAGTACCCCGGCGGAGTCACGAAGGAACACAAGCATGGCTCCACTGCCAGCGGGCCTGGTCAATACCCCGGAGGAGTTACTTGCATCACCTCTCTACAAATACAAAAAAATAGGAGTACTACTACAAGAAAATAATCCTCATCATTTATAAATAACCAAGGTAGATCTATCTCTCTCGAGAATCAAGAGATATCAAATCTCTCTCTCTCTCTCTCTCTCTCTCTCTCTCTCTCTCTCTGTCTGTCTCTCTCTGTCTCTCTCTGTCTCTCTCTCTCTCGACAAACCTCTTTAAGGGAAGAGATTTGATCCTCTCAACCCTCTTTAAGGGAAGAGATTTGATCCTCTCAACGCTTTAAAATGGATCTAGGGTGCTTTAGTTATTAGCCTTTGAATAAGCTACATTGTAGAAAAATACCATGGACAAAAACCATGGGTTAGGAATACCATGGGAAAAACCCATGGGCAAGAAAAAACTATGCACCGAAGAATTTTATGTTTTTTAATTTTTTTTATTTGATTTGATTTTGCTTTATTTTGAATGAGTTAAAATGCCAAATATTATAACATATTCCCCATGTGGAAAGGGTCTCTTGGCACAAAAATCAAACAACCAAAAATATATTACGAGGGGTCTAGAATAAAATACCTAGATTATGACATTTATTTTCAAGACTTCAAGGTATCTCTCGCTTGTTTTAATTTATAAAAGAAAATTGATGAGAAAAAACTAATAAATTAAATAAATATTAAATACATAACCATGGAATCTAACAAAATCATGTGCAGAAACTAGCAAATTAAATGAATATAAAGTAAAAAACCATGGAATATAACAAAACTATTGGCCATAACATTTCCTCAAAAGTTATTTTAACGTAAACAAATCTAGGGACTAAAAAAGAATGGTTTGATAAGTTCTAACCATGGGTGATAACATTTTTTTTTAAATTATTTTAACATAATCATATTTAACAACTAAAAATGAATGGTTTGGTATGTTATAACCACAAGTGATACATATATATATGTATATATATATATATATATATATATATATATATATATATATATATATATACAACTAAGTAGAAATTAAAAAAAAATCACAATTTAATAATTTATTTCGCTTATTTATATTGATCAACCACACTTGTTAATTGGAAACATTGACTCAGATAACAAATTTTATAAAATGAGAATTAATAAAAAATAACTAATATCAAGAAATAATATCTAAATTAACTATCAATATTTAACATAACATGTTTTAGTATTTATGGTTCTGCAAGTGGCAATAGTTCGAGACAACCCTTTATTTTTGGCTCTATATCCAATGGAGATCAACTCAATCTCCACCATCTTATTACCCAACCATGAAAACAATAACCCAATAACTGTGTGGAAAATGATACAATAGATCCGAAATTTGAGGTCCACTCATGTCACATCCAAGAATATATACAATGTATGTGGGATCATGTACTCATTCGGAAAATGCAAAGGCTAAATCAAACTTGAATTCGGTGACAAGTGTTTCTTCACTATTGTATTTGCCAACCTAGAGGATCAAACATGGGTATTCAAGAATGGCTTATGTGAGAAATGGAAGCTTTGTTGATCACTGTAAGTATTAAGAAATGGCCAATGTGAGCAGCTAAAGCCTATGAGCAACTACCTATGAACCATAGTATTTGAGAATGTTAATGATGAATGCTTGATTTTATGTTTCATATTTTTCTTGTTTTTTCTCTCTTCTCGTTTCTTGAATGTGAAACAAATGCTTGGTTGTATGTTTCATATTTGTCTTGTTTTTCTCTCTCCTCGTTTCTTGAATGTGAAATCTCCAAACTCCGTTTCTCGTCTTGTTGTCGTTTCTCATTTCCTTTCCCCTTTCTGGTTTCTAGTAACATAGATTTCAAGCCCTTCCTTCTAGCTTTGGTTGAATTTTTGCATTGCTATCAACTCCAAAAGTAGGTGATAGAAAGGATGGATAGAAAACTTGGTACCCGAGATAGAGTTAAAGAGGAAGAAACATTGAGTCAGACACTGCAAGATTCCTCTAGTGGGGTAAAAGGATCACGACAAGGCCACAGTAAGCCCCTGAGAGAGAATGAAGATGCTACCGCATGCAGTGGTAACAATCATAGTATGGTGCAGCGCCGTATATTAAGGTCCACCAATGAAATCATATTAGCAAAATCTAAGCATGAAAATATATTGAAACAATAACAAAAGGGAAACCCTCACTAACTCGTCAAGCCCTTCCTCAATAATCGGGCAACATTTGGGTATGGAAAATCAGGGATCCCTTCTTCAAAGTCCCTGTTTGCTTTTATAGATCTCTTCATATTGATGGATGTCTTCGATCCTCCTCGAATGGCCATTGGATGAGTGTTGGGTAGTTGCATTCGTTAAACTTCCTGGAAACTGTTTGAAATTTTTTTAATTTAAAACTTTTATACAAAACTTTGACTTTCGCATTTTGTAACTTGGTGCATATGTTTTCCACTCATGCCACATTTGTTTAAATAAACTACATATTTATTTTATTTTGATTACGTTTCTCAACTATCGCCGTGGATTTATCCTAGAAAAGTAATGAAAAAAGGATATGTTCCAGGGAATTGAACATATGTTTTTTCATCACTTGTATCGATATACTTTGACAGCACGGGCACAAAAACCGAAACCCATCTCTTCATCGCACTATGACCGATAGACACTTTCTTAGCTGTTGAGCACAACACATAGCCCATATCATTCAAAGATATAGTGGTGTTATTCTTTCACCTTGAGATGGATATATATTTGTTTTATTGCAGCAAGGAAACAACCACTACATTATGATACATCAACTATACTCAAAGGCAAAAACTATTTTTCCTGTACAACCACGTTGAGAGTAATAAGTATATTCCCATGTGTCATCATAGCAATAGATTCCATTTTTCTAATTCATTGTGTTTCTCGTTCTAGTGGCCACCATTATTGTGCAAGTTTCTCCTGTCACTTTTAGCCTCCATGAAAATTGATAAGAAAATGCTAAGACAATGCTAAATGTCAAATTTTAGCAGACATTCCGAAAACATTTTTGATCCATTTTCTAACATGGTACACAATCTGCTTTGATAGTACTATGATGTATCTCTTCCAAAACTTGATTGTCTTTCATAGCTGGACAACTAATTTGATAAATGATCTCTTTAAATCTGTCTTGGACTTGAACGTTATTGGATGTTCTTGAAGATGGGCCAAATGTTCACCCAAACATCCAAACATATCAATAACAACACATAGTGTAATAGAAATATTCATCCTCATCCAATTATTAAATGCAGAAATATTCCTCTAAAAGCCCGGATTTCCCATACACTAGGGCTATTACTTATATAACCCCTGGTTTTATTTTCTCTTTCATTTTTGGCAGTTCAGCTGGAATATGTCAAAATATAGAGTTCCTTAATGTCTTCACTCCAACTTCTTGGATGCAATATCAAATAAAGGCTCAAAGGATATTCCAAATATTATCTTTAGAGGTGGCCATTTCGACCCGAAAGGCCGAGTATCCATGCCATCAGTCACACTTTTCTATGCATGTGTACATTACCAAGCAATTTATCATCAATTAACGTTGTTGCAAGATAATTGTTCAAATAAATTTATGAGATTTTCTGGATATCTAAAGAGATTTCCTTATAAAGTTCAAGTTCAACAAAGCATCCAACATATGGATCATGAAACAGTGGATCCTCACACTAATATATTCACCATGGGACTGAGACAAAAGATATACAAATTGTAAACTCCCTCATGTAGATGAGACAGTGGTGTTGGAAACTATCCACATTAGAATTGACATTCTTACCATATTCAAATGGTGTCCTTCCTCAATGTAAATAATTCTTCAATAATATGGCCACTCTCCCACATGTGTCACTTCTCCCAATCCTCACGCTTAATTGGCACACTGCACCTACGCATTTAATTCGACAATGTGTATCTCTTGGGACTTTATATCCATTGTAGTGGGCCTTCATCCATCTTCTATTACAAAGCAGACTTCTTAGGGTAGGGGAAATCTCAACTCCCAACCCTCCCTCATTTCAATGCAACACGAAAATCTTTTCTTGCCCTCTTTCCATTTCACGGTAATTCTTCAATCAGAAATCTCAATTTCAAGCACTTCCTTCCAGCTTTGGTTGAATATTTTCATTTCTATCAACTCCAAAAGCAAGTTATAGAAATGATGGGTAGAAGGATTGGTACCCAAGCTAGAGTTAAAGAGGAAGAATCATTGAGTCAGACACTGGAAGATTCCTCTCGTGGGGTAAAAGGATCACAACAAGGCCATAGTAAGCCTCTGAGAGAGAAAGAAGATGCTACTGCATGTAGTGGTAACAATCAGAGTATGGTGCAGCACTGTATATTAAGGTACCATTATCATCCCCTCAAGACTTCAATTGAGAAGGAGAGAGAAAATATTTTAAAAGCAGAATCTAGCAAATTTGAGGCTATAATTAGCAAAGTGGAAAGCTTGCACAATTTTGTTTAGAGGCCTTGTGAGCAAGTTACAGATGCTGATACACTCTTTGATCTCACATCCACACTCCTCGCTACTATTAACAGGTCACAAAACAATGATGGTGATACTCCAGTTGATTTTATTAGTAGTGATATTCTAAGAAACTATAGTGACCAGGCATATGGAAGAAGGTCTTTGGAAGGAAATGACAATCAAACTCAAATATCATGGAGAAATATTGGGCTTTTAGTTGCTTTTATGTGGCAGGAATTTGCACTATTCTTGGACCAATGGATAATGAACCCAAGTAAAGAAAAGCTATAGTACAAAGAAAACAGACTAAGCTGATAGAAAGCACTCGATCTGAAGTAGTGAAAGAGTCCCTGGAAGATGAAAAATCAGAAACAGACAAGAATATGGCAAGCATATTTAACATTTTGTGAAAACAGAAGCAAGCCAGATTAGAGAATTTGGTTCTAAATAGAATATAATTTTCCGAGACAGTGGAAACATCTTTGCATTATCATTTCTAGTAAAGGATGGTAGAGTTGAAATAAATGTCGATGAAAATGGAAAACATTTTGTTGTCCCCAAAAATGCTCCCAAAGCTACAAAAATGGCATCTGGAGAAGCTTCTTACAGCCAATTTGTTTTTCGGTTTGATTTTAAAGACTGGAAGTTGATGATGGAAGTTGTTTAAAGTGGTGAGGAGTTGATGCCTCACAGAGCCAATCCACTTACGATTCCTTGTTATAAAAAGGCTACAGAGACTTCAATCAGAGAGATTTCAAGAAAGAGGGGTAGAGTGGTACCTGCAACTCTTGAGGTTTAGGAGGATGAATGTGGAAGTGATGATGGTGGTGGAGGTCTTCAAAGACCAGCACCAAAGAAGCGAAATAAGTGTCTCCTATGACTTTTGCTTCTTTTTTGGGAGCTTTTTGTTGGAAACTATCTTTGTTTCTATCAGTGCACTGTAATTCATATAGGAAGCTAATCTTTAATTTAAGTAATTTGGTATATAAACAATGCTATATTGTTCTCATAATTAGTTATAATTAAGTTTATTGGCAGTGCAAACCCCTGGTCATGTAGTACACCCCTTTAGGCATGGTTCCAAGGCCTGGGCAGAAGGCTGGCATCACGTAAAAGGAAATTGTTAATGTAAGATGTCAAGTTTGATCTGTTAAACCATGATTAGTCTCCTTTTGACAATATGTTGTAATTTTATGTTTGAAAAGTATTTTGAGATACCACACAAGAACAAATTTTATGATTATGTAGTTGGTTTAATTTGAGAATACATAGAGATTAGAGTAGGGTAAGGCTAGGCGAAAATAGATGTAAATACAAAGGTTCAAAAAACTAGCTAGCATTGCTTACCATATCCAAACCCTTTTACTGTCACTACAGGGATAGAGAGATCCACCCAGAGGCATGTGGAGAATAAGTAGGGATATGCATGCTCTGGATTGACTAGTTACTTGAGCCTAGCTCAAGTAGGTGCAACTAGTAGATGGCAAGAGATTGGGAATATATATCTATTAAGTATGTTTATATGAAATTCATTATGTCCCCTTTTGATTTTCAAGGTGGGAGGAATGGAATGGAGAAAGGGAGATCGTATTTGTCCTCTATATCCCACCTGTCAAGACACTAGGATAAGTCCCAATAATAAGAGTTGGGTTCACTCATAAGTATATGATTGTAAAAGGCCATCATGAACTTTATTGAGCTAAGTCATCCTTTAGTTGAGTTTCATCCTTTAGTTGAAGCTTCAAGCAAGATACTCGACCTATTTTCAACCCTTCAGTCTTCCTGGAATAGCTACAGAACAACCCTATTTAGCCCACGTTGAATTCCTCTTCTTGTTGTGATCTTAAACTTCAAACTTTGGCCCTTCTCCCTACAAGAGCACCCAAGAAAAGCACTCAAAACAACCTCTCTTTCGCATGTTGTACTTACAACAAAACATAAGACTTCCACGTTGCTTCTAGGGCTTCTTTCTTGCTGTCTTATGGATCCTTCTTGTAGTGGCTAGGGCCTCCCTTTGACTG
Source organism: Pinus tabuliformis (assembly GCA_031772625.1). Lineage (NCBI taxonomy): Eukaryota > Viridiplantae > Streptophyta > Pinopsida > Pinales > Pinaceae > Pinus > Pinus tabuliformis. The sequence goes on along the minus strand of CM062816.1, from coordinate 450,017,035 downwards.
CGTCTAGGGCCTCTCTGAGTGTTGCTTTAGACCATCCTTGATTGCGGCTATATGCTTCTTCTTGATGGCTGATAAGGGCCTCCCTCTTGCTACGGCTTAAGGCCTCCTTTGCTATGGATAAGAGCCATCCTTTTGCTTCGTATCTGGCCTCTCTTAACTGCATCTTTATGCCTCTCTTGACTACATCTTAGGCCTCTCCCTTGTTGTGGCTAAACCTCCTTGTGACTGCAGTTAGGGCTACCTTTTACTACATCTAGGGCTTCCTTTTCGACTGTGGCTAGAGCTCCTTCAAGATTGCATCTAGGTCTCCCTTCATGACTATAGCTAGGGCTCCTTTGTGACCGCAACTAGGGCTCACACTATTGCAGCCTGCTAGCCTCACATTGCCCGGGGAATCCTGCACTATAGCAATATCTGTTGCTTCATTTTCATTCGTCTCTACCCACATCTGCGAGTCATGCTACTCTCTCTTCGGGGCTCCTGTAGCAAGGTATAATCCAAGAGGTTGGGCACTTCAAGTATCTGCCCCTCCTCGCGTGTAGTCCTCCTGACTATAGCTCGATGTCTCCCCACCTCTTCTCTTGATGTACATGAGCACTCCCTGTAGTCCCTAGCATGCCCTGGGACACTACGACATGAGCACTGGTGCATTAACTATGCTAAAAGGTCAATTTCTTGTTAATTTGACCATGAATATCTCTTCTACAAAGCAATATTTCTTAGCTTTGTTTATGTTAGTGGTTTGATAAGAACATTTCTATAGTCTCTTCACTGAATTTCTTAAAGTTTTTACATTTATGATTTTTGACAAAAAAGGGCTAACATTTTACCCTCGCTAAGTAAGGATTCTTTAAATGACCTTCTAGCTTGGTTCCTTTTTGTTCCATCTAAGCTTGGAAAAGTGCCATGAATTTACATTGAACAATGTAAGAATCTAGTCTTCTCCAGAAACAATCAAGCCAACTCTTTCATTTTGAAAATTACCTACCAGTTTTGGACATATTCTTTGAAATTTAACTATGCTGAAGGTGTTGGATTTAGGTAAGTGATACAAAATGCACACCTATAGTTCTATTGTTCACTTATTAGACAAGTGAAAATTATTGGAAAAATTGGAAGGGTTGGACATGAATGTTCCAACCATACTCTTATTGGCCTGTGATACATATATTCATAACAGATACCTACAATACTATTGTTCACCTATTCTCCTAGTGCATATTGTAGGCAAACTATTAATGTTGGACTTCGTTGTCTCAATTTCACACACCAACGCTAAAGATGCAAGGTATTGTGTGCACCCTTAGATATCTTTGACATTGCAAGCTATCCATTTAAATAAATGCATGTATAAAACTTCTATATTAGCAAAATAACCATCAATATTTTTTTCTATCATTTTGGGTTGAATTCACAATAGTATGCTAAAAAGTGTCATTTCAATGTCTGGAAATTACGATATATAAATGTGTGATATATACTCTACATCTTTGGGTTATCTCCTTTTCAAATCTGAGTTTTTTTAGGCTACATGTTAATTGTTTGAACATTGAACTTTGAATAAATTCCTGAATGGACTTCGTAAATACTCGAATGAATGGACTTCATAAGGCAGTGGTACCAAAAATTGTGTTATTTCAAAGATTTGACTTCCATATTTTCACAAAATACAATGTCCTCAATAAATACTTATATGTATAGATACTTATGTTTAGGATTATATATGTGTTGGAGCAATTCCTTTATGTTTGACTAAATCCTGATGTTGACAAGATTTAGCTTAATTTTTTCATCAATTTTCATAGAATATGCAAAAGATTTCATTGTCAAAATGTGGCCAAAATTACATTTTTCCTGATTTATTTTTTTATTGTTCATGACAAGATAATCATTTTACAGGAATGAGGTATCCTACAGTCTGTTTGAATTTGTGGATATTTTTTTCCTCCCATTTTTTTTACAAGGATGCAGATTTGATTTTCATGTTGATGTTTTTTGCATGTATCTTATCTAGTCCCAAACACTAGTAATGGAGCGGATCTTGAGAAGTAGTCATGGAAATAGACTATCAGAGGTTAATGTTACAATACCACTTCCACCTGGTATCAAATTTTTTTTAATGGTAAGTGACATAAAGAAGAGTTATTTAACGACAGGGTTGAAAGGGCAACCTCCTGTCTTAGTTCTAAGTCACTTATTTGTGTTTCTTAGCTCTAAGTCATCTATTTTTGAGCTTTACCAAATCAATTATTTCACTAATCCAATATGGATGGATTGTATTTCTCACCCAATGTTAGTTACTTGACATGGTTGATATAACATTCAATTCTAGGCCACTTTTATTTTAAGTCAGAGATTTTATTGATTAAAGGATGTTCAAATTTTGATTGGTTTACTTGAAGCTTGATTTAAAAAAAAGTGTTAAGTTCCACGTGGATGTTATTTTTCTAGGGTGAGCTCTTTGCACCAGTAAGGTCAGATGAGTCCTAGAATATAGGTATACAACAAGAACATCTTTGGCCTTTGTTGTGTATCTTTTATTCTTTATATCATTAATGGATCGTTATTGGTTATGTAAAACAGAGGATGGGAAGGTCCTACCAATTCTCTTAACAAAACAAAATAAAATGGAGTGGTAGAATTTTGTTTTAAAGGGTGAGCCAGAAATCAGTACTTGAAAGGTAGAACTTGATAATGGAAAGCTATATGATATGGATCTAGAGACACAACAGACTGTGGAAAGAAAATGATGGTATTGATGAGTCTTCCCAGAAAATAAGCTCTAATTGTTAGATCACTGCCCAAAATTTAGTTATCTGCAATGGAAATAGTGACTTTAGCTTTATTTGTATGAATAATGACTTTGGCCATTGTCCTATTCGTTTCCTATGAATGATTTTGATTTTCAAACTCCAACTAGTTTGTTGTTAAATTAAGTAAAGCTTTGATGGCAAACTTATAGTTTTCAAATCTCTTTTATAAATCTATTTCCTTGAGAAAATTTGTCTTTTTATTTTAGGTACTGTAGATTGCTACTGTGTGACATATGCTATGATATAATTGCCTAGATAAATATACAGAAGTGTTGTACAACATAGTATTTTTTAAATCTAAAGAAACAATATTTCCAAATACAAAGCTTATTAATTAAGAACATCTATTAAAATTCTTTGCTAAGTTATGATTATATTTCGGTAGGGGATTTTGTGTACGCTGATATTGTGTTGTCTATTTGGTTTTTTTCAGGTAACAATGGTTAATAAGGAATGTGTTCTTGAGCAGCAGGCACACATCTTATTCTACTATCAATAGGAAACTCCATGGTTTTTAGGCATGGCAACAAAAACACAGATGTTATTGGGATATCCAAAGTCCGTGTTGGACGAATTTAATACTAGTGATGATTTTGATTCCTTGTCAGATAAAGAATGTCATGAGTGAAATTCAAATAAACAAAAGCAACTCAAGAATGAAGGTGAAGCTATTGCTTTCTGTCCAAGTCAATTTCTTTTATTTGTTGGTTGATGTCATGTTTTGAGTGTGGACTTGTGAAATTCCAAATTGCATGTTGGTTTATGTAAAGGGATATATATATATATATATATATATATATATATATATATATATATATATATATATATATATATATATATATATATATCATATTTTGTTCATGGTTTCCGGAGATCCGTGTTACATTTGCACAGATGTTTAGATATCATTCAGATATCTAAACACCAAACAACAACAACATTGAGATTTTTCTTTCACTCAACCTATAACATATTGCATTTGTCTTCATCAATGTTCTTATTCCATATGTTATCAACTTATGACATTTCCTTTGCAATATTTGGTGCATTTTCTAGTTATAGGTCATTTATAGATTACAAATGTCTTTAGACTTTCACTTCTAATTGAGTATTGAACTGAACATATTGATTCTCTTATACATAATTATTTTTTCCTCCACCCAGCTTTCATAACTTCCATAACCATTAGGTAGGGACCTGCAACTTCGATGTTTCTTTGCTTGTTTAGTAAAATATTGTCGAGACTTTAATTTATTGAAAGTTGTAGAATTTAAGTTTCAAGGTCTAATTTTAAAAGTCTAATTATTTAAAGGATGCTAGCTCAATGGAAGAGCACCTGCTTTACAAGCAGGAGGTTGGTGGTTTGATTCCATCGTGCCCTGACATGATCCATACGGAATGAGATTTTGACCATCACCAATGAGCTTTGGTGACATTTTTCAACTGTCGCCAAAATATGAAATGGTGACGGTCAACGAACGCCACCATATATATGCATCAACAGTGACGAACCTCAAAGGTCTATAACCATAAATCGTTGTTGTTGATATGAAATGGTGACGGTCGATATCCATCATTATTGTCATTATTTGTCATAGAACTTGAATGTCACCACAACACCTATACTTATGGCAATGCGGCTTTTGGTGAGGGTCCACGAACGTCACCATATATATGCACAATAGTGACGGCCATGAAATATCCATCACAATAAATCGTTGTTATTCATATGAAATGGTGACGGTCACTATCCATCATTATAAACAATATTCGTGATGGACCTTTAATGTCACCATAACACCTATAATTTTGGTTATGCCACATTTGGTGACGTTCAATTTTTTGTGACGGGGGCTATGATCCATCACCATTGCTCATATGAAATGGTGACGATCGCTATCTGTCATTATAATGTTGGCATTATGATACAAGTGTTGTCCTTGATGGCAACTTGATCAGAGGACAGATCTCAGTACAGCAGGACAAGAAAGAGATATACGCAGGTTCATTAAGGAAAACCAGCATGTACATGCAGGTTGGCTTCAGTAAAAGCGCGTACATGTGAAAAGTACCTTTGGTCCGTGGCGGTTTGTCCTTGGAAGTTGTGCCTATGGTTTTGGACCATGGTGTCTCGACGGGCGTGTCGATCCCTAGTTTTGAAGTTGATGGTATTGTGTTACTATGGTTTTGGTCCGTGGTATTGTGAAGTGCCGAAGGCTATATAAGGAGAAGATCATTAGGCAAAGTTGAGGAAGCAATGTGTGTCTGATGAAGTGAGAAGATCTGGTATTGCTGGTTATCTATTCGGGATGCTTGGCAAGGGTCGGATCTGACAGCGAAGGTATAAGTAATTATTCCTAGATCTGCACGCGGGTTGCCTTTGGAGAAAGTGCGTATACACGCGGTTTTGGTATATCGAAGTAGCGTATGCATAATAAGATTTGATATTTTAGGTTGTTGTTGATTCTGGTGGTTGTTGCAGTGTTCTGGGCTCTGGTTTGTGTTCTGTGTTCTTGATGGCAGGGTTTCAGTGATTCAGTATTGGGTGATCTAGAGAATTATGTTGCAAGTATAAGTTGATGATTGTATTGCAGCAGTGTTTGTTTTATACTCATGGATCCAGTCTGAAAATTGATGAAACGTGGTCCCTGTAGGAAAGAAGGTTGTAGCCTTCTGTAGGGTCAGCACCTACGTACTAGTAAATGGATCGGCTAGTACAAGAGCTGAGGGGGTTGTAGCTCCCTTCCATAAGTAGTTGGAAAACGAGAGAGGGTTGTATCCCTCTGCAGGCTGTAGCCTGCGTACTGGTATAAGGCTGCACTAGTGAAAAAGATTGTAAACTGAAGTTTCTTATTAAAGAAAGAAAGAGACGACTTGCAGCAGGTGGTTTTCACCCACATTGGGTTTCCACCTTATATCATGGTGTTCATGTGTGTGGCTTTTATGTGATGATCTGTTCTGTTATACTGCACCTGTTTACTGTCAATGTGGTTAATAATGTTCTGATGCATTTACTGAAGATAAGCTAACTGAATCATAAGATTTCTGGATATACGCTAGTTGCTTTAGACACAGTAGCGTGTACACGCTGGTTCACTTAACTGAAGTAGTGTATATGTTTCTGAGCATGAAATTTGAAAAGTTTTATTGATCTGATAATACTGATTCAGCCCCCCTCTCAGTATTATTTCCAACAATTGGTATCAGAGCAGGTTCTTCAGAGGAAGCTTGATCGCTTGAAGGAAAAGATCCATAAGAATGGCTAATCCAGAAAGAGAGGCACACATCAGGCCACCAGTCTTTGACGGGAACAATTTTACCCACTGGAAGATAAGAACCACTGCATATCTACAATCTCTTGGAGCAGAAGTTTGGGGAATCGTAGAAGGAGGATACAAATTCCCATCAGCAACTCCTACAGATCCAGCAGAGAAAAATCAATATGAGCTCAATGCCAAAGTTGTTACTGTCCTATTGAGTAGTTTGACACAATCAGAATTTATGAAGATCATGTATTTCAAATCAGCCAAGGAAATATGGGACAAAATCGTTACAAGCTACGAAGGAGATGATCAGGTAAAAAGAGCAAAGCTTCAAACTCTCAGAATCCGGTATGAAACTCTTAAGATGCATAGTAATGAAAGCATAGCTAATTATTTCCTGCGTATGGATGAGATTGTAAATTGTATGAGGGATCTGGGTGAAGAATTTGAGGAAGTTGTCTTAGTTGAAAAGGTTTTTAGATCTCTGTCTGCTAAATTTGATTCTAAAGTATCTGCCATAGAAGAAAAGGAGAATGTGCAGAAAATCACCATGTCACAGCTTCACGGGATCTTAACTGCTTTTGAAATGCGACAAGAGGTACCATCAGAAGCCGCATTCGAAGCGTCAGAGGAAGAAGATGAGGTAAATTTTGTCAAGAATCTTGAACGGGGAACTGGACGGTTCAAAGGTAAGCTACCTTTCAAATGTTTTCTATGTGGTAGAGTTGGTCACTATGCTGCTAGATGCCCTCATAACAAAGGAACGATATCTGAAGAAGATGGTAGAAGCTATTATACCCATATTAAAAGTTCATCCAATAATAGTGAAGATATTAGAAGTCTCATGGCACATGAACAGAAGAATGCAGAAACTGAAGAAGTTACCAAATTAAACGAACAATTAGAGACAGAAACCAGGGTAAGGGAGCAATTGCAGGATATAGTAAAGGATCAGAGCATAACTATTCAGAGACTTGAATCAAAGATCCTCTCTCTAAAAGAAGATCTTAAAAAATCAAGAGAACAGAACAGAGAAGCTCTTGAAGATCAAGAACATGAAGTGATCAAACTAAAGCAACAAGTGGAAGAAGGAAGAAAAGCTGAAGAAGGCCTAAGGAATCAATATCTGAAAAAGGAAGAACAACATCAAGTGGAGGTAAATATCTTGAAAGGTAAATTAGAAGAAAAGGATAAGCTTTTACGATTTCAAGATAGTACTAAAGTCTTGGGCGATATTCTTAATAGTCAAAGGTCTCCTGCTATCAAAACTGGTCTTGGTTTTCATGAATATGTTGAAGGTGAATCTAGTTCACAAGGTGAGGCAAGAAACTCTAATGAGAAATCTGAAATGCTCAACAAGGAACAACCAAGGAAAGAAATTCCTCAAGGAAGATCCTTTACTCCTAACTATGGACGTGATAGACGATTATTTCCTCCACTGAATAATGTTGAATGTTATGTATGTCATAATCTTGGACATGTTACAGCCAGATGTAAAAGTAGAATGGTTCAAGACCGTTACAAAAGATCATCGCATCCCAGGTATTTCAGAGGATATTGCTTTGCCTGCAATGCATATGGACACAAAGCAATTGATTGCGATAGAAGGAACATGAAATATGTAAGATGTTATACATGCAACAACTATGGGCATAAAGCAAGGGAATGCAGGAGCAGATTTCAAAATTCAAAACAAGAGGACCATACATCATCACAGTTCCAGGAATTGAAGAAGACAGAGACAGAAAGGTGTGGCATAATTCAGACAGCTGACACAACAGACACAGGGGAATCTGAAAGTGATGAATTTCAGTATTCCATCTTGCATATGCTGATATAATGAAGACAAGTCGCGTATATACGCGAGTTACAGGCTGCAAAGTCGCGTATATGTAGAAAGGGCAGCAGAACAAGGAAATGGTTTAGTCTCAGGGGAAGCATAAAGGCAGCAGAACAGACTCAGGAAATGGTTCAGTCATGGTTGGCTCACGCTCAGCGGGAGCATATACTTCAAATTATTCATTGTTGGCATTATGGTTGGAAGTTGCTGATGAAACTAAATGATACATCTTGTTGTTTGATCAAAGGAATGGTATTGCAGGATTATGCGTATGGTACAGATCATATATGATAAATGTTAGTTATTGCTGGTCTTAGAACCTGCATCTGCTCAGGAGCAGCATGGATAGATTGGTACACTTTGGGATACACAAAGGGGGAGCACATTTGGAGATTTCAGTAGGTACTGAGGGGGAGTATGGACAGCAGAAGGTATACCAAAGAAGAGAATATCTTGGTCCGCCCTTTGCCCTTGATGTCAAAGGGGGAGAGTGACTTGGTGTGGTGGTTGCCATCAAGTCCAAAGGGGGAGATTGTTTGCATTATGATACAAGTGTTGTCCTTGATGGCAACTTGATCAGAGGACAGATCTCAGTACAGCAAGACAAGAAAGAGATATACGCAGGTTCATTAAGGAAAACCAGCGTGTACACGCAGGTTGGATTCAGTAAAAGCACATACATGTGAAAAGTACCTTTGGTCCGTGGCGGTTAGTCCTTGGAAGTTGTACCTATGGTTTTGGACCATGGTGTCTCAACGGGCGTGTCGATCCCTAGTTTTGAAGTTGATGGTATTGTGTTACTATGGTTTTGGTCTGTGGTATTGTGAAGTGCCGAAGGCTATATAAGGAGAAGATCATTAGGCAAAGTTGAGGAAGCAATGTGTGTCTGATGAAGTGAGAAGATCTGGTATAGCTGGTTATCTGTTCGGGACGCTTGGCAAGGGTCGGATCTGACAGCGAAGGTATAAGTAATTATTTCTAGATCTGCACGCGGGTTGCCTTTGGAGAAAGTGCGTATACATGCGGTTTTCGTATATCGAAGTAGCGTATGCATAATAAGATTTGATATTTCAGGTTGCTGTTGATTCTGGTGGTTGTTGCAGAGTTCTAGGCTCTGGTTTGTGTTCTGTGTTCTTGATGACAGGGTTTCAGTGATTCAGTATTGGGTGATCTAGAGAATTATGATGCAAGTATAAGTTGATGATTGTATTGCAGCAGTGTTTGTTTTATACTCATGGATCCAGTCTGAAAATTGATGAAACGTGGTCCCTGTAGGAAAGAAGGTTGTAGCCTTCTATAGGGTCAGCACCTACGTACTAGTAAATGGATCGGTTAGTACAAGAGCTGAGGGGGTTGTAGCTCCCTTCCAGAAGTAGTTGGAAAACGAGAGAGGGTTGTAGCCCTCTGCAGGATGTAGCCTGCGTACTGGTATAAGGCTGCACCAGTACAAAAGATTGTAAACTGAAGTTTCTTATTAAAGAAAGAAAGAGACGACTTGCAGAAGGTGGTTTTCACCCACATTGGGTTTCCACCTTATATCATGGTGTTCATGTGTGTGGCTTTTATGTGATGATCTGTTATGTTATACTGCACCTGTTTACTGTCAATGTGGTTAATAATGTTCTGATTCATTTACTGAAGATAAGCTAACTGAATCATAAGATTTCTGGATATACGCTAGTTGCTTTAGACACAGTAGCGTGTACATGCTGGTTCACTTAACTGAAGTAGCGTATATGTTTCTGAGCATGAAATTTGAAAAGTTTTATTGATCTGATAATACTGATTCACCCCCACCCCTCTCAGTATTATTTTCCTCCACCCAGTTTTCATAACTTCCATAACCATTAGGTAGGGACCTGCAGCTTCGATGTTTCTTTGCTTGTTTAGTAAAATATAGTCGAGACTTTAATTTATTGAAAGTTGTAGAATTTAAGTTTCAAGGTCTAATTTTAAAAGTCTAATTATTTAAAGGATGCTAGCTCAATGGAAGAGCACCTGCTTTACAAGCAGGAGGTTGGTGGTTCGATTCCATCGTGCCCTGACATGATCCATACGGAATGAGATTTTGACCATCACCAATGAGCTTTGGTGACATTTTTCAACTGTCGCCAAAATATGAAATGGTGACGGTCAACGAACGCCACCATATATATGCATCAACAGTGACGAACCTCAAAGGTCTATAACCATAAATCGTTGTTGTTGATATGAAATGGTGACGGTCGATATCCATCATTATAGTCATTATTTGTGATAGAACTTGAATGTCACCACAACACCTATACTTATGGCAATGCTGCTTTTGGTGAGGGTCCACGAACGTCACCATATATATGCACAATAGTGACGGCCATGAAATATCCATCACAATAAATCGTTGTTGTTCATATGAAATGGTGACAGTCACTATCCATCATTATAAACAATATTCGTGACGGACCTTTAATGTCACCATAACACCTATAATTTTGGTGATGCCACATTTGGTGACGTTCAATTTTTTGTGACGGAGGCTATGGTCCATCACCATTGCTCATATGAAATGGTGACGATCGCTGTCTGTCATTATAAATCATTATCGACGACAGACTTTGGATGTCACTATAACACCTATACTTTTGGCAACGCCACCTTTGGTGATGTTTAGTTTTTGGTGATGGAGGCTATGGTCCGTCACCATTGCTCACATGAAATGGTGACGGTCACTATCCGTCATTATAAATCATTATTGGTGACGGACTTTGAATGTCACTACAACACCTATACTTTTAGCGACGCCACTTTTGGTGACGAAGGCTCTTTTGACTGTCACCAATGAGCTTATGGTGACATTTTTCGCCCCTCACCAATGTCCTTTTCTCTTGTAGTGATAGTTTGCTGCTTAGATCTTACCCTACAAGATTATGAGAAAATGTCGCGTGGACGAGGTTTCAGTGCCAGTTATTTCATTAGCTACATAGTGCGCAAAGGGGGTGCACTATAAATGGGTGCAGTACCTGTGAAACTAATTCTTGTTGAACTGTCACAAAGCACAAGACGATGACAAGGATTTTCACTACGCCTGGCTTTTATTATTGATTTTCCTTGTCGCATGGAGGCTCTCAGAGGACAACCAGTTTCCTTCGCAGGATGATGATTTACTGGAGGCAGCGAAGTTTGCTTCGTTGTGGGAAATGAAGGACCCAGAGAGGGTCATGGAGACCAAAATATTTTGGGTGCTATTCGAGATGGAACTTCACACCGTGATTAACCAAAGGCTAAGGTTGTCACCAACCTTGTTTGAGAAGTTAGAGGCCTACGTGGAATTCAAAGCTGAATTTCACAATGTATCAATCCGCATGAGGTGAGACACTAAAAAGGTATGGCACAGATTGCCATATCTAGTTACTAAAGCAGATGTGCAGGAAGTTGTGGGAATGTAGCCAAGGGAGTGGCTACAAACCATAGATCTTAGCGTAGGAGCCAGTAAAGGCGAAGAGAGCTCCTCTGTGCAAACAACAACTGCGCAGAAGAAGAAAGAGGTAGAGCAAGATGTAATGCGTGAAAATGCCGCTCAGAAGAAGAAAGAAGATGTTGTCAAGGCTGCTACTGCTAAGGCAACTGTTGAAAAAGAATGTCTTGCAAAGGAGACCACACTAGAGGTTGAGGAGTCCACTTCTCAACATACAATAAAGAAGGAAGGGTCCAAGGAGGAAGGCGGTGGTGGTGAGGAGAAGACCACTCCTTTCAGACTTTCAAAGCGCGAGAAGGAGACAACTACCGAACCCAGGAAGAAACATAATTTGGACAAGAATGCACATGCCGATCCAGTGGTCCTCATGGAGGGGAACTTGGACGAAATTGGCGACAAGGTCCGCGACACAACAACAGAGTTGTGGACACATTTTAAACAACAATATCAACAGACACTTGGAAATTTGTAGAAGGATCTGCGAGATTTACAGATACAAATAGGTCGGCTATAGGCGAGCATAAGTCAAGAGAGCCTACAACAAGAAAGTGCAATAGTGTTGGACTCAGACAGAACTCTGGACCTCAGAGTTATTCCTTTTCCAGAAGGATCACTGCGCATAGAAGAAGCCAAAACAAATTCTCAGATTGGTAAGCTAATGGACATCAATATCAATCAACAACGCTGCCCATTCAGACCCTTCGTGCACTCCATCAGGGAGTGTTAGATGAGCTTTGAGTTTGAAAGCAGTGCATGCTATCAGTCATTAGGAAAGTCAAACTAAACAATGATAATATTTTTGCAAAGAAGGCTCAGGCCATGAAGGAAAAGGAAGAGTTTTCCACGCGTAGCCAGAAACTTGAGGATGCCATTAAAAAAGTTTGTAAGGAGTTACCAGAATTGAATATTCCAGAGGATGCCGCATCAGCAACAAAAGTCAAAAAGAGAGTTGTAGCAGTTTGGGAGATCAAGGAAGAAATTAGTCAAGTCTGATTTGAGCTGCAAATGTAGATTTCGGAGTTACAACTCAAACTGCAGCTGACTACTCTGCTAGAGGTTAGGGAACAAAGTGGAGCCGTAATAAAGAAGAGTATGGCCACTTTGGATGCAACAGTCACGGGTTGCACGATGATCTTGACCACACGATGGAACTATGGACAACTCTGCAGGAGGACCCAAACCTTCAAAAACTTGGAACAGATACCTTAGAGATGCAACAAAAGTTTGATGAGATCAGGGCGACTGCACGCACTTTGGTGCCAGTCCAGTGCTTCGCTTAGTTGAATGAAGGAAAACAGATACAAGCAAAGATTGAGGAACTAAAAAGGAAAGAGGTTGTCTTCATGGCCATATTAAAACCGTGGATAGAGGAAGCAAGCTAGCTTACTCTGTCAATTTAGGAAAAGCTGAAGACTCTCCAGCAGACATAGAAGACAATGTGACTCGTAATGGAGGGCCCAACTACAGAAACGTTGGTAGAGGAAGTGCACTAGGCCGCGGTGTAGGGTTCTGCTAACATGGAAACATTGAAAGTAGAGTTTAGTGAACTCCACAATAAGATCAAGGCACCAAATGAGTGACTTTAGGGCGAGTGACCTAATTTGTGTTGGGGGCCTGTTGGGAAGGGGTCCTTGGGATCAATTTTGTTGATGTTTGAGTCAATCTTGTAATATTTTTTTGTGGTGAAAGCAAAGTCTCCACGAAATGTGGAAAGTGGAGCGCGAAGCTAGTAGACGTCAAAGGGGATTTAGTCCCTTAGGGGGGTAGGTGGTAGAGTTGTTTTGAGACCTGCCCATGGTCCACAGAACATGGTATTGTAAAACAAGTGCTATAAATATTTGATTCATAGCGAGTCATAGGAGATATCTGATATTGAATAATCATTGTAAGGGAAAGGTGCTAAGGTAGGAAAGATCTATTTCTCGTACTTAGGTGAAAGGGGAAGGCTCCTGCAGTTGAGTGCACAAAGACCTTGGTAATTCCACAACTAAGTGTGTTGGCCCCTGCAGCTGAGTGTGCAAGGTAGAAAGAGTTTTTACTTGAACGTTTGAATCTAATAAATATTGTTTGAGACAAATCTGATGCATCTATGCCTTGTTATTTGCTTCTGTTTAAGTTTGTGTATCTTCTCTCTGTGACCTGTTTTAAATGAATTAATGTTTATTTATTGTGCAGAATTGGTTTATATATAATATTTATGCATGATAAGTGTAATTAACTACCTTCACGAAGATCTAGAAGTCATTGTGATAAGTTTGCAGTAGTTTCTTGTCGGAAGGATTAGATCTGCGCGGAGGTAGATCTACGTGCTAAAGACTTCAAGAAATACATCACATTGCCCTCTGGATGCAGTAACTTGGTTCCTTCTTCCCCCAATATTGCTTCGCGTGAGACTGTAGCCTGCCTTATGCGGGTTGCTGCCGAAAGGGCCAACAATTAGGGTTTTGGTGGTTGGTGCAGCTAACTCCGAACCTGGGTCAGGACCCTTCAAGCCAACATAAAGGAATGACTCTTTGTGTCTATTATGCATTGTATTATCTTTATTTCTTATCGAGATCAAAGAAGTACTATCAATTATATTTATTTGTCTTGTACCTTTTCTTTTTAACGAGGTACATCAAATATAGATACTCTGTGTAAGCTAGAATTGGATGGATAAATTGGCTATCATGAGGAAATTTAATTGTCAATTACAACTAATATTTTAACATACTTATTATTAAACAATGTTGAAATATTTAAAATGTCTAGTAAGATTCGAATTGATGAGTGATAATAAATAAAATGATATTTTTTATGGAGTTTTAATGAAACTATAATGAAAATTGGCTGGTAAAATCTTCGTGTTTAAATTGCATATCTTGAGTAATAAAGAACATGCATATTACAATGTACCGAGACATTTTGGGTGTCATGTTAAAAGGAAAGTAATTCAAATTTAAAATGAAATGAGGGTTATTTTAACAAACTAAGTTTCACCAAATCATCATCCTCCTAACTGGGATTGTTCCTTCTGGCCCTGGGTAACTTATTCCACTGAGGTGCCATGTTTGAAAGACTTGTATACCAATGTAGCTTCTGTTGGACATGGCTTTAGTTCCAGAAGTAGGTCTTGTTGGTAAATCCTACTATGAATTGTAATGAATTCAGTGCAATTAGACAATTATAATCACTACGAATAAAATTCTTTTTTTAGTCATGAATTATGTATGTAATTTTAATTACGCTTTAATAAACAATCAACAATGCTCCCATTATATATGTCGCATCGCTCTCTACATTTATTCCCCTCAAATATGATTTCTCCCATCTTTCTTTCCGTCAATCATAGATCTTACAACGAAGTTTCTATCATATATGTTGCATCAATATCAAATAATTCATTGGTGTGTTAAGCAAGCTCAACCCCCCTAATTCTTATTGAATGAAATTTGATAAATTGATCAATTTTTACCTTGAAGTGTCTTGCCATTCGGTAAGGTCGCCATTTCTTAAGTGCATGTAGTATTTCCAACATTTCCTTCTAATAAATATCTTGCTTGAGATGTCGCAGTAAAAATGCCCAATCACTTACATCAAAACAATTTTCACTATAATGTTGATCTACCTGTTGTTTCATTCGATTTTGCACCAAAGTAGTGTTATCCTTTAAAAGTCGGAGAACTTGTTGTTGATGCTCGATGTGATCTTTCACTGCTTGAACCTTTTTCTTCTTGATATGTCCTTCTATCTTGAGAGTTTGAGGAGTGGTAATTTCTTTCAATGCTTTACAAGATATGGCCGGATTCATTTCTTGATGCTCGATGTGATCTTTCACTTCTTGAACATTTTTCTTCTTGATATGTCCTTCTATCTTGATAATTTGAGGAGTGGTAATTCTGGCCAATGCATTACAAGATATGGTTGGATTCATTTCTTCTTTCTCGATGTGATCTTTCACTTCTTGAACCTTTTTCTTCTTGATATGTCCTTCTATCTTCAGAGTTTGAGGAGTGGTAATTCTTGCCAATTCTTTACAGGATATGGTCGGATTCATTTCTTCTTTCTCTGGGGTTGGTTCCTGGTGTATATACTCTTCTTTTGATGTTTATTGATCATTTTCTTCCTCCTCTTCATAATCTATGTAAAATAATTTCTTCTCAGCACACTTATGACCTTCAGTGCATTTGCTATCACAATTGTAACAAAGCCCTTTTTCTCTTTTCTCTTTCAATTGTTGTGGTGTAACCCTTGTAGGTTGTGGAAGGCTAGGGGAAACAACACTTCCATTATTATAGTTGTGATGGCTAGACTTCCTTATTGCCATAATTTTACTTTCCACTATGTAACAAAGCTCTTTTACTCTTTCCAATTTTTGTGGTGTTTCTCTAAAGAAGGTGCTGCTCTTTGTATCCTCATAATGTGCTATCATTTCCTTTGTGAAAAGTGACCACGTAACAAGTTGTTTACGGAAACAAAGTGCTTTATACCATAAAAATTGATCCAGTTCTAAATATGAAGATGCAACACATACCTTTTGTAACAGTGGTACACCATGTAGATCAAAATATTGCTCCATCTGAAGTATCCAATTTACCGGATCCTTGCCATCAAACTTCCTCATATCGCCTTTTCTTGATTTTAGGAGCTCGCTCTTGAAACCACTATAACTCTGTAATTTCAATTCTTTCAGTTCTGAAATTGCGATCTGCAGTAGCCCTCTATGTCCTCTTTCCAATGCCACCAGTCTTATCCAAATTGGATTCTCCAAGGAAGAGTTATGCCAAATCTCCCACGGTGACCTAATTATAGACTAGTTCAGTAGAGAAAACTTGTATGACGTGCCAAGTGTCACTGTTTCGACATTTGGATCTAAAAAATATATACAAGAAACTAGAGTCTGTCCTCTTTTTGTACCTTCTTATGAAATTTCAATTCGTTGCTCAGAGAGAAAGTTATGATGATTTTCCCTAGGTCACCTTTTTAGAATGTAATTTAGGAGTCTGCAAAAAGACAAACTTCCTTAGATCATATCTCCGCAAATATAGTGCAAAAAACTCTGAAATTTGGATCCAAGGTTTAGTGCGATTTCTTCTCAAATGGGTTTTTTTTTTCTGCTTCTTAAATGTTGCAGAAAAAAACTATAGCGAAAATTCCACGATGACCTATTTGGAGCAGCAAAACCCTAGAATCCAAAGCTCTGATACCAAATGTTATGAAACTAGCTCACAAAAAGATAGAAAAGATAGATCAATGCCTTATAATTCAGCCTCTTTGAAGGGGTAACCTCCTTCACATTACATAAATGAACAATTCTTCGATGATACAAATGACAAGACCTCCTTTCTATATATAGGAGTCTAAGGAGTCATAATATAATCAGAGCCGACATAACAATTATAATGTAAGGGCACAATAATAACAATAGTGGGCTTCTATGGGGCACAATAGTAACAATATGGGGACTACATGGGTACAACAATATAATAAGGGGGATGTACTAATAACAATAAAGGGTTACACTAGTAGTATAGGGGCCTAACATTTTACCTGCAAATCTTCAAGAATTTTCCTGAGCCACATAATTTCTTTTGTTGCCTTAGCTGCTGCCACATATTTTTCTTCTGTTGTGGAATCTGCTGGAACTGATTGTTTGTGTGATCTCCAGGAGACAGCTCCTGATCCAAGACTCATAGCATAACCTGAAGTAGATACCCCAGTTTCTTTGTCTCCATCGATGTCTGAGTGAGAGTATCCAATGAAGCTGAAGTCATCCACCTGTTTATACTTGATTCCAAAGTCTTGAGTTCCCTTCAAGTACCTTAGAACTCTTTTTGCAGTAGACCAATGTCCCTCACAAGGATTTTGCATAAACCTAGAGAGGATTCCAACAGCAAATGAAATGTCTGGTTTGGTAGTAGTTAGGTAGTTTGAGACTTCCTACAAGTTGTCTATACTTTATTGCATCCTCAAATTCTTTTCCTTCAATGGATGTGAGCTTTAAGTTTTGTTCCATTGAAGTAGTAAGAGGATTGCATTCTGTCATGCCAAACCTATTCAACAGATCTCCAATGTACTTCTTTTGAGAAAGGAATATGGACTTTGGATGTTGAGTTACTTCAACACCAAGATAGTAATGAGCATAGCCCAAATAAGTCATTTCAAAACCTTTCCTCAATTCCTTCTTTATGGATGCAATGTAGCTTTCATTTTTCCCTGTCATCAAAAGATCATCTACATATACCACAAGATATACAACTTTTTTTCCAACTTTCTTAACAAATAAAGTTGCATCATCAAGATCATAATGTTTGAAATTGAGTTTCAAAAGATGCTTAGTTAGTTTTTCATACCAAGCTCACGGTGCTTGTTTGAGGCCATATAAGGATTTCACAAGTTTGCATACTTTATGTTCATGTCCTTTCATAGCAAATCCTTCAGGTTGGGACATAAAAAAAATTCTCTTTTAGACATCCATTCAAGAAAGCAGTTTTTACATCCATTTGATGGACTTTCCAACCGTTCTGAGCTTCTAGGGCAAAGAGTGTCCAGATGGTAGCCCATTTTGTTGTGGGGGAAAAAGTCTCCTCATAATCGACCCCTTCCTTCTGTGCAAAACCTTTTGCCACAAGCATCACTTTGTGCTTGTCAAGTGAGCCATCAACTTTATACTTGTTTTTGTAGACCCACTTGCAGCCAATTGGTTTGGTTCCTAATGGAGGATCAACCAGCTTCCAAGTGCCATTCTTTATCAGGGCATCATACTCCTTTTGCATCGCTTCTTTCCATTCATCATGAGAAGAAGCTTCTTTGAAGGAAGTTGGTTCGAAATCTGTAGACAAATTCAATTCACAATCATAAGAAACATCCATATCAACAGGTCAATCAGAGTCATCTACATCACCTCCATTTTGCCAGTTTGAATTTCTAGTTCCTGTCTTTCCAACCTCATCAGGATGAACACTTTCAAGTGTCTTTGTCAGCCACTTTGGGGGACCTTTCTCAGATGGTCCAAGTTGCTCCGTTGATTGAGTTGGGACCGAATCAAGATTGAGTCTCCCAATTCTATCAATCACATCACTTAAAGTATCATCCGTTGTTGGAGTTTCATGTGAGGGAGAGAGTGCTTCAGAAGAAGATTCCACATGTTGATCTAGTATAGGAATCTCCCCTTCAAGATGTGGAATCTGATTATCAAATTCTTGAAATGATTTTGCATTTGCAAATTTATCCAAGCGATCAAGTTGTCGCTCAACAACATTGTTAGTTTTGGATGAATCAAGAAAGCTTACATCTCTAGATACAACAAACTTTTTATTGTCTTCATCATAGAGATAGTATGCTTTGGAGGTGTTTTAATACCCCAGGAAGATACACTTACGACTTCTTGCACCAAGCTTGTTTCTATGTACCTTTGGTATCAAGGCATAACAGGTGGAACCAAATACCTTGAGATGCTTTACCAAAGGAATGTGCCCATACAACATCTCATAGGGAGTCTTGTTTATGATAGCATTAGATGGACATCTATTCTTTATATATACAGCACATAGACCTGCATCAGCCCAAAACATCAATTTTACATTTTTGAAAAAAATCATAGAGTGCACCATATTTAAGATTGTCTTATTCATTCTTTCAGCTACACCGTTCTGTTGGGGATTATAAGGCACAATTGTTTGATGTTTGATCCCATGTTGGCGAAGATAGTTTTCAAATTCATTTGAAGTGTATTCTTTTCCATTATCAGTGCGAATAGAGACAATATGAGATTGTGCATCATTTTCAATCCATTTATCAAAGTTCTTGAATGTTTGAAAAACATCAAATTTGTTCTTCAATAAATAAACCCAACACATTCTGGTGTAGTCATCAATAAATGTCATCATATATTTGTTTCAATTTGTAGAAGGAACAGGGATTGGACCACATAAATCTGAATGAATGAGTTCAAGTTTTCTATGTGCTCTTGAATGTGAATCATGAAAAGACTGTTTGCTATGCTTTCCTGCAATACAAGAATCACATTACTTAAGTTTCCTAGGAATTGCAGGCAAACCAGTAACATCATAATAAACTCGATGGAAGTGTACCTTCTTCATAATGAGACTTGTATGAGAAATGTTGTGCATGAGCAAAGGTACCCTACAGCTTGAGAAGCCTTTCTTCTTCTATCCCCCTCATGACAAGTGAGTGGTCAGATGCTTTTCTCACCTCAAGCTTGCCATCAAACATGTGAATGGAGTGACCTTGTTGGTGGATGTGGACCGAGGACAACAAGTTTCTCTTCAGCTGCGGGAGATATAGAACATGATACAGAAGAAGGTCTGGAAGACTAGGAAATTTAAGCCTAATTGTGCCAAGCCCTGATGGCTTGAGTTTTGATTGGTTTGCAAAGTATACTGCTCCATCAACATTGTCAGTAAATTCTTCAGAAAAATCTTTTCTATGAGTCATGTGACAAGTTTCTCCTGAATCAAGCAACCAATCATTTTTCCAAGAAGCAAGTGAAGCATTAAATAAATCTTCATTTACTCCAATATTACATTGTGCCACAACATAATGAGCGGATTCAGGTGCTTTACCTTTGTCTATGTCATTAGTTTTACCTTTGGGTTGGTTTCTTTGCTGCTCAATTTTGTCCCAAGGTAACTTGCATGTGGAGGCATCATGTGATCCATTTCTTTTGCAGCGTATGTAGTGCAAATCTAACTTTTCTCCTTGAAAGTATCTGCCCCCGCTGCCTCTGAAATATATTCCTCTGGAAGAATCTTGGGCAAGATTCTTTTCTTTATGAGCAAGACACACAGCCTTTTCAAAAGAAGATATGATTGAATGCATTGAAAAATGTGAATGCTGTAAAAATACTTCTTTTGGCAAAAAAATGTGCTTTTGATGTTAAAAAAAATTGCGCTGTAGTAGCAAAATTTTGAATTCTTATGACAACCAAGAAACAAGCTGCAATATCTTACAAAACAGGGGCACAAAATTGTGAAAGACATTGCAGGGGCCCAAAAAAAATCATAGGTTAGGTTCTTGTGCACAAGATCATCAAAATATAAATAATCTTTTATATCCCAACCAACAAATTAATCGATTTTTACAAGAGCTCAACACATATGGTTATTGCAGCAGCATTCACCATTCACCATTAAAAGCACACACATTGCACTAACTAGATTGCTCAACGCACCATTCGCACTCCCATACGATGCACTGCTAACTTTGACGAGCACACAACACTTATGCAATCCAGAGCAGCGCACGATCTACTCAAGAACTGCTTCAATGGCTACCGCAGTTTAGATTCAACACAATATTCAACATGTTCAAATATTTTAACACAACAAACCAGGAGGGCAGTGTATTGCGCATTCAACAACATTCAATGCATCATTCAAGGGATGGGAGTATGGAGGCATGAAAGTGCAGTGGGGAGTGTGATGCCACAACCAGTGAGGCAGTGTGGGAAAGCGGTATGGCGACCAGTGGAGAGAGCTAAATGCGTATGGCAATGCGGTATTACACAACAGAGGCAGTGCACGTGTATTAAAAAAAATAGTGTATTAAAACCATCCAAAAAACCAGAGCAGGCTTACAACAACAAAAGCCACAAACCATGATTGCATACACTATTCAGATACCTCCTGCACATCATCACTTAACTCAGATATTCATGATCCTCTCGCCAATCAACCATGACGGACGTTGTCAACAATTCACCGACCAGTCTCGAACTCGGGCGTGTAGAATTTCAACACTTTCTCGACGACCTTATGCAAGAGTTCCTCATTCGATGCCTCCCACTCCAAGCCACTTATAATTGCAACATGAGATAGAGCGTCTCTCCAACTCTGAATTCTTTTCTTGTCATATTTCAGTGTATGTTCTTGTGCGCCAAGGGCTTTATTGTATGCTCCACTTTTATCTTCGTCAGTGCACACGAGCTCGGGTTTTAGATCGTAAAATACAGGTATGATCATATGATGATACCATTCTGCTGCACGTGATACGTTATCTGGAATATACAATGTGTGAAGCCGAGGGCGTGAATGTTTTATGACAGCATAATATCACAGTAAAATGAAATGTAAAAAAATGAGAGCAGGAGCAAGAGCGGATTGGTATGGAAAGTGCATGAAGCTGAGTATGACATTCACATCAAAGGGTGTAATAGCAGGAGTGGAGAGAGCCAAGAGCCGAGATTTCCAAAATGAATAGTCCTTCTTCCTGTTGCGGTGATATGCAGTGATGGCAGTGGGCATTTTGCTACTGATCAGAATAGACAATAACCATGAGCGTTTTGTATTCAGATGGAGTAGCGATAGGACAAGAGCAGTGTAGCAGAGAATAATAGTGAATAGCAGGAAAATAATGATGCATTCAGGCTCTGATAGGCAGAATAGGGAGTTACAAAGCAGAGGGAAGCCAAAAATGGCGTTGGCTCTGATACCTGTTAGACCAGGCAGTAACTCCTCAAAATCAATTCGTTATATTCATTCAGGTTGGTCTTTATTATATACATGAGAGAGAGACTGTTCATTTCATCTCCCGGTGACTCTTCATATTTTCCATTATTTATTTACATCAGTTACACTTATTCACCCAATCTTGATGATTAGGTGTCAACAAAACGAAATACAAACGTTCAAAGTTATATTATTTATATATATAAAAAAAAATTCCTCCAAAAAAACTTCTTAGGGTTACTGCCGAAGGATAAAAAAATATACAATATATCAAGTGAATGGTTTCTATCGACAAGTGAAGCCTGAGCAGAGGAGGCGGTAGCCAGGTACATTTCCACAGTACTCACATGTACCCTTGGAGGTTGAAACCTAGGGTTTCAGCATCATGAGGGTTTAAAAAAAAAACTTTCTCCCACTGTGGAGACTACCATAAATGGTGACCAAAAATATGAAGTCGAACCCCTGGAAAAAAAAAACAGTCGAGGGAATTTACCTACAAGGCTAAAGCAGGGATGAACTTGAACAAAATTATTTTTAATTAAAAAGGAGGGATTAGCACCTGGAGAATACACATTTAGAATCGTCCACAGAAACAGAGATCAGAATGGGGAAATGTGTACCCTATAATTTCAAAACCGACATTTCTTGCATAAGAGAAAATGAAAAAAAAGTAAGGAATTGTTACCGTCGTGCACAATAAGGAGTAAAGACATCAAAAGAGTAAAAAATCCAAGCTAGAAACCTTTGAACATAAAGAAAAGGGATTTTGCACATTTAAGGCATTAGCTTTTTGAAAAGGGAAAACCTTTACCTGTTTATAGATGATATGTAAAAATTTTGAATAATTAATCACTTATTCACAGAGATTATCCTAATTATGCACTATTGCGGAATACATGCACAATACATAACCTCCTCTACGTTGATCATCAATTTAGCGGCATTAAAAACAATGAAACATCAATCGCATGCACACATTAACACAGTATGTAACCCGTGGAAAGCATACAGCTGAAAACCCCACACTATCTGTATATTATAATGATAGAGAACATGTAACAATACATAGTACAGTACTCCTCACAAGTACTCAGTACTATCTCCACCTGTTACACACAAAACTAGCTCAGATTTGGTCAATCACAGCTCAAATCTCCTCCACTACTTTGCCTGCCTACACTGCGCAATCCTGCAAGGGAATCAATCACTCTGTGAAATCGAATTCCTTTGGTTTTACTACGCAAGCCTCATGGGAAATCTCCATCCATGCATGTGCAAATCTCATGCACATCTATAGTCACAACTGATAGCAATCTCAACCTCTAACACCTGTCTCCACTGAACTGTACATGCACTGAGTTAACTGATGTATTCTTCAGTTGCTTTATGAGTTAAATAATTAGTGAATTAATTAATATTTAATTCACACAATTCATCACAAGTGTATTATTTAGTTAGACTAAAATACAACTAGTTCAACCAAGTCACACTGAACACAACTCCATCAACTCCACAATCAACTCCACCAAACTCAACCACATGAGTTCTAACTGAAATCTTGCATGCAATAGCTCAACTAACCCACAAGAAAAGCGTATTTCCTTTTGACAGCTGCATGTGCCACATCTGTAGCTCAAACTGAAGTGCTCCAAGAGGATAAGATAATGTTTATAGTCCAAATATTATTATGAGACAATAATATTCGACTATTCTATTTTTAGCTTGGCAGTCTAAAAATAGAAACCGCCCATATGTCTAAAAATAGAAGTCCATCTATTCTTACCAACATGACCAATCATCCACAAATAGCTTCCTGCAACTCATAGACCATGATCCATATGTCTAAAAATAGACTTTGCGCCAAAAATAGCCTACGGGCCCACTTAGTGAAGGCGACTTCTTTCCACTAAGCTCCATCATCTTGTTGCATTCTCAACACTCCCTCTCAACAAGATATGGATTATCAGCAACCCCTATCCTGCCTCGGTGGTATTCGAATTTTCTCCTGGTGAGCACCTTCATCAAGATATCAGCATCCTGATCCTCCGTTGGAATGTATGAAAGTAACATGACTCTCCACTGCACACAATCTTTGATATGATGGTACCTGATGTCAATGTGCTTAGATCTATCATGAAATACTAGATTAGCCGAGAGTTTAATGCAACTTTGGTTATCACAGTAAATCACAGTAGGCTCCAAGTATGAACCGAACAACCCGACTAGAATCTTCCTCATCCATATAGCCTCGCATGCAACCAAACTTGCTGCCATATACTCGGCCTCTGCTGAACTGAGTGCCATGGATCTCTGCTTCCTGTTGTACCAAGAAACTGTTGTCGACCCGATACTGAAGACCCCTCCTGATGTGCTCTTTCTGTCCGTTGGGCTCCCTACCCAATCTGCATCCATGAAGCCACATAGCTTCACCTCATCCTCCTGTCTGTACCACAAACCATATCCTGATGTGCCTCTCAAATAATGCAATACATGCTTGCCTGCCTTCCAGAAGAGCTTGGTTGGCTTAACCATAGCTTGTGAAAGCTGGTTAACAGCATAACATATATCGGGTCGTGTATTGACCAGATACATAAGCGACCCCACCAACTATCGATAAACAGTGGCATCCACTTCTTCTGCTGAAGTGGCATCCTCCTTCCTCCAACCTCCAGGAAGAGGAGTATCAATAGGCTTGCAGCCATGCATGTTGAACTTCTCTAGTATCTCCCAAGCATACTTACCCTGAGAAACAAATAGTCCATCACTGTGCTGCCAAATTTCCAATCCCAGGAAATAATGGAGGAGGACCAAGTCCTTCATCTCAAACTCCTTAGCAAGATCATCCTTGCATGAAAGTATTAACAACTCATCACCCGTTAGAATCAAATCATCTACATAAAGTACAATGATAAGGAACTTACCCTCCACCACAATCTAGTATAGGTTAGGATCCGCCTCACTCTTGGAGAATCCAAGTCCGGTGAAATAACTGTCTATCCATGTGTACCAAGCACGTGGTGCTTGTTTCAACCCATACAACACCATCTTGAGCCTGCACACATGCGACTCGCTGCTGAAGATCTCAAAACCTTCGGGCTGCTCAATGTACACCTCCTCCTCAATGACTCCGTTGAGGAACGCAGTCTTCACATCCATCTCATGAATGTGCCACCCCATCTGCGCTGAGAGAGCAAGAATCATCCGTATGGAAGAATACCTTGCGACAGGGGCAAAGGTCTCCTCATAATCGATCCCCTCTATCTATGAAAAGCCTCGGGCAACAAATCTTGCCTTTTACTTCTCCAAACTCTCGTCAGCTGCCTGCTTAACTTTATAGATCCATCTCGAACCCACCACTGATTTCCCTTTTGGTCTTGGGACAATCTCCCATGCACTGTTTCTGACAATCGAATCATACTTTTCCACCATGGCATCTACCCATGCGGGATCCTCCACAGCTTCCTCAAAAGAGGATGGCTCAGTCACAACACATTTTCTCACAAGAGCCATGTATCCAGTGTACCGATCAGGTGACTGTCTCTGTCTACGTTGAGCTGTAGGTGGTCCTACAACCTTCTCTGCATCTTGAGCTAGTCGCTCAGCTTCTGTCAAGCGCTTTCGCTCTTTGATGGTTGGTGCTGCATGAGTGGTCTCTTCCACTCCATGAACTTCATCCTGTGGCTAATCCACGTCCTGAAGCTCATCCTTAGGAACTAATAGCTCCTCATCTGCATGCAAGTGTGGCTACATCTCAAGCGAACACTTCATGGTTTTCTCCTCCTGAAATTTTATATCCCGTCGCACAACAGTCTTACCACTGTCTGGCAAATACACACGATAGTTGTGGGGCGTATCAGTGTACCCCACAAATATCCCAATCTCTGCGGTTGGCTCCAACTTCTTCCTGGCATCCTTCGTCACATGCATGTAAAAGTTAGCACCAAAAATCCTCAAATGAGAAAGATCAGGCTTATTACCAGAATAAGCCTCCTCGGGTGTACTCATGCCAAGTATCCTGTGAGGACAACGGTTCTGCACATATATAGCAGTATTTCAAGCTTTCGCCCACAAGTGAAGGGGTAGGCCCTGATCATGCAACATCGCTCGTGTAGCACCCACGATCGTTCTGTTCTTTCGCTCAACAACCCCATTCTGCTGTGGGTTATGGGGAGCTATGAGCTCTCTTCGAATCCCTTCTGCACTGCAGAAGTCCTTGAACTCGCCAGAGATGTATTCACCACCATTGTTGCTCCTAAGAGCCTTCACCTTCTTCCTCGACTCCTTCTCGACCAGTGCTTTGAACTCACAGAACTTTGAGTATGTCTCGCTCTTCTTCTGCATGAAGAAGATCTAGCACTTTCGAGAGAAATAATCAACAAAGATCACATAATACCTGTGTTTTGCTATTGAAGCTATTGAGAAAGGTCCACACACGTCTGTGTGAATTCTCTCAAGGATCGTCGTGGCGGGACTATCCTTCTCGTGAAAGGTGGCTTTCACGAACTTTCCCAAGATACGCCCCTTGCACTGATCTGACTGCGTAAGAGTGCCTTTAGAAAGCCCAGTAGTGATCTGCTGCAGTATCTTCAAGGCTCCATGGTGAAGGTGACCCAATCTCCCATGCCACATCTCGCCATCATCCCGGCTCACCAATCTTTCTGCCTTGCATGCCATTACTGCGCAGCCATCTACATGCAACTGATAAAGGTTCCTCACTCGAACCCCTATCTTCCGGGTTTCTCCAGTTGTCTTGCTGCACAGGAAAGCCTTTCCCTCGCTGAAAACAACATCATATCCCTTGTCTTCTAACATCGCCATAGAGATAAGATTCTTCTTCAATCCTGGAACATGCATCACTTCCTTCAATACGAAGGGTTTACCAAACTCCCTCTCAAAGGAAATGGTACCGATACCAGTTGCACTGTATCTACCATCATCGCCCATCTCAATGTGCACTCCAAGATCTTTCTCCTCCATATCAGAAAAAAAATCTCGATCTCCTGTCATGTGAAAAGACACACCACTGTCCAAGAACCATACTGATCCCATCACACTTGATACCAAGCATGCGATCAACGAAAAATCAAGCTCAAACTGCGAGGCTAGAGCCTCTCCTGCTACAGATCCAACAGCTTGCTTGTTCTTCTTCTTCTGCAGACAATTAGTGGCATAGTGTCCGTGCTGGTGACAATGAAAGCACTTCACCTTGGACATGTCCTGCTTCTTTCCTTTCGCACCGGAATGAGAAGCTTTCTTGTTCTTCCCCTTCTTTGCTTTGGCAGCCAAAGCGCAATTTTCTTTATCAGGTCCCTTTAATGAAGATCAGTCCCTGGTATTTCGCCTGATCTCCTCCTGCACAAGATCTGACCAAAGTCTTTCCCATCCTGGCAATTTCTCCCAACCATTGACAAAGTCCTGATAGGAATGCCAACTCTTCGGAAGACCAAGGAGAGCCAAGCTCACCAAGTTCTCATCATCGATAGTCACCCCCACACTTCCCAGCTCATCCCTGCACTAAGTGAACTTCGTGAGATACTTGGGCATACTGTCTCCCTTCTCGCATTTAATGTTTCTGAGTTTATCCTTGAGTGCCAGCTTCCTTTGATCGCTCTTGCTTTGGAATAGATTTGTCAACGCTTTCCACATCAAGTATGGAGAAGCCTTTCCATGCAGGTTGGACATAATGTGATCCTTCACGCCCTCCAACAGAATCCTTCGACACTTTGCTATCTTCTTTTGCCAAACCTTAGCTTCGGCAACATCAGTAGGCTTTGGGACCTCAGCCTCTATGAACTCCTTCAGCCCATTATCATCTAACACTACGTCCATCCTGTCCTTCCATGCAATATAGTTCGAGCTTCCCTCAAGAGCATACTCCAACTGCAATCCGTTGAAAGACATTGCCACGTTGACACCAAGAAAACACTGTTGCAAATTCGAATTCCACCAACTCAACAACTCAACTGCCTTTGATCTAAAATTCATGAGAACAAAGTATTTCTCGTACAGAGATTGACTATATGGGCTTTTACGGATATCTCACCTTCCAAAGGAAGGATGAATCCAGAGGCTACCTGGCCCAATTACAGACTTTGCCTGAAGAAATAAAATGTAAACACTTTCTGAATAGTAGATCTGATGATCAATAGCTCCGATACCATGTAGAAATTTTGAATAATTAATCACTTATTCACAGAGATTATCCTGATTATGCACTATTGCGGAATACATGCACAATACATAACCTCCTCTACGTTGATCATCAATTTAGCAGCATTAAAAACAATGAAACATCAATCGCATGCACACATTAACACAGTATGTAACCCGGGGAAAGCATACAGCTGAAAACCCCACACTATCTGTATATTATAATGATAGAGAACATGTAACAATACATAGTACAATACTCCTCACAAGTACTCAATACTATCTCCACCTGTTACACACAAAACTAGCTCAGATCTGATCAATCACAGCTCAAATCTCCTCCACTGCTTTGCCTGCCTCCACTGCGGAATCAATCACTCTGTGAAATCGAATTCCTTTGGTTTTACTATGCAAGCCTCATGGGAAATCTCCATCCATGCATGTGCAAATCTCATGCACATCTATAGTCACAACTGATAGCAATCTCAACCTCTAACACCTGTCTCCACTGAAATGTACATGAACTGAGTTAACTGATGTATTCTTCAGTTGCTTTATGAGTTAATAATTAGTGAATTAATTAATATTTAATTCACACAACTCATCACTAGTGTATTCTTTAGTTAGACTAAAATACAACTATTTCAACCAAGTCACACTGAACACAACTCCATCAACTCCACAATCAACTCCACCAAACTCAACCACATGAGTTCTGACTGAAGTCCTGCATGCAATAGCTCAACTGATCCACAAGAAAAGCGTATTTCCTTTTGACAGCTGCATGTGCCACATCTGTAGCTCAAACTGAAGTGCTCCAAGAGGATAAGATAATGTGTATAGTCCAAATATTATTATGAGACAATAATATTCGAGTGTTCTATTTTTAGCCTGGCAGTCTAAAAATAGAAACCGCCCATATGTCTAAAAATAGAAGTCTATCTATTTTTACCAACATGACCAATCATCCACAAATAGCTTCTTGCAACTCATAGACCATGATCCATATGTCTAAAAATAGACTTTGCGCCAAAAATAGCCTGCGGGCCCACTTAGTGAAGGCGACTTCTTTCCACTAAGCTCCATCATCTTGTTGCATTCCTAACATGATATGGGGTAACCATGTTGTAAAGCTACCGTCCTGATCTCTGTCGTGTCAATCCGCGATGTGAATGACGCACCTTGAAGCGGTAAGACCGTTGTGGTAGCAAGTGAGTGGAGCAGGGTTCTATATGGCAACGTACCAGAGTCTCTCCAGCAGTGGACTAACACAAAACTGCAGGTGGAAAACTCTATTTCGTTCAATCAGTTAGCAAATGCTAGTTATAGAGACTGGTTACCATTGGATGAGGGCAACCATGGATGAAAAATAAGATCAACCGAGCCATCCCATATCAAGGGAATTTGTGCCCATAAGCGAGACAACTCATCCATAATTTCGGATAGTTCAAAAACATAGAAGGGATTTGCATAATAATAACTATAACATAGTTATAAAAAGTTCATATAAACCTAGCTAATGATGCCAAGAGGTATATGAACCGAATAACAACAACAATATATCAACTGTATAACAACAAATAATACCTCATGCCATTCCAAGGTCCCTCTCAGAATAATAGGTTTTTTAAAATTTGCACATGGGTGGAAAGCAAAAAGAGTATATTAGAGTTAGCATTCCATGGAGAGAAAATATTCTTATTGCTCAATTAAGAATTAACGTGCATCAACTATGGTGTGAAACGGGTCCGTGGAAAAGGTCTAAAGAAGCTTGGGAAGAGTGTGTGTACTTTTTGCACTTTTAGGGCAGTGGAATCGGAAAATCATTTCATTTTGGAATGTGATGAGACATCAGAGATGGTTACAAACGTTAACAACGGTTCCTTGGCATTGTCTTTTTAGTGAGGGGATTGTTAGAAGGTTGGGTTAGCTCATCATTAATTTGAATAATAAAAAGATTGAATTGCAAAAAGCAAAAATAAGGGAAACTAGCGGTCCCATACACTATATCTAGTCTCGTGGATGTTAAAATTTCATGTCATTTTCATTTACCTCATAATTAGAGCAAAGAGGGTATTGCCTCATGAATAAGTTGTAATTTTATGTTAGGGGTCCCTTTGAATGAAGGTAAGTGCTATAGATTAAAAAAAAAAAAAAAACTATTATTTGTTAATAAAAATAAAAATAATTAGGATTGTAAATACAAGTGCAAGTATCCATTAATATGTATTGGTATATATCAATCACATTTATTAATGTGGTTGTATTTTTTATTGATATATATCTATCAGTATATATCAACCACATTTATTAATGTGCTTGTGCTAGTTCCAAATTCTTATCTAGTTAGATATTAAACACTCACTAACTTTAAATAATACTTAATATATATATCTATCGCCAACGTGTACACCACAATAGAGTACACTAACATTGCCTAGACAATGTCTTCTATACTAAGGTGGTAGCATTTTGTTCTCTGTTATGAAAATCAAGATAATATCCGCTTTGTATTTTATTTACTTTACTACTATGTATTCTTATTTACTTGACTGTGTCGTTTACCTCTATGATGAATAAAACGTTTGGAAGGAAGGGATCAAAGTAGAAGGATCTGGAGTGTCAAATACCATTCTTCATACGGCCATGACCTATCTAATTTTGGGTTTGGTGAAATGTGATGGGATTCATTACAATGGTTTTGGTGGGATAATAGTAAGGTAACTATAATATTATAAATTATAGGGTTTTTATTTACTAAAATAAAAGTAAAAATGAAATATATATATATAGAGGTAGGTATAAATTTGTATTAAAATATTCTGGTTTGATGGGTAAAACCAAAATGAAATATATATATAGAGGTAGGTATAAATTTGTATTAAAATATTCTGGTTTGATGGGTAAAACCTTGTAAATTTAGAACCAAATTTTTTTAATTGAAATCCAAAAGTTCCATAACAGACTGATACATATCACCTTATTTACACTTTACTAGCCTAAACTGAATTTCTTCATATAATCTCTAAAAAATTCCTAAAATAACTATGTATTTTCATAGCATGAGATAAACTAACTAAAACAAAAACTAGCCTTCTACATTCTCCCCGGAAGCAATATTAACTTGATTTCTGTTTGATTCTGTCTCTAGCTGAAAATGAGGTGAAACCAGGCCTACACTAACTCAAGTGTCAATCACGTTCTACGAATCTGGAGTCACCTTTCGCTGCCTCAGAAATTCCACAGATTCGTCGGTATGAACCTCAATTTCTTGTTCATCTGACATGGGAAACGTATTGTACATTCTGAATTTCGACATTTTTGTTGCGAGCTGCAGCCTATCAAGCTTGACTTCCATTATGCCGAGTTTCTGATTCATGAGCTTGAAATGTGACTGAGACTGTCATAATCATTTATGCATGCTTTCAAATCAAAGTTATGATGAACTCCATAGTTCCTGCTATCTGCACTAAAGGGATACTAATATCCTCCTCTCCTTTGCTGAAGCGTCTTTCCATTATAAATTCCCCACCCTAAGCCTTCTTTCTTCCCTGGCAAATTATGGAACTGACTGGCAACCCTAAAATAACATGACTGCTCCACCTCTTTTTATAACCCAATAAGCTAACTCTACTTATTTAGACGCTCCTCTCCTAGCCTTTAATGCCACACAAGATAGCATGTAATTGCTTGACAATGAAGTCCATCACCATTATTGGAAACTGAGATTGCAAGCATGTGTTATGCACCTTGGATAAGGAAATATTATCTCTGTGCATTCGATCAAATTTATTAAATATGGAGGCCATCCTCCATCTATCCCCTAGCAGACGTTGCATTACATATGTTATTCAACTGACTTCACAATCCTTTCCCTCAGTGTGGGAAACAATCGAACATACATGAAGATTGTTATACGGAAATTAACAAATATTCAGGGTAAGATCTAACACGGGAATAATGCGTCCCATCCATTTTTTCTAACGTAAAATCCACTAATTAACTTCAACATTTGAGCTTGATTTATACACTTCATGGTAATGGTTTAATGATTGAATCTCCATCACCCATAGTTAGAACTCCTTGTTCCAAACAAGCACCCTTATTGACTAGAGAATCTGCGACCATATTGAGATGTCTTTTGATATGAAAAAGTCAATTGATTCAAATTTTTCCAATTGGAGACTTATTGGATGCATTAGTGGGCTTCGATCAAGTAAGGGTTTCCTTTGATTTTTCTCACCTGCTAGATTATGATTATCGAATAACCAAAAACCATTAGATGGTGAATTTCCCTTAAGAGCATTCACTCCAATCCTTGCCACAAATTTAAATATTTATCCTCGTTGTTAGTTGAAACCCTCATCCCTAGGAAAATTGGATCTCCTTTTCTGAACCGAGGCGAAAGATAAGCTCCGTGGACATGTCGCTTAAGTAATAAAATGTATATTAATTATATGTTTATTTTAATTTATTTTTAAAATTTAGCATATATTTATTTTTAATGATTGTTATCATTTTAATTAAAATTTAATAACGAAGTAATTTTTTTGTTATTGTATGTAATTTTTTTTTTTTTTTTGTAAATCAAGGTTCTATTCATTCATCAAAAGTTGAGTAAATAGATATAAAAAAGAAAGTAGTCTCACCCCAACTGGGTTTCTTGACTAAAGCTAGCGGCATATGGCAAATAATCAATAACAAAACTAAAGAAACAATCCATAGTTTGACAAGCCATATAAACCAAAAGGTAAACAAAACTAGAAGAACACCTGTGACCAGGCTCAATCATCGGAAGTAATAGACTAAGAGTTGTCATGTCGAGTCCCTGGAGGGGGAGGGGGACGATAAGTACATTAAACATGTTTCTCGAAGTGAGTCATCCACATTTCCACTTTTTCCACCTTTTCAGATAACATATTTTAACCCCGCCAAACCACCACAATCCTTTCTTTGACATGGCTATTGAAAGTAATGCAATTGGTTGAGTATGGCAATAAAAAATTCACGTTCTTCCTTCTTGGCCTTATCGTCGGCTTCTAGGTGATCTAAACCAGACTGGAACAAGTCACTAAAGGCCACAGAGCATCGTTGCCGGCCAGCAACCTCAACACGCAACAACCAACGATTCCAACCCCACCCACCTGCTCCAACCCCACACATCACACTACCCTTCTTTCCATTCCTCGTTGCACGACCACCCTGAGATGCTCTCACACCACCCCTGCCTCCACGGGCCCTCGATGTTGCCCAAATCATACTCCCATAAGTTTTACCACCCTGCAAAGAATGCTCAGAAACTCGGCCTGCCAACACCATCTTTGACACATTATGGCTCCCGCCCTGGCTGAACAAAGATCCCCTCTGCTGGGTTTAGGAGTAGGAATTACACATCGCATGACGCATAGTGAGGGCCCAGGGATACAACTCTAAAACTGAAACAACACCAAACAACAATACCTCCCGATGCACCATGAACTACAGCAAAGCAACAAGAAACCCTAAGTTTTCAAGAAGACTACTACTACTTGGAATTGTCGACCTTCTTTCACTAGATTGGGGAGTTATCGGTGAAACCACAGATATGAGACACACAAAACAGGTTAATGCCTTGCCACGACTTTTACCTCAAGACGCATCTAGAAGATTAGTCAAAGAGATAAATACTTGACACCTAAGCACAAACATATGAAGTACAAACTGAACCTGATATCTAGTCGCCGCACACACCTTCGAAAAAAATTTCCACCACCAAACCCAATTTCGACTCACCCAACAGTGGGTCTCAGGAATCCACAGAAAAACCATAGAAATAAGCGAATCCAAAAGATACCTGAATGACAGGAGACTCTGACGCCCTCTCAATCTCAGATAACAACCAGGAAGAGAGCTAACTATCAACATAAAAGAAGGATCTAAGTTTGACCTAATTAACATGCAAAATTCACTCAAACCTCTGAAAAAAGTGAGAAACCATGAAAAGGGAGGGGAATTTAGCAATTTTGTGAGCCAAATGCGAAGGAGGTAATGTCAAAGGTGGAATGTTCACCATTCCAAAACTAGAAAAAGGCCAGAGAAACCTGTCAAACTACCAGAGCTCAAACTATGAATCACCAACCACCAAACTAACACTGCATAATGGCAATCCTGAAACTCAACCAATGCCATAAAACTACTACCCTCTCCTGCTCGCAATCCCGAAGAGATAGAATGAAATGTCGCACACAACCCCGATAACTTCCCTGTACAACAAACATAATGGGAGGATAGGGTGACTATCCTCCTTACTGTCTGCCATATGTTCTCCTTCATGACACACATGTATGACTTACCTCGTTGCTCATCACCCCCATCGGGGAACCCTATTCAGAGGCCACTATTCTGCATAACTCCTCAAGATGGGAATTTTGAGAGTTGAAAGGCCAGTCTTGAATAAATTCCTGACTTTGGTTATCACTGCCCCAATTGGCTAGCTTATCGTCTCACGTGTTCTGTGAATACATAGTCAAAGGAAGAAAGATGAGAGTGGATACACTCATCAATAAACTCAAGCCTTTAGCTTTTGATCACCTTTTATGGAGGTTATCTATTAATAAGCTTCTACAATGTCAAAATTGCGACTTGGGAGTCCCCAAAGACCTGCAAATTAGCCAAGCCCATCTCAGCAGAAATTTAAAGCCCTTTCTCGAGCATTAGGAATTCAACATCATTATTGGTAGAATTATCGCATGAAGCTGCAAAAAGTTTCATGACCTTCCCCTTATCATTGTGAATCAATTCACCAAGGCCCGCCGACCATGTTTTCCTTTGGATGCACCATTAAATTTTTACTTGAAAAACCGAGGTGGATGATGAAGAAAGGAGTCAGAAGAGATTCCCCTCATGGAGAGCAGGTGATCAGTTCCCAAGACAAGCGAATTTGAGTTTAGAGCAAAGATAGTCAAGTTGTCCCTCTCCCTACCGTCAACTTTCCAATCCTCCTTCGACCATCTATAAATAGAGATAAATTCTTTGATATTGCTCTTTGTTACTTCCCAAACCTGAATAACACTGATGACCTCTGAGTGGAATACTACTTTATTTATAGCTTTCCAAATATTCCAAAGGACAAAACCCTATGGAAGACACCGTGCTCTATTCACAATGAGATTCTTGAATAGATTCAAATGCCACAATTCTAGTGATTCTCTCAGGCTATTTTGAGACCAATCTACAGCCCCAAAAAGCGTGGAAATTTTCCCCCAAAGATCCACTGCCACCGGACAAAAATCAAGAAGATGGTCTACTTTTTCAACCATGCTGGAAAAAAGAGGACATTGGGATGGAACACAAAACCCCATTTTTTTAATATTATCCCAAGTAAGAAGTTTTCCATACCCAGTCAGCCAGAGGAAGAGTGAGACTTTCTACCAGAGCCCTGAATACCAAATTATTTTCCATAAAGGATCTAGGGCCGGATCCATTAAAGAAGAAAGAATAGAATAAGCTTCCTTGAGAGAAAACATGCTCCTCAGGAGGTGGCCCCATCCGATTTTATCTGGCTCCCCTTTATTTAATATAGGTCATTTCTAACGGATCTAAACCAAGGCCTCCCAAGCCAGGGGGGGTCGTGATAAGACCATTCCACTGGAGCCTTCCACACTCTCCATTTTTATGACCTGTTGTTATCCTTCCAAAAGTCTTTAACCCAAAAGACTCCTAATATAGAGGTGAATGTCTAGATATCCCTAAATTGTTCGTCATGACTAAGTTTGGGGTGTTTCATCCAAGCCTCCTCCCAAAATCAGACCTCACATCCATTCTTGACTTTCCCAAAAGCCATGGTCTTGTATGATATCACGATTCTCTTTAGCCATAATCCAGATAGAGGAGCCATTCAGCAGATGTTGATGATCCGACAAAGGGTCAACTATGCAAAACGAGCCATATTTGAATGACGAGATGGCCTTCTAGATTTATTGTCCATGCTGCATCCACTGCCACCAAATTTGTGCACCTATAACTTTTAATAAGAGCTCTGGATATTTCAGTCCAATACCACCAAGGATCTTTGGTCGACATAATTTATCTTAGGCCACCAACAACCACCTCTTACTGATTTGTGCTCCCGACCATAGAATTCACCGAAATTTGGTGGTAATGTCCTTGTAGACACTTCAAGGGGTTGGTGGGCTGAAATCTCATAGACTGGGATAGCCTGGAGAAATGATTTTAAGAGAATTAGTCAGCCTACAGAGTTCAAAATCCTCAAGGACTAGCTAGATAACTTATGATCAATGTGGCTCAATAGCTTTGTCCAGCAAGTCATTCTATGGGAGTTAGAGACCAGGGGGATTCTTAGATAATTGCTTGGGAGTGAACCAATACGAAAACCAAGGATCTGAGTGATAAGCCTCATCATTGGGTAACTATATGGATCTTAGTACACCTCCAATCTTATTAAAATCATCTCTTTTCATAATTCCTTACATATTTTAATTATATTTTTCTTAATGAGATGAGTAAAAGTAAGATGTTATGTCTAGTGGTCTAATGTGCATTGATTGTAGGTTTTTGAGAGAAAATCATGGAAATTTTGGCTAATTAAGGGCAGAAACTCGAATGAGACAAGGAGGAGAGATTGTAGGAGATAGATCCTCATCATTTAATCCTCACTCATTTGAATATTCCTCCATCAAATCACACTAGATCGGAGTTGCAAGAAGCTGAGTCATGAAGATCATGGGTAGTCGAGCTAGTGACAGTTAAGATCCAGTTCATCTTGAGTTTGGGAGCCAAGCCTCCCTAGATTTAAGGAATTCGTTGGAGACTTCAGTTGTATAAATAAGGAGGCATAGAGCCTCATTAGGATTCAGATTTTTTATGTAAGAGCACTAAGCATTTTCGAGTTCAAGACTTGTGGAAGACATTGTTATGTAATTTTTCTGATATGATAATGAGAATGAGCATTTCCTTGATCCAGCACTGAGTTGACTCAGAGGGCTAAAGCTCTTGGGTTAGGGCCCAACCCTAGCAGCAAAGGATCCTCTTCTTTTACTTGTATGCTTAGTTGATTTCATAGATTAATGGTTGAATTGGTTTTAGCATTATTTCATTGCAAGTAGTTGTGAATTTAGATTAGCTTGCTTCCATTTCTACCTTAATTTAGCAGTAGACTAGAAAGATAAAGGAATATCAAAGATTTTTTAACAGGTAGATTTGGCCTCACTCCTCCCTTTAGGGATCATGGTTTGAGGAAAGAACTCATATGTAGCCCCAAAAAGATAGAATTCTGATTTCTTATGGAATATAGGGTTTTCTGCTACTTAGGCCAACATCTTTTCAGTTTTTGAGAATAGGATTCAATTGTCATTTCTGATATCTTCAACCTTATATTATATCTCATAGTGTTTCACACTATTTTGCAAGTATTTCGCATGAACTAGGCAACTAGATAATGAATTTTTGTTTTCTTTATTTCATTGAAAATCTTTCTTGTTTGACATGATTCATGGATAAATGTGAGTTATTGACGTAGTGCAGGAACTCCATCAGTGCAGGGAGATATCATGACTAGCAACCCCATCCTAACCTCATCCATCCATGATCATCACTTTCTTCCACTAAGTCCCTCAAACAATTCATCCTTACATAAGAACAACTTTCCAGGTTTGTTGAGAAAATCAAACTATCTTTCAAACTCTGTTTTGAGCTCTGAAGAAGTCTTAGTCACTCCCATGCCTTATTTATCCCACCATTCACCTTCCCTAATGCCTACACCACCTTCCAAATCACTCTTATTTCTCTCGGACGGATCCTGTAGGAGGATTAGGACATCCTATAGGAAGCATTAGGACATCTTGTAGGACGACCTGTAGTGACCTGTTTTGAGGTCGAATTGTAAAAAAGCATCCAGGAAGGCAGGAGAAGACCCTTACTTGCCTCCCAAGTCATATAACCTTTCACCACCATCTCTAACCTACCTACCTACCACATCACCAAGAGGATTTAGCATTCATATTTTTCACACAAAAAGGGAAAAAAGGAAAAAAGACTTATTGTGTTCATTTACATGCACATCAGTAGAGTGTTCGGTTATTTCAGATTGTATACCTAGGACAGTAGGATTACACACATGTTAACTTAGCATTTTTTTGAAGTAAAACTTCTTAGAAATTAGTTAGATGAGTGGTGTTTAGGCATTTGATTTCAGTCTTTCCTTACTACAGTAGACAATATTTTAGTTCACTAGTACAAAATGACTAATTAGTTACTAAAAAAACAACTAAAATTTGCATATAATCGACCATTTTCAGTGAGTGACCAATAGTAGCTAATTTATAGTACCTTATAACGCGACCAAATTTTAGTCATTTTTAGCTTAATCATTAATTGGTTTCCTCAATTTTATCATCTAATAGTATATTTAGTCATTAATTTGGTCATTAATTTTTCATTGGTTTAGCCATTCATTGTTGCAATTCATGACCAAATATATAACGAAATATATTACTATATGAATCCTCGAGAAAACCAATTAATGACTAAAGAAATATGACCAAAACGTTGGTCGTGTTATAAGATACTGCAAATTAGCTACTAATAATCATATATATGCAAATTTTAGTCATCATTTAAAACCAATTAATGACCAAAGAAATATGACTAAATTTTAGTCGTGTTATAAGATGTTGTAAATTAGTTACTAATAGTCATATATGCAAAATTTAATCATCATTTAATAATAAAAAATTTATCATTTGTAGTAGTGATTTATCTTTTTTTTGTATTTTCATATTCATTATATAAACAACTCATTTAGTAGTTTCTATTCATTTCATTTATTCATGTTCATCATTAATTAATATAAACTACTAATTTAGTAGTTTTATATTGATTTTATGTGTTTATTATTAATCACCATAAATTAATTACTATGATTTTGCGACTAAAATTTAAGAAAATGTCATACAATGTGCATGTTTATCTAATATGATAACACAAAGTTACATATGTTAATTAAAAGACTAAATAATATCAAGTGCAAATAAAAATAATTTCAACCATATAAATTTTATTATATAAAATATCGAGTGTTACCAGATGAGTTTTCAACTTAATATGGGTTGGACTACAATTTACACATGAAATATTGTTTCATCATTTCAAAACATTTACACTCTGTTGCCAAAGCATTGCAAGTGAATTCACCAACTTTGAAGGCTTGACCATTAGTCTCTATGAGTGTGTCTTATGTATGATATTGGCTCTAAGGGTATCACTAGACATATTCTCTTCTTTCTCTCATTTTGCATTTGTCGCTCCAGTGTTATTGTTCTTCTCTTTCTTCAATTGTTACTTCTTACCATCAATATTGAGCTCCTCTCCTGAAAATGAAAAAAGATACAATGTAGAGTATAAGACATGAAAGACAATGAATACTTGAATATAAAATAAAATAGACTATAAAATATTTATATGACATATACCTCAACATTCGATATTGGCCACTATGTGGCTGGATGACCTGTATAAACAAAGAAAATAAAAATGTCACCATTGAAAATGGAATTGGAGGGGGATTCATCATGCATGGTAGGATTTTTTTGTCTATGCACACATCATATTGCTCACTTCTAATTGTATAAAAAATAAAGAGCATGCACAATGACATTTGGGTGTCTATTTGACTCAATGATATGCTTGTTTTTTAATCCATTCCAATCCTACCACAATGAAATTAAGAGAGACAAGGACACAAGAAGGACTATCAATAAATGAAATTAGAGACGTTAGAATGCAACTCAATTGTACCTGAATGTAACGATAAGTATTTGCAGCTTCCTGGTCACTGATAAGCATCAAATCACATTGTGAAAAATTCCTTGCATTATGATAATTTGGTTTCTCCTACACTAATCCTCTGTAGTAGTCCCTTGACTTGTCTATAGATATAGATTTAGAAACAATCCTACTCTTGCAATTCTTCCCTATACGGATCATCTTTGCCCCCCCTATTGATATTTATTTTTCAAGGCAACAGAATAGAAGTCTCCAATTGCATCATTACCTTTCAAAATAATGCTTGACTATTTCCAGGTGATTGTTGAACCAGTCTTTACTCAGGCCCATGAAATCCTTGATTTGTCTTCATCGCAAAAACCTATTTTTGTAATAAAATTATAAATCCCACATTTTCATTCCTCATCCCCGACATACCAATTATTTAAAGTGGAATACTTTATCATTTCTCCCTCCGTGCAATAGAGATCCACTATTGTGTCATGGAGATGATTGGTGTCATAAAATGGTATAGTTCATCCTTCAATATATGTCACAGAACTCCTCTCATCTACAAAAATAAGAGTCCTCTCAAAATGGCTGGTATCCATCTCATTCATCTTGAAATAAGTGGATATTTCCATGGGTGACAAAGTGTGCTTGGATATTTAATAGAAGGAGCTATCACTAAAAAATAAAAATACAATGTAACATAATAGTTATTAGCAAGAGCAACAACCCTACCAAGCTACTTCCTAACTAGATAAAGATACTCCTAAATTACCTCTTATAACGAACAAAAGATAACCTCAACTACCTATATAGTCTACCTATGCAATGTAGCAATGAAAACACTTTCGAAAACAACATCTACAAATAACGTTGGTCAATCTCTTCTTGTAGTCAAGGGCATGCCCAACTTTTGAAAAGTATCAAGCAAGTCAGGGTCCACCTCATCCAGGCTCCTCTTCTTCTTCTATTTTCTCTGTTTAGGTTCAGAATAATACCAAAGGTCTTCAAAATTGATGGGTGGGTAAAAGTTATCAGACCATTTAGTTCTTCAATTTTTAATCATTGTCTGTAAGAATTGAATCTAAATTGCAAAAGTCGTTCAAGTTCCTTCTTTTTAGCTGAAATTAACCTAAGCTTTGGAGAGTTGTAAGGTTTAATGGATCTAAGTATATTCTACTTAAAATATAGTAACATGGTTTAAAATTGTAGGCATTGTGATCAGAATCTAAGAATGAAATAGAAAATATTTTATGTTCATGATTACAAGAAATTTTAATTTTATGTAACAAAGTTTGAGGAAGGTCTAGCATTTGCATCCTATTAGAGAATTTTCTTGCATCACTTGAGCCCTTTTAATTTGGGCATGGTAGAGTCCATTACATAAACAATCAACCACTAAAAAAAGGTGAAAAGAAAAAAAAAATCATGCATTCTAGCCCTAGAAAAGTTAGGGAGGAGCGAACTGGTCTGTTAAGGACATGGAAAATGCTTACTTGTCCATTGTCTTTCGATGAACTGTTGGACACAATCAAGATCTGCAGTATCATAATCATTAAACCCTTTGTACAATAAGGACATGCAAAATGCTTACTTGTGCATTGTCTATCATAATCATTAAACCTTTTGTACAATAAGGACATGCAAAATGCTTACTTGTGCATTGCCTTTTGATGAATTGTTGGCCGCAATCAAGATCTGCATTATCATAATCATTAAACTCTCAACTCTAGATAAAATTTATGATTTGATCATATAAACCCTGGAAATTATTTACCCATAAGAACAAAAATCCTCTTTAGTAAAAAGGAAGAACAGAGTCCAAATTCATACCCATGTACAAATTACCAATTAAACTCTCAACTCTAAATAAAATTTATGCTTTGACCATATAAACCCTTGAAATTATTTACCCATAAGAACAAAAATCCTCTTTAGTAAAAAGTAAGAACAGAGTCCAAATTCATACCCATGTACAAATTACCAAAATATCCACGCCCAATGACCTTGCCCTTATCATAATCATTAAACCCTCAACTCTAGATAAAATTTATGGTTTGATCATATAAAACCTCTAAATTATTTACCCATACAAACAAAAATCCTCTTTATTAAAAAGGAAGAATAGAGTCCAAATTCATACCCATGTACAAATTACCAAAATATCCACGTCCAAATCCTATGAAATCCATAGATCACGTTGATGGTCTTCCTTCTTCTGGAATTTCCATGCAGATATAGACAAGGAAGAGAAAAATATAGTGCTACAATGTGATGTTGTAATCTGTGAATATTTTATTGAACCCATCTAATCATTGATGCTCTCCTAAGGTGCTTCCCATGCAAACTCCATCTGGGGTTCGAATCCCATGAAATCCATAGATCACGTTGATCGTCTTCCTTCTTGTGGAATTTCCATGCATATATAGACAAGGCAGAGAAAAATACAATGCTACAATGTGATATTGTAATCTGTGAATATTTTATTGAACCAACGCTAAACTCGAAATGAAAAAGAAAAGAAATATTTATAATAGAAAAAAGAAAATAAATATTTATAATATAAAATAAAATATATAAATTGCAATTGGGTTAAATTATTCATTTTTTAATAAGAATAGAAAAAATAAAAGAAATATTTATAATATAAAATAAAATATATAAATTGCAATTGGGTTAAAAGATTTATTTTTAATAGGAATAGAAAAAATAAAAGAAATATTTATAATATAAAATAAAATATATAAATTGCAATTGGGTTAAATTATTTATTTTTAATAATAATTTGTTATTCTTTTCGTAAGACACTAAACTAAAAAGAAGAAGAAGTTAAAAATGATATTGGGATGAGTGTAAACATTTAAATATGACCTCAATTAATAATAAAATGTTAAATTATAA
Source organism: Pinus tabuliformis (assembly GCA_031772625.1). Taxonomy (NCBI): domain Eukaryota; kingdom Viridiplantae; phylum Streptophyta; class Pinopsida; order Pinales; family Pinaceae; genus Pinus; species Pinus tabuliformis. The sequence continues at coordinate 449,974,397 of CM062816.1, read as the reverse complement.
AAATAACAAAACTTAATTTGTTATATTTTGATTTTGTTATTAACTTGTGAATATGCTTTGTTACAATACCATGGGCCAATACCATGGCTTATGAATACTACAAGTCCAAAAACATAACTTATTTCACAACCAAAATATTTTATAACAATATGAGATTCACCCCCACATTATGCTAGATATTATTAACTTGTAAAAAATAGCCTTTGTTACAGTACCACGGGTCAATAACATTTATGATCAATACCACATGTCCAAAAAACATAAATTATTTCACAGTCAAATATTTTATGACAATATGACAAGATTGTTAACCATGGATATTCACCCTCACTTTACCATGGATATGAACTTGTAAATCCGCTTTGTTACAATACCATGGGCCAATACCATGGCTTATCAATGCCACGTCAAAAAACCATAACTTATTTCATAGTAAAAATATTTTATTTTAATTTAATCTTACAACATTAAAATATTCCCATAGAAATTAAATTAAGGTTTTAATAAAATTAAGCTAAGATGGATCTATGATCCATCTTAGCTAAGGATCCAAGGGATGAGAGCAAGCAAGTTGACTAATTGTAATACATTAAATATAGTGCATGATTTTCTTAAAGTTTTTCATTATTTTATTTTCTTTGACATGATTGATCCAAAATATAGGTTTAATATTTTACAACCAATACCATGGTACAATACCATGGCTTATCAATACTAAAAGTCCAAAAACCATAACTTATTTCATAGCTAAAATATTTTACAACAATATGACAATATTCTTAACTGTGGATATTCACATGCCCCCCCCCCCCCCTCTCCCACATTATGGTAGATATTATTAACTTATAAAAAATAGCCTTTGTTACAATACCATGGGTCAATACCATTGATTATCAATACTACGTGCCCAAAAAACCATAAATTATTTCACAATCAAAATATTTTATAACAATACCACATGCCCAAAAAACATAAATTATTTCACAATCAAATATTTTATAACAATATGACAAGATTGTTAACCATGGATATTTACCCTCACTTTACCATGGATATTAACTTGTAAATCCATTTTTTTACAATACCATGGGCCAATACCATGGCTTATCAATACCACATGCCAAAAAACCATAATTTATTTCATAGTAAAATATTTTATTTTAATTTAATTTAACAACATTTTTTTAATTGAATCTAAAAGGGAAAATATTACAATCTGAGATATATCTAAACCCTCTATCCTCAAGACTACCAAAAATATTCTCATAGAAATTAAAATAAGGTTTTAATAAAATTAAGCTAAGCTGGATCTATGCCAGTTCTTTATATATACATATATATTTAGAAAGAACTAACATCGATCCATCATAGCTAAGATCCAAGGGATGAGAGCAAGCAAATTGACTAATTATAATAGATTAAATATAGTACATGATTTTTTGAAGTTTTTCATTATTCTATTTTTTTTGATATGATTTATCCAAAATATAGGTTTAATATTTTACAACCAATTAAGTTTTTCTAATTTAGATAATTTCTTAAACACATTACAATGTGATCAAATTTAAGAGAGAGTTGGGGAGGTGGTGGAGAGAGGGAGCGAGATGGTGAAAAGTTTGGAGGATAGAGAGAGAGAAAGAGAGAGTGATGGGGGGGAGAGAGAGTGAGGTGGGAGAGAGGGACCGAGACGAAGGAAGAGAGAGGGGAGAGAGAGAGATGGAGTTGGAGTGGGAGAGAAAGGGAGAAAATAACAAAGACATATAGAGATAGAGGTGGATAGAGAGAGGAGTGAGAAGGGAGAGATGGAGAGAGAGTGAGGGAGAGAGGAGAGGAGGGAAAGAAGAGGAGAGGATAGAGATAGGGAGAGAAGGAGAAGGGAGAGAGATAGAGACATAGAGATGGAGAAGGACAGGGAGGGGGGAAGATAGTGATAGAGTTGGACAGAAGAGAGAAAGAGATAGGGAGAGTGATTTGGGGGGAGATATAGAGGGAGGTGGGAGAAAAGGGATAGAGATGAAGGAAGATAGAGTTGAGGAGAGAGAGATAGAATTGGAGGGGGTTGGAGAGGGAGGAAACAAGAAAAACATAGAGGGAGAAAGGTGGAGAGAGATGGGGTGACAAGGTAGTCGTGGAGAGAGAGTGAGGGAGAGAGGAGAGTGGGAGGGAATAGAGAAAAGGATAGAGATAGAGAGGGAGAGAAGGGGAAGAGAGAGATAAACATAGAAGGGGAAGAGAAGGAGAGAGAATGTGTGTATGTTTGGGGGGTGAGATAGAGAGAGGGAATAACAAAGAGACACAAACATAAATATAGATATTATATAGTATTATATAACCAACCTAGAACCATATTAACCCTATAACTATCAAGTGCTGAGAGGGATCCAATATCTCGAGGTGAAAACAATTCCTCAAGTTTTGCACTAGAAAAAAAAGTTTGCACCTCGAGAGATTGGACCCCTCTCAACGCTTGATATATCCGAGGTTGAGATGGATGTAGGTCGGTTAATATGAAATTAAAGTAGTTTTTATTTGATATTATAGTCTTAAAAATTAAAATTTCCCTTTAAATTAATTTCAAATTAGAACTACATCCAATTAGATTCAATGAATAGCATTTTAAAAAATACATAAAATATTTTTTTATTAAAAAATATATTTTTAAAATTACAAATTATTAGAGATACATAGTGCAAAGTTGGCTCACCTATAAACCATGTGAGGATGAGGAAGTGTTTAAATAAGGATAACCTTTCAATCCCATATCACTTGTAAGTTTAGATTGCTTGACACAATTAAGATGACTAACTAAAAAACTGATTCATATTATTGTAGTACTTGTTAGCTAGTTCTATTTTTGTTCTTAGACTAAATTAGTCATTCATGTTAGTCATTTTTAGTTGTATTACTTATTAGATAGTCACATATTTTAACCCATGACTGAATTAGTGATTTATGTTAGTCATTTTTAGTTCAGTGACTTAAGATTTCTCATTTTTGGTATTATTTCACTTGGAAAAGTTGTAGTGACTAACTTTTTTATTCACCTAGTCACTAATTGCTCACTTTATACTAGTGGTTAGTGCAAATCCCCCCTTTCTTGATTGGTAATCAAGCTTCTTCTGAATCAATAGAAGGTTTTTTTGAGGAACCATAGTGGTTTATCGCTAACCTAGCAGTGACAAAGAGTGGACCCATCTCATCTTCTTTTCTATACAACACTGTCACCTCCAAGTTTGTACGAACCCCGGGTTGATAAAATAAAGTTGGTAGCCCCAGGAGTTGCAGCATTATTGCTGCAATATTGGTGCTTATCACTTTTTGGCATCGTTGTCGGGGAGGTATCTGAGTAAGATGTGATTACGGCTTTCTTTTTCCCATTTGTTATCTCTGACATTCTGCTATTAGGTTCATTTTTGCAAAAGTAATTGTAGGATGGTTTGCTTTCTTCTCTATTCTGCAAGTGAGATTTGATTCAGTAGTTAGTTTCTATTCAGTTTGTTATTTCAATTCTGTAATTAGTCCCAAAGCTTGAAAAACCCATAAAACAAAACAAAAACACTTCTTTCTTGCCTCGTAGGAATAGGGGTAACTTAAGAAAATTTCTACCAAATACCCCCATCACTTCAAACAACCAACCTTCCCTCTTCTTCGGTGGCTATGAATTGGAGGACCCCTTAGGTGAACAACCAAAATTTTTTGAAGAGCCTACAGGGGGAGAAGAAGAAGGAGAACCCATTCCAACTAACCTAATGGGATACCAAGATGAAAAATATAAGCCCCTATGCTCTTCCTCATTTCCATGGCCTAACCTTAGAAGATCCAGATACTTTCTTGTTTGAGTTCGTTGTCATATGCAGAACTTATAATTACACCACTGATGAGGATAAGTTGAAATTATTCCCATCCACTCTCAAGGATGTAGCTCTATGTTGGTTCATGGGTTTACCTGGGGATAGCATCACAACTGGGCTCAGATGCAACAAGCCTTCAACAACAAGTATCGAGACTATTGCAGGTCCAAAGACATTAAAGAGGAAATTTTTAGGATGAACCTGGGGCATGATGAATCCCTAAAGGATTATGAAGAAGTATTCCAGCTTAGCTACAAGAGGGCTAGGTGCACACTTGATCCTGAGTCACTAAAGCTAGTCCTGGTCCAAGGGGTAAATGAATATCTCCTGGATACCTTAATCGTGCTCGCCGGATGAGACATCTACCAGCTACCCTATGAAGATATCAAGACTGTCTTTAGGAACCATTCTAGGGCAGATAGGAAAAAGGTTAAGGGTAGTCAACCAATGGCCAGCTCATCCTCTTCCAACACATCCATAAAAGGTGAAATTGGAAATATGCTAGAAGATTTCAAGAGTGAAATGTTGCAAACCCTTGCCCTACAGATGGACACTATGCACATCAAGAGAAAGAAGGAGGAATCAAAGAGAGCACTAGCCATCTTCTTCCTTAGATGCATAAGGAGGCACCCTAGGAATGAATGTCCATTAAATCTTATCGAAATCTGCTCAGTCTGTGAAGAAAACCACTCCACAGACAAGTGCCCTTCTCTACCTAGACTAAAAGTTGTGTATCAGGGAACTGAAGGGGTGACTGAATAGCTTTGCTACATAAATCAAAGGAGACCCCATGGGCCTTGGCCATACTAGGAGGGCATGAAAGGGTCATCCCAGGAATATTACAACCCTAACTAGAACACATCTATTCCCTCTTGGGGACCCCATTCTCATCCCTCCTGGTCTACACCTTCTCCTTGGTCTTTTGCACCTCATTACCATTCCCAGCTGACCAACCAGTCATTTCAGCCATATACTCTGCCACAGCCTTAGTGGAATGCACTACCCAAGGGGTGGAGGCCCCCATACAATAATTCTCGAGCCTTCTTTCCTTCACCTCCTACTCAACCACAACTTTTACACCCTGCTCCACCTAAACAACATCAGATGCCTGCCTAGAAAAATCCAAACCTAAACAACAGACAGGCACAACAAGTATACAATGGAGAGACAGCTTATCCTACTTATGCTGTGGAGATTCAGGAAATCAGCCAAAGATCTTGGAGAGTACTCCCAGACAACCAAACCTCCATATCCACCTAAGGAGAGTGAGGAGGAAAGAGAGGAAAGCATGCCTAAAGTGAATCCACCACCCTTCCCTGAGAGATTAACTCATCTAGTCTCGCCTACCCCAGAAGAGAATGAACTTCTGGGTGAATTGAAAAATCTATGTGTCAAAATTTCACTTCTACAAGCCATTAAGGATGTACCTATTTACAACAAATTGATTAAAGAAAAGTGTTTCAAACATCCAGGGAGGCGAAAAAGAGACACCCCTACCATTAATGTCATTGGACAGCTGTCTGACTTAATTTTGGGGTAGGTAATTTGCCCAAAGTATTCGGACCCTGGAAGACCTGTAGCAAATGTGAACATTAATGGCACCATTGTCCCACACACTTTGATTGATCTTGGAATTGCCATTAATGTAATGACTAAGGACACCATGCTCAAGCTCAATCTCTAGGGTTCATTAAGAAAGACCACGATAGTCTTACAACTTGTTGACCGTTCCATAGTAGACCCTGAGGGGATTGTTAAGGATGTGATGGTCTCCATTGGCTCTTGGGAGTACCCTCAAACTTCCTAGTTCTCCAGCCTAAGGCCACGCTTAATGGTTATCCTCTCATACTTTGGAGGCCTTGGTTAGCCACTATCGATGCCTACATCAGCTGCAGCGCTGAAAATATGACTATCGAAAATGGGCATCTGTCTAAGCAGTTGGTCTTGTGCCCTCCTGCTCAGCCATCTCTAGAACATGACTTACCTTTATGGCTAGAAGAGGAGGAAGAAGATGAAATCTACTCAGCCCAACTCTATATCCTAGAAACTGCCATGGGAGGAGGACAGCCGGATGAAGATGATTTGATTGAACATATACTCCAAAGTCCAACTCCCAACACCCTTTCCTTAGAGGAAGTAGTAAAGGAAACCAAAAGAAACCGTTAGATTGATCTATGTTTATTTGATTCAAACCCTACCCGTGTCCAAACAATAGAATTCGTCCCTGAGAGAACTTTGAAAATAAACCCCTCTCTTTCTATACACCAACAAGAAAATTTGTGCAACATGATAAGGGAACATCTGGATGCTTTTTCTTAGAGTTACAAAGAAATGAAGGGAGTGCACCCCTCAGTGTGTACTCACCACATTTATATTAAAGAAGGTTGCAAACCAGTTTGACAACCCCAAAGGAGAATGAATCCATCGCTCAAGGATATAGTCAAAGAAGAACTGCAAAAGTTGTTGGATGCAGGATTCATTTACCCTATCTGGATAGTGAGTGGGTTTCTCCTAGGTGTTGGTCCCAAAGAAAAATGGGAAGTAGAGGATTTTTGTCAACTAGAAAGAGTTAAATAAAGCAACAAAGAAGGACCATTTCCCTCTACCTTTCACTGATCAAGTGCTAGATGGCCTACCAAGGAAAATATTTTTCTATTTCCTAGATGGGTTCAGTGGGTACAATCAAATCCAAATTGGCCCATAGGACCGGGATAAAACCACCTTCACCTGTACCTCGGGTAATTTCACTTATAGGGTCCTTCCTTTTGGCCTATGCAATGCCCCTGCCACTTTCCAGAGGGCAGTCGTGAGTATCTTTTTCGCGCTAGTCCATGATGTAGTAGAGATTTATATGGATGATTTTACACCCTATGGGTGTGATTTCCAAGAGGCTCTGTCCAACTTGGGTAAGGTGTTGAACAAATGCATTGAAATGAACTTGTCCCTTAGTCTTGAAAAATGTGATTTCTTGATAATTGCAGGGACTGTTCTAGGTCATTCAATCTCCGATAAAGGACTGCAAGTGGACCCAAATAAGATAGCCATCATCAAAAGGGTCCCACCTCTGCAAAAATAGAGGGATGTCAAAAATTTTCTGGGTTTAGCTGGATACTATAGGAGATTTATAAAAGACTTCAGCAGGTTAGCTTCTCCTTTGTTTGGGTTATTGGCCAAAGACTCTGAATTTTTATGGTCAGAGACCTGTCAAGAGGCCTTGGACACCCTAAAGGACAAGTTGACCACTACACCTATTCTCTGAGGCCCAAATTGAGCTCTTCCTTTCCATATACATGTTGATGCCTCTCACAAAGCCATAGGAGAAACTCTGGGCCAAATAGATGACAAGTGACCTTATGCCATTTACTTCATCAATAAGAATCTGTTAAAAGTCGAATTGAACTACACGGTGACTGAAAAGGAGCTCCTAGTTGTTATGCATTCATTGAACAAATTTAGGCATTACATTACAGGTTAGAAAACGTTTGTACATACTAGCCATGCTACAATTAAAGACTTGACGAATAAACCTGATGTAAATGCCCATATTATTAAATGGTTACCTTTATTACAATAATTTGATCTAACTATTATTGATAAGCATGGCAAGGAGAATATTGCTGCAGATTTTTTATCCAGATTGACTTTGCCTTCAAGGGAGGAAGGAATGGTTGATGATCAATTATCAGATGAACACTTATTCGCCATTTCAATTCTCTCTCCGTGGTTTGCTGACATAGAAAATTACCTGGTGTTTGCACAGTTTCCACCAAATTTTTCCTCAAAAGAGAAAAGCAAGATTGTGAGGAAGAGCGCCCCATTCACTTGGATTGGGGGCAACCACTTCAAACCAGGCCCAAATCAAATCGTGAGAATATGTGTAAGGGAGGAGGAAGTCTTTGACATCTCTCGAACATGTTATGATGGGCCTTGTGGAGGTCACATTGTAGCTAAAAGGACAACATTCAAGGTGCTACAAGTTGGTTGGCCCACTCTTCACCAAGATGTGAGGAGGTATACTAGTCAATGTGATCGGTGCCAAAGGATGGGGAAACCTACCCCAAGGGATGAAATTCATCTGCAACCTCAAGTGACCTTCGAGCCATTTGATAAGTGGGGCATGGATTTCATTGGACCCATTGACCCTCCATCCAGGCAAAAGCAATACATCATTGTGTTCACTGACTATTTGACCAAGTGGGATGAAGCCAAGGCCATCAAAGCAGCAAAATAAGAGAAAGTGTCTGATTTCTTAAAGGAAAATGTATTTTATAAGTTTGGGTACCCTAGAGAACTGGTCCCTGATCAAGGCAGTCAGTTTACATCTCACATGATTGAAAATTTGTTAAGCCAACACAAGATCAAGCATAGAACATCCACTGCTTACCACCCTCATGCTAATGGGCAAGTGGAGGTAATCAACAAAGTGTTGGAAGGCATTTTGACCAAGGTGATTAGCATCAATAGAAAAGACTAGGCAGATAGGTTTGTTGAGGCCACTTGGGCCTACAATACCACCTGGAAGACCACCATTGGATTTACTCCTTATGAGTGAGTATATGGGAAGAAGGCCTTGTTGTCCATTGAATTTGAATGCAACACCTTAGGAATGGTAGCACAACTAGATCTAGATCTCACCTGGGCACAAGAAGAGAGATTGCTCTAGTTGAATAGGTTAGATGAGTTTAGGATTCAAGCCCTCCTGCACACAGAGGTGACTCAAGTTCAAAGGAAGATTTGACATGACAAGAACATAAAGGACAAACAATTTCAAGAAGGTGATTGGGCTCTATTGTGTGATTCCAGGTACAAGGATTCTAAATTCAAGTTAAAGACTAGATGGTTAGGGCCTTATGTCATATAAAAATGTCATGATAATGGTTCAGTACATATAAGAACCATTGATGCAGAGGCTATCCCTTTACTTGTCAATGGGTATAGATTGAGGTCTACAAGAAGCCCTTGTCAAAGAAAAATTCATCAATGGAATCAGCAAGACAATGATGGTGGTCGAGCAAGTCTCAGCTTCTACCCCATCAAGTCCCTGACAAAAAACAAAAACAAAAAACAAAAAAAAACCTCCATGAGGCACCTGAGTCCCACTGTTGGGTTGAAAACCTCTTGAGGCAGCCCAATGGTGTCGAAAAAAGAAAAAATAAAAATATCTCTCGGTGAAAACCTCTTTTGAGGCACCCAGGGCAAGCAGCTAGGATGAAAACCTCTTGGAGGCAGACTGTTGAAATGTGGCAACAAGAATATTCCAATTTTAATTTGTCCTTGAATTAAAATTGTGAATTAAAATCAAATTTAGTTTCACCAGTTGCTTGAAAAATAATTAATTAATTCATCTTGAGTTAATTAGTTGGAGAAATTCAAGTTAGAAGTCTTTCTGAAGTCATGCAACAATTATCACTTAAATTAAGGAGATTATCCCTTAATTAAGGAGATAAGATTGAGTTATATTTGAGTTGTAATTAGTTATCTAAATTTGCCGAGTTAAGTCCAGTTAAATTAGCTCCAAACTGTTTGACGAACTAATTGTGAGTTATCAGTAAGTTGACGCATGCATGCATTCAACCAGTGTACTCCAGATAATTGAAGATTCCCTCATCAGAAACTCATGCATTTCTATTTTGAGAAAGACCCAGTTGAGCTAAATGTCAAGGATAGTGTACTATCAGTTGCATGTGTTTTCCTATAAGGAAAAATCATGCATGCAGAAGGAATTCATTCATTGATGATTACGCAGTTCTGACAGTGTGTTAGAGCAGTGTGAGAGATCAGTGTTACACTTGGTAACAGGAGGATCACCCAAAAGAAGTCTACTTTTCCTGTGAGCATCTATGAGGATTGTAATGAGATTTGGCTAGCTGTGAGAGCTAAGGCTTTGTGTAATTCTGAGATATTTCCAACTTGTATGATAATACAGATAGTGGGGTTTTTAGCTGAGGCTTTTCCCTGTGTATTCTTATGTATTTCATGTGCATTGATTCTTCTTTTGGTTATATGTGTTCAGCTTGATCTTGCTCAAATCTTTTAAGCTCCACAAATTTATTGTATAAGTATATTAAAGTATTTTTCTTTAGTTATATTACATTATCAGGTTAATCTATAGTCAAAATTTCTACATGGTATCAGAGCAAAGGTTGTCAGAGTTGTTAACAATATACTGAGAAGATAATTCGAAGTTTGAATTTCGAGGTTGCAGGCGCAAATCGAATTCATATCATACTTCAGGTTGGTCAATGGTGTTCTATGGCTTGAGACTTGAGTATGCCTTGGAAGGCAACTCGAATTACATAGCATGGAAAGATAGAATGGAAGCTGTATGGGAAGACAATGGCTTGAAGGATTTCATTGATCAAGAAATACCAAAGCCAGCTGCAGCTAATGCATAAGAGTTAGCTAAGTGGAAGAAGTGTGTAGTGAAGGCGAGACAGATTATCCTTGAGGGAGTTCGAGACCATATTGTCCCGAGTCTCCATGGGAAGGATACTCCATTTTCAATGTGGAAGACATTGAAGGACCTCTACTAGAATAGTAGCAACCAGAGGAAATTGATGCTCAAGGATAAGCTTCGAAAAATCAAGATGGAGAAGGGTGATACTATTTTCACATATTTGAGAAAGCTCACAACCTGCAGAGATAAGCTTGGCAGTGTGGGAATAACTATTGTTAATTATGATATGGTGAGCCTCGCTCTCCTCAGCCTTCCAAAGAGTTGGAATAGCTACCAAGACTTTGTGAATGGAAGGGAGAAACTGCAAGATTGGGAACGACTGTGGTCGGATCTGATGCAGGAGGAGATCAGGAGGAGCACACGAGATGGTTCTTCATCAAAGAATGATGATGAATAAAATCTGGCCTTAGAAAGTAAGGCAAGGAAAGGAATGGGGAAGGCTTCCCATTCCAAATCGAGTTCTTCTCATGGAGGGAAGAAGGGTGACAAGTCTAAAGTGAGATGCTTTAATTGTCTAAAGATGAGACATTATGTGACTAATTTTCCATCGAAGAAGTCCAATAAGGGATCCACAAAAGGATCGAAAGGTGAGGCATTAGCCTTTCAGTTCGAAATGGACTTTACCCTCATCGCATGCATGGTGTCATTGATGGTGGGTTGTGTTTGATATCTTGACATTGGAGCCTCATTCCACATGACCGGCGATAAAAGTTTATTCAGTACCTTGGAGGAGAAATACCTCAAGATGCACATAGATATGGGTGACGATGGAAAGTACAATGTTTCAAGAGTGGGCATGGTTGCTTTTCAGAGGGAGCATGGAGCTCCTCTCACCTTGACAGATGTGAAGTATGTGCCTGGACTGAAGAAGAACTTGGTATCGATCATGATATTGGAGGATAAAGGCTACGATGTTTTCTTCAGTAAAGGAAAGGCGTTCCTAAGACCATAGCCACAGGTCACACCAAGAGGATAGGGATTCGGGTGAAGAATCTCTATAAACTAGAGGTATATGATTGTGCATCATTGAGTACGAAAGAAGAATTGGTGCAAAGCCAAGATATTGGCGAGTTGTGGCACAGGCGGTTGGGCCATTTGCATCATGGGGCTTTGAAGATAATGCAACAGATATATACAGGACTTCCAAAAGGTAAACTTGAGCAAGTTGACACATGCAAAGGTTGTACCTTGATAAAATACACAAATTCTTCCTTTCATGATTGAGACAGTCAAGCAGAGGCTATCTTAGAGTGATTTCATACTGATTTGTGTGGACCATTCTCGATGGCATCCACAACGAAGCAAAGGTATTATGTGATTTTCATTGATGATTTTTCTCATAAATGCTGGATTTATTTCATGCAGAAGAAGGATCAAACCTTCACAAAGTTTTGTGAGTTCAAAGCTTTGGTCGAGAAAGAGTCAGGGAAGAAGATCAAGGCCTTGAGAAGCGACAACGGTGGAGAATATGTCTCTCAAGAGTTTAAGGACTTTTGTGCAATGGAATGAATTAAACGATAGTTGACAGCACCTCATAACCCATAGCAGAATGGGGTGGCCGAGAGGAAGAACATAACTATTGTAGGGGCAACATGGGCGATGCTGCATGACCAAGGCCTACCACTTCACTTGTGGGCTAAGGCATGCAATGCAGTGGTCTATTTGTAGAATAGAAGCCCACATCACATACTTGGGATGAAGACACCAGAGGAAGCTTTCTCCGGTAAGAGACCAGATGTGGGTCACTTTAGGGTATTTGGCTTATCGGTATATTGCCATGTGACAAAGGATGCACGGAAAAAACTTGAGTCGATAGCTGAGTTGGGGGTACTTGTGGGGTACACTGATACACCTCATAACTATCAGGTGTACTTGCCTACCAGTCAAAGGACAGTGGTTTGCAGAGATCTCAAGTTTGATGAGCAGAAGGTCATGCGAGTTTACCTTGAGAGGGAGCTCCAACTACAAGATGTGGAGGAATTGTTCGTTCCTAAGGAGGAGGAGCCTCAAATTGATGCGAAGCAGCCACATGCAAACGTTCCAAGAGTGGAGACATCCACTCAAGCAGAGTCTTCCAGAGATGGACGGAAGCACACAAGGGAAGCTGACAAATTATTGACGGATGCGAGAGAGAATGTGGGAGAACCATTTTCTCAGTGAAGACAGAGGAGGTCACCTAAGAGGTACACTAGATACATGGCCCTTGTTGGGGAATTTGTTGAGACCGAGCCATCTTCCTTTGAGGAAGAAGTGGAGTAGCCGATTTGGGTTGATGCTATGGTGGAGAAGTATGACTCCATAGTTTGTAACAGTGTTTGGGACGTGGTTCTGAGACTGGATAACAAGTCAGTTGTGAGTTCCCATTGGCTTTACAAGGTAAAGAAAGCTGCTGATGGTAGTGTGGAGAAGCATAAGGTAAGATTTGTTGCCCGTGGCTTTTCACAGGTCGAGGGGATTGACTATGATGAGAATTTTTCTCCTATTGTTAGGTACTCATCTATCAGATCGATGTTGGCACTATCAACACAGATGGGTTGGAAGATCCATCATATGGATGTGAAGATTGCATTCCTCAATGGCAAGATTGAGGAAGAGGTGTACATAGAGCAGTCAGAAGGTTTTGATACCTTCAATCGTGAGTCACATGTGTGCCAACTCAAGAGAGCTTTGTACGGGCTGGAGCAAGCACCTCGTGCTTGGTACACCAGGATAGACAACTACTTCACCGAGTTGGGCTTCACAAAGAGTGAAGCGGATACGAACCTATACCACATCATGGTGAAAGGTAAGACGTTGATCATTGTAGTTTATGTTGATGATCTCATATTGACAGGTGATGATTATTTGATCATGTCTTGCAAGGAGGACCTTGCAAGAGAATTCGAGATGAAAGACATGGGTCTCATGCATTACTTCCTTGGCATGGAAGTGTTGCAGAAGGATGGGGAGTTGTTTGTGTCTCAGGGCAAGTATGCCAACGAGATACTCAGGAGATTCCACATGGAGTAGTGCAAGCCCATGCAGACTCCTCTAGAAGGTAACTGGAGGAAGGAGGATGCTACTTCAGAAGAAGTAGTAGAGGCTACTATGTACAGGAAACTTGTGGGTTCACTGATGTACTTAGTGAACACACGACGAGATTTGTGCTATGCGGTGAACCAGCTGAGTCAAGCAATGGTTCATCCTACCAATATGTTTTGGAAGGCACCAAAACATGTATTGAGATACCTCAGAGGCACATCTCAGTATGGATTATGGTACATATGTAAGAGGGAGTGAAGCTACAAAGCTTCACTAATGCAGATTGGCCAAGGAGTCCATCAGATCAGAAGAGCACATCACGAGGGATTTTCAACCTTGGGTCAGCTGCAATTTCTTGGTACAGTAGGAAACAGAGGTGGGTTGCACTCAGCTCGGCAGAAGCTGAATACATGGCTGTAATTCAGGTAGCATGTGAGGCCATCTGGATGCGGAAGATCCTAGTTGGTTTGTTTGATCAGAGGATGGATCCAATTGTGATCTATTGTGATAATTAGAGTTGTATCAAACTCTCTGAGAATCCAGTATTTCATGATAGGTCCAAGCACATCGACATCCGATATCATCATCTCAGAGATTGTGTATCGAGGAGGATCATGTTGCTACAGTATATTTCGACAGAGGAGCAAGATGTTGACATTTTGAAAAAGGCATTGTCAAAGTGTAAATTCAAGTTCCATAGAGACAGGATCGGGGTGGCAGATAATCCCTTTCTTGTTGAGAGGGGGTGTTGAAATGTGGTAACAAGAATATTCCAATTTTAATTTCTCCTTGAATTAAAATTGTGAATTAAAATCGAATTTAGTCTCACCAGCTGCTTGAAAAACAATTAATTAATTCATCTTGAGCTAATTAGTTGGAGAAATTCAAGTTAGAATTCTTTCTGAAGTCATGCAACCGTTATCCCTTAAATTAAGGAGATTATCCCTTAATTAAGGAGATAATATTGAGTTATATTTGAGTTGTAATTAGTTAGCTCAGTTTACTGAGTTAAGTCTAGTTAAGTTAGTTCCAAATTGTTTGAGGAACTAATTGTGAGTTATCAATAAGTTGATGCATGCATGCACTCAACCAGTGTACTCCAGATAACTGAAGATTCCCTCATCATAAACTCATGCATGTCTATTCTGAGAAAGACCTAATTGAGCAAAATGTCAAGGATAGTGTACTATCAGTAGCATGTGTTTTCCTATAAGGAAAACTCATGCATGCAGAAGGAATTCATTCCTTGAGGATTGTACAGTTCTGACAGTGTGTTAGATCAGTGTGAGAGATCAGTATTACACTTGGTAACAGGAGGATCACCCATGAGAAATTGCACAAGGAAATAGGAGCTTGGAGGACAGAGTGGAAGACTTATGAGAAGTCTATTTTGCATGTGAGCATTTGTGAGGATTGTACTAAGAGCTAGTTAGCTATGAGAGCTAAGTCTTTGTGTAATTCTGAGATATTTCCAACTTGTATGATAATACAGATAGTGGGGTTTTTAGCTGAGGCTTTCCCCTGAGTATTCTTTTGTGTTTCATGTGCATTGATTCTTCTTCTAGTTATATGTGTTCAGCTTGATCTTGCTCAAATCTTTTAAGCTTCTACAAATTGATTGTAGAAGTAGATTAAAGTATTTTTCTTTAGTTATATTGCATTATCAGGTTAATCTATAGTCAGAATTTCTACACAGACTAGTTGTTTTATATTTATATAAAAGAGAGATTTGAAAAATTTTGAAAATGTTGTTTGCAGGTCAGCAGAAGGAGGATCAAAGAAACTTGAGAGGAGAAGAAGGACCTATACAATCCATATTTTCATTCATCCATCCCATATTCTTCATCATCCATCAATCCCTCCATTTATGAACTCCTCCAGATCAATTTACACCAGCTCTGTGTTTCTTACAGGATTCCTTGTAATCGTACAGGATTCCCTGAAAACCTACAGGAGTTTCCTATAGGACTTATAGTGGCTTGGGAATCCCAAGAAAAGTGACCTTAGAGCAAGGGGATGACCAGCCTGTGTCAAAAAATCAAATGTTTACTCCACCAACTCATCATCATGCCTCTCACCACCATGTCACCCCTGCATTCATCCAATAAGTCAATTTCAAAAAGATTATAGTTTTCAAAAAAGGAAAAAACAAATAGAAGAGGGTGAGAACAAAGGATAAGGGGACAATACCTTAAGGCTATACCTCTCACCTACAAATCACTAGACCCATTCTCTACCCATGAAAACAATCCTCATGCTCTAGAAGTAAAGAAAAGAATGAAAGTTTAGGGGAGAGGCAACTACAAGACATCCTATAGGTTTCCTGTAGGAAATCCTATAGCAGCCTATCCCATAAAAGGAAATTTCATCGGGTTGTAGTCATCTTCATCATAGGGATCCCAATGTCAAGGAAGATCCTCCAGAGGTCAGTAGCACCAACAAGATCATCGGCATCAGTCTCCAGCACCTGCACATCAATGGAAACAAACATCAAAAGAGGCCAATACCAAAAAATATGCAGCAAATGCACAACATAGGGACATCATTCTTCAACAAGCAGCAACATCAAATCATCTTACCCACAGGTATGCCATTTTTCTTATGCTCTCTTGTTAGCAAGATATGATAAAAATGTAGGATTATGCAAGAGTTGGTTTTATAAGAAAAGGTGGCCAGTTAACTTGGCCACCTTTGGCCAGTTGACGAGGAGAAAACAGTTACACCACTCCACATGTGGCAACTTTCAAATCAGAGGAAAAAGGAGATAAGGCAAAAAATGGTTAAATTACTGATGTTCAAAGTGGGAGATGATTACGAGGTAAGGAGCAATGATGGAGTGATAGTGGGACCAACAGTCCAAAAGTGGGTTCTCGTACTTAAGCAACCAGCACACCGTCCCACACGATCACCCACATGAGGAAATAAAACATTGATTTCCATGCAAAGAAGGAATTCGCAATCTCGAAGATTCATCGAAACAAGGTTGCTCTCGGCCTCTTGAAGCAGTATCTATAGGAGAGACAATGAGCATTTTGTAGCGCAGGAGAACCTACAGGATCCTACAGGGAGACCTACAAGATACAGAGAAGTCATCTACAGGATTATCAGTGGACATTTAGGGAGGAAAGATCAAAGGTTTTCCTCATCAGACAATAATGAGGAGGTAGGAGCTATACCTTCCCATCTTTTCTAGTTAAAAATAAAATAAAAATCCTCCATTTGGTTAAGGAAGTTGCAGTATCGAAATATACCCATACAAGCCTCCACAATTACCAAGGGAAAGATGACAAGGGGTTTTAACAAGAGGGAACTTACAAACATAGTAACAATTCATCAACACCCTCCTCAAGTAGAAATCTTCACAAGGCACAATTGGATGGGTTTCTTTAAAAGAATGAGAGGATACGATGATGAGGTGGCCACATATTTTTCTCTCTCACTCATACCCCTCACTAGGACCGATGCCACTATTTTGTTGAAAGGCCTCTCAATAGAAATCACCCCTGAAGTTATAAGCAAAATCACCACACTTCCTTTAAAGTTTCCTTGGAGAAAAGAAGATAAGGATAACAACACCCTTGCAAAGTAGAAACACTTTTTGGAATGGGAGGAGGAAATTGAGGACAAAAATGGGGTCAGAAGAGATACAATGTGGTGTATGGATACCATTTCAGGCTTCTCCAAGAACTAAGATTTGCAGCAGACACGCCTCCTCACAACGGACTAAGTATACCCTACTTTCTTCGTCAATCAATGATAGATATGAGCATCAAAGTGAAGGAGGGAAAACATCAACAACTAGGCCATCATGGGTTAATCAAACTTATTCTAGAAGATGCTCTCCAAAACCTAAGACTCCCTATTACATGGACAACCTTCAGAGACATGAAGGCAGAGGGAGAAATAAAATCTCTTGAATATGACAAAAGCCCCACTAATAGTGAAAGTGATGAAGAGGAAACAGAGGAGGAAAAAGAGGAAGAAAATGAGGAGGAAAATGAGGAAGAGACAGAAGAAGAAACAGATGGACAGAGTGAGGAACTGGAGGAAGAAGAGGAAGAAAAAGACAAGGATAAGAAGGATAATGGAAAAGAGGAAACATAATAGAAATAAGAACAGAGGTCTACAGTTCAAGGAAAAAAGGGGGAAGAATCACAAAGGGAATCCCCATAACCCACTAAGAAAGAGGCAGCAGCTGCTCTTACTGCCCTAAGTACACCTATCAAGCCAAAAGGGAAGAGACAGAGACAAACCCCATTGTACTTTAGGACAAGAAAAAGCACAAGAATCAGGTAAGGAAGACCTCAAACACCCACCAAAATTCCTATTGTCATTGAAGACTCACCAAAGCAGCAAGAGAAGATAGCTCCTCTTGAGAAAAATCAAGGAGAAGGATCATCAGGACAAGCCTCTCCCAAATCTCCCATCACCTATGTTAGGAGGCCTATCACAAGGTTTGCCTCATCAAAGGGAAAAGGTCTCCTATAGGAGACACATAAATACCTATAGGAAGCAGAGGCCATCCTACAGGAAACTCTACTAAATCTACAGGAAACTCAGAAAATGGACCAAGAGGGTATCACTTAGCAAGAAACAAAGAAGGAAGACCCATAACTGAGAGAACCTAGTCCTCAACCCAACCTCGATTCTTACGACAGGTTCATTGAAGGGGGTAGGGTCATCCCACAAAAAATTGACATCCTCTTATTCTTTGAGCTTGAAAAAGAAAGGGAAAGAACACACATATGGATGCAAATTGCCAAATCTAAAGGAGTGGAGGACGTAGGCCACATGGAGGAGAAAGTAATGGAGATTGGAAGAGAACTGAGCAACATAAGGGACAGAGAGGAAATGATGAAAGCTCAGTTGGAAGCAAATAATGCATGGCTAAGGGGACAGTTGAAAGGGAAAGCAAGTTGGAATCTATGGCCAGTTTATCCTTAGAGGCAACCTAGCGCAGGATGCCAGCAAAGTCTTATGCCTTGTATCTTAAGGAACAATGGCTATAATTCCAAATTAAAACTTTGGCACAGAGAGGCACTGTGACTTTCCAAGACTACACACTATTCATTGATCTCTGTGATCAAAGCACCTTGGAAGATAGAGCAAAAATGTCTGAGTTTTACCTATACAACTTGGCCTTTGACAAATTTGAATGTGTGGGACCCAAATTCAAAACTAGGGGACTTGCACTTGATGGCCTTAGCATCATGGATGAATCATGAGGAGGCAAGAGCTGAATAGATGAAGAAGGTAATGGCTAGAAAAGAGACAGAACACCTCATGATAAGAGTTGAGCAATCTAACCCAATGGTTGTCATCAGCACCCACAATCTGATTGCAAATGATCCTAAGCTTGCACCTAGATACCTTTCTTCCCAAGAGCAAGCAGTCACAAACTTTGAAGACATGTTCAAGTTGTTAGGAGATGACAACATGCAAGCTTGCCAAAGGAGATGGAACACCTTACCTTACAGCCTGAAAATCGGAGAATACCATTCTCCTTAGAGAATGAGAGAGGCACTAAAGAGAACACCCATGTACAAGAAATCTCTACAAAGACTCAAAGTCAATTGGATTGGCTTGAGACTCAGTCCACCACTTCTCTTAGGAATGTTGGAAGGAAGGAAAGAAGAGGAAGAAAGAAAGCAGTGGAAAGAGATAGAGAGGAAGGCAGGTTTTTATTCACGGGAAGAAGAAACTACAGCAAAAGCATGGGATGTCAGGAAGGCCACCATAGCAATGAAGGACATCGATATAGATTGAGTTTCTCAGAGGATGAGAAACACTTTCAGTAGGGGGGTGATGATGAGCCTCATCATTGGGTAACTATATGGACCTTAGTACACCTCCAAGCTTATTAAAATCAACTCTTCTCATAATTCCTTACATATTCTAATCATATTTTTCTTAATGAGATGAGTAAAAGTAAGATTTTATGTCTAGTGGTCTAATGTGCATTTATTGCAGGTTTTTGAGAGAAAATCATGGAAATTTTGGCTAATTAAGAGCATAAACTTGAATGAGACAAGGAGGAGAGATTTTAGGAGATAGATCCTCCTCATTTAATCCTCAGCCATTCGAATATTCCTCCATCAAATCACACTAGCTCAAAGTTGCAAGCAGTCAAGTAATGAAGATCATGGGCAACCGAGCAAGTGATATTTAAGAGGCAGTTCATCTTGATTTTGGGAGCCAAGCCTCCCTATATTTAATGAAGTAGTTGAAGACTTCAATTGTATAAATAAGGAGGCATAGAGCCTCATTAGGATTCAGATTTTTTATGTAAGAGCACTAAGCATTTTCGAGTTCAAGACTTGTGGAAGACATTGTTATGTAATTTTTTTGATATGATAATGAGAATGAGCATTTCCTTGATCTAGCAATGAGTTGACTTACAGGGTTGAAGCTCTTGGGATAGGGCCCAACCCTAGCAGTAAAGGCTCCTCTTCTTATACTTGTATGCTTAGGTGATTTCATAGATTAATGGTTGAATTGGTTTTAGCATTATTTCATTGCAACTAGTTGTGAATTTGGATTAGTTTGCTTCCATTTGTGCCTTACTTTAGCAGTAGCTTAGAAAGATAAAGGAATACCCAAATGCTGTTAACAGGTGTATTTGGCCTCACTCCTCCCTTTAGGGACCATGGTTTGAGGAAAGAACTCCTATGCAGCCCCAAAAAGACATAATTCTGATTTCTTGTGGAATTTAGGGTTTTCTGCTACTTAGGCCAGCATCTTTTCAATTTTCGAGAATAGGATTCAATTATCATTTCTGATATCTTCAGCCTTGTATTAGATATTATAGTGTTTCACATTATTCTGCGAGTATTTCCATGCATGAAATAGGCAACTAGATAATGAATTTATGTTTTCTTTAGTTGACTGAAAATATTTCTTGTTTGAGTCACATGATTCATGGATAAATGTCAGTGATTGATGCAGTGCAGGAACTCCAACAGTGCAGGGAGATCTCATGACCAGCAACCCCATCCTAACATCATCCATCCATGATCATCACTTTCTTCCACTAAGTCCCTCAAACAATTCATCCTTCCATAAGAACAACTTTACAAGTTTGTTGAGCAAATCCAACCATCTTACAAAATCTGTTTTGAGCTTTGAAGAAGTCTTAGGCACTCCCTTGCCTTATTTCTCCCACCATTCACCTTCCCTAAGCCTTACATCGTCTTCCAAATCATTCCTATTGCTCTCAGACGGATCTTGTAGGAGCATTAGGACATCCTGTAGGAAGCATTAGGACATCCTATAGGACGACTTGTAGTGGCCTGTTTTGAGGCCAAATTGTGAAAAAGCATCCAGGAAGACAGGAGAAGACCCCTACTTGCCTCCCAAGCTATCTAACCTTTAACCACCATCTCTAACATACATGCCATATCACCAAGAGAATTTAGCATTCATATTTTTCACACAAAAATGACAAATTTAAGGAAAAAAGAGTTATTGTGTTCATTTACATGCACATCAGTAGAGTGTTTGGTTATTTCTGTTTGTATACCTAGGACGGTAGGATTACACACATGTTACCATAGCATTCTTTTGAAGTAAAGCTTCTTAGAAATTAGATAGATGAGTGGTGTTTAAGCATTTGATTCAGTCTTTCCTTACTATAGTAGACAATATTTCAATTAGTGCAAATTCCCCTTTCCTTATTGGTAATCAAGCTTCTTCTGAATCAATAGAAGGCTAGTTTGGGAAACCATAGTGGTCTATCACTAACCTAGGAGTGAAAATGAGTGGACCCATCGCATCTGCTTGTGTATAAAACACTGTCACCTCCAAGTTTGTACGAAACTCAGGTTGATAAAGTAAAGTTGGTAGCCCCAGGACTTGCAACATTCTTGCTGCAATACTTTGGGTACGATGGGATTCCTCAACCAATTCATGGATTTATGGCCCGAGGAAATGCCATCCATCTTTAAATAAATCCGAGGTGAAACCATCAAGACCCAGAGATTTGTTTGAGGGAAGCGCATGAATGACCTCTTTGACTTATGCATAGGAAATTTCCCTCATGTGTGGCTCATTTTGATCTACATAAATTAATTTGGGAATACATTGCCTAACTCTGGAGATGGCCTCACTTCTCTCTACCCTTGGTTCTATGAATAGAGACTGGAAATGGGAGATCAACTCCTCTGAAATCTCCTCATGTTGAACAAGCCACTAACCTCCAGATTCATTGAGGGAGAAGATATGGTTAAACTATCGATGCTTTAGCATAGTTCTATGAAAAAAATCCATATTTTTCTCTCCTTATTTGAGCCATTGGACCCTCAATGTTTTCCTCCATAGGATTTCCTCTTATTTTCTCCTTTGCTCCAGATCATTAGGACCTGACCATCCTGTGATTCAAGAGTTTACATTTGACCTTATAGGATGATATACTCCTGGATTTACCATATTGCCTCCTCTAGGTGCTGCTTCTCTTTTTGGATATTGCCAAAATTAGAATGATTCCAAGCTTTTATCCTTTTCTTAAGTTCTTTCAATTTTAGCTAGAAAGTTTTCATGTGGCTCGGCCCCACTACCATGAAGTCCTTCCACCATTCCTCTAACTTTGCAATGAAATTGGGCCTCTCAAGCTAGAAAGATTCAAAGAGGAAGGGTCTGTTCCTAGGGGTCATTATCAGGTCGATTTCCAGGAAGATAGGCCAATGATATGATCCCGTGCATGGAAGAATCGAGGCTTGAAAATAAATATCTTGTTGGAGGATATCATATGAAATAAGGAAATGATTGAGACACAAAGAAATTTAGTGCTTTCCCCCTCATTGATTATTCCATGTAAAGGAGCCATTAACAAAATCAATGTCTTCTATGTTGATATCTTGAATAGTTTCGTGAAAGGCGAGAGAGATAGGTTCCAACTGCCTGACTCCTCCTTTCTTTTCATAGAACTCCTTGATCAAATTGAAATTGCCTGCAAGAATCCAACTAACCTTGCCCAAAATCTACTTTAGCTTCCGTAAACTACTATGAAAGGCTAACTTTGTCCCTAGGAGAGGAGGACCATAGAACCCTATTAAACAAACCTTATCTAACGAGCCTATACATTCAAATTGTCATGTGAGAGTTTTAGGGAAGGCCATCCAAGCCCCAAAGGAGATAGATCTGATATCCCATAGAATCCCCAACCCTCCTGCACTTCCATTGGCATCCAGTTCCATACAATTTATCATGGGCCAACTTCTTCTTATCATTTCACTTAGTTTCTCTTGTGTTACCTTAGTTTCTTGCAAGACCATGATATCTAGTTTTTCTTGCTAAAATCTATCTCTCAAGTACCTCAACCTTCCTTTTGAGTTTATAACCCTTATGTTCCAGGAGACCACCTTCATTGAGGAGGGGGTAAAGAGAACTAGTATTACTCTGTGAGGACATTGGTTTGTCCTCAATTAACTAGGATCATCCTGACTTCTCTAATCAACTCACTGGTGGGTTTTCTACCCTTCTTTCTCTTCTCAAACCACGAACTAGACTCAAAGCACTTAAAGCATACCTCATCATCACGACAGGTTAGGGCTAATTAAGGGGAGGGTTCTAGAGGAGATTGTCGTTGTTCCCATTCTTTGTCGATCTAGTGGAATTGATCCAATTGTTCTTGTGTAATATCATGTGATCTAGCCTTGGCCTAATTCCGCAGGGAGGCTACCAAAACCTGCTCATCGAAATTGAGTTGATCCATTTTAACTTCGTGTTCTAGGCCTTGCTGAGAATTGGTGAGGACTCCCTGAATCTCCTTACTAGTCGAACGCTCCTCCATAGATTTCCTTTTTCTTGGTTGTTTTCTCTTAGTATTTTCAAGGCCCACTTCCACTTCCATTGCTACTTGCAGTTGAGTCACAATTTTTGGCACTTTTGGCTTATCCTTCTCAACTGGTATGTCGAGAAGAGAAAAATTATTCCCATATGGGTGATTCTGTAGAAATTTTGAATAATTTAACACATATTCCCAGAGATTATCCTGATCATACAATTATAAGCGGAACATGTATAATACATAATCTCCTCTACGTTGATCATCAATTTACAGAAGCAGAAACATTCACAGGCACACATAGAAGCATCAATCAAACTCATAAACACAGTATGTATCCCGGGGAAAGCATCTCGCTAAAAACCCCACACTATCTGTATATTATATTGATTGAATCATGTAACATTACAAAGCATAATACTTCTCACAAGTATCTCCACCTGTTACACACAATACAGCTCAGATTTGATCTCCAAATCTCCCCCGCTCCTTTCCTGCCTCCACTGCTCAATACCTGCTCAAGAATTGATGAGAATAGCTTCCCAAACTCGTTTTTCACCTGCAAAATAGTCACTCACTCTTTGTGGACGTGAGCAAAGGCTAAAATATGGGCCAAATACGTGAGCAAACTCATTGGCATACTCAATCCCTTGATTGTGCAACATCTGATGCACAACTATAGTCACAACTGATAGCAATCTGATTCTCTACCACTTGTCCCTGTTGAATTGAACATGCACTGACATGCAACTGAGTTAACTGATGTATTCATTAGTTGTATTATGAGTTAATAACTTGTGAATTAATTAATAACTAATTCACCCAACTCATCTCTAGTCTATTGATCAGTTAGACTAAATACAACCAGTTTAACAAAGCTAAACTGAACACAACTCCATCAACTGCACCTCCAGTCCACTAAACTCAACTCACTTGAGTTCTAACTGAAGTCCTGCATGCAAATATTAGTCATCCCATAGGTAACCACGTATTTCCTTGTGGGATCTACATGTACCACATCCGTAGCTCATTCTGAAGTGCTCCAAGAGAATAAGATCAAGTTTATAGTCCAAATATTATTATGAGATAATAATATTTGACTTTTCTATTTTTGACAGCCAGTCTAAAAATAGACTTTGATCACTCACACTGTGATCATTCACATTTTGATCAAAAATAGAAGTCCATCTATTTTTCCCAACTTGACCAATCATCCATAAACAGCAACCTGCAATCCATAGACATGATCCATATGTCTAAAAATAGACATAGTCTAAAAATAGACTTGCGCCAAAAATAGCCTGCGGGCCCACTTAGTGAAGGCGACTCTTTTCACTAAGCTCCATCATCTTGTTGTATTCTCAACAAGCATTTCTTGTTGCACACTTTTCAACAGATTCAAGGTCGTCGATGGGGGGGCAATGCATTGTTGGAAGGACCCTACTAGCCGAAGGGTGACAACTAAGCCTTCCTAAAAGTCATTTTGAGACAGATTGACCTATGAGACAGAAGCCACTTTCTACCACTGGGGGTAATCATGGAACAAATTGCCATACTTAGGACATATTCTGCATTTGAAAGGGACGCACTCGTAGTCCAGCGGTTGGGACCAAACTTCATCCTAATACTCAATGTCCACTGGTTCCAATAGGGTTTAAGATATGTTCATGTAAACACAGATTCTGGCTTAGGACGAAATCCTTCATCATTTGGTGATATCAGAGACTTGCATGAAATTACCAATGGAATTCCCAATCGATTCCAGGATGTCCATCTCCCAGAAATCCTTTGGTAGAGAGTAAAGTCGAACCTACATGGGTGTTACCACGAACTGATCCTTCTCTGGGTTTTATCAGGGTTCCCAATGCTTCATGAATAACCCTATGTTGTTCATGAGGTAAGGCTCATTATCCATAACTCTCTTCCCATCTTCCAAATCCTCAAAGATCACTGTGAAGAAACCCTTTACCTAGAGGCGGAGATCAATTGAGGCTTTTGGCTCCCATTTGAGCTGGATCAATTTGAGGATATATGACTCCTTAGGCCAAATAACCATAAATTTACATATTATTGCATAAATTATCGAGATTGTTCTAGGCAGTGGTTGGGGATCACTACTCATGGATTCTGAGCTGCCTTTAGGAGGCAACGACCCCTCATTCTGGACTTCCATTGAGCTCCCAATGCTGGAAAGTCTGCCTGCTTTCCCTTTTGCTACCATGCGTTGGAGGACGGGCCAAAGGAAGAGCGATGAGCTCTAGTTCCCACATTCATGTAGGAGGGGGTTGGCCCTGTTGTGGGGAAAAGTATCTGATGCGGATGACACTAACCCTTCTAAAGGTGACAGTCTTTAGCAACAACTGAATGATAAAGTTTTCATGTTCCACTTTATGAAAGTACAGAGAGAATAGTAAGAAGGTCAACCAACCTGGTGTCTTGCGCTTAGTCGATCCTTGTCCTTCTCTCTTTGTATCCTGCTCCCAGCTCTTTGTTCTCCTAGCCGATCCAGCTACATACAGATCCTGCACAAAACAAGAGAACGAACTACCAGATACATGTACTCATAACTGAAGCATGGATTAGGGTGCATCAAATATACATGTAAACACAAAGCATCTATGTGAAACAAGTATATAGGAGAACATGCAAACTTTATTGATAGAAAGTAACAGGGTTCCAGAGGAAGTTACAACCAATGATGTTGGATCCAATCCAGCAGCACTTCCTCGGCAGCAAGAACTCTCCTCTTCACCTCTAGTAAAACAATCACCCAATAATCCTGGCGGTATACCAACAGCACCTCCTTGCTTATACAAAATTCCAGCCTCCTTAGACCTCATAGAAGAGCTCTATATATAGGAGGGAAGAGGAAAGGATGAGTCAGCTGGAGGCTGGCATATAGCTGACTAGTGTCCTCTCCATCTTCAGTTAATCTTCAGTTCGTGTGTCCACTTGGAGGTCCTTGCTTACACATGGTGATCAAGTACCTCTTACTCATCACAGGGCGAATCTCATGAACCAAGTGTCATTTTGGAAGCTTCCTGGGCAATTGACACCTTGCAGGATGACTGTGCCACTTGGCCAATCTCGCCCAGCGCAGGTAGCCTTCATTGTTTTTGACTTCCAGCGCAGGTACAGAGTGGGACAGTTGCAATACAGCGCAGATGCTCAGTTAAGCAGCTGACATGATCCAAAATAAGCCTGTTTTGTAGTGTTTTCAGGTGGAGAACTGATTGGAAGTGCTGCTGTTTGATGACCTTGTTCTTTTAGGGGTAAGAACAACATGTTTAGGGACTGAGGATCCCTGTAATTATTGACATTCCATGCTCCATGATGCGAGGCACAAAAATGTCTATAACAGTTGCCCCCTAAAGTATGAGGCCGTTTATCGGGTGAAATGCTTTATCTAGAGGATCCGAAGTTTGTTCCAGTGCTGAGGAGAGTGCCCTGTAATACAATACAATACAATACATTGTTTTTCATTCATCATTATTCTCATGATCTAGCTGAGGCGGGCATTCCCATGCTCAGCTTTTTATAAATACATTTTGGTACATATGACAGACGATCGTCTGAAGATAGACTGATAATTTTCTGCTGAAATTATCATCCTTTGAGTAGGATGATCATCTGCTGCAATGATGTACATGGCAAATGCTTTTATATTTCCTGAATATATATCGCAGCCCGGATGGATGAAACTAGATCCGGGGTCTTCAAACTCGTTCGATCTTCACTCTAAGTACAAGTCGATCCATGTGAGAATTGCGCTGAAGTCGAACATGGAAAGACATCGCTTGATTACCGTCAATAATGAAAACCGTTAACAAGCGCGAGAGGAATCACCAATAATGACGATGACCCTCAAGGTACTGCAGTACAATTCACGTGGCGTGAATAAAGGACTTGGCGTCGAACGCCACGCAAAATCTTCTGGTCGAAGGTCTTTGATGTATACCTGTCGCCGGAAGTGAGCAACTTGCCATTGAGGCATGCAAGCTTCAAAGTACTGATGGGGGTGTTCCTAGATCAACTTCTTGGATAATGAGCTGAAGTCGACAAGAAGCGATCCGTCAAAGGAGGGCCTTAACGAATCCCACATCAATGACACGGAACGGAGCTAATGACTTTAGTGGAGGTGAAAACAAACTGTGACATATGATTCAGGGTGGCGATCATGAATGGATGAAGGATAATGTATGGCAGTGGATGGGACACGGTTGACACTTTCAGAATGACCCCTCTTGAACATATAACGACACTAATGCGATGGATCGGTAGCATTACCCCAAATGTGGATGGTGTGGCGAGGACCATGGTGATGAGACCGGTGAATGAGACAACCCAACCCGATATGGTATGGAGGAAAAGTGTCATGTTCAAGAGTGACTTGCTACCATTAAACTTTGAATGTTCTCCCAATTTTTCCCCAGTCATTTCTGACCAGTACCTCTTTATTTTTGTCAAGCTTGAGGAGGATAACATATGCTTGTTCTATAACCTGCCCTTCGGGCAAGCCCATCGCTATGATTTAACGAGCCTAGCGATAGGGAAACTCGTTCTCGTCTAAAGACAAGTTTGTCGCTATTTAATGAATTTAACGAGTCTAACGACAAGGATAACTCGGTCCTTTTCATTTTTAGAGAGTCTGAAAAGGTACAGAAAGTTAACTCCATGATTCCTTTTTCGTCATCTAATCCCTTAAGTCCGAAAAAGTATAAAACAATACAGAAGGGATGAATTTTCGATTGCTTTAACGAGCCGAACAAAACAAGCACTCGATCTTTTTGTGCAATAATCCCTCAGGTCCAAAAAGATTAAAATCTAGAGGAGGGATAGCGTTCCGGTCGTTTAACGAGCTGGAAGGCCAAAACTCGGCAAACTTTTCATATTTTACGAGTCAGTGAAAAGAGCTCAAAGAAGACTCGTCTTTTGAGGAACGAGTGATAAACAGGGATAGCAGCAGATTCCAAGTACAGGTTGGAATTTTCCAATCACGGTAGTGTCACAAGGATGGCTAGGTGAAATCACTCTTCGCAGCTGTTCCTCAAAATAGGTAAACACATATATGGAGATGAACGATTGGCCAAGTGAACGGATGGAGGTGACGGTGCACAAACACGACCAAGGCTTTAATATGGCTGTCAAAGGTTACATTTACCACGGTTATTTACCGGTTCATTTTTTCTGGATGAGCTTGAACTCTAGGGGAAGATTGCTCACAACTTATGTTTATTTTTTAACGAGCATGAACTATGTGCTAAAACTGCTCGGTGATTTACGCATGCCCCCAGCATCATAATGACGCATGTCAAAGGAGGGTGCCCCCCAAGCTTCATTGCATTCAACTTGGTGATTGGAATGAAGGTTTACCATTGAGATCTGGACAGGGGATTGTTTCATTTTTTAATGAGGTTGACATAGTAAAAGAACTATCCTCATGGTTTTTCATTTTTTAACGAGGTTGACCTGAGATAGGAACTATCCTCGATCTTTCAGATCCGCTAGAAACAGAAGGTCTCATATTCCATTGTGGTCATTTCCGTCAGATTATTTGAAGGCGGAAATGCGGAAGTACCCATTAAAGTAGGGTCTTTTGGGAAAATGACTCCGATATTTTGGAGAGAGTGATTCCTTCTTTGGATCATAGGAATGCTTCCCGTCGTAAATGGTGGCACAACTTTTGTCGAAGTTGTCGTCGAACTGCTTGGTTGATCATTTCCTTTACTGTTTGATGACTGCGGATGTCCGCAGTTTTTGCACTTCGTCGAAATCAAAGCATCATTTTGCTGTTCAGAGGTCGACACCATTAGTACTTGCGACGGGGAAGCATTTCTACTATCAACCAGATTTTGTCCTTGATTGGGAAACGGGTCAGTCAACACGGCTGAGGTTTTCGAGCTCTTAAAGAATCTTTTAAGCTCAGCTTTGTATGGACAATCTACTGTCCAATGATCCTCATCGCATATATGACATGGACTCTTTGGTTTCCCTTTCTTAGGAGAGCTTGAAGAAGTCTTTTGAGGAGATGACTCACTCTGTTTCTTCTTCTTCCCTTCGTTTTGTTTCCTCTTGCTTCCTGGCTGATTGGAGTTTTTGTCTTTATCCGTAGATACAGCGTTTACCTCCGAAGCAAGAATCTCTTGATTTGCCTTTTGATTCGAAGTCTTACGGGCTTTCTTATTCAAATCCCTTGTCGACTTAGCGTTTGCAGTTCCAATCACGCCATCACCGGCATGAGAGTCACTATTCGATCCGGGAGGAGGAGGGATTGAAAATTCCGGTCTGGGGGCATCAGGTATCTTATCATAGAGCGTGCCCGACTGAGTATACACTAAGTCCAAATATTGAGCACGAGCAATAACTTGCTCCTCTGTTACGACGCCTCCCTTGGCCACATCTTCTGTAATTGCCGGCAGAAGCGACTTTATAAACCACTCAGCTAATAGCTGATCTGGAACATAGGTTTTTACCATTCTGCGACGACGACGCCACTCATGTATATGATCAGATATATGTGTGGCCGTTGTCTGCTTGAAATTGGTCAAAATTTCTGTTCCAGTTTCGTACCTTATAGGTAACTGAAAGTGTGTTAAGAAAGTCGTGGCTAGGGAACTAAAATTGTCGAAAGAGGCTCTAGGTAATTCAATATACCATTTGGCCGCCGGACCAGTCAATGTCCTCTGGAAAAGGCGAAGCCTTATCGAATCATCATTGAAGGTATTCGACGAACACCACAGATGGAATGTCATCACATGATTCGACGGGTCTTCGCCCGGATTTCCATTGAATTTAGGAATGTCCGAAGGAAGTTTGTGAGGAATCGCTAGCCACCAATGGGCATAGGCGATTGGATCGTTCGTTAATCGATGTAAATCTGGTAATTCTAAGGTCGCCACGAATGGCAACTGCTGATTCAGGTTTGGCGAGGCGTACCCAGGATACGATGGAATCGCCTGAGCAGTAGGCCTTTGCACACCAGCATAATGCAACTGATGTTGATATGACTGATATGGTTGGTGGGCTTGGCCACTGTAAAGTGGTTGGTTTAACCCGTTCTGAATATAGGGTTGCCCATTATTCGCAAAGATCTGTTGCTCAGATCCTTGGTACACCTGTTGAAACTGAGGTTGTTGGTATTGCACCATCCATGGTTGTGAAGCCATGTTTTGCTGTGCGACACTAACCGACGGACCAAGATGCGGGGGTATAGTCCCCGTTTGTATCTGTGTCGTCCCGGCAATTGGCGATTGTGGTTGTGTTGCAGGGTCAATAGGCTGTTGCATTACAACTTGGGGTTGACATACAACAGGCATCGATTGAACTTGCGACACGGTTACAATTGCTGGCGTCGTCGGGATACTAGACATAGGTACACATTGTTGCATGGAATATACAACTCTTGGTTGTTGGGGTAACATAGGTACCCAACCACTCGTCGTTACTTCAGTCAAACCTGAATGTGGTTGAAAACTGCCGTATGGGTATCCCCCCGAAAGGGGAAGTGAAAGGGCATATTGCCCCCCATACGGTAACAATCCGGAGCTCAAGGGCATAGATGGCCTTTGAGGACTGGATGGTCCAAAATGATTCCCAAAGGGATCAATTTGTCTAGTTTCAACATAAGAATTACCGGGTATTATACCGGAAGAACAAACTGGAACAGACCAAGTTGCCATAATAGTCCCTGGGTGGACTCCTTCTAGCTGATGAGAGCTAGTCGGGACGGCTGGTATTCCGGCAAACATCGTTGGAATGGCAGCAGGAGCTTCTGCTGTCGCTGTGTCGTTTGGCACAGTCCTAGATGTCGACGGTTGTTCAGACATTTTAAGTCTATCCAATAAACTTCCTAA
The DNA here is from genome assembly GCA_031772625.1 of Pinus tabuliformis. Taxonomy (NCBI): domain Eukaryota; kingdom Viridiplantae; phylum Streptophyta; class Pinopsida; order Pinales; family Pinaceae; genus Pinus; species Pinus tabuliformis. The sequence goes on along the minus strand of CM062816.1, from coordinate 449,943,434 downwards.
CGATTCTTCAGGAACTTCCAGTGGCGATAGACAAACTTCTGATGCAGAAGGAAAAAGAGTGGTACCTACTCCAAAATGAATTGGAGTATTTGCTTGCTGGTCCTCTACGATTTCCTCTATTGCAATCAGACCAGGAGGAAGAGGCAGACCGTCAGGTCCGTAAAAGATTTCTGGTGCCGAAGAAGGGGTTGCTTCGACAGTGACAGTTGTTTGAACAACAAGACTCTGTGGACCGGTTTCAGATGGAACTGGTTCAGTTATGCAAGTACTTGTTTTCAGACTAGGATCAGTACAACTGTCCTTCTGTTGCTGTTGAACTTCTTCAATAGAGGCAGGGATTCCAGAAATATTGGGAGTGACCAAAATCTCGGATGTTGTTGGAACTTCCGTTCTAACTTTAAAAGGAGATTTTGACCTGGTCAAGCGAGTTCGCTTCATCCGTACTACTCTCGGTTCCGGAGACAAAGGTGGTTGACTCGCAAGTCTCCCTGAACGACGGGGTTTTAATTGACTTTCCTCCACGGTTGCGGATTACTTGATCAACTAAAATACAAAAAAGGGGATTATGTTTCCGTATTGAATGAATTTTATTAGACGCTTTTAGACACAACTTTGCTTTTTCATGTTTTAAGAGTCGAGAAAAAGCTAAAGATGACTCTAGTCGCCTTCGATGTATTAACGAGCCCGAAGTGACAAATGCTCGGTTGGACCTTTTCAATTATAGAGTTTGAAAAGAGCCAAAAGAAACTGCTCTGGAGATCTAGGCAGAGGGTGTGCCAAACCTTTCGCGAAACCACAGAATACGTTTTACGGTACGGGTGGTCGATCTTCGTGAATGCTGTGTTCACTGCATCGCGATCAGTAGGGCGGTCGACACGGCTTCCTAAGGATAAAGGATAATTGCCTATAGGGGTCTCCCAATATACGCGACGGTACGCGGGAGCTCAAATCCGTATTAGTGCTATCGTCCCTCAAGAGGAATCACCCACCTTCGTAGAGATCGACAGTCACTACGTTTAACGACGCCGGAACACGTCTCTACCTAGACCTCTATTGTGAGCGTTATGTTACAATGCGTTGTTAGATTCATTCAATATATTTTAAGTTGATCTTGTTTATCAGTTTGTCTTTCAGGATCACCACGAGATGTATTGGTACAAATTCCTAAATGCAGCTAAAATGATAAGCAAGCTTTCACAATCTTTTTAGCTTTGAAAATCCTAGCTACTGAAGGGAGAGAAAAACAATATCTTTCCACACAGAGCACAAAGCACAAACTAATGCACTTTCTCCTAGATCAGACACCCAAACTTATCAAAAATGCAAATGCAAGATGCATGTATTTCTTTTCTTTTCCTTTAATGTTGATGCTAACAAAAGGAAAACTGTTGTATGACTTTCGAATTCAATTTGAAGTGTAAACAAACAAGTATTGTCTAAATGAAAAGACGCTTTACAGGTACTTGTTTTACACTAAAAATGTATGAATTCAAACCATAAAGCAAAAAACAAACCAACTCAAACAGCCATGAACAGTAATAACACTAACTCATAAGATCGCAAAGATACTTTTACAGCTCAGGATCTAAGAGGCCACAGCTACTAGGTTCGCTTTTCACAATGGGAAATTGTAACTGAAACAAGAAATACTGAAAGAACGTTTACAATTTCATCACACAACTGAGGCGGAATAAAGTCAAGGAGAAGTGGTTTACAGCAAGTACAATAACCAGCAAGCAATCAGCCAAAAACAAGTGCAAACAGGGCCAAGACACAAAAGGAAGACTGAGCAAGACAAGGGCTAACTGGACCAGCGCAGGTTCTAGTCTGCCAATCTCACTCTCAGCGCAGTTCCCGAAGGGAGCACATGCGCTGTAATGCAGACTGCCTGTGGACAGCCTGCACTGACTTGCGAGAGTTACGTCTGCTAAGAATTCCGGGTCATAAAAAGCTCAAAAATGCACTGTATTTGCTGAAATAAAAAGCTATAGGTCAAGTACAGGCTAAGGGATGATCAAGAGGATAAAGATCTATCACAAAGAGTAAAGATTCATCTGTAGATTAGCTCTTTAAATCTTGAATTTGCTCAGCAAAGGAGCAAGAGTAGCAGTCCCTCTACTTCGCTTTTGATATAGTCAAAAGCTTTTCGATTTGGTACTCTTTTATTCAAGAAATGAATAGAAAAATACTACAAACAACAACAAGATACTAGGCTCCCCAGCGGAGTCGCCAGTTTGTTGTGGGGAAAAGTATCCGATGCGGATGACACTAACCCTTCTAAAGGTGACAGTCTTTAGCAACAAATGAATGATAAAGTTTTCATGTTCCACTTTATGAAAGTACAGAGAGAATAGTAAGAAGGTCAACCAACCTGGTGTCTTGCGCTTAGTCGATCCTTGTCCTTCTCTCTTTGTATCCTGCTCCCAGCTCTTTGTTCTCCTAGCCGATCCAGCTACATACAGATCCTGCACAAAACAAGAGAACGAACTACCAGATACATGTACTCATAACTGAAGCATGGATTAGGGTGCATCAAATATACATGTAAACACAAAGCATCTATGTGAAACAAGTATATAGGAGAACATGCAAACTTTATTGATAGAAAGTAACAGGGTTCCAGAGGAAGTTACAACCAATGATGTTGGATCCAATCCAGCAGCACTTCCTCGGCAGCAAGAACTCTCCTCTTCACCTCTAGTAAAACAATCACCCAATAATCCTGGCGGTATACCAACAGCACCTCCTTGCTTATACAAAATTCCAGCCTCCTTAGACCTCATAGAAGAGCTCTATATATAGGAGGGAAGAGGAAAGGATGAGTCAGCTGGAGGCTGGCATATAGCTGACTAGTGTCCTCTCCATCTTCAGTTAATCTTCAGTTCGTGTGTCCACTTGGAGGTCCTTGCTTACACATGGTGATCAAGTACCTCTTACTCATCACAGGGCGAATCTCATGAACCAAGTGTCATTTTGGAAGCTTCCTGGGCAATTGACACCTTGCAAGATGACTGTGCCACTTGGCCAATCTCGCCCAGCGCAGGTAGCCTTCATTGTTTTTGACTTCCAGCGCAGGTACAGAGTGGGACAGTTGCAATACAGCGCAGATGCTCAGTTAAGCAGCTGACATGATCCAAAATAAGCCTGTTTTGTAGTGTTTTCAGGTGGAGAACTGATTGGAAGTGCTGTTGTTTGATGACCTTGTTCTTTTAGGGGTAAGAACAACATGTTTAGGGACTGAGGATCCCTGTAATTATTGACATTCCATGCTCCATGATGCGAGGCACAAAAATGTCTATAACAGGCCCCCTCCCCCAAGAGGGGTTGACATGTGCCCAATCAGCTGTAATGCAGCATCAGGGCTGATTATCGAATGTGTATGCAGGGAAAAGTTCGTGACAACAATGATTCAGAAAATTTGAAAACCCTAGAGCGTTAAAAACCCTAACAAATCTTTTCCACTTAGCTATTAAGCTACCTCTAACTCTTTGTATGTACTTATTTTAATTAAATAGTAAATTAATAAAATAATGTTTTTAAAATAATCATAGCTTGAAAATTTGAATCAATACTAAATTTTTCTAGTTTATTAGAAAGATTAAACTATCCATATTAACATGAAGTAAAATAATATTTTTTATTAATTATTTTTTATTTATCAAATACATATAAATTAATAAACAATTATCCATTTTAATTATTAAATACTAATTCCATTTAATTTATACATTTTTCTTGGTAACTTGGAACTTTTATTTAATATATGTTAAAAAAGAGGAAGTTTATTATGTGTATAATTGGAACTTTTATTTAATATATGTTAAAAAAGAGGAAGTTTATTATGTGTATAAATTAAATGGAATTAGTATTTAATAATTAAAATGGATAAGAGAGAAGCCTCAATTTCACAACCTTTGTTACAATACTGACCTTCCTAGCCTTTTACAATGCCAAAATTATAGTGAACTCGGGAGGCTTCTCTCCAAGCTTTTTGAGCATAGGAATAAAATCTTAAATCAAAATAAATAATTTGTCTTTTTAGGTCCGATAGATCATTATTTGGTCTCAGCGGACGTTAACCATCATCATCATCATCATAAATTGATAAAATATTATCTAAATAAAAAAGAAAAAATATTGTAATTTAAAAAATTAATTAATTTTTTAAATTTTAAAAATAAAATTTACTATTTTATAAAAAACTTAAAATAATACATTATACTAAATAAATGAATGAATTAAAATTTTAATTAAAAAAAAAAATCAAAATTTCGATATTCTTTTCCGATTGTGAATACAAAATAGTTTTATTTAAATATTATTAATTTTTTTTATTTTTGTAATAAAATTAAATCTATTAATGAATATATTATTAAAATTTTGTATAATTTTTATTTTTTAAATTTAAATTATAAAAAATGATTTTTTTTTTTTAACTCAATAATAAAATTGTTCAAAAACACAATTTTATATTATTTAATTCACATTTCTAAATCTATAAATTGATTTAATAACCACAAAATCTTATAAAAATATTGAAATTATTCCATTTTAATAAATAAAAATTATAATTCTAAATTTTAAATAAAACTGATTAAAAAAAAATCCCAAAACATAAAACCTTAAAATATTTAAATTTTTTTAATTTAATTTATATTTATTACTAAATTAATATTATTTTTTCAAAAAGATTATATATATATGCAGGGAAAAATCATATACTTACTATATATACTACTTACATTCATACATAGTAGGATCAAAGCATAAGTAGACAACGATACTTTTTTCCAACAAGAAAAAACCAACAACTTTTATTGCTAAAATTGGTTGAAATCATTTTCCTGATGTATACCGTATCTCATATGTCCAGTATCAGAACACATCACCGTCAACATTTAGAATATCCAATATGTTATATCTGGCATAATCGACATTAGTAAATATAACTATATATCAATATCAAAATATATATATCATTTACCCTATCCATAATAAAAAAAAATTATCCTCGTCCCGTGATTTGAACAAATAAAGAAAAAATATTTTTGTTTTCTCATTATACATCTTAAAAAAAACTTGCTATGCAACAAATATATTTCCATGTCGTTGTAAAGTCATTCGAATATCCATAGAAAGTGATCTCCACCAAAAGTTTGTTTTGACCTTCTTTCGATAAAGCATAAGCAACATTGTTCTATTCCCGGTAAATATGAGAAAAAATCAGATTTTGAAAATAGTTAATTAGCATTTTTATATGAGGGTATTTCAAATGAATATTTCTATCTTCATCTAATTTATAACCACTTTGGAGTTTCCATAAACATCTATAGATATTATGAACAACCACCTTACACAAAATAAGAGCCCTTTAGTGCAATAATATCTGCTCGATTGTTTGACCAAATTCCATTGTTCCAACATAAATGATATGGTATACATGGCTCTAAAACAATATATATTTTATTATCAAATGTCTTTGAAAAAATCTATAGGATATTTGGACCAAATATCTATAGGAAGAATATGTTTCGAGGAAGCCTTATAGGAAATAAGTCCTATTTCATTAAATTGAAATTCTTCATGATAAGGCATTGAATGTGTGTAGGAACATCATCAAATATTTGCAACATGTCCAAATGCGCCAAAAACTATAAAAAGGAAGAGTGCAATAATCTATATATGTTGTGTTACATTCCAAAATACATGCCTCAATAGAATTATGATTTTAATTAGAAAATATGTGTAAATGTTTCCACACAGAATTCCAAATAAAAATCACAAATGGGCAAGAAAGAAATAGATGTTTCATGCTATCAAAATCTTATTTGCACATATAACATCTCCCCAAACCATATAGGTTTTTCTTGCATACATTATCCCAAGTAAGAATCACATTTCACCATGCTAACTATTTGGAATAATGCTTACATTAGAATGTAGGCAGATTTTTTTTATTAGTATAATCTGTTGAGAGATTTTATCAACCGTAATCTCGTATCTTAGAAATTGTTGAATCTCATTATCAGCATTTATATGGCTTGTAATTTGGTTCTTGTAATTTGGTTTTGTAGTAAAGAATATGAATTAATTTACGAGTAAATTTGCCCACAATATCTACTTCTCCATTTTTCTTGTTGATATCAAAGCCTCCGTGGGCTTGAGGGGTCCATGAAGATGGAAGAGATCTGAAAATTTTATTCTCTGTAGAATAGGATAGTCTGTAACAGTTTGCGTGAATTTTGTTTCTCATGTGCCTGTGCGTTTGATTTGTCTCCCTTGCAGATAGCGGTGAATTAAGAATGCCACAGAGCAGAGCGAGTGTGTAATGTAGAAACACATCACTCTTCTCTCACCACCAGAGCGGATTAGTTATTGACTCAGACTTAGCTGTTCGAAACATCGACAGCGCCATCATTCCTCACCTGGCAACCGAGTGGAAAGGGAATACTATTGAGGAATTGAATGATAGTTCAGATTTCTTCATGGACATTGTTACCTGCGAATACGAAAAATTCACGAGAGTAACCATGGTTCTCCCGTTAACCGGAATTCAGTACTCTGAAAAGGTCACCGAGGGCTGCAAGGCTGCATGGGAGGCTGCAGGAATATATGGCAAGGCCGAAGCCAAGGCCGTCGAAGATTTCAAAAAGGCATTTAAGAATCAGAATTTCCCCCTTGAATCTTCCATTCTCTTCACGATCTCTCCCACAGACTTGTCAATTGCTTTCTCTGAAGACTCTCCGATTCTGGAGAAGGGCAGAGTAGTGATAAAGAACCGAGTGCTTGCGCAAGGATTTTTGGATTCAATTATTGGAAAAACGGTGTATCTCCAGCAGCCAGAGCTTCATTAGTGGGATAGAACTCTATCATTGTGATTAAAGCGGGGTTCAGTTACTCGCAGCATCACCGTGGGGACTCAGATGCCTGAAGATTCGCTAGAGGTGTTCCAGTTAAATTCTTGTGAAGGAGGGGCGATCATCGACGGGGCAGAGGGATTGAAATTTATTGTCGGGTCCGCGTTCCAGGTTGAAGTGAAGTTATAGAGTCGATACCTGATGGTATGCCCACCCACCATATTGACAAAATCTTGGATGTTGCCATGCTCAGTGTCAACAGTTTCACATGGAAGACATGAATTGGCAAACAACACAGGAGGAGCTTACAGGGGCGGATCACCAGGAGCTCCTACAAGCAAATGCACCCACTTGGGCTTCACATTAAATTCCAATAATAAATAGGTAAATGTTGCTAGGAATAGTAAAACAGATCCCAAAATAATAAGAACTAAATGTCTAAGAAAAAACTTACTCATAACTAAGTATATTCACCTAAACTCCATTAATTCTAACACTCCCCCTTAATGGAGAAAGGGGTTATTAAACACACCTAATGTATCCCTAAACAAATCAAACTTTAGTCTTCCCAGAGGCTTAGTGAATATATCAGTCATATTATCACAAGAATTACAATACTCTACACAAATCTCTTTGGACTGCACCTTCTCCCTGACAAAATGAAATTGAGTGTCTATGTGCTTGGTGTTTTTATGAAACACATGATTGTAAGCCCGTTTGACGGAACTCTCATTATCGAAATTGCTAATCGTAGATTTTGTCTGTTCTTCTTGCATCTTGGAGAAGTCTACTCAACCAAACTGCCTCACATGCTGCTGCACACATAGTTTGATATTCTGCTTCCGCTGAGGATAAGGCAACAATACGCTGCTTCTTGCTGCACCAAGAGATGACCCCGGAACCAATGCTAAAGGCGTAACCTGTAATTGATCTTCTAACATCTAAATTTCCCGCCCAATCAGAGTCTATATAACCTGTCAAACTAACATCAAATGAGTCAGAATACAAAATACCAAAGTTTGATGTTCCTTGCAGATACCTTAATACTCCTTTCACTGGAAGCCAATGGTTTTCATGAGGTTGAGTCATGAACTGACTCAAAACACTCACTACATAAGCTAAATCTGGTCTTGTTGTAGTCAAATAAATAAGACTACCAACCAATTGTCTGTACAACGTTGCATCTGCATATCTCAAACCATCATTCACCTGAAGTTTGTTATTCTTCTCTAAAGGCACAAATGTAGCCTTACACTCATCCATTTTGAACCTAGACAATAGACTCTTTACATACTTACCCTGGGACAAGAAAGTTTGGCTTGAATCCCTCCAAACTTCTAGACCCAAACAGTGATGCATTTCTCCAAGGTCCTTCATCTCAAATTTCTGTGATAATTCCTGCTTGATTTCTTCAATGAGATTGTTTGCACTTCCTGTCATGATTAGATCATCTACATATAAAGAAATCAACACTATATGTCCTTCATTATTAAACACGGTATACAAATTGGGATCTTTTTTGCTCCGTTTATAACCATGCATGAGGAAAAATAAGTCAATTTTTTCGTACCAGGATCTAGGAGCTTGTGCTCTTCTCCCTTCTTAACAAACCCCTCAGGCTGCACTAAATATACTTCTTCTTTTAAGTCACCATTTAAGAAAGCAAATTTAACATCTAATTGATGTATTTTCTAATGATGCTTAGTGGCTAAAGCAATAATCATTCTGATAGTATTTAATTTTGCAACAGGGGCAAATGTTTCCTCAAAATCAGTACCTTCTATCTGGGAATACCCCTTTGCCACCAACCTTGCTTTATGCTTATCAATAGACCCATTTGCTATAAATTTCAACTTAAATAACCATTTGTGACCTATGGGTTGTTTATCATTAGGAAGCTTTACTAGATCCCAAGTATTGTTCTTAATGATTGATTCATATTCCTCCTTCATTGCTTTCTTCCATTCAAAATTTTTACTAGCTTCATAAAAATTAGAAGGTTTTGCAATGTTTAACATACCAGTCATGAGCGCACAATCCCTATATCTAGCTGGTAACTGTTTTAGCCTACTCGATCTCCTCAGCGGTGGGGGTTCAATTATTCTGCTACTTTCTTCTCTTTGTGGACTGAACTCAATTCCTTCCACATTATCGCGTTGCTGCTACTGTTCTTGCTTATGTTCCTGTTGTTGACTGATTCATGTTTCACTATCCTCTTCTGGAAGTAAGGGTACATGCCATTCTTCATTGTTTTGAACAAGATTTCCATCATCAACCTGTTCATGGAATATTACATCTCTACTGACAAACACCTTGTGAGTAGAAGGGTCAAACAATTTATAAGCCTTATATTCACTGTAGTATCCAATGAAGGTACATTTAATGGCCTTAGAATCTAACTTCTTCCTATTCTCTTTGGGAACATGAGCAAAAGCTTTACAACCAAATATTCTAAGGTGACTTACTACAGGCTTGAATCCAAACAATGCTTCAAAAGGAGTTTTATACTCAAGACTTTTAGTAGGAATCCTATTCTTTAAATACACTGCAATATTAATAGCTTCGCCCAAAAACCATTGGTTAGATTCTTGCCTTTCAACATACTGCGAGCACACTCCGCCAGTGTTCTGTTTTTCCTCTCAACTACTCCATTCTGCTGAGGAGTGTAAGGTGTTGTAAATTGTTGTTGTATCCCATGCTTGTTGCAGTATTTGATGAAAATCTCTTTCTTGAATTCTCCGCCTTGATCTGATCAAAGAATCCTAATGAAATTTCTTGTCTGCTTCTCAATCATGTTTCTGAATTGCTTGAAATATTCAAAAGCATGACTTTTCTGTTTAAGAAAATATACCCATGTGAATCTTGTACAGTCATCAACAAAAATTAAAAAATAGTAGGCCCCACCTAACGATCTTGTCTGCATCGGGCCACATAAGTCAGTGTGTACAAGTTCGAGTATGTCCCTCTATTTTCTATCTTTAATGGCAGGAAATTCATCTCTATGCTGCTTGCCGAATGCACATGCTTCACAATTAATATGCAACCTTTTTAAAACAGAAAGACCATCTACCATACCTTTGTTTTGTAACAGAAGAAGGTCACTGAAATTGATATGCCCAAGTCGCTCATGCCACAAATTTTCATCAGACTTATCCGATGACATCAAGGCTTGTTGTGGCATACTCTTCACATCCACTTTGTAGAGTCCTCCTATGCGAATACCTATAGCAATAGGCTTCATCTGATCCAACAAGTCTTTAATAATACAATGAGATTTAAAGAATTCTACCTTGAGATCCTGATCTATAATCTTTGACACAGAAATCAGGTTCTTCTTAATACCAGGAATATACCACACATCAAAAATATTCTTTATCTTTCCATTAGGTAGAGTAACAAGGACATATCCATGTCCCTTGATCTCGTACCCTCTATTATCTCCAAGGTATACTTTTACTCCAATGTTGGATTCTCTAAAAATTTTGAACCATTGCTTTTTACTTGTCATATGCGAGGAGGCTCCATAATCTATGAACCAAATATCTTATTCATCCTCCTCAGTAGCTAAAGCAGTCTCAGCGTCAGCCATAAACAATCTGACATCCTGATTATGATCTACATCTACATCAGCCAAATGACCTGCATGTCTTCTCTGCTTGTACCTCTCCTCATCTACCTTTTTCTTATGGAAAAATTTAGCAATATGGCCTATCTTACCACAATAAAAGAATTTAGGAGCAAAGTTATGTTTATCAATGCAAAATCTAAATTTTGAGGTTTGAGAGACAACCTCCTTTCCTCTTCTTGTAGCAAAATCCCAGTGAGCTCTTCAAAGCTTGGAGATTTTTCTCTTTCATTCAATCTGGTTATAAACATCTGATAATCATCCGTCATGTCGTTAATGGTAATTGTCATTAGATCATCATTTGCCACGGTTTGACCGATATCAGATAGTTTATCTTTAACTTCCTTTATCTGGGATATGAATGAAGAAACAGACTCATTCTCCTCCATCTTGATTGAAAGAATCTTCTTCTTGAGGTACAAGGTTCGATTGGTGTTCTTGATCTCATACATACCTTTGAGAACTGTCCAGATGTCATTTGATGTCCCATAGCATTCTTTTGGGAGGGACAACTTTGAAGCACCTCAAGTGTTGACATAGAAAAAGGTGACTGAGCCAAATATTCTAATATATTATAGTTCTATGCTGCTCGAGCTCGAGGGTTAAATGTTGATTTATGTACAACTTCCTTAGGCGGTTTTATTGTTAACTCTAGTGCAATAGGTGGTGGAATAGGATCAGACGAAGTCGAAGTCGAAGAACTAGGTTGATTAGTGGCCCGGTTATTCGATGGTGACAATTGATTTCCATAATCTTTACTTTGTTTTGACACCAAAACATGAATTTCAGGCTTAGAGGCCGATAACACAAGCACTTGGGGAGTGGAAGCATGATCTGTAGAAACCATATGTGTTTCTAGGTTCGGAAAAGGATCAGTCAACGTTGTAGATGTACTAGAAGTATTAAGAAGCTTTGAAACTTGAGAGTGGTGAGGACAATCTCGTGCAAAGTGCTCATCGTTATAGATTAAACATGGGTAACGAGGTTTCCTAGCCGAAGGAGAGGAATCAGATGATTTCTCTTGAGGGGGATTATTTTGTTTCTTCTTGTTTTTCCCCTTCTTCTTGCTTCCTAGTTGCTTTTCATTCTTGCCTTTGTCAGATGACACGACATTAATTTCGGAAGCAAGAGTGTTATTAGATGCATTTGAAGTTTGATTGGAAATGGCAAGTGTTTGACCAGATGGTCTACCTACCATTTGTGTGCTTGAAGAACCAATAACACCATCACTATCATGAGATTCCTTACTCGATGGTGGTGGAAGAACAATGAAAGCTGGTCTGGGTGCATTCAGGATCTTGTCATAGAGCATGCCAGATTGTGTATAAATCAAGTCCAAATATTGGGCATGAGCAATTACTTGCTCTTTAGTGACAACTACACCTTTCGCCACATCCTCGGTGATAGATGGCAGCAAGGATTTTATAAACCACTCAACTAAAATCTGATCAGGAACATAAGTTTTAACCATTCGACGATGACGACGCCACTATGAATATGATCAGAGATATGAGTAACAGTAGTCTATTTAAAGTTGGTCAATAGTTTTGTTCTAGTTTCATATCGTATGGGTAACTGGAACTGGGCTAAAAACGTGGTAGCTAAAGATGTAAAGTTATCAAAAGAAGCTTGTGGTAACTCAGTGTACCACTTCGCAGCCAGACCAATGAGAATTCTCTAGAAAAGACATAGTCTAATTGAATCATCATTCAAGGAGTTTGATGAACACAAATAAAAAGTAATGACATGGTTGGACGGGTCTTCTCCAAGGTTTCCATTGAAATTCGGAATATCGGAAGGTAATTTATGAGAAATCACCAACCACCAAGGTGTATAAAGAATTGGATCATTGGTGAGCTGATTTAGATATGCTAGTTCAAGTGTTGCAACAAAAGGAAACTGTCTATTGAGGTCAAGTTGAGCATAACTAGGGTAAGATGGGATTTCCTAGGCAATAGGCCTTTGCATACCAGCATAAGGCATCTGCTGTTGGTAACCTTGATAGGGGTAAGTTTGTTGAGAAAATCCAGTATAAGGTGGTTGTTGAGCACCAGGATACATTTGTTGTTGTCCAAACCCAGCATAGGCTTGTTGACCAGGACCTGGATAAACTTGTTGTTGACCAAACCCAGCATAGGCTTGTTGACCAAGTCCAGGATGAGGTTGGTATTGGTGAAATTGTTGTTGTTGATATTAGGGCTTCCAAGGTTGTTTAAGCAATTGTTGTTATTGTTGATACAACGGTTGTTGATCTAACGGTTGTTTCCCACCAATGTAAGCTTGACCAAGTTGTGAATACACTAAACCAGTTTAAGTTTGAGTCATTCCAGTAAAAGGTAAATTGGCCTAAGGTTGTTGGACTCCAGGCACAAGTGGTTGTTGTAAAACTACCTAAGAAGGCTAAATCTGTAAACCTGAAACTTGGGGGTCTGAGGTTGAAGGACTAGTTTGCACAGGTTGAGATACAACAATCTAAGCTTGTGACTGCGGTAAAGTTGTAACAACAGGCGTAGTAGGTATGGATGAGATAGATTGCATAGGTTGTGATGGATACACAAGCCTAGGTTGAATGGGCATTGTTGGCTGCCATTGACAGACAGTCATTCCAGGCTGACCTAAAGATGACGACATACCGACATATGGTTTCCCCCCAGAAAATGGAGGATAAGGAGATTGTGCATATTGTTCTCCATATGGGGGTAGTCCAGTGTAAAGTAGATACATAGGATGGTAACCAGATGAACCAGCTTGATATTGACTTGATGGGTCTAATTGTTCAGTATCTGTTAATGAAGAACCAGATAGAATTCTTGTAGAGTACATTGGTGAATAGCAAGGGCTAGAAGCAACACTTGAGTGGGTTCCAGATAAATATTGGTAACCCGATGGGATGGATAGAACACCCTACAAATGTGACTCAAGTGTCGTAGTAAACATCAAAGAGGTTTCGACAGAAGATTCTGTTGTGGCTATAACAGATGGTATAGTTTTGGATGTTGACTCTGCCATAGTTAAATGTCCAAATAAATTTCCTAATGAATCAACAATTATCTGAAAGTAATCAAGATCAAAAGGAGTAGTAAAATGAGGAGTATGAGGATAAAGGTAAATTCCAGTTCCAAAATGGAATCTTGGTGTTTCTTCCTCAGGTTCCTCTTCTATTGAAATCAAACTAAGTGGAAGGATTTAATCATCAGGTCCGTAATAGAGTTTTGGTATTTGTTCCTGAGGTAAAGGGGAAGTCTCAACAGTTACGGATTTATGAGGATGTACCAATTGATCTTCTTCTGGTATGGTAACAACTTCTGATTGTTCAAATTCAAGATCCAAGTGTTCTGGTAAAAGAACAATAGATTCAGGTTGAGCTTCTTGAACAACTTCTGGTTTAGAAGTAACTTCTTATTAAACGTGATAGGTTCAAGATCAAATTTTGGTTGAACAGATTCAGGTTCAAAATTAATTTCTTGTTGAACAACTTCAGGTTGAGAAACAACTTCTTTTTGAACAACTTGGGTTACCGTTTCACTAGATTCTGTTCTAGTGTCCTCAGGTAATTGTGGAGATTCCACTTCAGTAACAGATGTACCAGTTTTGTAGGAGTAACTGGGGTCACAGTACTTACCGGTATAGGTATTTCTGGTAATTCAAATGAAGAACCAGAAGTTTGGGATGTATTGGATTCAGTCAAATGAGACCGCTTTTACTGGATAGGTGTAGCTTCGAGCGGTAAAGGCGGTTTACTCGCTGTCCTCTGTGAATGACAGGGTAAGGGTTGATGTTCTTCCATGATTGTTGATTGATTTTACTACAAAAAGGAAAGAAACAAAAAGGGGTAAGCTAGGCAAAAGGTTTACCAGGAAACTATGAACTACAGAATACCTCCCGACGAACCGAGAAGTATAGGAAGGAAATCTCCCCAAATGTTGTGTTCAGTGTATCATAGTGTACAAGGCGGCCGACTCGGTTACCTAAGGATGGATAAAAACCTAATGTTTTCCTCCCATATATACCCAAAAGAACGTGGAGGCCCAATCCTTGTTAGCGCTTTCTAATGTGAAACCGCACAGTGAGAGCATTCCTTTATGCTTTAGTACTATAACGCCACCCTATATACCCGAAAGTACATGGATGAGCTACGATATACTCATGTACGTGGAATGAGGTATCACACTTGGAATGTATCGCAGACAAGTTAGCGACAGCTGCTATGTTTTACAATGTCGAAACACATCTCTAGCCTAGAACCTTTAAATGTTTTGCGTTAGGTGACAATGCTCCATTAGGTTAATTGAGATTAATTTTAAGTTGATCTTGATTATGAATTTTCCTTTCAAGTTTCACCACGTGATGTCTTTAATTCCTAGAATGCAACTAATATGATAAGTATTCTTTTCATTCAATTTGAACAATGAAAACCTTAGCTAATAGGGATAGAGCAATCAGATTCTTTTAATCGAATAACAAAGATCACATCTAATGCAATTTCCCTAAACTATTCCTATGAGCATGCACAAACTTTTTCAATGCACCATGAAAGTTTTTCTTTTCAATTCCCTTAACGTTGAGATGAACAAAAGGAAACTGATGCACATACAATCAATCAATCTTTTTGCAATCAATCAATCTTTTAAACGACTATAAACTAACTTTGACAATGAATTGATAATGATAAAGAAATCATTTAAGAAACACTAAAAAATCAAGGCCAAAGTAGGGCTAGAAAGAGAAATATAAATTGATTTTAGAGACACAATAATCATTGATCTTTCAGCAGGCAAAAACAGAAGGAAATTTGGGAAAAAATCAAGTCAAAAGTGGGATTTTTTACCTAAGGAGGATCAACGCAGCCTTGAATGGGAGACAGTGCACTTCAGAGCACTGTCCTCAAGCCAAGGGTGCTCTGCAGTGCTTTGTGTCCTGACCAAGCCTGCGTTGGTGCCAGAGAGGCCATTCTAGGGGCTTTCAAGCACAATTTTTTACCAAAAAACACTTCAAAAAGGCTGAAACAAGATCAATGGAGGCAAGTAAAGTCTACTAGGGTGTACTAGGATGAAGGTAAACTACCTGGAATGATGATCGCTCCCCAGTATGGTCGCCAATTTTTTATGTGGAATTTTTCATCTACGAATAAATACAATTTCCCTAGGTGGGTAGCTACACCTAGAACAACAAATTTAAAGAGTTTAACCTTTTTCTATAGAAGATAAATAAGACAAGGGACCTACTTGTTATCTTTTGCTTCCCTTTGTCTCCTTTGAATAGCTCTCGTCACTCCTTCTCGAACTGAATCCGCTCGATAAGTACCTGCAATCATAAACAGAGGACAAAAACCAATCAAAGCAAGAGATCTATCTACTATAAGAAAATGGAATTGAAATCATTTACACATATAATCATCATACATAAAGACAAGAATATGGGAAAAGTTTTAGATAGCTTTATTAAGTAGAAGGAAGAGTTACAACCAAGAAGTCTGATCCCATGTCACTCATCCAGCTTGAGTTCCATCCTTCATCACACCAAAAGCACAGCACTCTGGCAACATAACAATATTTGCTTACAATCTCAAACCTCACACCAACAATATCTCCTTACAAATTCTCAAAGTCCATCCCCTCATCACTATGATGAGTGCTCAATTTATAGGGAAATGGAGGGTGTTTTGTCATAAATTGGGCATTGAATGGCTTTCCAATTTGGGAGTTAGTTTCCATGGAGGAAGGGATGAGAGGATAGGAGGTTATTTGATTCATTCCCTATCTAATTTCGAGCTCATAGGAGAGGATAAGAGGTGGGAATATTCTAGAATGATCTAGAATGAAAGAATATTCCCAGAACCCTTTTAAGATTTCACTCAATCTCACCCAACGCAAGTCAAAGTGGGCCTAGGTGCTCTGCAGAGCAGGCTTGAATGGGCCTAAGTGATCTGCATCGCACTTACCCCTTACCAAGGTTGCGTTGGTCACTCAAGGAGTCATTTGAGGATGTCTTAAGGCCAAGAAACTCTCAAGAATGATGGCATTCAATGTGATGAATTGTCTAGGGCATGTAGCAACTAAATTAGGGTTTGATGAGCCCTAAAAGTACTGATCTGAATGATGGGAGTGATGTGCCCAAATAGACTTGTAACACTTAATGAGGTGACACATCTAGCGCATGTAGCAACTGAATTAGGTTTTGATAGACCATGTTTACATTGATCTAATCATCGGGAGTGATGTGCCCAAATAGACCTGTAACAAATGGGCCCGCGGGTGAAGGCGCCAATGGAGATGCATGCCCCCAAATCTAACAATGGAGACATATGCTCATTCAATGGCCCAGGGTTTCCCATGTTAGTAATTTTCACAAAGGTTAACGATTGGAGGTCATGTGGATATGGCCACATGTCAACACCACAAGCCTCCCACACACCTCCAAAAAATTAAAAATCGTCGCTCACCCTTTACGAAGTGCTAACACATGTCCTATCACACTAGCTTTCCCCTTCACATCTCACCAGGTCACCATCAACATGTCCTCCACCACGTCTGTCACTACACACCACGCCACCTTGTCACTACCCCATTAGCATCCACGTGGATGTACCACAAGCCCGAACTAGTCCCACCACTTCACCTCCCTATCGGTTTCCATGTTGTCAACTCACCTGCCTAGTCACCTTCTACATGGGCTCATCCTACAATCAGGGTGGGTGATCCTGAAGTCATGAAGGCCTTGACAAAATTGTATGCTTGCATATCCAACAAAGTAGGATACCCCCATCAAATTGCCACAATAACCCAACATCGGTGGCATACATGACCGTTAACCCTAGAGGAAGGATACAGGGACATACATGTAGTGGCTCCTCATCGCCTCTGTATCGCCTCAAGTCTTTCCACAACAAGAATCTCGATGGTGCAAAGTGCCACCATATGGCTCCCATTGTAGGTCATGAGCCAATAAGGGATTGACATGTATTTGGAGCCACAGGTGCCTTTGATGTGTTATTTATAAAGTCAGGGGCCTTGTTTTCCACCATTTCCACTAGAATTACTCATTGCTCACTTAAGTATTTTCTCCGACAAATTTAGTACATTGATTCCTGGGTGCAAACCAAGGAATTTGGTCACCATTCTTGGTCCATAAACAACTCTTATGACTAAGAGTTATTTTCAATACAAAGTAGCTCAAAATTGAGCTTCACATCCCTAAGTCACACACTTTGTGAAAACCCCATTTATGGCCAGAAAAATTCCATTTTGAACACTGAACCCCAAACTGAGAATCTAATTTGTAGGTTCTAGGGTCTAATTTGCAATTTCTAGGTAGAAATAAGGTTCATTCTGGTGAAACTATACAAATTCAAGCTTGAAATCTACCCATAAACCTTGAAACCTTGCTACATATGCGCAACCACTATGCCAAGAACATAAAATTTTGAAAAACCTCCCCTCATCTGTTTTTGAATCTCACACTTACAAGTGGCTTACCTATACTTGGTCTGTAAAACACTTAAGATTCTTGGGCTTCACCCACCAACATTTTCTAGTTGGTTAATCCTCAACAGAGTCATATATTTTCTTGATGGCTACTTCTTCAACTAAAATCTCTACCGATACCCAAACCAAAGGGAAAGGAAAAGAACTGGATATTGCGGAGGAGCTTTCCAATGTTCAAGATCCATTATCGAATGCAGAAGATGTGAGGGAGGTTATCAAGATGGTATTAGAATGCAGGCACGTGTTGAATGATGGTAATAATATGTACACGGTTATCCTAGTCCATGCAGTTCTCCTATAGGCCTTCAATTTCTTAGAGATGATAACATGGTGTGCGAAGAGGTATGTGCTAGATAAAAGGATAATCCTCTCATCCTAGGATGGTAGAGAAATAATTAAAGAAAATCCAGAAGCTATTAGAGCCATGTTGTCATTCCTGGATTGGACCAAGTCACAAAAAATAAATAGAGACAAATCAAGGGAAAATGGGAAAATATAGCACCAGATGTGCAATAACAAGTATTCATTGCTCATATAAAAAAGGGAGTGGCGCCTCCTCCAAATCAATTCCCTTATCACATTGCAATCTTTGAACCCATGTTAGTAGTGTCATTCTCCATGATAGATCAAGTCCTAGGCCTAGACACTTATATTTTATGACTGCAACCTCCCTAGGCTTTTTGGTGTCCCTATACCATTTGTCTACAAAATCCTATACTCATTTTTATTTCCCTTAGTTCTTTTATGAAAAAATCCATTCTCATATGATGGTGTTCGAAGAGGCAAACCCCTTTCCTTATCAGACATACCTAGTCCATTTATTCATTCACCAACAATATTTATACCTAGAGCATCTTAAACCCAAGATGGTGGATGAACATGGAAACATGTTATCTGCCTATGATTGGTTACCTATGGTTCACAAGTTAGAAAATAACCAAGATTTGTTCAAGTACATTTCTTCGTTCATGTCAGTTTTCTACACCCGCTTGTATGGTCAACCTCTGCCAAGGGTACCCCCTTTCCTTAGACAAACATTACAACTAACCCTAAACACCTATGTTGGTGACTGGTACTTATTCAAGGATTACACTGTCATTAGAATTTATGTTTTTGAAGAACAACCATATCAACTACTGACTTTCCTCATTAAGAATCTTCACTATAGAGTACATCTGGAAGAGATTGGTCAATGATTGAGTGCACTTCATCTCAAATAAGGTGGAAGTGATGTTTCATCTATCGTAGAATGTGGGACTTTATTGCGTAAACTCAAGAAATGCTCTCGATACCATGAAAAAAATCCTAGAAGGCTTCAATTTTCTGAAGGTCGAAGTTTGAAAGTACGATCCACATAACATTATCTATGACTTGAGAAAATATAGGGATCGAAAAAACCATAAGGATGACCCGAATCTCATGATAGAGGAATGTAAAAAACAATGATACTTGGGAAGGGATCAAGGCAATCCTGCATCCAATTGAGTCAGAGTTTTCTCAACTCCCAGGGAAGAAGCAGAGCACTACAAAGCCCATGGAGGTAGATAGAGGGGAGGAGCAGGAATCCGAGAGGGAAAAATGGGATAAAACACTTGAACAAGAGGATGATGATGATGACTAGACAAAGTCTCAAGCTCTAGTTTTGTATAAAATCCAGTTCACCACTCCCTCAAAGAAAATGTTCATGGTGGAAACTTGGCCTTTTTCCATGTTAGAGAACACAACCATAAAACCATGGGAAGCGACCAAGCCTGGACACATGTCAATTATAGATCAATTTGTAGATGTCACCAAGAAGGTTTCAAAGGATTGGAAAAGAGACATCAAAATAGAAAAGAATCAGCCCTTGCTACCCACACAACTGAAAATGGCTTTGTATTATGAGAAGGGAATCTTCAATATGGAAGTGTTATAATCTAAAGTGGAAAATACGATGTCCACGAAAAATTATAAAGTGCACCAATTATCACTACAGGTGGATAATATCTCTTATTATGACCTCTTATATTTACATATGCAATCCATGCACGTGCTACACCGAAGGAAGCATTGGAGAACCACCAAGAAAAGGAAACTTCAAGATTAGTATACTAAAACCTATGCTCAATTTAGGTATTCGAAGACAGTTGGAAAGGGTAACAAGACAAAGGTAAAATATCTGGAAGACAAAGTTGTACATCTAGACACACACCCCAGATCTTTTTAGAAATACCAAGAATTGTTAGAAGAGAAGAACAAAGAAATTACTTCTTTAAATAGTCAACTTAAGATACCAGATACACATCCTTTGCAGACGGTAGAGTTAGCTATGACAGAAAAGGAGATTGGTGAATTGAAGCTTAAGTTGTATTATGCTCTTACAAATAATAGGGAATTCTAGGATAGGATTGTGCTTCTAGAAGCCCAATTGCAGAAAATGAAAGAGAAAATAGATAAAAAAAAATATGCAACAACAAACTCTTGACATCTTAACAAGGTAGGTGGAATCATTGATAGTGTCTGAGGATGCAAAGTAGCTACAGGCCTTACTCATAGCCTGTGATGTAGAGCTAAAGGATGGAGATGAAGAATTAGGAGTTAAAATGGAACTATATTGATCCCAGGAGCGTGGAAAGAATATGTATGCTAAACTAATTGTTTTAAGCAGGAAACATCCTAGTAAGTCAACTTTTAAATAGCTAGAAGAAATATTTTGGATGAAATATCCAATAAATTACTGAAGCAGTGGGGGCACATTGAACTAATACAAGAGAAGATAGAAATATCTAGACTTTCTCACGGGGAAATGAACATGCTCAAAAACACCCTTGGAAAGATGTCAGATAAAGTCAGAACAATTATTAATTTTCTTAATCAAATGAGAAAAGCGGGGGTCACCAAAGCAAGCCTAAAAAGGACTTACTTAGTGATCAGAGCCAATAGTGAAAAAACTTTGAAAAGTTATAACTCTCGATCTTGAGGTCGGATCTGGGAAATTTTTTATATCACCAGAAACTTCTCGCTGAAACAAACACAATGGTGACATTTATTTCAAGTTTTAAAGATAAAAAAAAAAAATGTTAATTATTCCATCTCCTTAACCGTACAGGGGAGATTAGATTAACAAGTAAGTGCTTCATTGAGGTTGAGGTAGGGTGTCTATATCCCCTTTGGAGCTCGTGATTTGTTTTAATTCAATTTGCTTCTAAGTTTATGTTACATATCACTTATGAAATCTATGTGTTAAGATTTGTTCCACGCTTGGAGTAATTCTACATTTCCAGGTGCACAATCAAAGTGACCATTTTCTCAATTATTACATTATCATGTGTTGGAAAATTACCTAGGCCAAGTTCCTTTGGATAATATTAATCATAGACTTGAGTTTTATTCTATAAATATTTGAACTAAGGTAAAAAAATTTAAAATGCAAAACACTTGTGTTTATTTATAGCATGGAGTTTGAGAAATAGTTGGACCGTTGGGACGAATTTAAGTCCAAGCTTGTAGAATTGGTTCAAGCCCTAACCCTCGAGTAGGACCCAGTTAGAGATTGCATACCATTTTGTAATCAAAGCAGGTCAAACCTGACCTCTCAACCTTAGTTGGGCTTGAAACCCTAACCTCATAAGGAAGTCGACCTCTCGGCCTTAGTCAGGCCGAAAACCCTGACCTCACAAGGAATTTGACTCCTGACCTTCAACTAGTCTAGGTTTAGTCTACCTTGATCTCATTAACAGAAATAAAATAGAAAATCAGAGGAGGACCCTGACCTAACTTGTTGAAATTGTATAATAGGCTAATCATTTTGTCAAATTTTTAATAAAAGTAGAGTTTTAAAAGTTTTATTTGGATTTTTTTCTTATAAACTTTTGGAAGAAAATAGTTAAACAAGGACATTGGAAAGACCCAATTGGAATCACCAAGTGTGGTCCACACGAGAATTCCAACCAAAACCTCAATGCATACTAGATAGGAAGGAGACATTACCTCAGAACCAAGCCATCATGTAGGTCAAGGTGTAGTGGAACAATTTTGGAGTGCATGAGACTGCATGGGAACAAGAGGATGTCATGAAAACATTGTAGTTGTTTATTCTATAAAAACATTTTTCAAAAGAGTACAACACCAAGGATGGTGTTCCTTTAAGGGGGAGGTGAATGTAAAAATACCTATTTTCCCATAGTATGTAATTATGACCATGTCTCAATGTCATTATGAGTTGCAGTAGAGATGTTTTATAAATTTTACTATTATAGTGAAAAAATTACAAATGATGTAAATATTTTCCACATAATTATTAAAAATTTGTTGAACAACTAACTGAATGGTACCATAAGTAGAAATTGGTGATGATTTGGGGTATTTCCTTTCCTGGAAAAGTAAATAACCTTCACCGAAAAACCAAAATTACCAAATTTTAAATTCTTCGCTCTTTTCCCATTTCTCAAAAATTAGTTATTGAGAGAGCCATATAATTGAGAAGCCAACAAAACATAGTTATGAAGATATGGGGGAGGTGGTTGGGACAATTGATAGCATGAAGAAATGATACAACTAGTACCCACCTGAAATTTCCTATTTAACCCATCAATTCCTCTACATAAGCCATAAAATTATAAGTCTTCTTGGGAAATGGAAAGGGGATGCACAAAGAGGTCAAGGGAACCATTATTCAGTGTGCCGATAGTGTGAAGGAGACATAAGAGGTGCAGTAAGAGAGTTTAGATGAATTCTGGAAGTTCCCACAAGTGGAACTAATGAAAATCGTTGGTGGATTGTTGCTCATATTTTTACAGTGAAACAAAACTCATTAAGGCTACCAAAAATGATGCCCATGGATACTAAATTTGAGTTGGATCCATTACTAGGTATTTGGGCCTATTAAAACCAAATTTGACTCTTGAATTTTAGTAGAAAATCATGAACCCAACCTAGGTAAATAACATTGTGAATTATGATGTTTGTTGGACAAGGAAGCAAGCAATAAGAGGGGAGAGTGTTGGGGGACTATAGAAGTAGTATCATGACACCTTGTACCATTTTAAATAGTTGGGAAGATATTTGTAGAGTTTGTGGAAGTCCTAGGCTTAGTGGGTAGAAGGTTTTTTTCCATTGACTACATATAAAGGAGAGTGACATTCACACCCATTAATTTCTTTAAGAACCTAAGTTTCCCTAGTCATATCATGGTCAAAATATGGGGTGGCCAACTGTAGACAATATAGAATTAACTAAGCCTATGGTTGAATGGAAAAATATAGACCTTCTTTTATTGCAGGTAATTGATTTTTTTTTTTAATATAAATTGCATTTCCTCAATTCCTTCATACATCAACAAAAATACTACAAGTGATGCAATGTTTGGTCTCAATCTGCCCCAACGGAAACCACATCTATTGACCACAAATAAGAACTCGAATAAGACAATACGATAGCAACTAACACTAGGAAACTTCTAACAACTACCATAAACTAAACTATAAATGTCAAAATAGCTACTAAGTGGAAAATCATAACATTAAGAGTCATATGAAGTAATTGAGACTAAGTCTTGAGCACTTACTCTAGCTAGTGCAAGGGGATTCAATTCACATTGTATGTGGATTTCAAGATAAGCAAGTTGAGCATTCAAACTAGCAAGACAGGAGAGATGGTAATGTTGCACCTGCTTTATTTCATTCAGAGAATAAATTTATGTCATTGTGATATCTATGTTTCTCCTTCAGGACTCGGGTCAAGAGTGTCCTTATCTACCGAAGGAGGGTGATGGAGTCCAAATATTATCTTCGTCTTCCCTTGGTGTATCTAGGGTCAGAAACCAAATTGGTTACCTTAGCTTAAATGCTTGAGTCAAAGTAGGCTTGTTGGTCAATGGTGGTCAAGGCTTCAAGCGAGCGGATTTCCTCTTGAATTCCAAGGGGGGCGGTGGAGTGGAAAATAGTTGTAGTGTATTGGGCATGTGGATGGCCCTGGGGACCCCTATCCCCAAATCCCTGGAAGTAGTGCATTTGTTGTCGGGGCATATTATACTTAAAATATGATTAATAGGATAGATTTCTTTCCCAAAATTCCCCAAAACCCTAGGAGTTGGAGAAGAAGGGACCAAATAGAAGGGAAATCTAGAGAACCCCAGAATGCCGCAAAGGTTTGTGGTGACTACCAAAAGAAAACGACTTGTAAAGGAAGGAAGATAAGAAGCTCCTCACAGAGTCCAACAACCACCAAGGGTCAATAGTATTCAAACCACAACTCTCCTCTGTTGAGTTTAGAACATTACGTGTTAACTCCCACCAAATAAAAGCAAATCTAGAGAAGCCATTTGCAAAACCAAAGGAGTTGGAAATACAGAGAATTAACCAATATTGTTTAGTCATGAGAGCTCAAAGTTTATTGCCACATCCTTCTCAGTAGTGATAATCTCCTTGGTTGTTGTCAATTCCTCACGAGTTAAACCCATTGCATGCCTATGATGCTTCCTCTTATCATTATGAAACAGCTAGTGCATGGATGGAAGAGCCTCAAAGCAACACCCCTTATATTGACCCTTGTTTTTGTAATGTTAAATGATGACTGTGTATTGTCAACATGGAAATCAAGGCTAGTTGAGACTTTGTGTACTTTTAAATTAAATATAAATATGAAATTTATGATTAGTGGGCCTGAAAAGAGGACACACAGATCCATGGTTCAAGAGAGAGTGGAGAAGGGGAAGAGAATGGGGGGGGGGGGGGGGGGGGGGTTGGTGTAACAAAATGGTCAACCACCCAACAATTGGTAAGGAATGATTGGAAAAAAGAAGTGCTCACATCTTTCATGTTACCAAAACATGGGCGAATGAAAGCTAGCCAACCCCATAGAAGATGAGGATCTTGAAGGAAAAAGAGAGACTTAAGAAGACTAAGGGGGAGAACCAGATGAGAGCACAAGAGCATGAGTGTAGAAGTACAAGACAAAGCAAAAGTTGTGACTAAGATATTTGCTCAGATCGTTGGGGTTAATCTCCTGTATTGGGTACATTAAGGTAGTTGGACTATGGTTTCCAAGCGTAAATGGATAGTGGGAAGCTCGGAGGAGGATTGGGCTATGAGTGCTTGTCGTAAGGGTTGATAATCCACATACATGGTTTTTGTAACATTGATAAACCACTATGCAGATTACCAATTCATTGGGATGCTTGCTGAAAGTGGACGATAAACACTAAGTGCTCACTCAGAAAGTTGATAAACCTCTTAGTGCTTACTAAGTAAGTTTATAAGCCACTCAGATAATGAGCTACATATTCCTATAATGCTTGCCTTAAAAATACAACTCATAAACCACCTAGAATGTAGATCCATACTCCTGGGCCTGAGCAAAACACCAACTCACCCTTGGTTGAAAATTTCCCTGAGAAAGCATCCCCTTGGACTGTGGATCTAGCTCGGGGTGGTCAGATGCAAGAAAGACTATGGTGCAACTAGCCTATAATTGGGTGGAGAGTTGAAGTCCCTCGTAGATTGTTCGGATCTATTAGTTATGCACCACGCCACGTGTTATGGGCTTGTGACATTCATTCACTCAATTATTCATTTAGTATTTTGCAAAGTCAAGTAGAAATATTATGGTGTAGGTTGAGTCATCATCTCCAATCAAAGTTAACGTATTGAAGGGAATGAAATGTAGAGAAAGTTGATAGAAATAGTTTATGTGACATAGACTACGACATTTATATTATAGGAACTCGACACGTTCATTAGTTAATGTGTGGTTTTCGTGGGTAATCAAGTTTATTGAATTGATTCAATTTTGACCTAAATAATAATAATAATCTATCCAATTAATATTATTATATTGTACCCCTCATTGTGATTTAATTTAAGTTTATCTTATTATACCCGCCACTGACATGGTATAAGGCATTCAGTTTTGCCTTTGACTGTGTATTAGTTTGTCTTTGACCAGAAATTTATGATGTTTATCCAAAGTTTAACATTAAGAATTCAATTTTGTTATTTTTTTTAATTTAAATTTATTTATTTGTAAGGTGATTGGTTGAGGTCTTATTATGGTTTGTTTAGTAACTTCCATTTCTATTAGTTACTAATTTATTTATTTTTTAGTTTTATTTTTTTTTATTTAACTTTTTCATTTATTTTTTACTTTTTCTATTATTTCCATTTCCATGAATTATATTTTTTCACCATATTTTGAATTTAAGATGACTTATTATTATATTATAAATAAATTTTAATAAATTTAATTATAAACATATATATTTTAATATGATTTATTATTATATTAAAAATATATTTTAACAGCTAGTTTGACTAAGGGTAGAGATTAGTGAAAGGTTTTGACCAAGAAAAAGTAAGGAAATTTAATTAAAGATTTTAAAAAGTATTTTGATAATATTATAAAACAAGTAGTTATAATGTCCACATGGGGTAGCTCAAGCGTCAAGGGCCGTGGAAATGAAGTCTCACCGAACCGGAAGTCTTGGGTTCAAATCTTGGGCTACCCTTCCTCCGTAGAGGGGTACATAATGGACATGTAAATCGGAGAGTCCCGCCCCAGCTTACAAAAAAAAAAAAAAACAAGTAGTTATAATATGTTGACTTAATAAAATAATTAATTTTTATTAAAAAAATTATAACCCCTTATAACCTGTTAATAAATATTATTATATATAATATTCTAAAAAATATTAATATTAATTGGTTTAATCCTATGAATAGGAATATGAATAGGATTTAACCAATTAATATTAATATTTTTTAGAATATTATATATAATAATATTCAGGATTATAAGGGGTTATAAAAAAAAAAAAAGTTTTAATAAAAATTAATTATTTTATTAAGTCAACATATTATAACTACTTATTTTATAATATTATGAAAATATTTTTTAAATTCTTTAATTAAATTCCCTTATTTTTTTGGTCAAAACCTTTCACTAATTTCTGTCCTTAGTCAAACTAGCTATTATGTCAAACTAATTGTTACTGGTTAACGGCTAGTTAGCAGTTCCCTACATCTATTTATTACAATGCCTGAATGGTTTCTCGAGAATATCTCTTATGTGAATTTTAATAAAAAATAAAAATCATATTTCTTAATTTTTGGTGATGACATTTGACATTAAGAAGAATCTTTTCAGTAGAAATCACATACGAGAAAATTTTGCCATGCATTTCAAACTAGTTAGCGACACATGCTTTACTAATTGTTTTATTTTTGTGATGAAAATTTTATCTTTGTTATTTTTTTTGTTTAATTAAACTATATTTAAATTAAACTATAGGTACTAGATACTATGATTTAATTTACCCATTTCTAACTTCCTAAATTAAATTAATATATAATTTATTTTATTTTCTAAATTAAATTAAATTTTAGCAACCATTATTTTGTCGACTTATTATGCAGTAAGACTTCCAAAGCATACGGCTACATGATTTGGGCTAGTTTTAACAACTCCGGCTTACCGTATCTCAACAGAATCCTTTGTCAGCTAGTCTTTTCAACAAGATCCTTGGACTGGATCAGTGAATTTGTAACGACCGTTGGAAGGTTGGACATGAGCCCATAAAATCCTTAGAAGTAAGTCAAAGATTTTTACCTAACTTCTGGTGAATACTGAACTTTATATCTTTCTTCCAAGATGGAATCCGGAAGAAAGCGCCAAAGTGGTTAGATAGTGAAACGTTAAAATTTGAAAACGCTATACCTATTAGCTCTGCCAGCAATAACTAATGTCTCAACTGCCATCTATTACCAGCATATATTCATTTTAAATACTGCTTTGGAGGAGCGAATTTTTTTTTAAATTTTCTCATTTTGAAAAGGAAAAAATATTTTTTTTTAATGTTTTTTATAAAAAAATATTATTTGAACATTTTGTATAATTATTTAATTTTTTATTTTTTATTTTAATCAATATAACAAAATATAACAAAATTTATTTCAATTTTAATAATAGAAAAAACAAAATTACACGTTATACTGATCTGTAAAATAAACTTTGAGCTAAATCATGACAAACCAATGCCTCCTAATTTAAATGTGTAAATTGAGTGTGATGTGAATAAACTTACAACAATAACCTGACAAATTTTCAAGTATTGGTTATGAAACGTTGTGCGCGTCCGCTAGCTAGGGCCGGCAGGATGGAGGAGTGAAGTCAAAGTTTTCGGATTGAGTAATACAAAAGTCAAATTTAAACGTTTTATAATTTTTGGTAGTTATTAAAATTTTGTGACTATAATGTTAGAATTTTTTATTTTTATTTTTATTTTTATTTTATTTTGTCATTTTTAATCATGTATATCAATGTATATATTTTTGGTTTTTTTTGATTATTTTTAATTATGTATATTAATGTATATATTTTTGCAATACGATTTTCAAAATTTAATTTTTATGAAATATTTTTAATAGTTTAAGAACAGAAGATTAAAATTTATGTTAAATATAGCTTTTTCTTTTTTTTAAATGTTATATTCACCAAATTTATATATTATTTTAATAATATATTTTATATTAAATTTTTTTATTTAATAATAATTTAAAATAAAATTACAATTTAATTAAATTTTATTTTTAATAATGTGATATGTGTTATGAGATAAGTATTTATGATTAATGTTATCAATATACATTGATGAATGATTTTTTTAACACAGTTGAATCTTAAAAAATAATATCTAATATAAGACATTACGAAATATCCTCAATAATTAAATATTTAATTTTGTTATAAATTTTGATTATATTTAAATTATATAATTTTAATCATAAATATTTATAATATTAAAAAAAATTATAAAATATTTAAATTCCAAAATACAATAATCATCTTATTTTAATTGAATCTCATATGCTATACATGGTCATTTTCACTCTGTCGTGAATTATTTCACTTTGGTGAGAGCTCAAAGAAAGAGATAATACCTATAGCTTAATGATCAAAATAACTATATAAACCATGAAGGTTAAATGTTGTTGACTCTATTATCAATTCTTGGGTCTTTACATTACGGATTTGGGGTGTTAAATTATTTGGTCAAAATATGATATTAATATTTCATTTAATAAAAGGTTTTATATATATATATATATATTTGTTTTTAATTAAATCATTTTTATTTATATCATATTTATATTTTAAATAATTTCTATTTATAAAAATGTCATATTGTATTTGAATAAATTTAAATTATAAAAGATTCTAGGTTTATAATATTTATCTTAGGGTTTATATACTTTGACTTTATAATATTAGTCCCTTTGGTTTAATATTATTCAACAAAGGTCAACCATGTTTTATAAAATCAATTGTGGTCAACCATGGTTAATCACAATCAACCATTGGCCCCATTGGCCAATGTCGCATTGTGACAAGCATTGTTTGAATATGAAAATCAATCATTGTCTCGACCATGGTCCAACGTCGCATTATGGAAAAGATTATCTCAATATGATAATCATGGTCAACGATGGTCAATCATGGTCAACCTTGGTCAACCAAGTTTTATAAATTCAAACATGGTCATCCAGGGTCAATCATGCTCAACCATGGTCAAACGTCCCATTGTGACAAAAATGATCTTAATATGAAAAGTAACCATGGACAAGCATGGTCAACTATGGTTCAATGTCGCATTGTGACAAGCATTGTCTCTATATGAAAATCAACCATGGTCAACCATGTTTACTTTAGTGTTTACAATATTTATCTTATGGTTTATATATCTTGGGTTTATAATATTAGTCCATTGTGTTTACTAATATTCACTTCGGTTCACAATTCCTTGGGATTTAGTATTAATCCCTTGGGTTTATAATATCAATCATGGTCAATCATAACCATACATGGTAAATCATGGGAAACCATGTTTATTGTAGTGTTTGCAATATTTATCTTAGGGTTTATATATCTTGGGTTTATAATATTAGTCCCTTGGGTTTAATATTATTTGCTTGGGTTCATAATCCCTTGGGGTTTTAGTATTAATCCCTAGGGTTAATTATTCAGAATAATATTAATTTCTTGAGTTTATTATTCCCTTTGGTTTATAATATCTATCATGGTCAACCATGGTCAATCATAGCCAACCATGGCCAACCATGGTCAAATGTCGCATTTCGACAAAGATTGTCTCAATATGAAAATCAACCATGTTTAACCATGGTCACATTGTGTCAGAGATTCTCTCATGGTCCAATGTCATATTGTGACAAACATGCTCAACCTTGGTCCAACGTCACATTCTAACACATATTGTCTCTATATGAAAATCAACCATCGTGAACCATCGCCAATCATGGTTAACCAGGGTCCATTGTCACATTGTGAGAAAGATTCTCGCGATTTGAAAATCAATCATGGTAAACCATGGCCAACCATGGTCTAATGTCACATGGTGACAAGGATTGTCTCAATATGAAAATCAACCATGGTCAAGCATGGTCAGCCATGTTCATTTTAGTGTTTATAATATTTATCTTAGTGTTTATATACCTTGGCTTTACAATATTAGTCCCTTTGGTTTAATATTATTCAACGAAGGTCAACCATGGTCAATCAAGGTCAACCATTGGCCAATGACACAATGTGACAAAGATTGTTTCAATATGAAAATCAATCATTTTCTCAACCATGGTCCAACGTCACATTATGACAAAGATTGTCTCAATATGATAATAATGGTCAGCGATGGCCAATCATGGTCAACCATGGTCAACCATGTTTTATAAATTCAAATATATTCATCCATAGTCAATCATGATCAACCATGGTCGAACATCACATTATGACAAAAAATGTCTTGACATGAAAATCAACTATGGTTAAGCGTGGTCAACCATGGTCCAATGTCGCTTTGTGACAAGTATTGTCTCTATATGAAAATCAACCATCGTAAACCATTGTCAACCATGTTTATTTTAGTGTTTACAATATTTATCTTATGGTTTACGATATGAAATGAAGACTTTACGACAATTCTTTTTCAAAAAAGTAAAGACTAATCAATGTAAGCTAACTTTGGGATTGATTCAACAAAGATAAAGAAAATGTAAAGAAACATTGAACAAACAAAGCCAAAGTGGGCATGGAAAAGAAATTCTAATTTGGACTTCAGGGATAGAGAAACATTGACCATTTAGAAAACAAGATGTGAAACAGTTTGGAAAAAATCAAGCAAAAAGATGGGTTTTTTGGCTTGACAGGGACTAGCGTAGCCTTGAGTGGGAGACAGTGCGTTGCAGAGCACTGTCTCTAGGCTAAGGTTGCTCTGCAACACACTATGTCAGGAAAAACAGTGTGTTGATGCCAGAGAGCACTATTAGCACACAAATAAGCACACATTTTGACCAAAAAAGCTTAAAAATGACTGAATATAGGTAAATGAACTCAAGCAAAGTCTACTGGTGCTGCTAAGACAAGGGATAACTACCAGGAACAATGGTCATTCCCCAGCTAAGTCGCCAATTTGTTATACGGAATTTATAGCTACGGATAAGTATATCTTCCCAAAGTGGGTAGTTACGCTTAGAACAACTGAAGTAAAGATGTTTAACATTTTCCTACAATAAACAGACAAGATAAAAGAACCTACTTGTGATCCTTCACTTCTTTTGATCTCCTTTGAATTTCTCTCGTCGCTCCCACTCAAACTGAATTTTCTCAATTAGTATATGCCAACATAAACAGAAGACGACAAAAATAAAATCATATGATCTATTTATTGTAAACAAATGGAATCGACAACATTTGAACATACATTCATCATAGATATAGACAAAAGTATTGGAAAAGGAACAAACAAATTTATTGATTGATAGAAGGAGAAGTTACACCAAATGTGGTTCGTTCTCATGTCACTCATCCAACTTAGTCCAATCCCTCATCACACCAATAACAACATCAATCCAGCAACATAGCATTACTTGAAAATGATTTCAAGTCTTTAAACCAACAATATTTCTCTATAATATCCAAGCTCCTTGGCTTTATGATGGGAGGCCAATTTATAGATGAATGCAAGTGGTTTTCTCATTAATATGGCATTGAATGGTTTTCCATAATTGGATGATTAGTTTCCATGTTCAAAGGGATGAGAGGATATAGGATTAGATGATCCAAGTCTATCCTAAGTTGATCTCATCTTGATAGGATAGGAGCTGGGTTCCTTCTAGAAGGCTCTAGAAAGGAGGAATATACTTAGGATCTAATGAACATTTCAAGGATTCTCGCCCAACACAGGCTTGAGTGGGCTCAGGTTCTCTGCAACGCAAACTTGAATGGGGCTACATGCTCTGCAGAGCACTTACCCCTGACTTGGGGTGCGTTGGTGACCCAAGGAAGCACTTCAGCAGGGTTTGAAGTCAGGAAACTCTCATGGATGAAAGCACTGCTATGTGGAAATTTGCATCTACGGATAAATACAATTTCCCTAGGTGGGTAGCTACACCTAGAACAACAGATTTAAAGAGTTTAGCCTTTTTCTATAGAAGACATAATAAGACAAGGGACCTGCTTTTTATCTTTTTCTTCCCTTTGTCTCCTTTGAATTTCTCCCGTTGCTCCTTCTCGAACTAAATCCACTCGATAAGTACCTGCAATCATAAATAGAGGACAAAAACCAATCAAAGCAAGAGATCTAACTACTATAAGAAAATGGAATTGAAATAATTTACACATATAATCATCATACATAAAGACAAGAATATGGGAAAAGGTGTAAATAACTTTATTAAGTAGAAGGAAGAGTTACAACCAAGAAGTCTAATCCCATGTCACTCATCCAGCTTGAGTTCCATCCTTCATCACACCAAAATAAAAACACTATATCGGCATAACAATACTTGCTTACAATATCAAACCTCACACCAACATTATCTTCTTACAAATTCTCAAAGTCCAGCCCCTGATCACTATGATGAGTGCTCAATTTATAGGGAAATGGAGGTGGTTTTGTCATAAATTAGGCATTGAATGGATTTTAAATTTGGGATTTACTTTCCATGGAGGAAGGGATGAGAGGATAGGAGGTTATTTGATTCATTCCCTATCCAATTTCGAGCTCATAGGAGAGGATAAGAGGTGTGAATATTCTAGAATGATATAGAATGAAAGAATATTCCCAGAACCATATGAATATTTCACTCAAGATCGCCCTGTGCAGGTCAAAGTGGGCCTAGGTGCTCTATAGAGCAGGTTTGAATGGGCCTAACCAAGGCTGCGCTGGTCCCTCAAGGATTCATTTCAGGATGTCTTCAGGCCAGGAAATTCTTAGGAATGATGGCATTCAATGTGATGACTTGTCTAGGGTATGTAGCAACTAAATTAGGGTTTGATGAGCCCTAAAACTATTGATATAAATTATGGGAGTGATGTGCCCAAATAGACCTGTAACATTTCCCCCCTAAAGCATGAAGTCGAAAATGATATTGTCGAGTGATATGCTTTACGATGTGATGAGGAGGTTCTGAAGCGGATGGTAACCTGCATCAATTACAATACATAATATCATGATACTTTGGATTTTTTCATGAATTGCTGAGGGAAGGCATACCCATGCTCAACGTATAAACTTTCATTACATGTACATAGATAGTCTTCTACAGATATAGACCTATGATGGGATGACCATCAGTGTAAGGCCATCATACAGATGATTTGGTACTTTCCTAAAATCGCAGCCCGGATGGATGAAACTAGATCCAGGGTCTTCTATCTCGTTCAATCATTTACTCAAATATGAGTCTAACCATGTGAATATGTGAGCTGGAGTTGAACATGGGAAGACACCATCTGATTACCAGCCAATGATGTAATCTGTTAACAGATGCGAGAGAAATCACCAATAATGATAATGATCCTCAAGGTACTGCAGTACATTCTGCATGGTGTGAATGGATGTTTTGATGTTGAACACCATTCAAAGTCTTTCAGTCGAAGGCCAGTGATGTCAACCTATCGCTGGAAGTGAGAAACTTTGCATTGATGTATACAAGCTCCAAGGTATTGAAAGGGTGTTTCTAAGTCAACTTCTTGGATAATGTACTGATGTCGACAAGAAGCGACTCATCACAGGAGGGCTTTAATGTATCCCACATCAATGACACGAAATGAGTGTAATGATTTTTGGAGATGGAATGTGACTGACAACACAAGGTTCAGGAATGGCGGTCATGAAAATGAAGGTTTATGAGTATTGCAAAGGATGATTTTTAATTGAGTGACTTCTCTTGAACATGTCAGTGACACTGAATGAATTGGTAGCATTGACCCAAAACCAAAGTAATGGATGGTATGATAGACCATTGGTATGATAACCATCAAGGAGATAACCCAACCCAAATAGTCATATAGATGAAGTGAAAGTGTCATGTTCAAGAGCAACCTGCTGCCATAAAGTGGTTTACCCATTTTCCATTTTCCCCAGTCATTGTTGACAAGTACCTCTTTATTTTTTATCAACCTTGAGGAGATAACATATGCTTGTTGTATAATTCCACCCTTTGGGTGAATCCATTGTTATGTGATGTTTTAACAAGTTTGTCTCTATTTTATGTTTTAATGAGTTTAACGACAATGATAGCTCAGTCCTTTTCATGTTTAGAGAGTTTGAAAAGGGACGAAAAGAAAACTCCACAAGTTCTTTTTCGTAGATTTGTCTCTCAAGTCCGAAAAAACATAAAATAATACGAGAGAGAACCTATTGATCATGTTTGATCAACGTATTCCTTTTTCGTAAATAATCCATCTCATTCTAGAGAAGGGTTAAACTTATACTGAGTAGATGTTGTTTCCAATCCATTAATGAGTTGAAAAGGACAAGCACTCGACAATCTTTTAATATTTCAAGAGTCTAAAAAGAGATTAAAGAGGACTCTGAGGGGGTTCCTTTTTCGATGTTTAACAGAGCTTGAAAAAGAGATAAAAGTATGCTATGTGATCAAAGTACAATTCACGATCGTGCACGTCAAATTCAGTAAGTCAATTGTAAATCTATTCAAAGAAACACCAAACAGATCAAACATACCTGTTTAATTGGTAAAAATAGGTAAATACTAAAGTTTATTCATTTAATGATCATGAAATAAACATAAAACAAGAATTTACCATGTCATTTTCACCATTTGATATTTACCATTCATTTTGTGCTTTGAACCAGTTTTTACCTCGAACTTCAACAGCTGATAGCGAGAGATTTTGTGGATCATTTATCGTTTCGTCTAGACCAGGTAGAAGATCTGCCCCTTCTCTTTCTTTTCATGTCATTCTTTTACAGTTTCAGGAAATTGTTTTGGGTTTTTAGGGCCCCTGGGGTTAGTATATTTCACCCTAGACTTAGAGCAACCTTCTACGTCAAAAATTGCGCTACAAAGCACCAAAACAAAAGGGTACCTGCTATGCAGCGCACTGTATCCTTGCCTGGGCTGCGCTGGGCGAGTTTCACAAATTTGCTTCACTTGTTTGGCCCAAAATTTCTCCAGTTTTTTGCATGAAATGGATCCTACCTAAGCTTATGGTTTGATTTCAGGATTTTATCGAATCAAAATGTCCATTACTTGGTGAAAAAGAGAACATGAAGAATAAGACATGGTTTCCCTAAATGATCCGGGTACTGTTGAGGCCCTCAGAAACTATGGGTTGCTCAAATACTTTAGGTTGTTTGAGATGAGGCAACAATTAGAACTATTGCAATTCTTAGTTCATGCATGGGATCCAACGGATCAGGATTTTCACATAAGGGACAAAGTGGTCCCTATTATGATCGATGATGTTTACTTTCTTACCAGGTTGTCGAGACATGGTGCCCCCATTTCTCTTTTAGGATTTTCCCATGGAGGTGAATCGGTGAGGGACTATATTCGACAGTTTTGTCGGCCAGGTACACAACCTAGCAAGGATGGGAAAATAAACATCAGGGATGTATGTGATTTTCCTTTGAGAACAATCCTTTTCACTATCGCAAAGTTGGCAGGCAGTGTGACACTTCATCTGGTGAACAAATCATACATGTAGTATGCACTTGAGTGTCTTGAGCCAACTGTATTCAACTGGTGTGAGGCCATACTTTCTTCATTGAAAGAGAAGCTGAAAAAGGTAAAGAGTGGTAAGACAAATAATTTTAGCTATGGATTTCTCTTAATCGCTTTTACCTTAGAGAGAATTCCATTGATGCAACCTCAACATGTAACACTGGGTGTAGCTGGTCCTAGAGATCCACAGATGCAGAGGTGGGTCGAATTGATGGCTAGACATGTTGGTCAGTCATCAATCACATTTTATACTACATTCTTTAGTTGGATTGATCGACAACACATTGTCATCGAGGAGCATCCATACACAGGGATGGATTTTCGTGGAGATCCAGAGTTGAGTTTACCAGTGGGCGCTCAATGGGGTGCTATAGGTAAATTGTTTTTGACCAAATGTTTTTTATTTTTAAGTTTCTACATGTTTTTGTGTTTTTGATGTTTCCAAGACTAAACTAAAATCATTCTCATGCATACAGATGTTGGTACTGTTTGACCTAT
The DNA here is from genome assembly GCA_031772625.1 of Pinus tabuliformis. NCBI lineage: Eukaryota > Viridiplantae > Streptophyta > Pinopsida > Pinales > Pinaceae > Pinus > Pinus tabuliformis. Next base: position 449,906,953 of record CM062816.1, on the reverse strand, counting down.
GGGACATCAATAGGAGGCAGGTGGACCAGCGTGGAGAAATGTTAGGAGGGCAGTTCTCCAAGATTTGGATTTGACCGAGACACTGGCAGAGTTGCAGGATCATGTAGAGGGGTTAACCCTTGGTATTCCAGATATCTGGATCAAGGAGTTACCTATGAGGCTGCAGCGCCATACTATTGGTGTTCCTGGCCATTGGATGCGGCTATTGCACATGATAGCTCAGGCTGTGACCTGTTATCATGAGCATCACTAGGTCTACTTAGGATGATTTTTGTATGCATTTTGAGTTTTTAGGTCAGATGACCAAACATGTCTTGGACACAAATTTTGTAAAATCTTTAAAACATCTATTTATTTTTACTTTCAGAGTTTTCCTATATGGTTATGTGCAATCCTATTCAACTAATGATGTGAATTGAAAATTTACTTTTACATGTGTTGCAAATGTCTATTTAACACATAGTTCGCTAATGAATCATTTAACGTGTTAAAGTTTCTGGAAATATGTTGATATTGAATATACTCAAAATGTCTTTCCAAAAGGTGAACTCTAAGGAACATACGAGGAATAGTTGGATTTCAGATGGTATAAACACTCGTGAGTTGTAGTACGACGAGTTGTGACTCCAACCTAACAATGATTCGGTGAATGCCAAGTGAAATGGCATCAGAGAGAAGTTCGATCAATGCACTATACTCAGCGATATTGTTCGTAGAACGACCGATACAAATCCCTTGAAACCTCACTCAATCACCACTTGGAGCGAAAATGGCCCATGCTGCAAAAGATAGGTTCTGCGTACTACAACTAGCAACATCGGCATAACCAATAAATGGTTCCAAAGATTCTGGCATCTGCAACAAATTCAAAGCAGATTACTTAACCACATAAAAATTATAAGACACACTGACATACACACATGCAATTAAAGCATATATACAGTACTTTTACTACACTCAATTAAGCATAGTAAAGTTTGAGATACAACTCATTTCGGGGCTGCGACAATGGAATTCCATCATAATCCACCAAATCATAGGCACCTTTTTCCAAAACACGCTTGACAATGTAAGGGCCCATCCATAGTGGTTCAAATTTTCCTGCTCCTAGTTTATCAACTTCCTGATCATAAAGCAAGACTAGGTCTCCTTCTGAGAAAATGCAAGGCTTGACATTTCTGTCGTATTGTGCCTTGATTCGTTTCTTATGTGCTTCATTAGCCAATGCGGCTTCACGACGGGTTTCATCCAGATGGATGAGTTCTAAGAAACACGCTTCTTCATCAAAAGTGTCAGGTAACAGGTCAATTGCGAGTTTAAGAGATGAAATTTCACATTGTATCGGCAAGATTGCCTCCAGACCATACACCAATTGAAAGGGTGTGAATCCAGTTGCATTCCTTACCGAGGTTCGATATGCCCACAAAGCAGAGTACAAGATTAAATGCCAGTTTCGTTTATGAACCCCTATCATTCTTTGAAGCATTCACTTAAGGACTTTGTTGATGGCCTCAACTTGTCCATTAGCTTGCAGATAATAAGGAGTAGAACTATCATGTGAAAGTCCTAACTTGGCAGTTAACTCAGTCATCATGTGATTGCGAAAATGTGACCCATGATCTGTAACTATAGCCTATGGTACACCAAATTGGGCAACCACGTGGTTGAAAAAGAAAAGTGCAACCGTCTCGCCACTGTTGTTTAATGTAGGCATCGCCTCGGCCCATTTTTTGAAATAGTTAACGGCGACTATAATGTACCCATGCCCCCCAGCCGAGTGAGGGTTACATGTCATGAAGTCAATGCCCCATTTGGAAAATGGTCCAACAACGACGACAGGATGCAATGGTGCAAGTGGTAATCTAGCTTTACGGTCATAGATCTAGCATGCATGACAACTTCTGACAGCAATAATGCAATCTTTGAATATGGTAGGCCAGAAGTAACCAGCACGGAGAATCCTTTGTGCAGTAGCATAACTAGATAAGTGTCCACCACAAGCACCTGAATGGAAATCATTAAAAAATTCCTCGGCTTCCTCATGTGTCAGGCACCTCCGTAAAATCGTATCGATACCACAACGGTAAAGATTGTCGCCAATGATCAGATAATATTTGGCTTGGTATCGTATACGTCAATGTTGCAAGCGAGAGGTATCGGGCCAGAAAGTTTGGGTCTGGAGATAAACCATTATATCTCCGTACCACGGGTCAGATGACGAAATCAGGAACAAAGACTCATCTAGAATTGATGGTTCATTTGAGGGAAGGTCACAAAGAAGCTCGACAAAAACTAGAGATTTATTTTATTTGTATTTGATGAATTCCAAATCAAATTCCTACAAAATGACAATCCATTTTGAGTATTTTCCCCCCAACAATTGACGCGACAAAATATATTTCATAGTGTTGCATTAATCCGAAATGACAATGGTCTTTTGGAGCAGGATATAGTGGCGAAATCTTTGCACAACTTGAACAGTAGCCAGAGCTAGCTTTTCAACGTAAGAGTACTTAACCTCTGTATCATTGAGATTGCGACTCAAGTAATATATTGGATTTTCAATCCCATCTTCTTCTTGGACTAAAACCATTCCAGTGGTTGTATCTGTAGCGACGAGATACGGGGAGGTAGTCATTTTGATAATTCAGGGAATACATTAATGGCGCTCTAATCAAGGTATCTTTAAAAGAATCAAAGGAAGCTTTCGCAACATAATCCCAATGGAAGGGTATCCACTTTTTCAAAAGACGAGTAAATCCTTTAGCCATTTTAGCATAATTGGGAATGAACCTCCTTAGAAAGTTACCCTTCCCTTGGAGGTCTCTTGGAAGGTGGAGGCAAGTCAAGAATTGCCTGAACCTTAAGAGGGTCGAGTCGAATTCCTTCCTTATAGACACTACAAAAGTAAGAAAATGACCAGTACCAACAAAAACACGCATTTGTGTGGATTGATTCGTATTTTGTAGTGTTGGCATCGTAAAAATATAGCTCTCAAATGGTGTGGGTGATCAGTCCATTTACGTGAATAAGCAGGTAAATCATCAAGGTATGGTTGAACAATATGCTTGATTTCATGGAAGGCATAGTTCATTGCCCTCTGAAAAGTTGCCCTTGCGTTATTCAAACCAAGAGGGAGTTTCCTCTAAGAGAATGTGACCCATGGACAAATAATAGTAGTTTTAGATTGGACTTCTAAGTGGATATTGATTTGATTATAGCTGGAAAATCCATCCATAAATGAAAATATTTCACATCTAGCACATTCATCAATAATCTGGTCGATAAAGGGAGTGGGATAATTGTCTTTTGGACAAGCTTGATTAACATCCCTATAATCAACACACACTCATATTGTCCCTTGTTTCTTCATGACCGGAACAATATTGGAAACCCAATCAGTAAGAGGAACAGGGTATATGAAACCAACATGCAAAAAAAATTCAACTTCTATTTTAATGGCAGTAGCCTTCTTTGGATGAACAGGATGGAGGCGTTGTCACACTGGTTTGACATTAGGATACATTTTTATTTCATGTTCAACTATACTAGAGTCAATTCGTGACATCTCTTCATATGACCATAGAAATATATCTCGAAATTCACGAAAGAGAGCATGATAAATATCAAGTTATAATGGAGAACAAGATTTGCCAACATGAATGCTTTCAACAACTTTAGGTTTGGTCAAAATATTGATAGAAATAGTTTCTTCAATATTTGACAAGTTTCGCTTGGAATCTATTGTATCTATAAAAGCACATTTCGAAATAAAATCAACAACTGAAGGGTGATTAAGTTCATTTGAAAAATCTTCTATGTGATCTGGAAGATGGGAACAATGATGATAATCTTCCCATGGTTCTTCTTCCATCATCATTGATTGGACGATTCCTTCATTAGTAGAAAATATACATGAAAAGGGATCAGAAGAAGTACCATATTCTAATGAACGATCTACCCATGCAATTGGCGAAGATGGATTTGGGTTCACTGCACAAGCCAGAAAGATTGATTGCTATGCAATCTCAATGGTGTGTAGTGGCATAATTTCATTACTACTATCAACTTCAGAACTATTGGTAATATTCCTTAAATTAGATGAAGTAGAAGATATCATGTTGCAAGTCTCAATTTTTGCCACTTCTGCCATGTTTGATGGTGACAGTAGTGAAAAAGTACCCATTAGGGAAGAATCCTTGAAGAGACCTACACCAATGTTTTGAAGAGATAGGGGGTCCGTGAACTAACAGAATGCTTCTAGTAGCCTGTGAACTAGAGGCGAATAAGTCGAGTTGATAGATAATTGTGATTCCACCCTTATGAGGGAATTCAATTGTACAAAAGTATGTCGAAACCACAACAGCCATAGCATAAACCCATAGTATTCCTAGCAAAATGTTGTAGTCAAGGGGTCGTTAATGACCTCAACTTCAAGAGTTCTATTTTCCCCCCTAGTTCAATTTGTAGATTACTCAAGATTCCACAAGGCATATATTTGCGATCGACGAAAGCTTTTAATGTTTTTCGTGAACGTGACAAAGGTGGTGAGCCAAGTATTTTCCAGCAATTCATTGACATAATACAAGTAGATGTCCCCTTGTCAATATTGTTTCGATGAATACGTTTATTCAATGCATTTACTTAAATCAGGAATGCTAATTGTGTTGGTAACTATGTTGTATAACCCACATGGTTAAAAACCACAAGATTGGAATCCATTGGATTGATTCCACCAATTGCTGACAACAAAGCGTTCTTTTGGGAGGGACAATTTTGAAGCACCTCAAGTGTTGACATAGCAGAAGGTGACTGAGCCAAATATTCTACTATATTATAGTTCTGTGCTACTCGAGCTCGAGGGTTAAATGTTGATTTATGTACAACTCCCTTAGGCGGTTTTATTGTTAACTCTATTGCAATAGGTGGCGGAATAGGATCAGACGAAGTTGAAGTCGAAGAATTAGGTTGATCAGTGGCCTGGTTATTCAATGACGACGATTGATTTCCATAATCTTTACTTCGTGTTGACACCAAAACATCAATTTTAGGCTTAGAGGCGGATAGCACAAGAACTTGGGAAGTGGAAGCATGATATGTAGCAACCATATGTGTTTCCAGGTTCAAAAAAGGATCAGTCAATGTTGCAGATGTACTAGAAGTATTAAGAAGCTTTGAGACTTGAGAATGGTGAGGACAATCTCGTGTAAAGTGCTCATTGTTACAGATTAAACATGGGTAATGAGGTTTCCTAGCCGAAGGAGAGGAATCAGATGATTTCTCTTGAGGGGGATTATTTTGTTTCTTCTTGTTTTTCCCCTTCTTCTTGCTTCTTGATTGCTTTTCATTCTTGTCTTTGTCAAATGAAACGACATTAATTTCGGAAGCAAGAGTGTTATCAGATGCATTTGAAGTTTGATTGGAAATGGCAAGTGTTTGACCAGATGGTCTACCTGCCATTTGTGTGCTCGAAGAACCAATCAGACCGTCACTGGCATGAGATTCCTTACTTGATAGTGGTGGAAGAATAGTGAAAGCTGGTCTGGGTGCATTCGGGATCTTGTCATAGAGCGTGCCAGATTGTGTATAAATCAAGTCCAAATATTGGGCATGAGCAATTACTTTCTCTTCAGTGACAACTCCACCTTTTGCCACATCCTCGGTAATAGATGGAAACAAGGATTTTATAAACCAATCAGCTAAAAGCTAATTAGGAACATAAGTTTTAACAATTTGACGATGACGACGCCACTATGAATATGATCAAAGATATGAGTAGCAGTAGTCTATTTAAAGTTGGTCAATAGTTCTGTTCCAATTTCAGATCGTATGGGTAACTGGAAGTGGGTTAAAAATGTGGTAGCTAAAGATGTAAAGTTATCAAAAGAAGCTCATGGTAACTCAATGTACCACTTCACAACCGAACCAGTAAGCGTTTCTTGGAAAAGACGTAGTCTAACTAAATCATCATTCAAGGAGTTTGATGAACACCATAAATGAAAAGTCATAACATGGTTTGACGGGTCTTCTCCAAGGTTTCCATTGAATTTTGGAATATTGAAAGGTAATTTATGAGGAATCACCAACCACTAAGGTGTATAAATAATTGGATCATTGGTGAGCTAATTTAGATCTACTAGTTCAAGTGTTGCAACAAAAGGCAACTGTCTATTGAGGTCAGGTTGAGCATAACCAGGGTAAGATGGGATTTCCTAGGCAATAGGCCTTTGCATACCAACATAAGGCATCTGCTGCTGGTAACCTTGATAGGGGTAAGTTTGTTGATCAAATCCGGTATAAGGTGGTTGTTGAGCACCAAGATACATTTGTTGTTGTCCAAACCCAGCATAGGCTTGTTGACCAGGACCTGGGTAAACTTGTTGTTGACCAAACCCAACATAGGCTTGTTGACCAAGTCCAGGATGAGGTTGGTATTGCTGGAATTGTTGTTGTTGATATTGGGGCTGCCAAGGCTGTTGAAGCAACTGTTGTTGTTGTTGATACAATGGTTGTTGATTTAACGGTTGTTTCCCACCAATGTAAGCTTGACCAGGTTGTGAATACACTAAACCAGTGTAAGTTTGATTCATTTTAGTAAAAGGTAAACTGGCCTGAGGTTGTTGGACTCCAGGCACAAGTGGTTGTTGTAACACTACCTAAGAAGGCTAAATCTGTAAACCTGAAACTTGGGGGTCTGAGGTTGAAGGACCAATTTGCACAAGTTGAGATACAATAATCTGAGCTTGTGACTGTGGTAAAGTTGTAACAATAGGTGTAGTAGGTATGGATGAAATAGATTGCATAGGTTGTGATGGATACACAAGCCTAGGTTGAATAGGCATTGTTGGATGCATTGGCAGACAGTCATTCCAAGCTGACCTAAAGACGATGGCATACCAACATATGGTTTCTCCCTAGAAAATGGAGGATAAGGAGATTGTGCATATTGTTCTCCATAAGGGGGTAGTCTAGTATAAAGCGGATACATAGGACAGTAACCAGATGAACTAGTTTGATATTGACTTGATGGGTCTAGTTGTTCAGTATCCGTTAATGAAGAACCAGATAGAATTCTTGTAGAGTACATTAGTGAATACCAAGGGCTAGAAGCAACACCTCATTGGGTTCCAGATAAAGATTGGTAACCCGATGGGACGAACGGAACACCATACAAATGTGACTCAAGTGTTGTAGTAAACATCGAAGAGGTTTCGACAGAAGATTCTATCGTGACTGTAACAAATGGTACAGTTTTGGATGTTGACTCTGCCATAGTCAAATGTCCAAATAGATTTCCTAACGAATCGACAGGTTTTTGAAAGTAATCAATATCAAAAGGAGCAGTAAAATGAGGAGTATGAGGATAAAGGTAATGTCTAGTTCCAAAATGGAATGGATTTCTTGGTGTTTCTTCCTCAGGTTCCTCTTCTATCGAAATCAAACTAGGTGGAAGGATTTCACCGTTAGTTCCGTAATAGATTTCTGGTATTTTTTCCTGAGGTAAAGGGGAATTCTCGACAGTTACGGATTTATGAGGATGTACTGGTCGATCTTCTTCTGGTATGGTAACAACTTCTAATTGTTCAAAGTCAAGATCCAAGTGTTCTGGTAAAAGAACAACTGATTCAGTTTTGGCTTCTTGAACAACTTCTGGTTCAGAAGTAACTTCTTATTGAATGGTGATAGGTTCAAGCTCAACTTCTGGTTGAATAGATTCAGGTTTAGAAGTAATTTCTTGTTGAACAACTTCAGGTTGAGAATCAACTTCTTTTTGAACAACTTGGGTTACCGTTTCACTAGATTCAGTTCTAGTGTCCTCAGGTAATTGTGGAGATTCCATTTCAGTAACAGATGTACCAGTAATTGTAGGAGTAACTGGGGTCACAGTACTTACCAGTATAGGTATTTCTGGTAATTCAGATGAAGAAACAGAAGCTTTGGATGTACTGGATTCAGTCAAATGAGACTGATTTTACCGGATAGGTGTAGCTTCGGGTAGTAAAGGCAGTTTACTCGCTGTCCTCCGCGAACGACGGGGTAAGGGTTGATGTTCCTCCACAATTGCTGATTGATTTTATTACAAAAAGGAAACAAACAAAAAGGGGTAAGCTAGGGAAAAGGTTTACCAGGCAACTGTGAACTGCAGAATACCTCCCGGTGAACCGAGAAGTATAGGTAGGAAATCTCCCCGAATGTTGTGTTCGATGTATCACAGTGTAAAAGGTGGCTGACTCGGTTACCTAAGGATGGATAACAACCTAGTGTTTTCCTCCCATATATACCCAAAAGTACATGGAGGCCCAATCCATGTTAGCGCTTTCTAATGTGAAACCGCACAGTGAGAGCATTCCTTTATACTTTAGTACTGTAATGCCGCCCTATATACCTGAAGGTACGTGGACGAGCTACGATATACTCACGTGCGTGGAATGAGGTATCACACTCAGGATGTATTGCAAACAAGTTAGCGACAACTGCTATGTTTTACGATGCTGAAACACATCTCTAGCCTAGAACCTCTAAATGTTTTGCATTAGGTGAAAATGCTCCATTAGGTTAATTGAGATTAATTTTAAGTTGATCTTGATTAAGAATTTTCCTTTCAAGGTTCACCACGTGATGTCTTTGAAATTCCTAGAATGCAACTAATATGATAAGCATTCTTTTCATTCAATTTGAACAATGAAAACCTTAGCTAATAGGGATAGAGCAATCAGATTCTTTTAATCAAAGAACAAAGAGTGCATCTAATGCAATTTCCCTAAACTATTCCTATGAGCACACACAAACTTTTTCAATGCACAATGAAATTTTTTCTTTTCAATTCCCTTAATGTTGAGATGAACAAAAGGAAACTAATGCACATACAATCAATCAATCTTTTTGCAATCAATCAATCAATTAAACGACTATAAACTAACTTTCACAATGAATTGATAATGATAAAGAAATCATTTAAGAAACACTAAACAATCAAGGCCAAAGTAGGGCTAGAAATAGAAATATAAATTGATTTCAAAGACACAATAATCATTGATCTTTTACCAGGCAAAAACAGAAGGAAATTTGGGAAAAATCAAGTCAAAGGTGGAATTTTTTACCTAAGGAGGATCAACGCAGCCCTAAATGGGAGAGAGTGCGCTTCATAGCACTATCCTCAAGCCAAGGGTGTTATGTAGTGCTCTGTGTCCTGACCAAGCCTGCGCTGGTGCCAGAGAGTCCATTCTAGGGGCTTTCAAGCATAATTTTTTACCAAAGAACACTTCAAAAAGGATGAAGTAAGATCAATGGAGGAAAGTAAAGTCTACTAGGGTGTACTAGGATGAAGGTAAACTACCCGAAATGATGATTGCTCCCTAGTATGGTTGCCAATTTTTTATGTGGAATTTTGCATCTACGGATAAATATAATTTCCCTAGGTGGGTAGCTACACCTAGAACAACAAATTTAAACAGTTTAACCTTTTTCTATAGAAGATAAATAAGACAAGAGACCTACTTGTTGTCTTTCACTTCCCTTTGTCTCCTTTGAATAGCTCTTGTCACTCCTTCTCGAACTGAATCTGCTCGATAAGTACCTGCAATCATAAACAGAGGACAAAAACCAATCAAAGCAAGAGATCTATCTACTATAAACAAATCAAAATGGAATCAAAATCATTTACACATATAATCATCATACATAAAGAAAAGAATATGGGAAAAGGTGTAAATAGGTTTATTAAGTAGAAGGAAGAGTTACAACAAAGAAGTATGATCCCATGTCACTCATCCAGCTTGAGTTCCATCCTTCATCACACCAAAAGCACAACACTCTGGCAGCATAACAATACTTGCTTACAAGCTAAAAACCTCACACCAACAATATCTCCTTACAAATTCTCAAAGTCTAGCCCCTCATCACTATGATGAGTGCTCAATTTATAGGGAAATGGAGGGTGTTTTGTCATAAATTAGGCATTGAATGGCTTTCCAATTTGGGAGTTAGTTTCCATGGAGAAAGGGATGAGAGGGTTATTTGATTCATTCCCTATCCAATTTCGAGTCATAGGAGAGGATAAGAGGTGGGAATCTTCTAGAATGATCTAGAATGAAAGAATATTCCCAGAACCCTATGAAGATTTCGCTCAATCTCACCCAACGCAAGTCAAAGTGGGCCTAGGTGCTCTGCAGAGCAGGCTTGAATGGGCCTAAGTGATCTGCAGCGCACTTACCCCTTACCAAGCTTGCACTGGTCGCTCAAGGAGTCATTTGAGGATGTCTTAAGGCCAGGAAACTCTCAAGAATGATGGCATTCAATGTGATGACTTGTCTAGGGCATGTAGCAACTGAATTAGGGTTTGATGAGCCCTAAAGGGATTGATCTGAATGATGGGAGTGATGTGCCCAGATAGACTTGTAACACTCAATGATGTGGCATGTCTAGCACATGTAGCAACTGAATTAGGGTTTGATATACATGTTTACATTGATCTAATCATCGGGAGTGATGTGCCCAAATAGACCTGTAACAAATGGGCCCGCGGGTGAAGGCGCCAGTGGAGATGCATGCCCCCAAATCTAACAATGGAGACATATGCTCATTCAATGGCCCAGGGCTTCCCATGTTAGTAATTTTCACAAAGGTTAACGATTAGAAGTCATGTGGATATGGCCACATGTCAACACCACAAGCCTCCCACACACCTCCACAAATTTCAAATCGTCGCTTACCTTTTACGAAGTACTAACACAAGTCCTGTCACACCAGCTTTCCCCTTCACATCTCGCCAGGTCACCATCAGCATGTCCTCCACCATGTCTGTCACTACACACCACGCCACCTTGTCACTACCCCATTAGCATCCATGTGGATGTACCACAAGCCCGAACTAGTCCCACCACTTCACCTCCCTATCGGTTTCCACGTTGTTGCCTCACCTGCCTAGTCACCTTCTACATGGGCTCATCCCACAATCAGGGTGGGTCATCCTGAAGTCATGAAGGCCTTGACAAAATTATATGCTTGCATATCCAACAAAGTAGGATACCCCCATCAAATTGTCACAATAACCCAACATCGGTGACATACACAACCGTTAACCCTAGAGGAAGGATACAGGGACATATGCGTAGTGGCTCCTCATCGCCTCTGTATCGCCTCAAGTCTTTCCATGACAAGAATCCCGATGGTGAAAAGTGCCACCACATGGCTCCCATTGTAGGTCATGAGCCAATAAGCGATTGACATGTATTTGGAGCCACATGTGCCTTCAATGTGTTCTTTATAAAGTCAAGGACCTTGTTTTCCACCATTTCCACTAGAATTATTCATTGCTCACTTCAGTATTTTCTCCGTCAAATTTAGTACATTGATTCCTGGGTGCAAACCGAGGAATTTGGTCACCATTCTTGGTCCATAAACAACTCCTATGACTAAGAGTTATTTTCAATACAAAGTAACTCAAAATTGATCTTCACGTCCCTAAGTCACACACTTTGTGAAAACCCCATTTATGGCCAGAAAAATTCCATTTTGAACATTGAACCCCAAACTAAGAATCTAATTTGTAGGTTCTAGGGTCTAATTTGCAATTTCTAGGTAGAAATAAGCTTCATTCTGGTGAAACTATACAAATTCAAGCTTGAAATCTACCCATCAACCCTGAAACCTTGCTAATATGCGCGACCATTATGCCAAGAACATAAAATTTTGAAAAGCCTCCCCCCCACTATTTTTGAATCTCACGCTTACAAGTGGCTTACCTATACTTGGTCTGTAAAACACTTAATATTCTTTGGCTTCACCCACCAATGTTTTCTAGTTGGTTAATCCTCAACAGAGTCATGTATTTTCTCGATGGCTACTTCTTCAACTAAAATCTCTACCGATACCCAGACCAAAAGGAAAGGAAAAGAACCGGATATTGCGGAGTAGCTTTCTAATGTTCAAGATCCATTATCAAATGCAGAAGATATGAAGGAGGTTATCAAGATGGTATTAGAATGCAGACACGTGTTGAATGATGGTAATAATATGTACACGTTGATCTTAGTCCATGCAGTTCTCCCGTAGGCCTTCAATTTCTTAGAGATGATAACATGGTGTGTGAAGAGGTATGTGCTAGACAAAAGGATAATCCTCTCATCCTAGGATGGTAGAGAAATAATTAGAGAAAATCCGGAAGCTATTACAGCCATGTTGTCATTTCAGGATTGGACCAAGTTACAAAAAATAAATAAAGACAAATCGAGGGAAAATGGGAAAATATAGCACTAGATGTGCAATAACAAGTATTCATTGCTCATCTAAAAAAGGGAGTGGCGCCTCCTAGGCATAGACACTTATATTTTATGACTGCAGCCTCCCTAGGCCTTTTGGTGTCCCTATACCATTTGTCTATAAAATCCTATACTCATTTTGATTTCATTCAGTTCTTTTCTGAAGAAATCCATTCTCATATGATGGTGTTCAAAGAGGAAAAACCCTTTCCTTGACAGACATACCAAGTCCATTTATTCATTCACCAAAAATATTTATACTTGGAGCATCTTAAACCCAAGATAGTGGATGAACATGGAAACATGTTACCTGCCTATGATTAGTTATCTATGGTTCAAAAGTTAGAAAATAACCAAGATTTGTTCAAGTACATTTCTTCGTTCATGTCAGTTTTCTACGCCCGCTTGTATGGTCAACCTCTGCCAAGGGTACCCCCTTTCCTTAGACAAACGTTACAACTAACCCCAAACACCTATGTTGGTGACTGGTACTTATTCAAGGATTACACTGTCATTAGAATTTATGCTTTTGAAGAACAACCATATCAACTACTGACTTTCCTCACTAAGCATCTTCACTCTAGAGTACATCTGGAAGAGATTGGTCAATGATTGAGTGCACTTCATCTCAAATAAGGTGGAAGTCATGTTTCATCTATCGTAGAATTTGGGACTTTATTGCGTAAACTCAAGAAATGCTCTCGATACCGTGAAAAAAATCCTATAAGGCTTCAATTTTCTAAATGTCGGAGTTTGGAAGTATAATCCACATAACATTATCTATGACTTGAGAAAATATAGGGATCGAAAAAACCATAAGCATGACCCGAATCTCATGATAGAGGAATGTAAAAAACAATGATACTTGGGAAGGGATCAAGGCAATCCTGCATCCAATTGAGTCAGAGTTTTCTCAACTCCCAGGGAAGAAGCAAAGCACTACAAAGCCCATGGAGGTAGATAGAGGGGAGGAGCAGGAATCCGAGAGGGAAAAATGGGATAAAACACTTGAAGAAGAGGATGATGATGATGACTAGACAAAGTCTCAGGCTCTAGTTTTGTATAAAATCTAGTTCACCACTCCCTCAAAGAAAATGTTCATGGTGGAAGCTTGGCCATTTTCCATGTTGGAGAACACAACCATAAAATCATGGGAAGTGACAAAGCCTGGACACATGTCAATTATAGATCAATTTGTAGATATCACCAAGTAGGTTTCAAAGGATTGGAAAAGAGACATCAAAATAGAAAAGAATCAGCCCCTGCTACCCACACAACTGAAAATGGCTTTGTATTATGAGAAGGGAATCTTCAATATGGAAGTGTTATAATCTAAAGTGGAAAATACAATGTCCATGGAAAATTATAAAGTGCACCAATTATCACTACAGGTGGATAATATCTCTTATTCTGAGCTCTTAGATTTACATATGCAAGCCCTGCACGTGCTACACCGAAGGAAGCATTGGAGAAACACCAAGAAAAGGAAACTTCAAGATTAGTATACTAAAACCTATGCTCAATTTAGGTATTGGAAGACAGTTGGAAAGGGTAACAAGACAAAGGTAAAATATCTGGAAGACAAAGTTGTACATCTAGACACATACCCCAGATCTTTTCATAAATACCAAGAATTGTTAGAAGAGAAGAACAAAGAAATTGCTTCTTTAAATAGTCAACTTAAGATACTAGAGACACATCCTTTGTAGACGGTAGAGTTAGCTACGACAGAAAAGGAGATTGGTGAATTGAAGATTAAGTTGTATTATGCTATTACAAATAATAGGGAATTCTAGGATAGGATCGTGCTTCTAGAAGCCCAATTGCAGAAAATGTAAGAGAAAATAGATAATAAAAAAAATATGCAACAACAAGCTCTTGACATATTAAGGTAGGTGGAATCATTGATAGTGTCTGAGGATGCGAAGTAGCTACAGGCCTTACTCATAGCCCGTGATGTAGAGCTAAAGGATGGAGATGAAGAACTAGGAGGAGTTAAAATGGAACTATATTGATCCCATGAGCGTGGAAAGAATATGTATGCTAAACTAATTGTTTTAAGCAGGAAACATCCCAGTAAGTCAAATTTTAAAATAGCTCGAAGAAATATTTGGGATGAAATCTCCAAGAAATTACTGAAGCAGTGGGGGCACATTGAACTAATACAAGAGAAGATAGAAATATCTAGACTTTCTCACGGGGAAATGAACATGCTCAAAAACACCCTTGGAAGGATGTCAGATAAAGTCAGAACAATTATCAATTTTCTTAATCAAATGAGCAAAGTGGGGGTCACCGAAGCAAGCCTAAAAAGGACTTACTTATTGACTAGAGCCAATAGTGAAAAACTTTGAAAAGTTATAACTCTCGATCTCGAGGTCGGATCTGGGAAATTTTTTATATCACCAGAAACTTCTCGCTGAAACAAACACAATGGTGACATTTATTTCAAGTTTTAAAGATAAAAAATAAAAAAAATAAAAAAATAAAAATGTTAATTATTCCATCTCCTTAACCGTATAGGGGAGATTGGAATAACAAGTAAGCACTTCACTGAGGTTGACGTAGGGTGTCTATATCCCCTTTGGTACTTGTGATTTGCTTTAATTCAATTTGCTTCTAAGTTTATGTTACATATCACTTATGAAATCTATGTGTTAAGATTTGTTCCACACTTTGAGTAATTCTACATTTCCAGATGCACAATCAAAGTGACCATTTTCTCAGTTATTACATTATCATGTGTTGGAAAATTACCTAGGCAGGGTTCCTTTGGATAATATTAATCATAGAATTGAGTTTTATTCTATAAATAGTTGAACTAAGGTAAAACTTTTTAAAATGCAAAACACTTGTGTTTATTCATAGCATGGAGTTTGAGAAATAGTTGGACCGTTGGGACGAATTTAAGTCCAAGCTTGTAGAATCAGTTCGAGCCCCAACCCTTGAGTACGACCCAGTTAGAGATTGCATACCATTTTTTAATCAAAGCAGGTCAGACCTAACCTCTCAACCTTTGTTGGGCTTGAAACCCTGACCTCATAAGGAAGTCGACCTCCCGACCTTAGTCGGGCCGAAAACCCTGACCTCACAAGGAATTTGACTCCCGACCTTCAACTAGTCTAGGTTTAGTCTACCCTGATCTCATTAAGAGCAATAAAATAGAAAATCAGAGGACCCTGACCTAACTTGTTGAAATTGTATAATAGGCTAATCATTTTGTGAAATTTTTAATAAAAGTAGAGTTTTAAAAGTTTTATTTGGATTTTGTTCTTATAAACTTTTGGAAGAAAATAGTTAAACAAGGACATTGGAAAGACCCAATTGGAATCACCAAGTGTGGTCCACACGAGAATTCCAACCAAAACCTCAATGCATACTAGATAGGAAGGAGACATTACCTCAGAACCAAGCCATCATGTAGGTCAAGGTGTACTAGAACAATTTTGGAGTAGATGAGACCGCATGGGAACAAGAGGATGTCATGAAAACATTGTAGTTGTTTATTGTATAAAAACATTTTGCAAAAGAGTACAACACCAAGGATGGTGTTCCTTTAAGGGGGAGGTGAATCTAAAAATACCTATTTTCCCATAGTATGTAATTATGACCATGTCTCAATGTCATTATGAGTTACAGTAGAGATGTTTTACAAATTTTAATATTATAGTGAAAAAATTACAAATGATGTAAATATATTCCACATAATTATTAAAAAATTGTTGAACAACTAACTGAATGGTACCATAAGTAGAAATTGGTGATGGTTTGGGGTATTTCCTTTCTTGGAAAAGTAAATAACCTTCACTGAAAAACCAAAATTACCAAATTACCAAATTTTAAATTTTAAATTCTTCGCTCTTTTCCCATTTCTCAAAACTTAGTTATTGAGAGAGCCAGATAATTGAGAAGCCAACAAAACATAGTTATGAAGATATGGGGGAGGTGGTTGGGACAATTCATAGCATTAAGAAATGATACAACTAGTACCCACCTGAAATATCCTATTTAACCCATGAATTCCTCTACATGAGCCATAAAATTATGAGTCTTCTTGGGAAATGTAAAGGGGATGCACAAAGAGGTCAAGGGAACCATTATTCAATGCGTTGATAGTGTGAAGGAGACATAAGAGGTGTAGTAAGAGAGTTTAGATGAATTCTGGAAGTTCCCACAAGTGGAAATAATGAAAATCGTTGGTGGATTGTGGCTCATATTTTTACAGTCAAACAAAACTCATTAAGGCTACCAAAAATGATGCCCATGGATACTAAATTTGAGTTGGATCCATTACTAGGTATTTGGGTCTATTAAAACCAAATTTGACTCTTGAATTTTAGTAGAAAATCATGAACCTAACCTAGGTAAATAACATTGTGAATTATGATGTTTGTTGGACAAGGAAGCAAGTAGTAAGAGGGGAGAGTGTTGGGGGACTGTAGAAGTAGTATCATGACGCCCTTGTACCATTTTAAATAGTTGGGAGGATATTTTTAGAATTTGTGGAAGTCCTAGGCTTAGTCGGTAGAAGGTTTTTTTCCATTGACTACATATAAAGGAGAGTGACATTCACACCCATTAATTTCTTTAAGAACCTAAGTTTCCCTAGTCATATCATGGTCAACATATGGGGTGGCCAACTGTAGACAATATAGACTTAACTAAGCCTATGGTTGAATGGAAAAATATAACCCTTCTTTATTTGCGGGTAATTTTTTTTTTTTAATGTAAATTGCATTTCCTCAATTCCTTCATACATCAACAAAAATACTACAAGTGATGCAATGTTTGGTCTGAATCTGCCCCAAGGGAAACCATATCTATTGACCACAAATAAGAACTCGAATAAGACAATACGATAGCAACTAACACTAGGAAACTACTGAAAACTACCATAAACTAAAATATAAATGTAAAATAACTACTAAGTGGAAAATCATAACATCAAGAGTCAAATGAAGTAATTGAGACTAAGTCTTGAGCACTTACTCTAGCTAGTGCAAGGGGATTCAGTTCACATTGTATGTGGATTTCAAGATAAGCAAGTTGAGCATTCAAACTAGCAAGACAAGAGAGATGGTAATGTTGCACCTGCTTGATTTCATTCAGAGAATAAATTATGTCATTGTGATATCCATGTTTCTCCTTCAGGACCCAAGTCAAGAGTGTCCTTATCTACCAGAGGAGGGTGATGGAGTTAAAATATTATCTTCATCTTCCCTTGGTGTGTCTAGGGTCAGAAACCAAATTGGTTACCTCAGCTTAAATGCTTGAGTCAAAGTAGGCTTGTTGGTCAATGGTGGGCAAGGCTTCGAGCGGGTGGATTTCCTCTTGAATTCCAAGGGGGGCGGTGGAGTGGAAAATAGTTGTAGTGTATTGGGCATGTGGATGGCCCTGGGGACCCCTATCCCCAAATCCCTGGAAGCAGTGCATTTGTTGTCAAGGCATATTATACTGAAAATATGATTAATAGGATAGAGTTCTTTCCCAAAATTCCCAAAAACCCTAGGAGTTGGAGAAGAAGGGACCAAATAGAAGGGAAATCTAGAGAACCCCAGAATGTCACAAAGGTTTGTGGTGACTACCAAAAGAAAACAACTGGTAAAGGAAGGAAGATAAGAATCTCCTCACAGAGTCCAACAACCACCAAGGGTCAATAGTATTCAAACCACAACTCTCCTTTGTTGAGTTTAGAACATTACATGTTAACTCCCACCAAATAAAATCAAATCTAGAGAAGCCATTGGAAAAACCAAAGGAGTTGGAAATACAGAGAATTAACCAATATTGTTTAGTCATGAGAGCTTAAAGTTTATTGTCACATCCTTCTCAGTAGTGATAATCTCCTTGGTTGTTGTCAATTCACCACGAGTTAAACCCGTTGCATGCCTATGATGCTTCCGCTTATCATTATGCAGCAGCTAGTGCATGGATGGAAGAGCCTCAATGTAACACCCCTTATATTGACCCTTGTTTTTGTAATGTTAAATGATGAATGTGTATTGTCAACATGGAAATAGGGCTAGTTGAGACTTTGTGTACTTTTAAATTAAATATAAATATGAAATTTATGATTAGCGGGCCTGAAAAGAGGACACACAGATCCATGGTCCAAGAGAGAGTGGGAAGGGGAAGAGAATGGGGGGGTTGGTGTAACAAAATGGTCAACCACCCAACAATTTGTAAGGAAATGATTGGAAAAAAGAAGTGCTCACATCTTTCATGTTACCAAAACGTGGGCGAATAAAAACTAGACAACCCCATAGTGAAAGGTTTTGACCAAAAAAAGTAAAGAAATTTAATTAAAGATTTTAAAAAGTATTTTGATAATATTATAAAACAAGTAGCTATAATATATTGACTTAATAAAATAATTAATTTTTATTAAAAAAATTATAACCCCTTATAACCTGTTAATGAACATTATTATATATGATATTCTAAAAAATATTAATATTACTTGATTTAATCTTTTTCATGGGATTAAACCAATTTGAGAATATGAATAGGATTAAACCAATTAATATTATTATTTTTAGAATATTATATATAATAATATTCATTAATAGGGTTATAAGGAGTTATAAAAAAAAGTTTTAATAAAAATTAATTATATTATTAAGTCAACATATTATAACTATTTATTTTATAATATTATCAAAATATTTTTTAAATTCTTTAATTAAATTCCTTTACCTTTTTGGTCAAAACCTTTCACTAATTTCTGCCCTTAGTCAAACTAGTTGTTACGTCAAACTAATTGTTACTGACCAATGGCTAGTTAGAAACTCTCTACATCTATTTATTACAATGCCTGAATAGTTTCTCAAGAATATCTCTTATGTGAATTTTAATAAAAAATAAAACATGCACACACACACACACATATATATATATTAAAGTGTATATATGTTAGTATAAACAATATTAGTTAATCATATTTATTAATTTTTGGTGATGACATTTGACATTAAGAAGAATCTTTTCGGTAGAAATCACATAGGAGAAAATTTTGCCATGCATTTCGAACTAGCTAATGACACATGCTTTTATTAGTTGTTTTATTTTTGTGATGAAAATTCTGTCTTTGTTAATTTTTTTGTTTAATTAAGCTATATTTAAGTTAAGCTATAGGTACTAGCTACTATGTAACTCTGGTTTAATATACCCATTCTTAACTTCCTAAATTAAATTAATATATAATTTATTTTATTTTCTTAAATTAAATTAAATTTTAGCTCTTACAAAATCAATGAATTATTATTATTTTACCAATTGACTTGAATTCATTGTTTTCATTGTTTATAATCAATGGTATCTTCGCCCTCCATAACCCTTATATTCTAATTACTCTTTTATTTAATTCGGTCCAACACTTTTCTCATCATCAAAAAAGCGTAATATCCTTAAAGATGGGTGCGTTCACCCAAAACTTCTGACGATAATACACAAATTTCCATAAAATTTCATTTACATCAAGTTAATGGTTGAAATTTGACTGTTTCACACCTCCTCATCCTATTTCCACAATATAAAAAAAAAAAAAAAAAAAAAATCTTCAAAAATTTATAAATCTTCAAATTATATTTAACAACCAAATTACAAAAATTTACCCATCAAATTCCATCCTACTACCATCCTACTACCCACTCAAAAACAAAACTCAAAAACAAAAGAATCGAGATTAATAACTCTGTACAACGGAGAATATTAAATTGCCAACCGGACGAGTAAAGACGAGTTAGAAATAGGAAGTGTCCAATCAAATTTATAAGTTAAATGTGTCAACCTACCTATAGCGGCCAAAACATCGTCCAAAAGTCTCGGCTCTCGGGCTACGGTGACTCGGCGACTCTACCACCGTTATTTTGTCGGCTTATTATGCAGTAAGGCTTCCAAAGCATACGGCTACATGATTTGGGCTAGTTTTAACAACTCCGCCTTACAGTATCTCAATAGAATCCTTTGTCAGCTAGTCTTTTCAACAAAATCCTTGGACTGGATCAGTGAATTTGTAACGACCGTTGGAAGGTTGGACATGAGCCCATAAAATCCTTAGAAATAAGTCAAAGATTTTTACCTAACTTCTGCTGAATACTGAACTTTATATCTTCGGTAAGATGTGGTTGTGTGTCCGGATGTCCAAGATGGAATCCGGAAGAAAGCGCCAAAGTGGTTAGATAGTGAAACGTTAAAATTTGAAAACGCCAGCAATAACTAATGTCTTAACTGCCATCATATATTCATTTTAAATATTGATTTGGAGGAGAAAGAGATATTTTTTTTTTAATTTTCTGATTTCCAAGAAAAATAAATATTAAAAAAAATAAAATATAAGAAAATATTAGTTGAACATCTCGTATAATTATTTTATTTTTTATTTTTTATTTTAATCCATATAACAAAATTTCAATTTTAATAATAGAAAAACAAAATTACACGTTATACTGATGTGAATAAACTTACAACAATAACCTGACAAATATTCAAATATTGGTTATGAAACGTTGTGGGCGTCCGCTAGCTAGGGCCGGCAGGATGGAGGAGTGAAGTCAAAGTTTTCGGATTGAGTAATACAAAAGTCAAGTTCAAAGGTTTTATAATTTTTGGTAGTTATTAAAATTTTGTGACTATAATGTTAGAATTATGGTTTTTTTGGTCATTTTTAATCAGGTATATCAATGTTTATATTTTTGGTTTTTTTGGGGTTATTTCTAATTATGTATATTAATGTATATATTTTTGTAATACGATTTTCAAAATTTAATCATAAGTAGGTTATAATGATTTAATTTTTACGAAATATTTTTAATAGTTTAGGAATAGAAGATTAAAATTTATGTTAAATATATATATATTTTTTTTAATTAGGAAAATGTTGTATTCACAAATTTTATATATTATTTTAATAATATGTTTTATATTATTTTTTTTAATTTAATAATAATAATTTAAAATAAAATTATAATTTAATTAAGTTTTGTTTTTAATAATGTGATATGTGTTATGAGATAAGTATTTATGATTAATATTATCAATATATATTGATGAATGACTTTTTAACACAGATAAAAATCTTAAAAAATAATATCTAATATAAGACACTACGAGAAAAATCGTCAATACTTAAATATTTAATTTTATTATAAATTTTTATTATATTTAAATTTATAATTTTAATCATAAATATTTATAATATTAAATTTTTTTATAAAATATTTAAATTCCAAAATACAATAATCATCTTATTTTAACGAAGTTGAATCTCATAAGCTATACATGGTCATTGTCACTGTGTCGTGAATTATTTCACTTTGGTGAGAGCTCAAAGAAAGAGATAATACCTATAGAGGTTAAATGTTGTTCACTCTATTATCAATTCTTGGGTCTTTACATTACGGATTTGGGGTGTTAAATTATTTGGTCAAAATATGATATTAATATTTCATTTAATAAAAGTTATATATATATATATATATATATATATATATATTTATATTTATATTCATTGTTTTTAATTAAATCATTTTTATTTATATCATATTTATATTTTAAATAATTTCCATTTACAAAAATGTCATATTTTACTTAAATAAATTTAAATTATAAAAGATTCTAGGTTAAGTAAAAGTTTAAGTGGTTCTCACTACAAGCAATGATTTCTATATCAATGTCGGGATTTTCATAGGAAATCAGTCATTCTTACTCTTCGATCATATTTATTGTCTTATATGGGTTTGAAATTTAGGGATGATAGATTTGATCTACATATCAAAGTAAGATAAAAAGGTTACTTTTCTTGATGTTATCAAGCTTTTAAGTCAACATTTTGTAGAATTTGGTGTTGTTCAGCTTATTTTTATAATGGTGTTCAAGTGATGATAATGAAACACTTATTGTTCCAAGTGGTGATAATATACAACAGTTTATATCTTTTACAATACTATTTATAGAGGATGGTGTGGACTCCTTTCAATATCCTAAAGTCATGCAATTTCATGATGTAGATCACAATATTAATAGGGTACTTATCCACACACACTCTCTTTTGATGCTTTGGAAATATAAACAAGGGCATTCAAGTCAAGACCTAAAAGACTTATTTTTGGTCCACATGGTCATAGCCCAAACAACCACTTTCCTAAAGCCCCTTCACTATTCTAGTTTATATCTTCACTTAGGGATAAATTTATCAAACCCCATTTTAAATATGATGCACAGTGGTGGTGTTTCTTGTGTATAATAGGGTGTGCTAGTTATTTTTTGGATCTAAATTAAATGATATGGGTGCATGGTGTAATTTTATTTTGAATTTTAAACTAGTGAAAGTTCAATTAGGGAGGCAATATAATTATTTTTTTGAAATCATACATGAAAACAGTGGGTCAAAGTGGAAACATTGTAGAGCACTACAAATGGGTGATTGTCCAACCAAATTCAGCATGAGTGCTTGTCAAAGTGATTGAAAGTATGGAAAGAAATGATTTTGATAATGAAATATAGTTTGTAATTTATTTATTTTTATCTATTTTGGTGCACTCAATATATGTACACATTAGTGCTTAGGTTTAAATTATACACCCTAAAACATCGTAGAGTAAGCACCTCAAATAAATTTTAACAAAAATATATATTTCAAAACTATATTTCTCTATTTTTTTTTTAATATATGATATCCATGCTTCTATATTTAGACGTTGTGGAGATTTATTTATCTGCAATGCACATGAGGGCATTCACCCCGGTACCCTCTTTTTTCGAAGCACTCAATATTCTTTTATAGAAATATATAGTAAAGATTATATTTTAGTATTTTTTATACTAATAACTAGTATCAGTGCACTTTATTCATGAGGCATCAATGCTTATGTTTAAATGATATGCATCACGACATTTAGGAGGAAGTGTTATGGGTAAGTTATATAAAATATATATAATTTATTTATTTTATTCTTTTAATAACATTTAATATGTTATTAAAATCGATGCTTCTATGTAAAAATGCCCTGATGTGTTCACTAAGGGGAATGTACTAGGGAGTTCATATGAAGTTCACTAATAAAGTTATATAAAAATATATTTTCAAAACTCTATTTTCATATTTTTTAAAATGATATATGACATCAATGTTTCTATGTCCAAACACCCTTGTTGATTAGCTAATAAGACCACACATGGGTGTTATTATGCTGGCACCTTGGTGATGTTTATATTGCTTTAAAAAATTTAATGTTTTTATTGACTAATGAAAAAAACATCTAGTATATTTTGTCCATTTTTATTATGTGGACCTCAATGTTCTTGAATTTTGTTGAAGCATCAAAATATTTTTTAAATATAAATATATACTAAATGATTTTTTAGTATTTTTTATATTAATAACTGATATCAATATGCACGTTTAATGAAGCACTAGTGCTTTATGTAACGAAGTGCACCATTGTGTTATTTCAAGTTGTGGCATAATGATAATAAACATAGTTAGAACTTCTAGTTGTCCACCTCCACTTTAAACAAAGAATAGATTTTTTTTGGAGGTTCCTTAAAAATCTCTACTACAAAGTATTATATTTGTAGTTCTTTTTCTACATGAACATGGCCTTGTAGTTGTTGAAACGTCTCCTTGAACTCCTCACCTTCTGTGTATGACTCTTTGCATGCATCATGGTTAAAATGTTCCATGTGAATTAGAGTTCCAAAATTTGTAACTTTAGATGTGGATGACCTTGATAACATGTTTTGCAACCTGTTAGTGTTCCCCTTCTTATACTTGATGACTAGATTAAATTGTTGTAAAATCCCCTTCTATATGTAATGTTTACTTTGTTGAAGCTTACTTTGGGCTTTCAAATACTATAAAGGTTGTTGATTTGTGTGGACGATGGTCTCCTTGCCCATCAAATAGTACTTCCACTTCCTAACAACTTGCACCAAGGCATAAAGTTCCTTATCATAGGTAGGATAGTTTAAGACCCCCCCATGAAACATTTCCAAATGATAGCATATGTACTTACCTCCTTGCATTAATATTTCTCCCATGGCATAGCCACTTACATCTATTGCCACTTTAAAGGCTATTGCAATTTTGCTATCATGAGAACTAGTGCTTTTCATCTTGTCAATATTTTTTTATAGTTCTCTCCCAACTAGAAACTCTTACCACTTGTTGTCATGGCATGAACTAGTGCAACTACTACAAAAAATGATGTTATAATTTTTTTTTTCTCTCCCAACTAGAAACTCTTACCACTTTTTGTCATGGCATGAACTAGTGCAACTACTACAAAAAATGATGTTATAATTTTATTTTATTTATTTATTTATTTATTATGATACCCCCAAAAATCTCCAAACTTATGTTACATTATTAGGGACTAAACATTTCATGATGGCCTTTGTCTTTTTGGGATCTATCTAGATTTCTCCTCCATCGATCACATACCCAAACAACATGAATGATTGGTAAGCAAGCTCACATTTCCTGAGGTTCTCTAGTAGTTGGTACTTCTTTAGAGTCTCTAGCATCTATATGAGATGTGAGATGTGCTCCTTCTAGGTAGAGATATAAATCGATGTATCATCTAAATATACTATAACAAATGAATCTAAATATGGGCATAATACATCATTTATTTGTCTCATAAATCTAGCTTATGCATTACATAAACCAAATGGCATGACTAACGATTCACACAAACCTTGTCACATCTTAAACGTAGTATTCTAGGTGTCTTATTCTTTGAAACATACTTGATGTTATCACAATTTGAGAAATATGTTATTGAATTAGTTAGTATGTGTTGGCTTGATGGGACCTGAACCAGGTTTAGCATTGAGCAGCTAAGCAAATCCCTACACTACTGGCCCTTTCGGCATCAATCTGTGGAGCGCGGACTAAAGTCTCACCCAAAGCAGTATGGGGGGATGCAGGAACCAAGTTTTCACACCCTGAGATGGTTGTGATGTCGGTTATTTGCCCTAATCCTTCCTTCACGCAGACTGATAAGCCCTTTAGGGCTTATCAAAGTATTTCTCTTATTCGTCCTTGAAGCCTCCGCGAAAGTCTCTGATCGTCCTTCGCGGACCCTAAATAGATAGATCAGGCACTTACGTGCCTCTGTAATTACTCTTACTTCTGTATTTACTCAGATTCACTTAAGTATTGGTTAACTTTAACATGCATTACAGTTATCTTCACATAAATAGATATTCTTACTTGTGTTCATATGACAAAGTAAAATACATAGATTCACACATCAATATAACATTAATTCATAACCCTAGTATTCAACATAACATAATCACAACATTCATAATAAAAGTAAAATAATGCATACACAGATAATTCCAGAATACTTCTCTTTATTGATAATCCATATTTCCAGTACAGACTCTGACTACCCTACGCACACAGCTGCAGGGGTCCGCGCACTCAGCTGCAGACTTCTACCCTAGGCCTTTGTGCACTCAACTGTAGAGCCTCTTCCTACGCTAAGACTCTTCGCTCTTAGCTCTCACAAACCCATAAACTTACTTAGAACTCTACCAAAAACTTATGAACTACCTTAGACTTTTCTAGGACTCCCTTTTTATACAATCCCATGGTCCGCGGACCAGGGGAAGATCTCATCAAGCTGACACAAAATTGGGGCTTTTAACCCCAAAACTGACCCCAGGGGACTCGTTCCCAAAAGGCCCCCAACAAAAATCTGGTGACTCGCCCTCGAGTCACTCTGCTGGCATGGAGATCTTATTGCGAAGACCTCCTAGCTCCACTTGTACCACTACGTCTTTGGTGGTGTACTATGTTGCTGCCTACTTCACCTGCTCGACCAACTACTCCGTCATTGGCTCTGCACTATGTGCCTGTATTTTCTGTTGTGTTGCCTGCAGATTAGCCAATTTCCCTTTAATGGAGGCAATGAGTACATAGGCCTCCTCTAGCCAAGGCCCTAATCTGGCCTTGAGTATTGCCTCCTTGTACTGAGCTGCATCCACCTATTCTTTCATCGCCTTTGCTTCCTACAACTTTGCTAAAATTTGTGTAATGGTGACGATGAGCGTCGTTAATTTAACCTCATCATATCTCTGCTGCAACTCCCGTGCCTCTATCTCCAGCCTTTGCACAATGGGATCCTCCTGTAGGTTGGTGACGACTTCTACTTCGAATAATTGCTCGAAGAGCACAATGCGCTCCTTCACGGTGGCATCTATAGCTGCTACTACATCTTTGACAGTGGCCGCGCACTGCTCTTTAACCTCTAGTGGAGTTGAAGGTTGGGCCCTCAACTCGAGCTCTGTAGTTTTAAGGTTCAGTTCAAACTGAACCTTAGCCAGCTCTATTCTCGCTTCGCACACTCGGTAGCGAGCTTTTGGATTCTCACATCCACTAGCGCATATTCAGGAATATCCAGCTTTGGCACAATCTTGCATGCCTCAGTCACCACCTTGGTCATGTGCTTATTCTTTTTCGTGGTGGCCTTAAGAAGATCAATGGAAGAATTCTTTCGGGCAACCAATTGAGCATTGTTCACCTTCTACTCACTGATAACGTTCAGGGCGCACTGTTCGTGAGCCCGAAGTTTCGTGATCACACCATCTTGAAAGGTGTGAAGTGCTTCACTTGGAAGCGCGGTCAAATTTAGCCCAACCCTCTTGAAGGCACTGACATTAGCCCTGTCAACTTCTACTTTTGCAGTCAATGCTCTGTCTGGCAGCACTATGGCCCAAGGATCCAACGTGCGCACCATGTCTATTGCCTCCAACGTTCCAGGCACCAAACTAGTTGATGCCACACTGCTTCGCCCCACACTGGTCTGTACCTATGATGCCTGGATCTGCAGCTTGCACAGACCCATTTGAATGGCACCCAAGGCCTGTTGTTGCTACTGCTCGAACTGCTGTAGCAGTTCTGCGGTCGCATCCCTCACTGCATCGCCAATGTCATTCAAATCACCCTCTATCAAGGTGATTGGGTCAAGGGACGTTTTGCTAGCCTTGGAATTCTTCCACGGCCCTACTTTCTCTTGCTCCCTGTTGCGCTTAACCCAGAACAGAGTAGTCTCCGGGTCTGCTCCTCCCTGGTCGGATCGCTGCTCTTCCTCTTTTGTCTCTGGGGAAGGAGATTTCTGACTCCTGTCAGAGTCGCGCTCCTCCTCTTCTTCCTACCCTTTTGATTGCTTTTTGGCAGTGCACTTCGCTTTGGCTTTGTCCTTAGCCTCTTTCTTCCTATTCCCGGCCAACTATTCCATCTTTAGTCTGGCTTCTACCTTCTTACGCTTCGCTGCTGACTTGCTAGACCCAGATGTCAAGTTAGAGGTCATGTGTCACTCCGTTGGCCAACAATAGAGAACTGTCATGATCGCATCATCTGTGGTGAGGTATGGAAGGTCATACCACTTTTGCTCAGGGTCCTTCCACGCTCGCATGGAGACACAGTGGAAGTCCGCCTTGAACTCCACATACTCTTCCAACTGGTTGAAGACAGTCAGTGACAACCGCAGTTTGTAGTTGATGGCCATGTTGATACTCATCTCCATCAAGATCCAAAAGATCTTGCTATCCTTGACCCTTTAGGGGTCCTTGGTGGCCCAAGGCGAAGTGAACTTCGTTGCTTCCAGTAAATCCTGCGTGACTGGAGGAAACTGACTATCCTCATGTAACTTCCATGCGACCAGAACTATGGATAACAACAGCCATGCATAGTGAAAAATTTTGTTGTGGTCTTGCGTCTCTCTGCAGTTTGCAAGGAACTCACTACAAAGGTAGCATGCCTAGTTGAATTTTACGCCCTCCACGCACTGGGCCACTAATGATACGATTGGTGTCGGCACTTCATTTGCATGACACTTTCTCATAATTTTCCCAGCCAAGATCTGGGTGGCTACTCTGACCATGAGGTCAACTATACTAGAAATGGAGTAGCCACATGGCTTCTTGACGAGCTTAAATTTATCCTTCATTTTCTCGACGAGATCGTGCTCACCTGTCTTTCTGACAAATTCCATGGCTGGATTTAATCTTGAATGCGGCAGCCGAGTGATCCTATGGATCAGCATGTCAGTGATTGGTATTTGTTCTTCCAAGCACAGGAACCCATTGTGCACCAAGCACAGTAGTTGTTTGATCACTATCATGGTTATGGGCACGTGGTTGTAATGCGGCACCCATAGAATGTTTAGTAGTCTTGCCTTGTCCAACCCTTTTATCCATTTCCTTGGCTCCGGTGCGGTCACACTAGTGTCCTTATATAAGACACAATGCATGAAATAATCAGTCGCTAAGTGGGGAAAGCACTCTCTATCAGCCAAATCCCAATCTTGCAACTTTAAAAGGGGGATGCACGCCAGGCGCAGTCCATGAAATGCGATCTTTTCCTGCAGTAATAGTGTATGCAATGTGACTTGGCTCTCATCAATGTCTTTAGGGACCTTTTCCTTACCTCAGCTTGGAGGAATGTATTCAGGTAGTTTAGAGATAGGTTCGGACCCTTCAACATCAATGTCCTTGACCCCCATGTCAATGTCGTCTCCACCCATATTGATTTATTCATTGTCTTCTTCAGGTTCAAGGTCAACTACCTTGCCCTTCTCCTGTGCAGTGGGCTTTTCCTTCTGCGAGTGCTTTTTGGGTGACGCTTGCACCGGCGATGTCACTCTCTGCTTATCTTTCTTCGTTTTCAGACCATCTTTGGTTAGAGTAAGCCTCAACCTAGGTGACCTGAGCAATTTGGGTACCTTTTTAGGTACTTCAACACTTGATATCTCTGGGGTAGCTTCCTCAGTTGTCATTGCTTCTCCAACGCTCGCGGTTTCTGCGGGCGCCGACATGATACTAGACAACAACTCATGTGTTTCCATTGGTAACTTCTCAAACGTTGAACTCACTATCAAAGCTTCAAAGTACTCATGGTTCATACGCGCCTAAGAGCTCAACACCTCAATTCTCAAAATACCAAGTGTCTTTCACTGGGTAGCCACCTGTAATTTATAGGTATTTTCGAATTCAAATCCGGCCGTTGCCCCAAAATTTGTTCATAAGTGCTAGATTGGCGACAAATTTTCAAAGATATTTCCTTTAAATTCTGACTTAAATGTCGCCCCCCACTCCATTTAGCCTTTTTCCCATTGTCAATTCATGAACAGTGACCATAACGGTCACTTTCCGGCTTCCCTACGCGGTCCCTTCTTCAATAGCGCAAATCCCCACGCATTTCAGCTGACATTGTGACATTCCTTCATTTCGTGCAGTTGCCCAATCACACAACTCCACAACTCGGTTAGTGTAGTTTATAGTCACGTGCCTCCTTTCAGCGACCTGGAGCACTAAGATTGTGCTTCCATCATGTAGTCATCTAGCTGGATCGTCGGTGTATGGATTTGATCAGTTGCCATTCACCCTCCCTGGGAATGGCTCTCTATTCAACTTTACCAACTAAACTACTCCACCATCGGTAATCTCCTTGATGACATAGGTCCCCAGCCAATGCATCTGAAATTTTCTTGGAAATTTATCAAACTTGTTGTCATATAATAAAACTAAATCATTTACCTTGAAGGTGCGCAATTTGATGTGTCGATTGTGCCATGCCTTTTCATGCTCCTTTTGAACTTGTTGATGGAATCCAGCTAGAAATATATCCTCTTCAAGCTCTGTTAGTTGCACAAGCCTCTCCTCCAGGGCTCCGTGATCTGCCATTCCTATGAATTCCGCTATGCACAGACTACGTATAATGTGCTCCATCGACATCATAGCTTCTACGCCATAAACCAGTCCGAATGGTGTTCGTCCAATCAAATTATTGCAAGTCGTTCTATAAGCCCATAGCACCGTGGGCATATGCACATCCCAATCATTTCTTTGAGCATTGCAAACCTTTGTTAGCACGCTCTCCAATATTTTATTAAATGCTTCCACCATCCCATTAGCCTGCAAATGATATGGCGTGCTCTTCTGATGGTAAACTTGAAATTCCTCCATCATCGTGCTGATTGTCTCATTAAGAAAATGCGTACTGTGATCGCTCATTAAAATTTTTGGACAACCAAACCTTGTTAACACGTACTCAAAGATGAATTTTGTTGTTGTCGTGCTTGTACAGTCCTTCACAGGCTGCGCCTCCACCCATCTAGTTAAGTACTCAATCACAGTGATGATGTACCGCGCACCGTCTTCTTTCTTGGAGGCTGAATTGGTCCCACAAAGTCAATCGCCCACTTCTCGAAGGGCTATAATGATATCTGTGATTCAGTGGCAGCTCATCCCTACGCGAGGGTCTGCCAGTCCTTTGGCATGCGTCGCATGCCCTACAATACGCTTTTGAATCCTTATGCAAGGTCGGCCACCACAACCCAGCGCGTAGAATCTTCTGTGCTATTGTTTTTCCTGCATAATGACCTCCCGCGTCTTCATTATGAACCTCAGCGAGGATGTTGATTTGTTCAAAATCTGCCACATAACGTCACAATATTTCATCTGATCCCATTTTGTACAAGTGCCCTGCAATGACAGAAAAGTCTGTCGTGTGCACCACCAGTTCCTTCTTCTGTTGGCTTGTATATCCTTCCGGAGCTGTACATGTCGTCAAGAAGTGTATAATATCTTCAAAGTGGTTGTCCGCGATGTGCACTGCAAAGAGCTACGCATCAAGCAGTCCTTCCTCCAAATTAGTAGGATCTTCTCCAGTTTCAATGTGCGACAGATGATCCGGTCCTGCATTCAATCATCCTGGTTTCACAATGACTTCAAAATCATATTCTTGGAACAACAACAACCACCTGCATATATTTCCCCCCAACACAGGCTTGTTGACCAGGTATTTCAATGCAGAATGGTTTGTATACATCTTAAAATGTCCGCCCAATAGATAATGCCTAAACTTCTGGAGTGCGTACACCATAGCTAATCCTTCGCGCTTTGTTGTGGAATAATTTTTCTCAGCTTTGGACAACTTCCTACTTGCAAACACTATATGGTGATCCAAGTTCCCTTCACTACCCTGTGTCAGTACTGCTCCCAACGGAATACATGACGCATCCGCATGCACATGAAATTCCTTCTTCTAATCCAGGAAGGCTAGGATCAGCATGGTGACTATTTTCTCCTTTAGCACATACAAGCTCTTTTTCATTCTTCATTCCAATAGAATGTAACATCCTTCTTTAACATTTTTTCCATCGGTGCGGTGATCTGAGCATAGCTCTTGAGGAATTTCCTATAGTATCCTGTATGCCCCAATGTTGCATGAAACTGTTTAACACTCCTTGGCGCCTCCAAATTGATTATGACCGCGATCTTTGCATGGTCTACCATCAAGTCTTGTTTGCATACCACATGACCCAACAAGATCCCAAAAGGGACATAGAACAAACATTTCTTCAGATTGAGCGCAATCTGGTACGTCTGGCATGTATCTAGCATCAAGCATAGACTTGCCATATGGCGCTTTACCAATCCAAACATTGTCCAATCCTCAAAGTATACCTCCAGAAATTTTTGAATGAAATCCTTGAACGCCACAATGACTACACGCGAAAAGATTGATGATGCGTTCTTCAGCCCAAAAGGCATCACCATATATTGGAAGCATCCCCATTTAGTCGCAAAGGTCGTCTTACTTCTATCCTCCGGCGCAATCTTGATCTAATGGTAACTAGAGAACCCATCAGTGAACGAATATGCTTCTTGGCTGCCAACATTATCTAGGACCTCATCGGTGAACAGAGTTGGGAAGGGATCATGCACGCAGGGATCATTCAACTTCGTGAGATCTACGCATATCCTTATTTCTTCCTTCTTCTTCTTTTCTTGAACTACTATTGGGCTCACCCAATCAGAATATTCCACTGGTTCAATAATACCTGCCACGAGCATCTTATCTAACTCTAAGTAGACCCTTTATTGATACTTCGGATTGAGCCGGTAAGGTCTTTGCTTCATAGGTTTTGCGTCTGGTTTTAGGGTGATCTTCATGACACCCAAGTCCCCTATTATCCCTTTCATATCTGAAAACTTCGTGGGAAATAGATCTTGATATTCGCGGAGTAGTTAAACAACCTTATCTATTGTCGTGTCGTCCCAGTAGCCCCCAATCATTGCAAACTTTGACTCTGCCTCCGTGCCAATGTTCACCTGTCTGGTTTTGAGCGGCTCAGTTATGTCTGGGTTCTCTAGTTGCGGTCCTTCAACTTCACGGTGACCTTCAATCTCTGGAATATTAATCTTCCTTAGGTATTCGTCTTCTTCTTCTGCTATTACATTGTAGCACTCCAACGCACGGCTTAGCTGGGTAGTCCAATCAGGTTGAATCAAATCTAGAGTATCTTGCAATATCCTAAAAATTGTTGCCTTAACCTCTCACAACACTTCATCAATAATTTAAAACCCATCCTCAAAGTTGAACGTCATCAAAAATCCTTGGCGCAAAACATCCCATTCTTCAGTTCCATGGCGGAGTTTCGTCTCCAAGTACCAATTCATTGGTATAACATCCAAGGTATGACAAAAAAGATGGACCCACTTTGGCTGAGGCTTCGCTCCATACACTTTAGTCCATTTGGCCAAATGGTCATGTGGATCATTTCTCCCATCATATTTTTTTGTTAGCCGCACTTGTGGGTGGCCAAACCGTACTCTCATCATTTTTCTGTATACGCGCCAATCATCAAAATTGTCCTTGTGTGTGCCCCACCATCTCGTAGGCGTAGCGCGTAGCACCTAGTCCAGGGCCTGGAAGTGATGCTTCTCTGGAACTTCTCTCTCAAATGCATCCAAAAGTGATCAAAATCAGTTAAACCATCATAGTAAGTCAAATTTCTTACCTCTAATGATACACAATGCAATGACTTGGTCATCATATTACAGCACAGCGTAGATACTTCATGTAGTCGATTATGCCAGTGCTCCAGTTCTTCATCTGAATCTGATGTGTAGGAACTTTCGCGATCCCATGCAATACATCCATCTACTATCGGATTCACCCAATCTCGATCTCACGTCGTTATCTTGTAAATCTAGTCCAAATCGTCATCACTTTCATAATCACAAACTGGTTCAGTATAGCGTGGTCCTTCTACAAGGTCCAGTGGCACCACTACGCGAAGAGATTTCTTCTCAAATATCATATTTCTCTTCTTCATATTGATTACCCCATTCATGTCAGTGGCCTAATCAATCCTAAGGAGCACGGGGTAGGGATTGTTGTCATCCATAATCTCTATCAGTTCAAAATCAGCTAGTGCGCTCACACCTTTAATATTAGTTGTTACCCCCTGCAACCTCCCCATTGGGATGATTTTATATTGATTCACCATCACTAAATCGTAGACCACTGTAGTGCAGGTCTCCCCATTCTCTCCCATGTCTGTTTCGGAAAAACATTCGCATCCTACCCCAAATCTAAAATAACCTGATCCATCTCATATTCTCCTATCTGCGTGGTGAGTCTCATCTCACATCCAGTTCTTGCCTTATGCTTACCAAGCTTTCTAACTACGCACGGTCCATCAGTAGCATTTTCCTTGCTAGTGCACCTATTGATCAGCTCCTGCAGTCCCTTCACAGCCTTGCTATCACATAGTAGTTTCATGCAGGTCTCCAAAAACGTGGTAATCATGGACGGGTCCATTTCTTCAGTCGGCTTCTCTTGACTCCCTAAGGTAGAGGCCTCAGCGAAGCTTTTCTTTGCTTCCATAAATGTTTCTTTCATGCACTCTAGATCAAAGCCGATCTCCTTCTTTGGTGCATTGTGGACCCACTCACCTTCTTCAGGTTGCTTCCCCTTATCCTCACTAGTCATCGCTCCACTCCGCAACACAATATTTACCTTGGGGTCTTCCTCGCAAGGCTCAGCCCTCATCATCTGCAAGTTCTGAGTCAGTTGTTGAGTTTGCGCCCCCTTCTCGCGTATCTTAGCTAACAATATAGGGCAATCCTCCGTCGCATGTTCAAACTAAGTAAAATAGCGGCATGATAGTTGTGTTGGATTCGAGAAGTCTCATGTGTAGTGTCCTGGTCCTCCACAATTGTAACAAATAGTCTGCCCTCAACCTCTACCAGGTCCTCCTCCACCTCGGCCTCATCTGTGCCCCTGATACTTGCCTTGCACTCCTGCAACACCTTGGTCCAGAGGCCACATTTCTTCCTTCACCCTGTATGCAGGTGGCTTGTCCATCATTAATTCGTAACTCCAAAAATTACACTCATAATGACCCACAAATTGACAGAAGTTTCAGAAGAGTTGTTGCGGTGTCTGTACGAATTTATGCAGTAAATGGCAATTGTCTGTCGTGTGTTTCCCAGCTACCTGAAAGATAGCACACCATAGCGCATGCCCTATAATTGGCCCTGTTGCAACTTCCATCCTTAGAGGCATTGGTCCCCCTGTTGCAACATAATTTGCAAAAACTGGACAATGATCTTTGTCATGCCCCTGGCTTTTTCACTTTAGGCACCACACTTCTTCGCGCACCTCTGGCCAAGTTGTTTTGTCTTTTTTGAGACTTTGATTTTCAAGGAAAAGGTTTTGCAACTGCACATGAATATTCTAAACCCCTAGATTAGCATCCTGCATTGGTTTTTTGTGCAATCTCATCGCAATTTCCAGAGCTTCCGCCTGGGTCCCAATCTTCTGTTGTGATAGCACAACCCTTAGATGAGGCAGGAGCGAGGCCACAAACCATTCGCGGTGCTGCCCATTAGTCAGATTCATGTTAGCCTCACGAATCATACACTTCAATCTCTAATCCAAATCCCAGGGCATCTCACCAGGCTTCATCATGATCTCTTTGAATCCCACAATTGATTGCGCCTCAGACTTAGGTCTACTAAATTCCTTATTTAGCGCAGTCTAGATATCTACCAACGTGGACATCGGATTATCCATGTAATACTTAATGTACCACATTAGTGCGTGGTCCTGCAAAGCACTAACCAACGTCACTTTCTTCATTTGATCATTCATGATACCTTGAGCTTCCCATATAGCCTTCGTGACGAACCAAAACTAGTCTGGATCTTCATTTCCCATGCCCTTGAACACAGGTAGCTTTACGGAGTTCACCATGTTGAACGGTGGTGGAGGTGGCAGTGGTGTGGGTGAGGGTGTAAGTAGTGGGGGTGAAGATGGAGGTGGTGTGGGTGGATGAGGTATTCACGGGAACCCTTGATTTATCAACTAAATAGCGCTCTGCGGAGAAGCTTGTGCTGCTCCCTCGTCGTCACTCAGAGGAGGTTCAATCAATGGGCTATATTTAGGGCCTTTCCTTCCTTTGTCCCTAAAATTTCTTCCACTTCGTGTAGCCCCAAACATCAAGGTAATTGCATAACCCGCTTTTCACACAATAGCATCTTAATCCAAGTATTTAACGATTTTAAATACTTACCTCGTGGCCCATTAAAGAAGCGGCGCTCTGCTTCACTGTAACTGACCGAAATATCGACCACGGACTGTGTCACAAATCCTCCTATGATACAATCGAGCCAATGATCGACATCACACATGATATTATCTTCAGAGGCTTCTAATCTTCGCACTAACTCCGGGTCCAGACAATCGGACCGTCAAGCGTACACCTCCCTTGGTCGTCTGCCAACTTTGAGATCCACTCATATAATTCAACCAGGAAGGAATAGAAGAATATTTCGTGTATCTTTGTGTACAAATATCTGTCAAACCATTGTTCTTTCATGAATCGTGGATTCTTGTTTTCTTGCATCGCGAATTCACGGATCTTTCTATTCAACTAGTCTTCAAACTCCTTCTTAGTTGGATTCCAATGATGAAACATCACACATCTCGTTATGAAAATCCCAGTCCCAGCAACAAAACCATTTTTTGGCTCGATGGGCCTTGACCCAGGTTCACCATTGAGCAGCTAAGAAAATCCCTACAATACTAGCCCTTTCGGCATCAATCCGTGGAGCGTGGATTGAAGTCTCACCCAAAAGCAGTATGGGGGGATGCAGGAACCAATTTTCCACACCCTGAGATGGTTGTGATGTCGGTTATTTGCTCTAATCCTTCCTTTGTGTAGACTGATAATCCCTTTATGGCTTATCAAGGTATTTCTCTTATTCTTCCTCGAAGCCTCCACGAAAGTCTATGATTGTCTTTCGCAGACCCTAAATAGATAGATCAGGAATTTACGCACCTTTGTAATTACTCTTACTTCTGTATTTACTCAGATTCACTTAAGTAATGGTTAACTTTAAAATGCATTACAGTTATCTTCACGTAAACAGATATTCTTACTTGTGTTCATATGATAATGTAAAATACATAGATTCGCGCACCAATATAGCATTAATTCATAACCCCAGTATTCAACATAACATAATCACAACATTCATAATGAAAGTAAAATAATGCATACACAGATAATTACAGAATACTTCTCTTTATTGATAATCTAGATTTCTAGTATAGACTCTGACTACCTTGCACACACAGCTGTAGGGGTCCGCACACTCAACTGTGAACTTCTACCCTAGGCCTCTGTGCACTCAGCTGTAGAGCCTCTTCCTACGCTAAGAATCTTTGCTCCTAGCTCTCATAGACCCATAAAATTACTCAGAACTATACCAAAAACTTATGAACTGCCTTAGACTTTTCTAAGACTCCCTTTTTATACAATCCCATGGTCCACAGACCAAGGGCGGATCTCATCAAGCTGACACAAACTATCTAAACTAAGGGCGTAAACCCTTTTTGACTGTTTACATCTTCTCGCTCCACGACCACAAAATGCGGAGACTTTACATTATTTTACACAAAACTTGGGCCTTTAGCCCCAAAACTTTGGCTTTTAGCCACAAAACTTGGGCTTTTAACCCCAAAATTGACCCCAGGGGACTCGTTCCCAGTAGTATGTTGCAACTAGTTTAACAAATAATTTATTCAAGGCAAAGGGTATTGATCCTTCATTATATTATTTTTCAATGTGCTACAATAAATACATATATTCCAAGTCCCATCCTTCTAGATTACAATTATTATAGGAGACCCACTAGGTGAGGTGCTTGGTTAGCTCACTCCCTACTCCAGTAGTTGTTGAAACAACTTCTTCACTATGGTTGCTTCCAAAAATATTATTTGTATAGCCCAATTTTGGTAACGAGGATTCAAGAATCAATTGTATCTTGTTCTCCACTTACCTCTTTAGTGGTATCCCTTTAAGCTCTTGGAACACTCCTTTGTATTCCTATAACAACTCCTCCAAATGTTATTTCTAATATTTAGTACATCCCTCCAAGGATGCCTCTACCCTTAGTGATACAACACCTATCTAATTCTATCTTAAGAAAAGAAATGCATATTTACTAAATTTTTAGCTTGGTTGGAACTTATTAGCACTAATATATTTGATTTATATTTGTGTACATTAATGATGTAGGATTTCCCATACTTAATCAGGCAGTGTCGGTTAGTTCTCTGCGTGAAAAATATAACCCTCATATATAGATAAGCTCTTCAAAACACTACATCACCCATAATAAGTGGTACCACATCTAATTCGACTTCATTAATAAAATTTGCACTAACAATAAGTTTCATCTTGCACAATTACCTTGATTTTTTCATCCTTGTTCATCCACCCTGATGGGTATGGGCTTGCATGATCACGAACCTCCAACTCAAGCTTGTTGACTAGATAAATTTATATGAGGTTTTCCTATGAACCAAAATTGAATAGGGCATCTAACTTGGTCTTTTTGACTTGTACCCTGATATGGAAGAGTTTTGTGATCTCCTTCTCTTCTTGGTTATGAAGGCTACTCAAATTCACCTCCTTCTACACTAAAGTGCAATCAATATTCTCATCCGCATCTAAGATACTCTATACTTTATTGCTCAAATCCATGGCTACAAGGTTCTTCTTCTTATCATCCTTCATATGGTCCTTAAGGTTCATGTCTATATGTAGTTTCCAACACTTTTCTTAAGTGTTACCGTCAATATTGTAATGGTTATAGTGGCTACTTGGATCCTAGCACTAATGTGCAGCAGTTGTCATCTTCTTATCTTTCCCTTTTCACTTATTCTTTCCCTCCTTGGAAGAATTTTGGTACTATTTCTAATTCAAACCAATTGGTTTTTCATTTTTTCTTCCTATATTTTCCAAATACTATTCTTACACATAGGTCTCATCAACTATCCTAGGATTGAAGAGAATCATTTTCTTCCACAAAATGACTTTGCAGATCCCCCAAATACTTGATGAGTACATATAGGTTCTTGGGAGAGACACCTAGGATGATAGCCAGCTTCCTAATTTCATGTTGTACTCTTGCACTCTCCACTCCTTCCATTTCATGAATTAATGTCAATGGACCCATTAGTCCTCTACATGCCCAATAGGGTAGAACGATGACTTAATCATGGTTTTTGAATCACCCCATTTAGTTATTATTTAATCACCCACTAGCTTAAGTGTCTCCATATGAATTTCCCACTAAGTTAATGGATGGCCCTCTAATTTTAGTATGGTAAATGAAATATTTTTCTCTTGTTCTACATGGTGGACATTGAAATAGACCTATAACTATTTTTGAACCAATGACTCTACTACATTAATCTCACTAATATATGGCTTGATATCCACTTGTGTTTCTATTTTAAATGAGGATTGTGAAAGTGTAATGGAACTACAACTTGACTACTTTTTCTTGGGCTCTTTCCTAATCTCCTTTTTTAGGTCTTCATTTTCTCTTACTTTCCCCTCTATTCCAACCTCTAAGTTAGAGCTTGCAACATCCCCAAATAGTCCAAGGTTGGTTACTAGAGCTTCCATGAGTAGGCCCATATTGCAAGAGATTACAATGACTTATCTTCCAACAAATCAATTCTATCTTCTTTTAGATCTTAAGGATTGTTGTGAATAAACACATTAGTGATGGCTAATGTTTCGTGACATTTATGTTAAGCCAATTCTTGTATCTTTCGATTTCCCATAAATGATCCAAAGAAAATTGTTATGATAACAATATGATTTGTAAACTATCATTGATATTCCACTGAGATAGTTCATCACAATACATCTTATAATATTTTAAAATCTCTATGAAAATTAATTTTTCCTTAGATCCCAAATTACTTAATTGTTAGCTAAATTTGAATTTTAGGAAATAACTGAAATATGAAAATGAAAGAATGTAAAAAAATATACACCATCCACACAAATTAACATAAGATTTATCCTAGGAAATCCAATATAGGAGAAAACACAACTAGAGGTGAGGCCTACGCTCTACTATCTATGATTCAATTGTAAAATACTCATACAAAGGAATGTGAACTCGTTATGGAGCTGTATTTTGACTTTGTGGCTTAAATGAATACTACAACATCATCATCCTCCTTTTTTATACTCACAAAATGCCACTCTTAGATTTTTTTTCTTAGTTATGGAACAAGATACAATGCTAAATAATGGAACCCTTTCAGTTCATAGCAGCCCAGTATTTAACATAGCTCAATAACCATAAAGGGGTAGGGTTTTGAATTCCTCAACCCTGAATTATGATAAGGTTGTGGACCTTCTAGAATCTTCTTATAGATAACCCACACATTTGACTAATGGGAGCTAATGTGGCATCTAATTATACTAGGGTGGCTAACCAGGTAGGTCAACTTGCGAGAGGCATAACCTTCAAACATAATTTATGGTTGAGGTAATTCTTTTTCCATACTCAAAGTGACTCTAGAAGGTTTTATATGATTTTTTACCCTAGTTTTCCAACCTAGGAATTGTTGTTAAAATGTCCCTGCAAGTTGACTCATTTGAATTTTTCCACCCAAAATGTACCAATATGGATAACAAATTGCATGATCATCCAATTTAGATCACTAACCTAAATCCAAAAGAGTGAAGAAGGAGTTATGGTGGTCCTTCACATATATATAATTGAATGGCTACACCTATCTAAATGAGAAAACCCTATGGTTTTTCAAACCCAATAGTTTCCACAAAGAATTAGCAGAAATGAAAGGCCAAAATATTAGTAGTAAAAAGTAAAGTAACCAATACAATCCTTACACTCATGCAAACAAGAATTCTAGAGATTTAAAGGATGACTAGCAAGATAAGAAAATAAACTATCGATGTTGGCCATGTTGAGTAGAGCACATGGATCACAGGTGAAGGAGGTTTAGGCTTGCAAAAAACCCATCGAAGCACCACATGTTAAGAAGGCTCATGGCACCCACCTTCATCGCCATTTTTTTCTCACATGTCTAGGTATGTTCTAGCACCTTGCATACCTTGGACAATGACATCCTTCATTTTGCACGGAGTGTCCTTTAACTTCCCTTGAATTATCATGATATCCCAAGTACAATTTCGTACACTCTTAGAGAAAGGTTTGAGATGAGACCAACAAGATTAATCCTCGACCCTCCCCTGGTGAAGGCATCAATATTTGGAACAAGCACCCAATTTGGGGAGGGAATAAATCTCTTAAGGTGCAAACCTCTCCTCTATTTTTGTTTTCAATCTAAAATAAATTTTCGCCTCAAGGGACTTGATCTCTCTCTATGCATAGTAAATACAAAGTTAAGAAGGACTTAAGCTAGTTTTTATATATATATACCTTTTTCTATGTGTAGACCCAAGTAGTCAATCTTGACTTTCCCAATTTGAAATTTTTCTTATGTATCTGAAAGTACCAAGCCATGCTTATATACAAGTTGGTAGAACTGTTCTAAATGGACCTTGTGCATATTTACATCTCTACTAAATACAAGCAAATCATCAATATATATAATAATGTACTCTACCCCACCAAAAATGTCTTCCATTCTTTTTTGGAATTTAGATGGAGCATTTTTCAGACCAAACGGCATCACAGTCCATTGATATTGGCCATGAGGAATAGTGAAAGCTGTTTTATATCTGTCAGCAGGAATAATACCAATTTGCCAAAATCCAGTTTTAAGATCGAACTTGCTAAACACATTAGCATTAGCAATCTTAGCAAGTAACAATTCCTTGTTAGGCAGAGGATATCTAATAGGAAGAAGAGCATCATTCAATGCTTTATAATTAATCACAAGTCTTTTCTTACCTCTTTTTTGCTCACTGTGCTTATTGACATAAAAATCAGCGCAAGCCCAAGGGCTCTTATAGGGTTCAATAAGCTTCTATTCTAACAGTTGTTCAATTTCTGCTTTGCACAATTCTTGTTCTTTCGGACTCATATGATTTGCACTAGCTTTTTGCGGCCTAGGAACATATCCTTCTTTGTAAGGTAGTGCAACAAAATACTTTTCCCGAACCCAAAAGGCATCTGGCCTGCTGGAAGTACAATCTGCACGAAGCCTATCAGAAATCTGTTGCAAAGTCTTGGGACCATGTAACTCTGCATTTTTGACAATCTTATTAATCTTGGTTAGATCTTGTAGACTATACTAGAGAGTATCCTCATCTTCAGGCTGCACATTGATTTTGTAGTCACTGGAAGCAGGGACTCTGATAGGACTAGCAGTGGTGGAGAATATAACATAATCTTGTCCAAAAGTGACTGGCAAATATTTCTTCAGAAAATCTTGTCCTAACAGAACATCAGCACCAGTATCAAAACTATACAAAGTGACAAAAACCTGTACATCATTCAAGAAAATAGGAAATTCAGGAGCTATATGACTTATTTCCATTAAATCACCAGTGATAGCCTTGAATTGGAGTTTAGTAGGCTGCCAATAATAATGGGGGATGGCTTTATATTTGCAGCAGCTACTCATAGCACCAGAATCTATTTGAGCATCCAAAGTATAAGATTTAATGCTAGGGACTTTAATTCTTATTGGAATAACCACTCTATCTCCAATGCCCATAACATTAAACAGCTCAACATTTTTCTTTGGGGATATCCCTTCAATAACTGGAACATTTTTCATCAGTAAACTTGTTAATTTAGAATTACAATCATCATAATCAGAAATAAGTATTTGAAGCTTGGATGACAACTGTATCATTTCTGACCTTGTATGATGAATTGAAGATTCCAAATCTGTGATCTTCTTCTTGAGAGTATCAATTTGATTCAAACCTGGAGATATGGAAACCTGCAAAGGTTTGAACATTGAATCGAACTCTCTTTCGATGAATTCATCCTCCTCTCTTTCTTCTTCTGAAAATCTTTCTTTCTTTTTAGATGGCAGTTGTTTCTCAAGATTCTCAAGTTTTTCAGTCAATCTTCTTCTTGCTGTAAACTGGACTGGATCTAACTGTGCTAGATCAGCTTTGACTGCTGCAATCTTTGCTTGTATATCTCCTGAAGATTTTAAACTGAACATTTTAATATCAGGAATGAATGTTTCATCAGAATCAGATGATTCTGAATCAATTGTTAATTTCCTGATTTCAGGAATTTCATTATCTGAAGATTCTGAAGAAGAACTTGAAACTTCAAAATATTCTCCATCAGAGTGAGATATGAGATCCCAATCTTGTGGATCGTGGATTGTAGAAAAGATATTCATTATCTTCATCTGCTTCTTATCTTTTCTTTCTCTGCAAGTGTTAGCATAATGACCTTCTTTACCACAAATAAAACACACAACTTTTTTGGAAGGTTTTGATCTTTTCCTAAATACTGCCCTTCTTCCTTTAAATGATCTTTTGGAAGGAAAGTACTTTTTCTTTTTAGGAAAGTATTTATCAGTCTTGCAAGAGCAGGACTTGTCAAAATTTGTCTTTTTAGAAACCTTTCTTTCACCTTTCTTATGACAACCAAAATCATAGGTTTCTTTGAAATTATTGAAAATATTTGTGCTAAAGTGCATCTGTTTGGAAAAATTCTTCTTAGCTTTGCTTTCTGCACATTCTTTTTGCAAAATTGTGACAATCATTTGGTGAATAGCTGCAAATGATTGTCCTTCCAAATTCACTTTATGATCTGCTATGTACTGATTAATGAGGTCAGGAATTTTACCAGGCATAGACTGAATGTAATACCTTAGATAGGCAACATTATGTGGATCACTAGCCTGATACAAAAGTTTCTGCATAACACAAAAATACTCTTGCAAATAATCAATGTTGCATAGCTTCTGGGAGAGAAATAACTGTGAATGATGGGCTGAGTCTTCAGGAACTAATCCAACAAATTCATGTTTTAAGGCTTCAAACAATGCTCTTAATGGATCAGTACTATGTTCAACTACTTGATCTTTTTCTCCCTTTGCAAGCCTTTCCCACCATTGCTTTAGTATGCTAGTAAAAGACCATACAATTTGGGTGACTATATCAAACCATGGTGCTTTGGTTTCAGCTTTTCTCTGTAGTGCCCATGCATGGACATTATGCAATACAACAATCACTTCATTATAATCAAGGCAATCAATATTTACTAACAATGAGTTTCCATAGCCTCTGGAAGCAGGATTGTCTAGCCTTACAGATGTGGATTGCAGATTTTCAGTATACCTGCTGAATGGGCTTGATGCTGATGCTTCATGTGCAGAGGTATCACCAACACCTCTTTTTCCTTTGTTGGAATAGAAAAAGGAATCA
The DNA here is from genome assembly GCA_031772625.1 of Pinus tabuliformis. Taxonomy (NCBI): domain Eukaryota; kingdom Viridiplantae; phylum Streptophyta; class Pinopsida; order Pinales; family Pinaceae; genus Pinus; species Pinus tabuliformis. The sequence continues at coordinate 449,863,182 of CM062816.1, read as the reverse complement.
CTTCTATCCCTTTTAGAACTTGGTTCACCTTGTGTTTGTTCACCAGTTATTCCTGACATGGCCATTATTGTAGGAGCAGATGATTGGCCATTTTGTTTTATTAAAGAACTAAGGCTGACATAGTTCTTTGGTAATCTTAGACTTTCAATAGAAGGAAGATCAGCTAGTCTATTCTTCATCAACTCTGTCTTTTCTCTAGCTAGATTGATTCCTTTTTGGATCTTCTCAAGTCTGGCTCTATCTATATTCTCTACCCCTTTAAAAAAATATGCTTTGATTCATCAGAATTGGAGGAGAATTTCAGCTTTGTACTTGAGACATCTACTTCTCTATAATGAGGTGGAGAAGCAGGAGTGGGGAGTGCATTTGTAAGATGTTCCAAAGACTTGGAGATGATACCCATGTTTGACTGGATATTATTTAACTTTTTTGTGTGTGCATCTTGGGTTCCCAATGTCTCAATATAACCAGTATGCATCTTTTTGATATGTTCTTTAATTTCTAAAACATCTCTGGCTATATCATCAATATTCTGAAGCATACAAACTATTTGGTAGTTTGTATAATTATGCAGCTTTTCATTTTTGTTCTGATCTGGATCAGAAGTTTCTCTCATAGATAACCATTGGAAATCTGCTTTCTTTGTTCCATTGCTAAATGTCCTCCTAGAATTTCCAGATTCTAAATATCTTTCTGGTATTCTTGTAGTGACTTCCGACTGAGCTCTAGGAAGTGAGAAACTTTTAATATTAGGTATAAAGACTTCAGAGCTAGGGGAATCTTCAGTCTGGAATGTAGAAGATGAAGATGGAACGCAGAACTGACAATCATCAGGTTTATGAGAGGTAGACTTTCTATGATCCTCTCTTGGAGCAGAATGTCTTGATGATAAACTTCTGGGAACAGAGGGTATATGTGGATTCCTACCACCCAAAACTGTAGATCTAGGGAAGGATGACATAGATCTAGTAAGTGAAGGAGTGGTAAATTTAAGACCAGAGGATCCATCAGGATGTTGGATGAGAGACAATTTCGGAGGAACTTTAGATGTTTGCAGTTGAGGATATTTCTGTGAAAGTGGAATATAAGTACTATTCCATTCATCTGGAAGAGTACATTCTGCAAAACCAATCTGTAGGGGAGCAGTGTTACCAGGGCCAACAATAACACCTTCTTTTAAGGCTCTACCAGTTAACTTTGGGTTGAGAGGAGGCATGGAGGTAGAGACAAATCTCAGGCATATAGAAGCATGGAGCTGAGCAATCTGTGACTGTGGGGCAACATTAAAACCATAAAACTGAATATAAGCGTTCAAGAATTCATTGATATAAGGGTCTGTCAGTGAAACTTGATATCTGGGGATAACTGATGACCAAACAGGGCCATTATTGAGGGGACTTTGGAATCCTCCCAATAAAGCGTCGTTGAAGTCATTCATTCTGGTATCAAGGACACATGTCAAGCATGAAGTATTCAGACCAGGACGGACTAGTGGATTAATTCCAAATTGTATGATACCTATATGGATATACCTATAACCATTTTCTAAACCCCATTTGATATTTTCTGGCTGTATTAGTGGGATTTGGTATACGGACTGGCCAGTGGAAATAGGAATATTCACAGATGTAAATCTAAATAACTGAGCAGCTCGAAACTGAAAAACAGGCATTTTATAAAGCTTATCAATATCAATCTCTGGCAATGTCCAGTTAGGCTGAGGTTCAAACTCTTGTACTAACACTTTTTCATCATAGAGAACATCTTCATTTCTGGATTTATTTAAAAACTTATTCAGAAAAGACCATCGATTATTATGAGCTATCTTTCTGTCTTCGGGCTTCTGAAGAGAAAACTCATTCATATAAAACAACTTTCACTGTTCCTCATGGCCAATATCAATGGACTGTGATGCCCTTTGGTCTGAAAAATGCTCCATCTGAATTCCAAAAAAGAATGGAAGACATTTTTGGTGGGGTAGAGTACATTATTATATATATTGATGATTTGCTTGTATTTAGTAGAGATGTAAATATGCACAAGGTCCATTTAGAACAGTTCTACCAACTTGTATATAAGCATGGCTTGGTACTTTCAGATACAGAAGAAAAATTTCAAATTGGGAAAGTCAAGATTGACTACTTGGGTCTACACATAGAAAAAGGACATGTAGAACTTCAGCCACATGTGCTAACCCATCTATTGAAATTTCCCGATATTATTACTGATGTGAAAACACTGCAGAGATTTCTTGGATGTCTGAATTATATAAGGAATTTTTATGCCAAACAATCAGAGGATACAAAGATACTGCTGAACAGACTAAAGAAGAAAGTTGTCAGTTGGACAGATGAAATGACAGCAGCAGTAATTAGTATTAAGAGTAAGCTTAATGATTTGCCAAAACTTAAGCTTCCTGATACTAATCTTCCTTTTATACTTGAAACAGATGCTTCTGATCACACTTGGGCTGCAGTTTTGTTACAAAAGCATGGAAGAAAAGAATTGGTTTGTGCCTATTCCTCAGGATCTTTTGATAATACAGAGAAAAAGTATCCTTCTTCTCATAAAGAAATACTTGCATTAAAGAGAGGAATAAAGAGATTTCACTTGTTCTTGAAAAGTGTTAAATTTATAATCAGAACAGATCTAAAGCATATGAAACAGATGTATCTCAGTCCGTGCATATGAAGCATAGTGAGACCTCAGTCCGTGCTTCGTGGACTGTTGCCGAAAGGGCCAGTAGTACCGAGATCTGCCTAGATAAATCACCTTTGAACCCAGGTTAGGCCCATATAAGCGAACAAATGGTTCCGTTGTCGGGACCGGGATCTACATAAGGGATGTCTGGTGTCATGCCACTGGAATCCAATAAAGAAAGAAATTGAAGAGTGGTTGGACAAGAAGATTCACAAGTTCGCGGCGCAAGAAAATAGAAATCCACGAGTATCTAAGGAATAGTGGTTGGAACGCTACTTGTATATGGAAATACACGAAATTTTCTTTGCATCCTTTCCTTCTGAGCTATATGAGTGGTTCATGAAGCTAGCAGGCAATCAGGGAAGGTGTAGGCTCGACAAACCAATTGTGTGGACTCTAGAATTAGTGCGCAGACTAGAGGCATTAGGAGATAAGATCGCGTGAGCTATGGACCATTGGCTCGACCGAATTATAGGAGGATTTATCACTGAGTTCGCGGTAGACATGACCGTCAGCTACAGTGAGGCAGAGCGACATTTCCTAAAAGGGACCGCGAGGTAAGTATATCAAATCTTTGAACACTTGGATTAAGATGTTATTGTGTGAAAATCGGGTTATGCAAATAAATTAATGTTTGGGACTACGCGAAGTGGGAAGATCTACAGAAGTGGAAGTAGTGAAGAATTGGAAACCAGTCCCTTAATTTCCCCCTCGCAGGAAAGCGAGGAAGAGCTCACGAAAGTTTCTCTGAGAAGCGTGGTCAGTCTGATAAGGCAACACATTCCGCGTTTACCACCTCCACCTACACCGCCACTCGTCTCACCCTCCTCACCTATATCTCCACCAACCCCACCTTCACCACCACCACAGTTCAGTATGGCGAGTGCGATCAAACTACCGGTATTTAGAGGAGTAGGGAATGAAGATCCGGACCAATTCTGGTTCGTGGTAAGAGCAGTATGGGAAGCACAAGGCGTCGTGGATGACAATATCAGGAAGGCTACGCTGGTAAGTGCGTTGCAGGATCGCGCATTAACATGGTACATCAAGCATTCTAATGACCATCCACGTAGGAATCGCAGAGATCCAAGCCACACAGAACAGGGAATTTAGCAGGCCAAAGTCAAAAACACAACCAATCATCAGGTTTAAGGAGATCACGATGCTCCTGGGCAAGACCCCCTAGGATCCAGACCAAAGATTGAAGGGTATGATTCGCGAAGCCAACATGATGTTGACAGATGGACAGCACCACACATGGTTTATAGCATCACTATCACCACACTTAAGGACAACGTTGTCACAGCAAAAACTTTCCACCCGGGCTGAAGCTTTAGAAATGGCAATGAGATTGCATGAGACCCCTATACAATACCCTGGTCTAGGAGTCCAACAAATCCACACGCAATTGCAAAATCTGTGTCTGGAAATGCAAAGTTTGAAACAGGACAGAACACCTCGGCCGGAGGCGCGCGAGGAGGTATGGTGCATAAAATGCAAAGGCCAGGGGCATGGCAAGGACCACCGTCCAGTGTTCGCGAACTACTTGGCCGAAGGAGGGCTGATGCCGTTAAGATCTGAGTGATAGAAAGGATCGAGTGTGGTGCCTACATTATGGTGCGTGATCTGTCAGATAGGAGGAAAACACACTACAGACAATTGTCATCTATTATAGAAGTATACGCAGACGTCCCAATAATTGTTTTGTAACTTCTGTAGGTTGGTAGGCCACGATGAGAGTACCTGCGGAAGCTACGAACTAATGATGGATCGAACCCATGCCTACAGGGTGCAGACCGAAACACGGGCCCTCGACCTGAATGCAAGAATGGCATACTCTAGATTTTAGGGGCGCGGTCGAGGTCGAGGTGGAATGGGACTAGGAAGGGGTCGCGGACAGTTAATTTATTATAATTGCAAAGGGCCAGGGCACTATGCCCGCGATTGCACAAACCCGACGAGGACATCATGTTTGTACTATACTCATTTTGATCATGAGGCAAAAGACTACCCTACACTGATAGCAAGATTGTGCAAAAAAGGGGTACTTCAGCCCCCTCCGACTCAGAATTTGCAGATGATGAGGTATGAACCGCGTGAAGAAGACCCGAATGTAAACATCATGCTCAGGAGCGGGGTGACCATTGGCGACGACAAAGGGAAGCAGCCAGAAGAAAGTGCGTGGGTTCACAAGGCTCCTAAAAAGGAACCCAAATTTGACTTAGAACGCGTGAAGGAGACATTCATGGAAGCTAAGAAGAGCTTCACGGAGGCCTCCACTTCAGGTAGAAAGGATCAATTAGAACCAAAAATGGATCCTTCAATGCTCACTACCTTTCTAGAGACATGCATGAAACTACTACATGACAACAAGGTAGTAAAGGGGCTACAGGAACTTATCACTAGGTGCGTGGGGTCAGGAGAACCGCACATGGTCCAGAAACTTGGAAAGCATGCATTGTGCACAGGAAGGGAAATTAGGTTGACTACGCAACTCGACAAATATGAAATGGATTAGGTAATCCTGGATCTAGGATCGGACGTGAATGTACTACCAAAACAAACATGGGAATGCATGGGCAGACCCACGCTACAGTGGTCTCTTATTCAGTTACGAATGGCAAGCCAACAGAAGATCTTGCCCACGGGAAGATTACAATGGGTAACAGTAGATATTGAAGGTGCGAGCGCACAGGTGGATTTTGAAGTGATAGAGATTGCCAATGACAGTAATCCCTTTCCCGCACTACTAGGAATAGATTGGGCCACCAATATGAATGGAGTCATAAATCTGAAGAAGTACAAAATGATCTTTGAGAAAAAGTCACTACGCGTAGTAGTACCACTAGGTCTAGCCAAAGGAGCACGCTAAACTGAATTGGTGCACGACGATGATAGTGATGACGATCTCGATTGTATTTACAAGATAATTGCGCGAGAAGAGGATTGGGTGAATCCGACTGTAGATGGAAAGATTTCGTGGGAGCGCGAAAGCTCCTCGGATTCAGACGAAGAAATAGAGTGATGGCAAAATTGGTTGCACGAAGTAACAACACTTAATTGCAACATGATGGTTAGATCACTGTGCTGCGTGACAACAGAAGCAAGGGATCTGCCGACATATGATGGGTTGACAGTGGTGGATGAATTCCTGAGAAAATTTGAAAGCACAGTACGAGAACAGTAGCGGTTCGATGTGCTGAAATGGGCATTGCGTGCAACACCCACACGATGGTGGGGTACGCATCAAGGAAATTTTGAGGATTGGCGCGGATGCAGAAGAATGATGCGCCTATGATTTGGGAAACCGCAGATATGACTAGTAGACAAATATGACGAACGAGATGATCCACGCACACACCTTGTGAAATGGACCAAGGTCTACGGGGAAGAGCCACAGCCTAAATGGGTACATTTATTCTATCATACCTTGGATGTCATACCCATGAATTGGTATACTGAGACCGAGCTTCGCCGTGGTACAAGCGAATGGGATGTCTTGCGTGAGGGATTTCTGTTAACCTTCACATTTGAAGATCATTGGTCAGATACTGTTGACGATGCGCTATAGGCAGTAAAAGCAACTATCTTCAAAATACCCCAGGAGCCAATGGAAGTACTTCAGCCAGAATGGGCGACACAGTTGAGTTGTGCACTAGAGTGTTATAACGTAAATGTTGACGAGGATGATGAGGACCCACGCAACATTAACATCTCAGAAATGAAAGGTTGTCGTGAGATTTGCGGACCATCACTTGAAGACCCCAACATCACCGTGCCACTAAAGACGAAGTAGGTCAACATTGGAACGGAGGCGGAGCCTAAGTACGCAACACTTGGGGACTATTGGGACGATGCCACGATGGATAAGGTCGCTGAGTTACTTTGCAAATACCAAGACTTGTTCCTGGCAAAAATTACGGACTTAAAAGGGATCGTTGGCGACTTAGGGATGATGAAGATCACCCTGAAACCCGACACAAAGCCAGTTAAGCAATGACCTTACCCCTTGAATCCAAAGTATAAAGAAAAGGTCTGCAACGAATTAGACAAAATGCTCGCAGCCAGAATTATTGAACCAGTGGAAGAATCTGACTAGGTGAGTCCCGTGGTAGTACAGGAGAAAAAACAGAAGGACAAAATAAGAATATGTGTGGATCTGAGGAAGTTGAACGACACTTGTGTACACAATCCATTCCTGACACCATTCATAGATGAAGTACTGGAGAATGTTGGCAGTCAAGAAGCATACTCATTCACGGATGGGTTCTCAAGGTACCATTAGATCAAGATCGCACCAACAGAATGGGGCTTCTTTAAATACACCATTATGCCGTTTGGACTAAAGAATGTGCCAGCTATATTTTTGCGCATCGTTGTGGCCCCGTTCAAAGAATACATCCACAAGTTCTTGGAGGTCTATCTAGATGATTGGATTGTCTTAAATTAGTTAAGCACCATGTAGCGAGCTTACGCTTGATGCTAGATACTTGCCGCCGACACCAGATTGCGTTGAACTTGAAGAAGTGCAGATTCCTCGTTCCCTTTGGAAACCTGCTGGGCCATGTGGTCTGCAAACAAGGCCTGATGGTTGACCCTGCGAAGATTGTCGTTATTATAAATTTGGAAGCACCGCGAAGTGTTAAACAATTGTGCGCTACTTTGGGACACACTGGATACTATAGGAAATTCATCAAAATTTATGCCCAAATAACAGCGCTAATGGAAAAGCTATTGAAAAAGGATGTTACATATTGCTGGAATGATGATTACATGAAGAGTTTGGATGTCTTGAAGGGGAAACTGGCCTCAACTCCAATCCTGGTCTTCCTAAAATGGGATGTGGAATTTCACGTACATGTTGATGTGTCATGTATCACGCTGGGAGTCATACTCACATAGGAGGGCGCAGAGGGTATAGATCACCTGATTGCGTTTGTAAGTTGAAGATTGTCCAAAGCTGAAAATAACTATTCCACCATCGAGTGCGAGAGATTGGAAATGGTGTATGTGCTCCAAAAATACCAACACTATTTACTCCGGGGACAGTTCAAGATGTACACCGACCATTCCGCATTGAAATACCTGGTGAACAAGCCTGTGTTGTGGGGGCGCATATGTAGATGGCTCTTACTGTTAAAGAATATGATTTTGAGGTCATAGTCAAGCTGGGATGCCTAAATGCAGGACCAGATCACTTGTCACTAATTGAGACGGGTGAGAAACCAACGAATTTACAAGAGTGATTACCTGATGCACAACACTATGCAGTGCGTGTCGTGGACACTTCGAAGACATAATCCATTTTCTAACAACATGGAATGCGCCGAAGGAATACTTAGTCCAACAGAAGAAGGAATTGGTGGTGCACACGATGGACTTTTCTGTCATCACAAGGCACCTGTACAAAATGGGAAATGATGAGATATTGCGAGGATACGTACCTGAACTTGAACGAGGTCAGATCCTTGCAGAAGCACATGGGGGCACTGTAGGAGGACACTATGCATGACGCGCGACCGCACAAAATATTCTTCGCGCAGGGTTATGGTGGTTGACCTTGCACCATGATTCGAAAGAGCACCATAAAGCCTGTGATATATGTTAAAGGACTAGAAAACCATCACGAAGAGATGAGATGCCACTAAATCCACAAATGACATTTCAGCCGTTTGAAAAATGGGCAATTGATTTTGTGGGCCTGATCAAACCTCAGGGAAAGACGGGTGCGTGCTACATCATCACCGCGATAGAGTACCTGACACGATGGGTGGAAGCGCAGATGATCAAGGACTGCACGGCTGCTATGACTGTGAAGTTTTTGTTCGAAAATGTGTTGACACAATTTGGCTGTCTGAAAATATTAATAAGCGATCGCGGAACACATTTCCTGAATGAAACCATCAAGGCGCTCACAGAAGAGTTCCAGGTGTATCATCAGAAAAGTACACTGTACCACCAACAAGCCAATGGGACAGTAGAGGCATTTAAAAAAATACTGGAGATTGCGCTGACCAAAGTATGTAACACACAGGGAAACGATTGGGACCTACGCGTACCTGCCGTATTATCGGCATACAAGACAACATGTAAGAAATTGACAGGACAGACACATTTCCAGTTAGTCTATGGCACAGAAGCTGTCATGTCGATGGAATACATCGTACCTAGTTTGTGAATAGCAGCGCTCACAGGCATGACGAACCACAAAGATTTGGAAGAAAGGCTCGCTCAATTAGAAGAACTCGATCAAGAACGATTTCTGGCTGGATTTCATCAACAAGTACAAAATAAGTGTGAAAAAGCCTAGCACAACCGCCATATCAAGTTGTGTACCTTTAAGGAAAACGACTTAGTACTGTTGTATGACAGTAAGTTTGAAAATTTTCCAGGAAAATTCAGAATGCACTGGCTGGGACCATATATGGTAAAGGAGGTCATAGACAAAGGCACAGTCCAGCTAGTCAAACTAAATGGAGAACCCTTCCCAAGAAAAGTAAACGGTAGTCGATTGAAACCCTACACGGGTGGGTTGGCTCTATGACTAACCGGCCGAAGCACAGTCTTCGCGACCCTAGGAGCCGGACAAGGGAACATGACTATAAACACATGCAACAGATGTCGGTGCCAAGGTAAGGACATGATTTAGACGTGGATGATTCAGAAGCAAGCATGCAGTAGGTCCAGCAAACCACCGAATAGTGCGCAGCGGACCTCCGAGCAGTACGGGACAAGTTGGAGGGACTCCGCGCCAAGATCACCACACCAACAGAGTGACTCGGGACGAGTCACGATGATTGCGTTGGGGGCCTATTGGGCATGGAATCCCCCACAGCATGTTTTCAGGCTCAAATTCCAAGTTGTGGTCAAATGTATTATAAGACTCCGTGAATTACGGGCGTGGAGCGCGAAGTATAGGTTGAGTCATAGGGTTGTCCGCCCTAAGTATTGTAAAGTAATGTAATGACATGTCGGCCTACCCATGGTCCACAGACCATGGGATTGTATAAATAGAGCGAGGCTCTAAGTTGTAAAGAGAGCTAATTAGCATATCAGAGAAATAGATGAATACGCATGGTCCGAGCATAGAGTAAGAGGATAAGTGTGTTGGGTCGTAGTAGTAGGAAGAGGCTTTGCAAATAAGTGCGTAGAGGCCTAGTAGAGTCTACAGCTGAGTGTGCGGACCCCTGCAGCTGAGTGCGTAGGGCAGTGTTGAGTCTGTAATCTTGAACGAAGAATAATAAAGAGAAGTTGATTCCAATTTCTATGCATCTGCTTGTGTATTTCCTTCTTTACATTTATACTGTTTTGTTTATCACGCGCACTTATATGATTGCTGGATATACGATTAATTATCACTAGTCTTACACAAATAAGTTGAGTAATCGGGTAATAACAGATTAAATAGCAGGGAACTTGGGTATAATATGGGTCACGCCCCAAGTAGGGTTGCGCGGAAGCAACATCACAGGTTGCAAAGGACTAACAAGTGTGCGTAGCGACATGCACGCAGGGTCAAACCGCGGACCTCCAAAAGCTCATCAGACATCCCCAGGGTGCGGAAACTTGGTTCTAGCACCCTCCCATACTACTTCGGGTGAGACCTCAGTCCGCGCTCTGCGGACTGTTGCCGAAAGGGCCAGTGGTACTGGGATTTTCTTGGCTAAATCACCTCTAAACCTGGGTCAAGCCCATACAAGCCAACACAAGGAAAAGCATATACACCAAAAATAACTGAAAGCATGTTCATGATATCAAGGTTAGATCATATAAGCATGTAAGAAAATAAGCATTAACGTGATATTTTATAAGCAAATCATGACATAAATTAATGCATAAAAACCATAATCATTAGGAACAAGACTATACCTCTTTATTAATGTAAGCTAAATAAAAAATGGAATAACTACAACCTAAGTCGTTTGTCGGCTCCAAGAGAAACCGTTCTCCAAATCCATCCTGCCCAGGCCTTAGCAATCCTCCTCCATAAGTATACACAAGGATGTCATGAAGGGATGATGAACATCTCAATAAGGAAACAAGGGTTTCCTATGACTGGGAGTGTTGAAGGCACAAAGATATCTTTAGACTTGATCAGGTATGTAATCAACTATAATATCAATATCTGATCCTTCCTCCCCCTTTAGGCCTTCCCATGGAGATGTATTTATACTTCTCCAAATTAGTTTTTTCAGTTGGGAAACAGTTGGGCCATGGGCTATAGTAGGTGGGTATCCGATCAAACTTGTAAACCCTGCCTGAATTAAGGGAGATTATATGCTTTTTAATGTTTTAACACATATACGTGAGTTGGTTATAGGCTGACCCATGTGTACACGCGCTTTATATAGGGAATAATCATGTATGGGATTTAAAGCATTCTTTTTTAGAAAATGAACCAAGTCTGTTAGGGAAGGGTTTCCCTAGGCCATATCATAGAGCATCAAATCTACCAAGGGTGGTAAATGGTGCTATAATAGTTTTAGTAATTGTAACTTGGTCAAGATGTTGTAGTCGAGGTAGGGCTTGGTTGGTTCCCAAGTCTTAAAAAAAATAAGGGTAGTTATGAGGGCATGATAGCTAAGGAGTTCACGTGCATGTTAAGGAATGAAAATGCGAGATAACACATGTCAGACAGTTTTAATGCATGTCAAAGAGTGTTGGGTAGTGTTGGGCATCACAAGAGAGATCTAGGTCAAAGTGCATGGAAACGAACGAATAATAGTGTCTTCCAGGGAGTGTCAGTGAATTCCAGGTGTCCCAAGGATGAAGTGTGTTAGGAGAATTTCAGAATAGGACTTGCAAGAGGTAAGCCTACGATTGTGATAAGGGGATGAAAAAAGTAGTTTTAGACAAAGGGAGACTTTGGGCTAGCTAGGGACAACACTATTTTTTCAATGACTTGGTTGGGTTCCCAAGTTGCAAAAAAAGTAAGGCTATCTATGAGGGCATGACAACTAGGGAGTGCCAAGGTGTGCAAGGAATTATAGGAAGTGCTAACACATGCTAGAAATTTCCAAGGCATGTTAGGCATGCCAAGACATACCAAGTGCTAAGGCATGACAAGATGTGCTAGGTGCTAGGGTGTGGCACCAACGCATGCTAGGAGTGTCAGAGAAACACATGGGAGGACTAATTTAAATCGCATGGAAATGAATGAAGAAGAGTGTTTGATAGGGAGTGTTAGTAAGTTGTGGGTGTGATAAGGAGGGAGTGACAAGGTATGCTAGGTAGTTCTGAGGCATGATAGAGTGCTAGGAAAGCATGTTGAGATGTGCCAAGCTCCAGGGTGTGCTAATGTGTGCCAAGGAGTGTTAAGGAGTGCTAGGGAAACATAAGGGAGAACTAGGTCATAATGCATGGAAATGAATGAATAAGAGTGTGTGACAGGGAGTGTTAGTGAGTTCCAAGTGTGCTAAGGAGGAGTGATAAGGCATGATTGGCAGTGCTAAGGAATTCTAGAGTGTTAGGGTGGCATGCGATCAAGATGTGCCAACGTGTGCAAGGAAGTGTTAGCTGGGAGTGTCAAGGAAACACAAGGGAACACTACATCAAAATGCATGGAAATGAACAAATAAAAATTTGTAATTGGAAGTGTTAGTGAGTTCTAGGTGTGTTATAGATGGAGTAACAAGGTATGTTAGGCGGTGTTAAGGCATGCTAGAGGCTAGGGCGACATGCCAAGATGTCCTAGGTGCTAGGGTGTACTAACACATGCCAAGGAGTGTTAAGGAGTTCTAGGGAATCACAAGGGAGAACTAGGTCAAAATGCATGGAAATGAATGACTAAGAGTTTGTGACTAGGAATGTCAACAAGCTCTAAGTGCGCTAAGGAGAGAGTGACAAGGTATGCCAGGTAGTGCTAAGGAATGCTAAAGTGCTAGGGAGACATGCCAAGATGTGTTAGGTGCTAGGGTCTACCAATGCATGCTAGGGAGTGTCAGGGAAACACAAGGAAGCACTAGGTCAAAAATAATGGAAATTAACGAATAAGAGTGTGTGATAGGGAGTATCAATGAGTTCTAGGTGTGTTAAGGAGGGAGTGACAATGTTATATGCTAGGTAGTGCCAAGGTATGTTAAACTACCAAGGGGCGTCAAGAAGTGCTAGGGTGTGCTAGGGAGTGTCAAAGCATGCCAAGTAATGTAGGGGATACTAACACATGCCACATAGTTTTAAGGCATTCTAAGACATGTCAGGTGTTATGGTATGTCAAGATGTAAACTGTGTTGCTTAGTTTTTTTATGGCCACGGTTGGATGTGATGAACCTTGTCTTGGTAACTTGTTAAATTGGATGAGTTGAGATTGGACATGAGTAGCCTATGATGAATTATAGGTAGTTCTTAGATGAACAAGGCATATTTTGAATTTCCACAACACGTGATAATCTAGGTTTGGTCTTAAAATCTTTTATGAAAACACACTCAAGTGCCACAACACATCTACTTTGCACAACAAAATATACACACATCAGGGAATCAACTAGTGCACATGACAAGTTTTTACTTTTTCAAACCCTTCTTTGTTATATTACAAACTATAATAGAATAGTATAGAGCTCCCATACCAGGGATCATGGCCCTTCATAATCACACTGATACAAGCAATACAACTAGGGCTTGGTGTTAGTTCTTTGGCAACCAATCTACCTTAAACAAGACAACACTTGACCTACTTGTTGATGGTGGCCACACACAACCCTTTCAATCCACGTAAACTAAACACATATGTTAGGTCCTCTTGCCTCCCATTCTACAACTCCTCAATTTGCCTCTATCAATGAACTCAACTCCCTTAGGTTACTGAACTTGTCTCAACAAAAATTTTCCTCTAGCTACCTCATTTTTCCTTCAAGGTCTACGACACTTAGGGTCCTCGATCAACTGTTCACAACTTTGTTTGTGAAAAACTCTTTGGTTTACCCATTTTTATCATACTGTTGCTCCAAGATGACAAGTCTAGGGTTATGGAGGTCACCCTTCTTCTCACTGACTCAATCCTCTACAATATAGTGAATTAGGGCTAGTTGGCTAGCCCACTTGAATGCTACTTTAGTCCTTAAAATTATACACGTCCTTAGGCCCAATACACCTACCCTTCTACCAGTCTTGTTGTTCTTCACAAGTATAGGACTTAGGGCTCTTCTTTGACAGATACCTAACAACCCTCCAATTGTACTAGGACTGCCATCAATTTTCCCAACCACAATCAATTATTTTATCGATCTAGGGCCCACATACTACCCTCATCTAGGGCTCTTCAAATATGCCACCTAATAGTGATACGAGTCCTCTCAAAAAAATTATTATTGTGTACCAATTTCTTTATTGTCCAATATATGAACAAATTTGAACTACTCCTCTTATCATCCTTCTAACAATTTGTAGATGACTGAACTAGGGTCATAAATCATCCATTAAAAGTCCATTGACTAATTTTTTATAGGCTGCTTCAGATCTTTGTCTATAACTCTATGGAAAGTCCACCAAAATCAACTCCTCTCCATGCCAATCCATTCCTCATATGACACATTTCTTCTGTTCAATCTTCTACTTAGGTTCCACCCTCCTTTGGATCTGTTATCTCCACACATACTTCTGCAAACCATCTTCCAGATATGTGGTCTATATTGCAGAGATAAACCTCACTCTAAGGGTCACGACCCCTCTTCTTCTACGCAGATTTGTCACAACCTTAAGGGAATACCTTATGGACTGAACATGCTAGGAAATTAACCTAACTAGGGAATTATACTTATATTCTAATTACTTTAGAACAAAGCCTATCCACCCATAGAAAAAACAACAACTCTTTCCTCCATAAGAGATATTACCTAGCTCATATGGATCCATAGATTCTAGGCATTTCTTTTACTAAATATTGACCTGAACTTCAGATCTCTATGACCCTCAAACTACAGTTACCTCAGTCAATATTACACCTGCGACTACTTCTATTCTAGCCCTAAATTCCAGTGTAGACCCTCCTCCATTTGTGTTGGTCTTTATCACAGACCTTGCAACCTACTAACCACCACAAGACAGGGTCTCAACCCTCTCTGCTATTTCAAAATTTGATGTTTCCTTCACACAAAAACACCACTGAAATCACATTCCCAAATTCTAATGAGTTGCCTCTCTTGAGCTTGATCTACCAAAAGAGAACCAACGGTATGCCATCCTACTTCCTAGCTCGACCCATTAAGGTATTCGACATTATTGTGAACCCTCACATGATGATCTTGCTCTTAGTAGATGATCATTGGCACCCTTTAGCAACCCTTACTCAACCCTCTAACTCGGCCTACTTTAGGACTACATCTCTCCTCGCCTCCTTAATCAAGTGAGCTCCTTCTCACTTGATTTTCTTGCCTTCATAATATTGCCTCCTTAAATAGAGTTTCCTAGCTAGGCCTCTTAGGAACCCTTTAAAACTTACAATTTTTATCCACTTAGACCTTAGGAAATATTAATTTTCCTTTTTAATTTTCTTTTGGATTTTAAACACCATATTGGATCCAAAACCCCTTCGCTTGGGTTCTTTTCCCACAAAGCCTTTTTGGACCAAACTCACACAAACCCATCTCACTAGGCTTGTGGAGTACCTCTCAAGCTACATGATTCAACAACATAGTCTAGTTGTAGTAATCGTAACTTGTTCAAGCTCTTGTAGTCAAGCGAGGACTTGATTGGGTTCCCAAGTTTCAAATTAAGTAAGCTAGGTGTGAGAGCATGATAGCTAGGGAGGGTCAAGGCATGACAAGGAATGAAAAGGCGAACTAGCACATGTTGGACAATATCAATGCATGTTGAGGAGTGTTAGGGAGTGTCGAGGCATCATAAGGGAGAACTAGGTCAAAATGCATGGAAATGAACAAATAAGAGTGTGTGCTAGGGAGTGTTAGTGAATTCAAGTGTGCCAAGGATGAAGTGTGTTAGGAGAAGTTCATAATAGGATTTGCAAGAGGCAATCCTACAGTTGCGATAACGGGCTCGATGATGCAGATTTAAAGAAAGGGATACTTTGTGCTAGGAACAACAACGTTTTTCTTTAGCTATTATTTATATATGACATGTGGCACATTATGGACAGATGCTCATGTTTTAAACTATTTTAGAAAATTTCACATTGTACATTGTTGTGTATAAGTTTTGGGGCACTCATCTTGTGCCAGCTTATATCATGTGTGTCTTATGCATCTTGTGGTTCTTGCAAACTCTTAGTTAATGCTCTATTGTTTATATGAAATGGACATACATTGGAAATATTGTTTGTGTAAGCTATGTTGCTTAGTTGTTTTATGGCCATGGCTAGATGTGATCCTTCTATTGGTAATTTCTTAAGTGAGATAAGTTGAGCTCGGAAATGGGTGGCCTAAGATGAGTTATAGGTAGTTCTTAGGTGAAAAAGGCACAATATACTTGTAATAGGTGCAACTGACCAATTTATTTCAGTTTAAGCAGGCAAATGTCACATGAAATTTAGTAGCTAAGGACTTGATTGGGTTCCCAAGTCGTGAAAAAATGTAAGGTTAGTTGTGAGGGTGTGAGTGCCAAGGCATGCTAGGGAATGCTAACATGTGCCAGATAGTGTGAAGGCATGTCAAATATGCTAAGATGTTCCAAGTGCTAAGGCATGCCAATATGTGCAAGGGTGTCACAATACATGCCATGAACTGTCAAGGCAACAAAAAGGAAAAACAAGTTAAACTACAAAAAAATGAACACATAAGAGGGTTAATGAGTCATCAATTTACCTTTTCCAGGAGGGTCATGCTAGGCACACCAACACTAGGTGCTAATAGGTGCCAAGTGCCAAGTGTTAGTGCATTATAAGTGCCAAATATTCCTCTGTTACTTCTCATCTACTTTCCAATAGTTGATCTCAAATAACTTTATATTAAACCATGCCAAAGCATACCAAGGCATCTCAACGAATGTTGTACATGCTAAGACTTTCCAAGCGCCAACGCGTGTCAAGTACCAATGTGTGTTAGGAAGAGATACATGTGTTATGAAGTGGCAGGGCATGTTGAAGAGTGCTAAGGTGTGATAATGCATGCTGAGTATTGTTAGGGAGTACTATGGAAACACAAGGGAGCACTAGGTCAAAATGCATGGAAGTGAATGAATATGAGGGTGTGTCAAGGAGTGTCAATGAGTGCTGGCTAGAATTCCAAGGAGGGAGTGACAAGGTATGCTAAGCACTAGTAAGGCATGCTAGGGAATATCAGGGCATGTCAAGAAGTACCAGAGTGTTCTAGGGAGTTCCAGTGTGTGTTAACGTGTGCCAAATAGTGACAAGGCATGCCAAGACATGACAGATTCTAAGGCATGATAGGATGTGCAGGGTGTCAGGGCATGCTAATATGTGTCAAGGAGTGTCAAGGAAACATAAGGAAGAACCAAGCTAAAATGAAAGGAAATGAACACATAAAAGGGTTAATAAGTTAAGACTTTATCTTTTTGAAAATGGGCATGCTAGGCACACTAATAATAGGTTCCAATACATACCAAGTGCCAATGTGTGCCAAGTGCTAATGTATGTTAATGCATGCCAAATTGTTCCAAGGCATGCTACGGACTACAGGGAATGCCAACACATGCTAGGAGAGTGTTATGCTATGTTAGGGCCTACCAACATGTGCTTGGGTGTCCTAGTCATGGCAAGATGTTCTAGGTACAAAGATGTTCCAAGACATGCGAGCTGCCAAGGAATGTTAATGTGTGCCAAAACATGTTAAGATGTGCCAAGAGTGTTGAGGAGTGCTAGGTCTCTCTCATTAATAGAATTGATAGAGCTTGATTATGTATTAAATAATATATTTCCTACACACACTAGTGGAACTTTATCTAAAGGGAATTTGTTAGATAATAAACCTAATAGAGATGAATCATGTGTTGACTCATAAGAAAATTATATTCTCATTACTTGAGGGAAATGATACACACTAATTACTTCATAACAAATTGACTAACTCTAATCACTATGGCCTTGGACACATAATGAAAAAGACTCCACAACAATGGTCTTAAATCATTATCTTTTGACAAAAAAATATAGTAGCATGCACATCGCGTCATCAAAAACTCATTGGAATGATCAATGATGACAAACATTTTTTTACCGTCACCAAAAGTAACCAAAAAGAGCATTGGTGAGGGTCAATAAAATATTTTCACTAGAAGTGTTACCAAAGAGAGAGTTAGTGATGGGCCTTTATCAACCCTCACCAAAAGTGTCACTAAAAATATCTTTGGTGATAAACCTTAATGGACCATCACTATATGCACTTACAACAACGCTTTTTTAAGGACTGTCACCATATGCGACATTGGTGATAAACCTTAAAGGTTTGTCACAAGCATGACCCTCACCAATGACATGTTTTGTTGTAGTGAATTATGTGATTGCGAAAATGTGACCCATGATCTGTAACTATGGCCTGTGGTACACCAAACCGAGCAACCACGTGGTTGAAAAAGAAAAGAGCAGTCGTTTTGCCACTATTGTTTAATGTTGGCATCACCTCGGCCCATTTGGTAAAATAGTCAACAACGACTATAATATACCCATGCCCCCCGACCGAGGTGGGGTTACATGTCATGAAGTCAATGCCCCATTTGGCGAATGGTCCAACAACAACGACTGGATGCAATGGTGCAGGTGGTAATCTAGCTTTACAGTCATAGATCTAGCATGCATGATAGCTTCTGACGGAAATTATGCAATCTTTGAATATACTAGGCCAGAAGTAACCAGCATGGAGAATTCTCTATGTGGTAGCATAACCAGATAAGTGTCCACCACAAGCACCTAAATGGCAATAATTCAATGCTTTCTCGGCTTCCTCATGTGTGAGGCACCTCCGCAAAATCGTGTTGATACCATGACGGTAAAGAGTGTCGCAAATGATCAGATAATATTTGGCTTGGTATCGGATATGTCGCTATTGCAAGCGAGAGGTATCAGGCCGGAAAGTTTGGGTCTGGAGATAGATCAGTATATCTCCATACCACGGGTTAGATGACGATATTAGGAATAGAGACTCATCCAAAATCGATGGTTCAGATGTTGAATCAATGGAGGTTGAGGGAAGGTCACAAAGTAGCTCAGCGAAAACGAGAGATTTATTTGATTTGGACTTGATGAATTCTAGATCAAACTCCTACAAAATGATTATCCATTTTGAGTATCTACCCCCCAGCAATTGACGTGACAAAATATATGTCATAGGGTTGCAATCTGAAATGACAATGGTCTTCTGGAGCAGGATGTAGTGGCGAAATCTTTGAACAGCTTGAACAGCTGCTAAAGCTAACTTTTTGACAGCTCAAATAATATATCGGATGTTCAATCCCATTTTCCTCTTGGACTAAAACCATACCAATGGTTGTATCTACAATGGCAAGATACAGGTAATAGTCATTTTGATAATTCAGAGAATACATTAATGACGCTCTAATCAAGGTATATTTAAGAGAATCAAAGGAAGCTTGCACGACCTGATCCCAATGGAAGGGTATCCCATTTTTCAAAAGACGTCTAAAACCTTTAGCCATTTCAGCGTAATTGGGAATGAACCTCCTCAAAAAGTTAGCCTTCCCTTGGAGTCTTTGCAACTGTAAAAGATTTTAAGGTGGAGGCAAGTCAAGAATTGCCTAAACCCTTAATGGATCGAGTCGAATTCCATCTAGACACTATGAAGCCAAGCAATCGACCAAAACGAACACAAAACACAAATTTGTGTGGATTGAATCGTATCTTGTAGTGTTGGCACCGTAAAAATATAGCTCTCAAATGTTGCAGGTGATCAGTCCGCTTTCATGAATGAGCAGGTAAATCGTTAAGGTAAGGTTTAGCAATATGTTTGATGTCATGGAAGGCATAGTTCATTGCCCTCTGAAATGTCGCCCCTACATTTTTCAAACCAAATGTGAGTTTCCTATAAGCAAATCTGCCCCATAGACAAATAAAAGTTGTTTTAGATTGGTCCTGTGGGCGGATATTGATTTGATTGTACCCAGAAAAACCATCCATGAATGAGAAAATTTCGCATCCGGCACATTCATCAATAATATGATCGATAAAAGGAGTAGGATAATTGTCTTTTGTACAGGCCTAATTTACATCCCTATAATCAACGCACACTCAAATTGTCCCTTGTTTTTTCATGACAGGAACAATGTTGGAAACCCAATCAGTAAGAGGTACAGGGTAAATGAAACCAACATGCAAAAGTTTTTCAACTTCTGCTTTAATGGCAGCGGCTTTCTCTGGATGAACAGGTCGAAGCCATTGTCGTAATGGTTTGACATCAGGATACATTTTGATTTCATGTTCAACAATATTAGAGTCAATGCCTAGCATATCCTCGTATGACCATTCAAATATATCTCGAAATTCACGAAAGAGAGTACAGTAATTTCAAGTTCTAATGGAGAACAATATTTTCCGATATGAATGTTTTCTAAAACATTAGGTTTGGTCAAAATATTAATAGAAATCGTTTCTTCAATATTTGACAAGTTTCACTTGGAATCCACTGTGTCTATGAAAACATAATTTGAAAGGAAATCAACAACTAAAGGGTGGTTAAGTTCATTTGAATAATATTCGATGTCATCTGGATGATGGGAATGATGATGATTAGCTTCCCAAGGTTCTTCTCCTATCATCATTGATTGGACGATTCCTTCATCCGTTGAAAATATATGTGAGAAAGGATCTGAAGAAGTACCATATTCTAATGAACAGTCTACCCATACAATTGGTAAAAGTGGATTTGGGTTTGCCGCACAAGCAAGAAAAATTGATTGTTATGCAAGCTCAATGGGGCTTAGTAACATAACTTCGGTATTACTATAAACCTCAGAATTGTTGCTTATCCTCCTTAAATCAGATGAGGTGGAGAAAATCATGTTGCAAGTCTCTACTCTTGCCACTTCCGCCAAATCAGATGGTGACAGTAGTGTAAAAGTACCCATTATGGAAGGATCTTTAAAGAGACCTACACCAACATTTTGAAGTGATAGCAGGGGTCTGTGTACCAATGGAATGCTTCCCATAGCCTGAGAACTAGATGCAAAGCAGGAAATCTAATCAATAACTATGATTCCACCTTTATGATGGAATGCAATCGTATGAAAGTACGTGGAAACCACAACAGCCATAGCATATACCCATGGCCTTCCCAGTAAAATGTTGTAGTCGAGGAGTCTGTCAACTAACTCAACTTCAATAGTAACTGTTTCCCCCCTGTTACATAGTAATTTGTCACTGTCTTCACTCCAGTCTTCCTACTGTGTCATATGTCCAAAGTTGTACATGCTCATGTTAGACAAATGCTCTCTGATGTTTCCAAATGACCCACTTTTCCAAAGGCTTCTGCCTCATCGCATCTGTTGGCTAAATAAACGCGCTGAAGGGCACTCCAAAACAGCCCAGAAGTGCTGCCATCGCGAAAGTACACCTGATTCCTGCGATGGTCAGATTTTATGTGCCAGCGTGACTGTCGCTTGTAAAGTTCTGCAATGACCTGACTAGCTACGTTATTCAATAGCGATGTTAGCATGGAAGACCAGTTATGTGCCTATGATGATCCAAATTGGGCGAATTTGTTCCAACAGTCGGCCTTCTAGATGACTCCAGACCTGGTTGTTGGCCTAGTTTATGTCGCCCTCCTTTCTCTGGCGTGGTTGTTCCGTCATTTGTGCTACCTTCCTTGGAGATAAGCTCACTCTCCCACCTTTCATGGAGACTCCTTCTCCTATTTAAACTCTCACCATTGCTATGTGCTACTAGTTTTTGGAGTTCTTAGTTTTTGGAATGGTTGCTGATAGTGTTGTTAGTGTTTGTGAGTTTGCTAGATAGCCAGTGTGAGTGTGAGAAGTGTGGGATTGTTAATAGCTGGAGGAAGGTTGTGAAGTGCCCTTAATCTTGTGTAAAACTTGTGAGTGAGAGAGACTTGTATGTTGGGAAATCCATCTTCAAAGAGTGAATGCTTGAGGAACATGCTTGTTGGATCCCTCCTGAAGAAGGCTTGCGACGTCAAGACTTTGGTTGTAAACTTACTCTTATTTCATAATTAATGCAATCAATGATGTTTTCCTATGTCTTGTATGTAATGTACTTGATAGCTCATGACTTCTTGACTTTGTGAGTAAATAGATCATTGTTGTTCCGGTTACGTGCTTTGTTGTATTTCCTTTGCATTGTTTCAGGTTGATTACTCATTAGGAGAAGGAAGCAGAAGCTAGAGCAGCGCAACGGAACTCCATCGACCACCGGTTGAGGTAGGCCTTCAACTATGACTGTTTAAGGAAAGTTATTGTTGATCTGTCCTTGTTTGTGACTAGACCCACTCTAGGGCTAGAGGGGTTGCCTCTGTCCACAAAGGGAACACTTTCCTGCATCACACCCCCCTAGTTCAATTTGCAGGTTACTTAAAATCCCACAAGGCGTATATGTGCGTCTGTCAAAATCTTTTAACGTTGTTGGCGATCGTGACAACAATGGTGAACCAAGTTTTTTATTGCAACTCATTGACATAATGCAAGTATATGCCCCCTCATCAATAATAGTTAAGTGAACATTTTTATTAAGAGATTTTACTTCAATTAAGGAATCTAATTGTGTCGGTAACTGTGGTGTATATCCTGCATGGTTAAAAACCACAAGATTGGAATCCATAGGGTCTATTCCACCAATTGCTGACAGCAAAGCCTGCTTCTGGGAGGGATAGTTTTGTAACACCTCGAGTGTTGACATAGCAGAAGGTGATTGAGCAAGGTCTTATACTATGTTATAGTTCTAAGATGCTCAAGCTCGAGGGTTAAATGTCGATTTATGCACTACTCCCTTTTGTGGTTTTATTGTCAATTCTAGCGCAATAGGTGGTGGAATATTTTCAGATGAAGTCAAAGTCGAAGGATTAGGTTGATCAGTGGCCTAATTATTCGATGATGACGGTGGATTTCCATAATATTTATTTCGCGTTGACACCAAAACTTCATTTTGAGGCTTTGTAATGGACAACATAAGTACTTGGGATGTGGAAACATGGTTTGCCACAACCAAATGTGTCTCTGAGTTTGGAAATGGATCAGTCAACACTAC
Source organism: Pinus tabuliformis (assembly GCA_031772625.1). Taxonomy (NCBI): domain Eukaryota; kingdom Viridiplantae; phylum Streptophyta; class Pinopsida; order Pinales; family Pinaceae; genus Pinus; species Pinus tabuliformis. The sequence continues at coordinate 449,840,363 of CM062816.1, read as the reverse complement.
AGATGTGTTAAAGGTCTTTAGAAGCTTAGAAACTTCTGAGCGGTGTGGACAATCTCTTGTAAAATGCTCGTCATTACAGATTAGACATGGATAACGAGGTTTCCTTGCCAAAGTAGAGGAATCAGATGATTTCTCTTGAGGGGGGTTATCTTATTTCTTCTTGTTTTTCCCCTTCTTCTTGTCTCCTAGTTGCTTTTGATTCTTGCCTTTGTCAAATGACACATCATTGACTTCGGAAGCAAGAGTGTTTTCTGATGCATTGGAAGTTTGATTGGAAATGGAAATTGTTTGACCAGATAGTCTATCTACCATTTGTGTGCTTGAAGAACAAATCACACCGTCACTGACATGAGAGTCCTTACTCGATGATGGAGGAGGAGGAACAGTGAAAGATAGTCGGGGTGCATTCGAAATCTTGTCGTAGAGTGTGCTAGACTGTGTATAAATCAAATCCAAATATTTGGCACAAGCAATTACTTGCTCTTTTGTGACAAATCCACTTTCGCCACATCCTCGGTGATTGATGGAAACAAGGATTTTGTAAACCACTCAGCCAAAAGCTAATCAGGAACATAAGTCTTAACCATTCGATGACGATGTCGCCACTCATGAATATGATTTGATATATGAGTAGCAATAGTCTGTTTAAAGTTGGTTAGGAGTTTCGTTCCAGTCTCATATCTGATAGGTAACTGGAAGTGGGTTAGAAATGTGGTGGCTAAAGTCGTAAAGTTGTCGAAAGAAGCTCGTGGTAACTCAATGTACCACTTCACAGCTGGACCAGTAAGCGTTCTTTGGAAAATACAGAGTCTAACTGAGTCATCATTTAAGGAGTTTGATGAACACCGAAGATGAAAAGTCTTGACATGATTTGATGGGTTTTCTCCAGGATTTCCATTGAATTTTCAAATGTTAGAAGGTAACTTACGCAGAATCACCAGCCACCAAGGTGCATATTGTTATCACTCAGGTTGTCCTTAAAGCTCCTTAAAGGATACGGCCGAGGTAACCACAAACCAATCTTTGGACTGCAGGTCCTAGCCTACCTGCAATCAGAGAGGGCTCTCCCTTTATAATTTAGCTTTGTTTTGGGTCGATTTTAGGCTAGTTATGATTTTCTTGGGTTTTGTTTTGATTTTGGTGGGATGGAGGATTCTTTCAAAAAGAGTTGGGATGCATAGTGTGAGAAATTCAAACCATTGGGCATGGAGTCGTGGATTAGGCTTGCTGTTGCGTTTTCTTGGTCACAAGAGAAATACAGAGCAGGATGGGTACACATAAAACAATATCAAGCTGGAATAAGGATGGAATGAAGGTCAGTGAATGAAAGGTAACTAAGTAGCTCTCATTATGCTAACAGAGGGAAGGTGAATGAACATCGATATAGGAGCAGTCAAGGATTCCTAAACAACATTCATATATGAAGGAACTAGCTTAAATATGAGCAAATCTGTATTCATATTCAGGACTAATTCAGAGGAAAACATAGATAAATCGCAGAAACTGAGAACAGAATACAACTAAGTGAGGTCTGAACTATTCCTTCTTTTTGCTATTTAGATAGTGAAACAATGATGGCATAAACACATATAAACTATAAACAGAGATAAGAAACACTTATTGGGTTATGTAGAAGCATTAGGATTCCATAGTCACTCTTCAGTCATTAAAACACAACAGCCAGTTCATCTCCCAAACATTCCAGCGATCTTTGATTATAGAGACTCTCAGAAAATACAATGCAAGTCTAGAGGAAGTTATCGACCAACCAACCCTTAAAACAGTGCAGAGGGTGGTTTAAATAGAAAATATTTACAAACATCCCTTGAACAGGTGTCAAGGGAGAAAATATCTCAAAATATCTATCAAAACAGATTCAAAAGAGATCTGTGCAATAACTGCTTCTAATGCTAAGTTGTGCTGGAAATAAATGCAATAAAATATCTAAAACAGCTGCACATAAGGCAGCAGCCTCATCAAAATGGCTCTTTAGGGCTGCACAGGGTCCTGCAGCTTCAAAAATGGACTGAAAGAGTGCCTTGAGCCACGCGCTGTCCTCTGTGTGATAACTATGCATTTAAGGAAGCAGCGCTGCTCCAAAAATATGACTGGGAACAATGTCTCTGCAATAACTCTGCCTTGAAAGCCTTCATCTATGCCTTTAGGTGGCTTTAAAGCAACAAAAGAAGTGTTGGTGAGCCTTAATGGCTGAATGATGCTTTGTTGACTTTGCTGGGCTTGCTTTGCTTTCATCTGCTTTGAAAAACTGGACTGATACTCTTTGTCGCATCCTGATACACTTTGGCACTGAATCTAGGCCTTTTCTCACCGCTGATACTCTTTAAACTGTCCCATCACCCCCTTCTGCCTTTTAATGCAAAAATAACTGCTGCTAAGGTCCTCCGTGGCCTTTGGGTGCAATCGGCGCTTGGCCGATCAAAAATAGCATTAAACTTTAAAAAATGGTGCAAACAGGAGGAAAAAGTGTTGTCGACTGTGCCGAGGCCGAAACTGGCTATCTGAAGCAAAACTGGGCCTTGGAGCGATCTCAGAAAGCTTAGGGATGCATGAATTCCCTTATCGGGAGCTGGGCACGGGCATATATGTGAAAATATGAACAAATGCCGCCTTTTCTTTTACACAGAAAAAGACCAATTTCTATGTAAAATTCATGAAAAACATAGGCGGGAGCGGCACTGTAGCGGAGATTAAATCCTGGCCGTTGGATCGCGCGAAGGCAGATCCAACGGCTGGCGCTAACTCGCATCAGGGTGGACCATTGGTCCCAACACATAAAACCTCTGAAATGCCGCGGACCCGAAATTCTTATATGCCCTTCCTTTATGGAGATCGGGTCCGGTCCGTCGGCGATTTCATATCGGCGGGTTTTAACAAAATCAATATGCGGACCCGAAATCCTTTAAAACTGCCCTTTAATATTTTTCGGCTCCGGGATATAGGAGCACACAGTGCGGACCCTTTCGGACCCGATATGCCTTTATGCCGCGCTTTATTACTTTTCGGCTCCGTTGGTCGGAGCCATATAGGAGTGATGCGAATAAATATGGGCCATTGATCTCTGGGCTTGAATGGGCGGCTGAGATTAACTCGGCAATTCGCTATCGGCGGGGTCATGGGGTTGCCACATAAAAACGCCAAAACCCATCGGACCCGATAAGTTATATAGGCCCTCTTTATTTTATTTCGGGTCCGGCCCATCGGCGGGACAAAGGGTTGACATATATGTGATCGTCGAACTGCGTGGACCCGATATACTATTACTGGTCCACTTTATATGTTTTCGGGTCCGACCCATCGGCGCTATGCCCCATGCCTTGAGACTTAGCCATTTTCGCTTATATATGCCACTGCCCCCTCCCGATAGCGATATCGCATCGGAGGGAGATCAAACAGATCTTTATTCTCATCGGAGCACGTTTTTTTATGAAAAGGCAAGGCAAATGAATTCGGAGGGGTTATATATGATGTTTTAAACATATGATTGCCCCCTCCCGATAGCGATATCGCATCGGAGGGGGTCCAAATGAAACTTTATTATATCGGACCCATGTTTTTGTGAACTGCCAAGCCTTTTGGGAAATCGGAAGGGTTCATTTATAGTTTGGCATGGATTCTAAGGCATCGGAAGGGGTTTGATAGCCAAAAAAGGGAGGATTTTATCCTTTTTTGAAGGTTTTTCATGGTTTTTGCATTCTTATGCCTTGGAAGGAGTCCAAAGGCACTTAGGGGGAAAGTGATGTGGTTTGGAGAGGGGTTTAGTGGCCAAAGAGGGTTTCATGCCTTATAAAGGCAAGCCAAGGCCAAAGGGATGATTTTTATACATATGAAGGTAAACTATGCAAAGGAATGAGTCCTTTTGCATTTGGAAGATGGTTAGAGGGGTCAATGAGGGTTCTTGCTGAGTTTCAGATAAACTTAGCAATTCCCGAGGATATATATGGTTATTTTTCAACCAAGGTGAAGGGATAAGTATACAAGGGAGTTATATACATAGTTTTAGTAGGGGAAGGGGAAATAGACAGGGAGTTACATAATAAAGTTAGTAGTTAATATGATAATGATGAGAAAAAGCGCTAAGAATGAACTCTTAGGCTATCAATGGGGGAAAATGACTGATAGAAGAAGTGTGAACATTCCTTTAGTGAAGCAGATCTTCACCAAGGCAGATGATATGGAGAATGATGAATCTAAGAGGTATCAAGCAGATCTTGACCTCTTTAGGGGAAGTTAGTGAGTGACTTGGGGACAGAGGAGGAAGGGGAAAGTTAGACATGCATTTCTTGAAGTCTTCCAACTGAAAAATCACCTTCAACTTGTGATATGATAGATATAACACTTGACAATATGAAATGGATCACAAGCCATGATTCTGCAACCACAAAGCTACTTACCCGGCCTATTCACCTAGCATTTTCTCTTCTTTTTGGTTTGGGTGCACTTGAACTAGCATACCCAGCTTTTCATTATTTCTTGTTGCTTGTGCTCCTATCTACTTCTACACTTATTTCAGCCAGGGGGTCAGATTAAGCTGTTGAGCACCCTTGTTTCTCTACCTATCTACAAATCTGCGAAGATTAAGCTGTTTGGACAGATGTTCATTCTCTATATTCTACAACAGGAAATTGAAACCTAGGGAGGCCAAGATTAAGCTGTTTGGACCTCCCTATACTTGAAAACTGATCAAAATGGATTACTCATCAAAACTGGAACACAGCAGTGGCATTTAGACTTGCACACTCTCATGGATACTTCTCTGGCCATCTGTAGCAAATATGGAGCATTGCAGCATGCATAGTATGACATATTTGGCATGTAAAAATGTCGATCATGAAAGATGATTAACCTGCTACAGCAGGAGGCTAACACATATAAAATTGGATCATTAGTGAGTCGGTTTAAATCTTGTAATTCAAGAGTTGCTACAAACGAAAAATTTCGATTCAAGTTAGGTTGAGCATACCCAGGATATGATGGAATTGCCTGAGCAATAGGTCTTTGCATACCAGCATAGGGCATTTGTATCTGGTAGCCTTGATAAGGTGGTTGTTGAACAAATGTGGTATAAGGTGGTTGTTGATAACCATGTTGAATTTGTGGTTGTCCATAACCAGCAAAGCCTTGTTGACTAGGACCTTGGTAAGCTTGATATTGTCCAAACCCAGGATGAGCTTGTTGGGCAGGCCCACATTGGGGTTGGAATTGATGAAATTGAGGTTTTTGATATTGGGGCTGCCACAGTTGTTGAATCAAATGTTGTTGTTGTTGGTACAACTGTTGTTGATTTAACGGTTGTTGTTGCCCACAATGTAAGCCTGACTAGGTTGTGAATAAACTATACCAATGTAAGCTTGATTCATTCTAGATAAAGGTACAATAACTTGAGGTTGTTGGACCTCGAACACAAGCGGTTGTTGTACAATAGCCTGAGAAACTTGTGCCTCCTAACCTGAAACTTGTGGTTGCGAGGTAAAAGGACTAGTTTGTACAGGTTGAGATACAACTGTTCGAACTTGTGGTTGCGGTACAGTGGTAATAATAGGTGTAGTAGGAATAGATGACATAGTTTGCATTGGTTGTGTTGGATACACAAGCCTTGGTTGAACTGGCATTGTTGGTTTCCATTGACAGACTCGCATTCCAGGCTAACCTGAATACAGCGGGATACTACCATATGATGGTCCTCCAGGATATGGAGTATAAGGTGAATGTTGGGCATGGAATCCCCCCACAACATGTTTTGGGGCTCAAAGCCCAAGTTTTGGTCAAAGGTTTTGTAAGGCTCCATGAATTGCGAGCACAGAGCACGAAGTATAGGTTAAGTCATAGGGTTGTCTGCCCTAAAATATTGTAATGTAATGTAAAGACTTGTCGGCCTACCCATGGTTTGTGGACCATGGGATTGTATAAATAGAGTGAGGCTCTAAGTTGTAAAGGGGAAGAAATAAGAGAGAAGAATATGAATGGTTTGAGCTTAGAGTAGGATTCTAAGTGTATTGGGTCATAGTAGTAGGAAGAGGCTCTGTAGCTAAGTGCGCAGAGGCCTAGTAGAGTCTGCAGCTGAGTGCACAGACCCTTGCAGCTGAGTGCGCAGGGCGGTGTCGAATTTGTAATCAGGATTGAAGATTTATAAAGAGAAGTTGATTATTATTTCTATGTATTTATTGTACATTGCCTTCTTTGCATTTATATTGGTTTATTTATCGCGCGCACTGATATGATTGTTGAATATGTTGTAATAATCATTAATATTACACACACAAGTTAAGTAATCAGGTAATAACAGATTAAATAGCAAGGAACTTGGGTATTATACGGGTTGCGCCTCGAGTAGGGCTGCGCAAAAACAACATCATAGGTTGCGAAGGAATAACAAGTGCACGTAGCGACGTGCGCGTAGGGTCAAACTGCGGACCTCCAGAAGCCCATTAAACATCCCTAGGGTGTGGAAACCTGGTTCTAGCACCCTCCCATACTACTTCAAGTGAGACCTCAGTCCGCGCTTCGCGGACTGTTGCCGAAAGGGCTAGTAGTACCATGATTTGCTTGGCTAAATCACCTCTAAACCTGAGTCAGGCCCATACAAGCCAACAAATGGTTCCATTACTGGGACCAAGATATGCATAAAGGATGTCTAATGTTTGAACTATATGAGTGGATCGCGAAGTTAGCAAACATCCAGGGAAGGTGTAGGCTCGACAAACCATTAGTGTGGACTCCGGAATTAGTGTGCACACTAGAAGCATCAAAAGATAATATAGCATGAGCTGTGGACCATTGGCTCGACCTAATAATAGGAGGCTTTATCACTGAGTTCACAATCGAAACAACCGTCAGCTACAATGAGGCAGAACGACGTTTTATCAAGGGACCGCGAGGTAAGTATATTAAATCTTTGAACACGTGGATTAAGATGCTATTGTGTGAAAAGGGGGTTATGTGAATAAATTAATGTTTGGAACTATGCGAAGCGAGAAGATATACAGAAGCTTTAGTAGTGAAGAGTTGGAAAACAGTCCCTTAATTTCACCCTCACGGGAAAGCGAGGAAGAGCTCACGAAAGTTTCCCCGAGAAGCGCGGTTAGTCTGATAAGACAGTGCATTCTGCGTTTACCACCTCCACCCACACCGCCACCCGTCTCACCGTTCTCACCTTCATCTCCACCCACCCCACCTCCACCACCATAGTTCGGTATGGCGAGTGTGATCAAACTACCGGTGTTCATAGGAGTGGGAAACGAAGATCCAGACCAATTCTGGTTCGTGGTAAGAGTAGTATGGGAAGAATAGGGCATCGTGGATGATATATTAAAATAGCTATGCTGGGGAGTGTGATGCAGGATCACACATTAACATGGTATATCAAGCATTCTAATGACCACCCGAACGTAAGAATTGTAGAGATCCAGGCCACACTGAACAGGGAATTTAGCAGGCCAAAGTCAGAAACACAATCAATCATTAGGTTTAAAGAGATCGCGATGCTCCTGGGCAAGACCCCTTGGGATCTGGATCAATGTCTAAAGAGTATGATCCATAAAGCCAATATGACGTTAACAGATGCACAACATCGCGCATGGTTTGTGGCCTCACTTACGCCACACTTAAGGACAACGTAGTCACAACAAAAAATTTCCACCCAGGCCAAAGCGTTGGAGATGGAAATGAGATTGCATGAGACCCCTATGTAAGACCCTGGTTTGGGAGTCCAAAAAATCCACGCGCAGCTACAAAATCTGTGTTTGGAAATGCAAAGTTTGAAACAGGACAGGACACCTCGGCCAGAGGTGCGCGAGGAAGTATGGTGCATAAAATGCAAAGGCCAAGGGCACGACAAGGACCATTGTCCAGTATTCGCGAACTACTTGGCAAGAGGAGGGCCGATGCCGTTAAGACTGGAGGCACAGGCAGGGCCAAGTGCGGCATCTGCATTATGGTGCATGATCTGCCAGATAGGAGGAAAACACACCACGGATAATTGTCATCTGTTGTAGAAGTATACGTAGACGTCCCAACAATTGTTTTGTAATTTCTGCAGGTCGGTAGGCCATGACGAACGCACCTGCCGAAGCTATGAACTAATGATGGATCAAACTCTTGATTATAGGGTGCAGACCAAAACATGAGCCCTTGAACCAAATGCAGGGATGGCGCACCCTAGGTTTTAGGGGCACGGTCGGGGTCGAGGCTGAATGGGGCCAGGAAGGGGTCGCAGACAATTAATTTATTACAATTGCGGAGGGCGAGGGCATTATGCCCACGATTGTACAAACCCAACAAGTATATCATGTTGGTACTGTACTCAGTTTGATCATGAGGTAGAAGACTACCCTTTGCTAATAGCGAGGATGCATGAAAAGGGGTACTCCGGCCCCCTCCGACCTAGAATTTACAAATGATCAGGTCTGAGCCACGTGAAGAAGACCCAACTGTAAACATGACGCTCAGGAGAGGTATGACAATGGGAGATGATAAAGGGAAGCAACTAGAAGAAAGTGTGTGGGTTCGCAAGGCTCCTACAAAGGAACCGTAGTTTGATTTAGAACACACAAAGGGGATATTCATGGAAGCTAAGAAGAGCTTCACGGAGGCCTCCAATTTAGGTAGTAAGGATCAACTAGAACCACGGATGGATCCTTCAATGCTCACTACCTTTCTGGAGACATGCATGAAACTATTGCATGATAGAAAAGTAGTTAAAGGACTACAGGAACTTATTACTAGGTGCACAAGGTCAGGAGAACTATGCATAGTCCAGAAAATTAGGAAGCATGCATTGCGCACAAGAAGGGAAATGAGGTTGACTGCGCAAATAGGTGAGTACGAAATGGATCGGGTAATCTTGGATCTAGGTTCGAACACGAATGTATTACCAAAGCAAACATGGGAACGCATGGGCAGACCCGCGCTACAATGGTCCCCTATTCAGTTACGAATGGCGAACCAACAGAAGATTTTGCCCATGGGAAGATTACAAGGGGTAATAGTTGATATTGAAGGTGCGAGTGCACAGGAAGATTTTGAAGTGATAAATATTGTCGATGACAGCAATCCCTATCTCGCGCTGCTAGGAATAGACTGGGCCACCGATATGAACGGAGTCATAAATCTGAAGAAGTGCAAAATGATCTTTGAGAAAAATTCACTACGCGTGGTAGTACCGCTAGAGCCAGCCGAAGGAGTACGATGCACTGAACTGGTGCGCGACGATGATAGTGATGATGATCTTGACTGTATCCACAAGATAACTGCGTAAGGAGAGGATTGGGTGAATCCAACTACAAATGGAAGGATTTTGTGGGAGCGCAAAAGCTCTTGCACTTCGAATTCAGACGAAGAGATAGAGCGATGGCAGAATCGGCTGCATGAAGTAACAATGCTTAATTGCGACATGATGGTTAGATCACTGCTTTGCGTGACAACAGAGGCAAGGGAGCCGCTGACACATGATGGATTGTCAGTTGTGGATGAATTTCTGAGCAAATTTGAAAGCGCAGTACAAGAACAACAACGGTTCGATGCGTTGAAGTGGGAACTGTGCGCAACACCCTCATGATGGTGGGGCATGCATCAAGGAAATTTTGATTACTGGTGTGGATGTAGAAGGATGATGCGCCTACGTTTTGGAAAACCCCAGCTCCGAACGAAAGTCAATTAGCAGGGGCGAAACAACTTGCGTGCCCACCTTTTGTCAATGGGTACAGACATATGTTGTACAGCCCGCACAAGCACACACCAGCCCAGACTAGAGAATTGGAACAAACCACAATAGCAAGAAAGGCAACACACGCTTCCAATTCTCCATGATGAAGCCTTCGATAGGGTGTGTGGAGTACTGAATAAGGTTCACTAAGCGGGACAAAATGATGGGGACCTGTGCATTTCAGTGGTTCGATGGGCCTACCGGACCATGTGCAAAACCCTGAACACAGAGACGGTTCCAAAGGTGCGGAACAGAGTGGAGACCGTAATTATTGAAGAAAATGCAAAAATGAATCTGCACGTACTAGACCCTGTAGTGGTGACAGTGCGCGATGACCAGGAGGAAGAAATCACACATCTACACGAGGTCGAACCTATAAGGATTTAGGAAGCCATCCAACGAGGGAACCTTAGACTTTGCGAACTTAAAAAGGACCGGGTACGATTGAGGAAGAAAAGCATTTTGATGGACGCTGAGATCAAGAGGCTAGAAAACGAGATCATGCAAGCATGTCTCATCGAGAAACCAAGGATGACAGGGCTAGATACGGATGATCATACCACTACATTAGGTGAGTGTCAGCGAGAATTTATGACTCTACTACCATGGCTATGATTGTACCTCACCAAATGCAATAACCAGGGGAGTGCACTACATACAGTAGAACGCATGGTGTCGGTGGTCGCAAAGGCAATTGAGGAGTTCTTGCGGACTACACTGAAAGGCGAGTTAAAGTCTCGCACAGGTGGCACGACCACCTGACTAGCTGTATGGGGCATAGTCTCAGCGCTCCAGGCAATTGAAAGAGAGTGTGAGGCTCTAAAAGATTTTGTTTGGGAGGTGCACACAGAATCAACAAGGCACAAGGTTCATGCCCACGCACGGGGAGCTGCGCTGCCATGCGGATAGGCTGGGAAGTAACCGTTGGTGTCACTATTCATGACGACATGTCCAGTTTAAGGAAAAATGGAGCGGGTGGTGGGAATTTAAGGTAGGAATTAAGGACTATATTTGGGGCAATCTGCCGCCAAGAAAGCATTAACAGCTCATAATTAGGGGGAACAGTCGGATTTGAATTCGAAAGGTGCTATAAAACTCCAAGGGCTAACCACAAAACAACACTTGTTCATTTGAGATTTGAGCAATTACGTAGAGCACAGAGTGTTGAGCGCCAAGCGATATTTGAGCCACGAAGTTCGTGAACAACCACAGACAGTTCAAATAGAATGACGACTACAAAGAGAGGTGTGGGTTTTGTAGAAAGTACCGCCGACGAAGCCGCACAGAACCCCATGGTGTAGGATGTCCCCAGAGATGCTGGGGATGTGCCGGAAATTCCAAAATCACCTCGGATGTTGAGACCCAAGAAGGATAAGTAGGTAATGGGACCAGTCCGCATGTCCCCGCGGAATCTACAGTTCTGTAAACTCTCCATGGAAGAAAATGGCAAGGTTGTCACCATTGAGACAGACGATGAGGAGGAGGACCTACAGCCTCTTGTAGATGAGATATAAGTAGCAGCAGACATGGAAGAGGACATCCAGTCGATGCGCGTTGCAACGAAATTTCCCGAGTATGTTCCTCCACGGAAAGGGAAAGCTAAGATACCCAAGGATTTGGATGTCGCTAAGAGTTCACTCCAAACCCTGCTCCTCCCAGATGGAATTGTGTTTGAGGGCTCGGCCCTGGGCGGCATGCCCACAACGAAGTTTGAAGATTGGGACCTCATGGACAGTGAGAAGTTCCCACATTTAGAAACTAAGAACATCATGAAGTAGAGCACAGAGGGGTCAGTTACAACCCTAGAGCCACATAAATGGTTGCGTGGTGTGGAGAAGGCCGAACTAATTTAGCTACTATGGATTCCACACTTTCACCGCGCGCCGATCACAATTTTCGTCATCAGGCAGCTGCTTTTCCTGGTGCACAATGGGTACTTATGGTTGGAGAAGCCTATTCCCATCACGAAAGATCTTATCCACATGATTTCTTAGCTCTCCTGTAAGGGAAAAGACCCCACAGAGATAGTCAAAAAAAGCGAAGCTTTGGCGCTCACAGAGGGCATGAAGAAGAAATACAAACTAGAAAAGAAAAACAGGGGTTACGCAATCAACAACATTAAAGATAAAGGGGTGCGTGTAGCCACCCAACTCCTGGTTAGGAAGGTAATGCGAAAATGTCATGGAGATGAGGTAGTTGCGCTGGCAGAACAATGCGCCGAGGGGGTCCAATTCAACTGGGCCGACTTCCTCTGCGAGGAGTTCCTAACTAACTGCAAGGAAGCCCAGGAGCAGGGTAAGACCTTCCACTACACATGGTTGCTCTTGTCTATTTTACTGGTAACAGGGGAACTGCCTGAGGACAGTTAGTTCCCTAATATTGAACAAGACTTACCAGAGGCTGCAAATTATGCGTCGCTCTAGGCTACTAAGGACACCACGCGGATTCGTGAAACAAAGATCTTTTGGGTGATCATGGAGGTGAGCGTCCAGATGTGGATCAATAGGAGGCTACACCTATCCCCCACAGTGTACAACAGTTCGCAGAGCTTTGTAGACTCAAGGCGGACATGCATAATGTGTATATCAAGGCGCGTAAGGATCTAGCACAGACATGGACCAAGCTCCCCTTCATCGCCATTGATGATGCAATCTTCTCAGTGCTAGAATCATGGCCTCCCGAGTGGCACACCCCAGATCTGGCAGAGAAGGATAGAACAATAGCACAAAAGCAGAAGGCTACAACCAAGTTGCATATCACCTAGTTGGCCCAACAAAAGCGCAACAAACAAGTGGCCGTGGAGTAAGGGTTGTCTGCGAGGCAACGAAAGCAGCCGTATAATAGGCAAAGGCCACTGAAAAAGCAACAGCAGCACAGCAACAGGGGCCACCACGACACAGGAGGAAGGGGGCCAGAACTTGTCTACAGGATAAGGAGCAGAGGACACAGTAGAAGGCATGGACCCGAGCACAACGTCCACCCAGCTGAAACGGCCGTGCGTCACGGAGAGATCAGGTCCACGAAAAAAGGTCAAGGCATCCAAACTGGACATTGAACCAATTACACTGACAGAAGGCGACCTCTACGACATCGGCGACACGATTCGCGAGGTCACCAGGGAAGCACTCCAGGAAGCCATGATGAAGCAACAGATTGTGTTGGGGGCCCTAAGGGCGCAGTTGCAGGAACTTTAGGTGCGACCCCCATAGGAAGGAGCAATAATCGCCTACAGTGCCGCAGGTACATCAGCAGCGGAGCAGCTGTTGCACGCAAAGATGGTCAACACCATAGTGCGACCGGAAGGAGCACTAATAGCGGAGAACGAGGATGACAGAGTCGCGGTAAGCAGGATCAAGGGAATGGGCCTTAATTTGCATGCCCTTCCACATGACACATCGTATCAACTACAGGATGGCATCATATCAGAACTTCGTGCCAGGGAGGGCCATGCGATCCAGGTATTAAGTGAGCAAAAGATCAACATCGAACAGCTCAGCCTATAGCATGACAATCTAGTGTCATAGAATCAACATATTGCACAAACAATTAATGAAGCATGTCGGCACGTTCCAAAATTGTCCATCGCCGCAAACCTACCCACAGAGATGCAGATCCATTGTCTAGAAAGTGGAGTCCAAAGCGTGCACGAGGAAACAACGCGAGTATAGCTGGAGCTGAACCTTCAGATTGCTGAGCTGCGGCTGAAGGCGCAACCTTCCACTCCTCTAGAAGTTAAAGAACAGTGTGATTCAAACAGGACTGGAAGAAATTGGACAGGCAGTGTAGGACTGTACTGGTATGATGGACCAAGCTTTTGACATCCTCACATAATTACAGGAGGACCCCAACATACAGTGCCTGGAAACATATGCGCGCGAACTACAGGAGCAGTATGACAGTGTAAGGGGAACTGCGTAGACAGTCGTCCTCACCCAACGGTTAGCAAAGATGCAGCAAACAAGGGCATTGAAGGAACAGGTGGATGTTGCAAGACAGAAAGAGGCACTTCTCAAAGCGCACGTCCAGCCTTGGATTGATGAGGCCTTCACCATTACAGCCGAGATTGAGGGAAAGATCACACAGATGCAAGAGCTATATGCTATAAGACAGATAGTATATCCTCACAAAGAAGCATCAGAGGATCGCATGCAGTAGGTCCAGCAAACCGCATAACAATGCGCCATGGGCCTCCGGGCAGTACGGGACCAGTTGGAGGGGCTTCGTGCCAAGATCACCACACTAGCAGAGTGACTCAGGACGAGTCACGATGATTGTGTTGGGGGTCTGTTGGGCATGGAATCCCCCCACAGCATGTTTTGGTGCTCAAAGCCCAAGTTTTGGTCAAAGGTTTTGTAAGACTCCGCGAATTGCGGGTGTAGAGCGCGAAGTATAGGTTAATTCATAGGGTTGTCTGCCCTAAAATATTGTAATGTAATGTAAATACATGTCGACCTACCCATGGTTCGTGGACCATGGGATTGTATAAATAAAGCGAGGCTCTAAGTTGTAAAGGGGAAGAAATAAGAGAGAAGAATACAAATGGTTTGAGCTTACAGTAGGATTCTAAGTGTATTGGGTCGTAGTAGTAGGAAGTGTCTCTGCAGCTGAGTGCACAGAGGCCTAGTAGAGTCCATAGCTAAGTGCGTGGACCCCTGCAGCTGAGTGTGCAGAGTTGTGTCGAGTCTGTAATCAGGATTGAAGATTAATAAAGAGAAGTTGATTCTTATTTCTGTGTATTTGTTGTACATTGCCTTCTTTACGTTTATATTGGTTTATTTATCACGCGCACTAATATGATTGTTGAATATGTTGTAATAATCATTAATCTTACACACACAAGTTAAGTAATCAGGTAATAACAGATTAAATAGCAAGGAAATTGGGTATTATACGGGTTGCGCCCCGAGTAGGGCTGCGCGGAAATAGCATCATAGGTTGCGAAGGAATAAAAAGTGCACGTAGCAACGTGCACACAGGGTCAAACCGCAGACCTCTAGAAGCCCATCAGACATCCCTAGAGTGTAGAAACCTGGTTCTAGCACCCTCCCATACTACTTCGAGTGAGACCTCAGTCCGCGCTCTACGGACTATTGCCGAAAGGGCCAATAGTACCAGGATTTTCTTGGCTAAATCACCTCTGAACTTGGGTCAGGCCCATACATGACAACAATGAATAAGCATATTTCTCTCCATATGGTGGCAATCTAGTATGTAATGGATACATAGGTTGTTTTTTACTAGATTGCCCAGTTTGATATTGATATCCAGGATCAAATGGTTGAGTTCTCGTAAATGAAGAACCAGGTAATATTCCGGTAGAGGACATGGGTGATGACCATGGTGTAGAAGCAACCCCTGAGTGGGTTCTAGATAAAGATTGGTAACCAACCGTGACAGACGATTCACCATATAGATGTGACTCAAGAGCAGTAGAAAACATCGAAGAGGTTGCGACAGAAGATTCTGCCACAACTGCATCAGATGATACAGTTTGGGATGTTGACAGTTGTTCAGCCATAGTTAACTGACCCAAAGATGTCCTAAAGAATCAACGGATACTTGAAAAGAATCAGGATCAAAAGGAACAGTAAAATGAGGAGTATGAGTGTAAAGATAAAGCCCTATTCCAAAATGGAATGGAGTTCCAGGTGTAGTATCTTCTTCAAATTCTTCCTCAACAGCAATTAAACCAGGTGGAAGAACTTCACCGTCAAGTCTGTAATAGACTTCTGGTATTAGTAAAGTGGAAGTTTCAGTAGTTACTGATGTCTGAGGGTTAACCAGTTGATCGTCTTCTGGTAAAGTAACAACTTCTGAATGTTCAAATTCGAAGTCTAGATGTTCTGGTAAAAGAACAACAGTTTCAGGGAGAGGTTCCTGAACAACTTTAGGTTCAGAAGTAACTTCTGATTGAACTGTGATAGGTTCTGGATTAACTTCTAGTTGAACTGATTCAAGTTCAGAAGTAATTTCTTGTTGAGCAAATTCAAGTTGAGGATCAACTTGTTGTTGAACAACTTCGGTTACCGTTTCACTAATGTCAGTTATAGTGTCCTCAGGTAATTGTGAAACTTCTTCTTCAGTAACAAATGTACCAAAAATAGTTGGAGTAAGTGGAGTCTCAGTACTTACCAAAATAGATGATTCTCATAATTCAGATGAAGAACCAGGAGTTCTTGATGTACTTGACTCAGTTAAGCAAGAAAGCTTTGACCGAATAGGTGTAGCTTCAAGCGACAAAGGCGGTTTACTCGCTGCTCTCCACGAACGACGGGGTAAGGGTTGATGTTCCTCCACGATTGCTGATTAATTTTATTACAAAAAAGAAATAAACAAAAAGGGTTAAGCTAGGTAAAAGGTTTACCAAGCAACTGTGAACTGCAAAATACCTCCTGGTGAACCAAGAAGTATGGGTAGGCAATCTCCCCGAATGCTGTGTTCGGTGTATCACAGTGTACAAGGCGGCCGACTTGGTTACCTAAGGATGGATAGCAACCTAGTGTTGTCCTCCCATATATACCCGAAAGTACGTGGATGCACAATATGTATAAGCGTTGTCTAATGAAAAACCGCACAATGAGAGCATTCCCATATACTTTACGTACTATAACACCGCCCTATATACCTGAAGATACATGGACAAGCTACGATATACTCACGTACATGGAATGAGGTATCACATTCAGGATGTATTGCAAACAATTTCGCGACAGCTACTTTGTTTTACGATGCTAGAACACGTCTCTAGCCTAGAACCACTAAATTTTTTTTGTTAGATGACAATGCTCCATTAGGTAAATTGAGGTTAATTTTAAGTTGATCTTGCTTAGGAATTTTCCTTTCAAGTTTACCATGTGATGTATTCTGAAATTCCTAGGAATGCAACTATTATGATAAGCATTCTTTCCATTCAATTTAACAATGAAAATCTTAGCTAATAGGGATAGAGCAATCAGATTACTTTTGATCAAAGAGTAAAGAGAACAATCTAATGCAATTTCCCTAAACTATTCCTATGAGCACACATAAACTTTTTAAATGCAAAATGCATGTATTTCTTTTCAATTTCCTTAATGTGAATATGAACAAAGGAAACTGATGCACATACAACCAATCAATATTTAACAAGAATGAAGACTTTACGACAGTTCTGTTTCGAAGGAAAAGAAGACTTTTATGACACTTTCTTTCGAACAAAGATTAATCAACTATAATCTAACTTTAACTATGGATCGATGATGACAAAGAAAACATTTAAGAAACATTAATCAACCAAGTCAAATTACGACTAGCAAAGGAGATAAAAACTTGTTTTCTGAGACATGAAATTCATTGACCAATCAGCAAGCAATCAAACAAAGGAAAGTTGGAAAAAACTCAATCCAAAGGTGGGAAACTGACCCTAGGAGGATCAGCGCAGCCCTGAATGAGAGACAGTGCACTGCAGATCACTGTCCCTAAGCCAAGGGTGCTTTGCAGTGCACTGTGTCCCTCACAAGCCTGTGCTAGTGATAGTGACCCATTTCAAAAGCAATTTGACACAGGTTTTGACCAAAATTCAATGCAAAAGAGCTGAAATACAGTCAATGAAAACAAGTAGGGTTTGCAAGAGTGTCCTAGGAGGTGGATAAGCTACTAGGAAGGATGATATTCCCTAGTGGAGTCGCCAATTTGTTTTGGAGAATTTGGTATCTACGGATAAATACTAATTCCCTAGATAAGTAGCCATATCTAGAATAACAATTTAAATCACTTTATTTAAATTAATGGAAAGACCTGTGAGCAATTTTGAAACCAACGTTTCGGACTAGCTAGGTGAGTCCATCATCAGGGTAATAAGATCTGCATTTTGAGAAGAGAGAGTCAAGAGAATGAGAACCTATTAATAGAAGGATGGATAGATAACCTAGGTTTGGAGAGGTCGGCTTGATTTTCATCAATTTATTAATAAATGGATTAAATAAATTTTAATTTTGTTTTAAATTTTAATTTAATTAATAAATTTAAAACTATATTAAAAGTAAATTTTTTAACTAGATTAATTTAACCTAAATTAAAAATAAAATTAATTTAAACTAAATTTAAAATAAAATCAATTTAATTAGTTAATTAATTAATTAATTAAATTAATTTTAAATCTAGTTTAATTAATAAATTTAAAGCTATATTGATTAATTAATTAATTAATTTTTAAATTAAGCTTAATTAATAAATTTAATTAATTTATTTATTTTTTATTTTTTATTTTTTATTTTTTTATTTCACTTAAAGTAATTTGGCCTAAATTAAAAATAAAATTAGTTTAAACTAAAAGGATTAAATAAATTTTAATTATGTTTTAAATTTTTACTTTAATTAATAAATTTAAAACTGTATTAAAGTAAAAAATTTTAGCTAGATTAATTTGACCTAAATTAAAAATAAAATTAATTTAAACTAAATTTAAAAATAAAATCAATTTCATTAATTAATTAATTAATTAATTAAATTAATTTTAAATTTAGTTTAATTAATAAATTTAAAACTATATTAATTAATTAATTAATTAATTTTTAAATTTAGTTTAATTAATAAATTTAAAACTTTTTATAAAATTAATTCACTTAAATTAATTTGGCCTAAATTAAAAATAAAATTAGTTTAAACTAAATTTAAATTAAATCAATTTAATTAATTTTAAATTTAGTTTAAATTTTGATTAATTAATTAATAGAATTTAGTTATTAATTTATGCAATTATATATATATATATATATATATATATATATATATATATATAGATATAGATATATATGTTAATATTAATTTATTTACTTTTTTGAGCTGTAAATGCTATCTTAAGGGAGAATTTGTTTAAATTATAGTTACTTTATTTTGTTTAACAAGGGTTTCCAGGTATTACTTAGTTTAAGACCATCATCCCTATTCATATTATTAGAAGATTTTTCAATTTCCATAGCCTCTTTAATTCTTCTTTTTAAATAGTGGTCTTCCTTGTGGATTAATTTAGCTTGTTCCATGCATATATAGTGAGAGGAGGAACAAGCATGCTCTGCAAGACCTGATTTATCAGACCTATTTCTAGTAATATCACTAATGTGCTCTTTTAATCTTACTCCAAAGGATCTCCCTGTTTCCCCTATATAAACTTTACCACACGAACAGGGAATCGAATAAACGCCTTTGTGACTTTTTGGGTCAATTGCATCTTTTGCAGATTCAAGCATGTTTTTTAAGGTGTTAGGGGGGGTGAAAGCTACCATAATGTTGTGCTTAGCGAGAACTTTGGCAATTTTATCAGTGATTCCTTTGATATAGGGAAGGGATATTCTAGGGTTATCAAATGATTTCTTTTTGTTTTGTTTATTGGTTAAGGAATTTTTAATAATTTTGCTGATGGTGTGATGTTGATAGCCATTGTTTACAAAAACTTCATGGAGATGGATAAGTTCTTCCTCTAGATGTTCTGGGTCGGAGATTCTAGAGGGTCTGGTGGTTAGGGTTTTGATGACTCCCATTTTTTGCTTAGGATGGTGGTGGGAGTTTGCATGAAGATACTTGTCAGTGTGTGTTTGCTTCCTGAAGACCTGGTGGCTTAGCTTGCCATCCTTCTTGGTGAGGAGGACATCTAAGAAGGGGAGCTGGTTGTCTTGCTCAATTTCAATGGTGAATTTTATGTGTTGGGAGAGGGTATTTATATGGGATAAGAATTCCTTGAGCCTCTCCAAACCATGGCTCCATTTAGCAAAGATATCATCTACAAAACGCTTCCACTCTTCAGGTGTAAAGGGGAAAGACCTAAGGGCCATTTGCTCAAAGTGTTCCATGTAAAGATTGGCAATCAATGGGGATAATGGGGAACCCATTGCAACACCATGGGTTTGCTCATAAATTTTACCTTTAAAACTGAAGTATGAAGATTTAAGGCAAATGCTTATAAATTCCACTGTTTCTAAGTCAGTAATGTTCTTTAGTACTTCTAAGGCTTCATCTACAGGAATCATGGTGTAGAGAGACACTACGTCAAAGCTAACCATTAGGTCATTGTCATTAAATTCTAGGTTTTTGATCCATTCTATGAAGGAAGAGGAATCTTTGATGTACGAGGGAGTGTTCCCTGCTAAAGGTCTGAGTTTGCTTGCTAGATATTTAGCTAACCAATAAGTGGGGGATCCTATAGTGTTCACTATAGGTCTTAATGGAACGCCAGATTTATGGATTTTTGGCACTCCATAAATTCTAGGGATGATGGCACTATTAGGAATTAATTTTTTCTTAATGGAGGTATCAAGGGAGGAGTTTTTAATTTTGTCACTTACTTGGCGAAGAATTTTGCTGCTAGGGTCTTTGTTTAAAACTCTATAACAGCCACTGTTTACTAAGTTATCTTCCATTTTAAATCACTTTAGTCTTTTCCTATAAGCAATAGATAAAACAAAGAAGATGAGAAGACCTACTTGTAGTTCTACTTTCCTCTTGTCTCCTTTGTATCAATCCTATCGCTCCTTCCCGTACTTAACACGCTTGAGAAGTACCTGTAAACATCAACAGAAGACAAAGAACCGATCAAAGCAAAAGATCTATTGAATACAAGTAAATGGAATCAGATACATTCACACATATAAGCATCATATAACAAGATAAGCATATGGGAAAAAGGTTCAAATACTTTATTGAATAGAAGAAGGAATT
Organism: Pinus tabuliformis; assembly: GCA_031772625.1. Lineage (NCBI taxonomy): Eukaryota > Viridiplantae > Streptophyta > Pinopsida > Pinales > Pinaceae > Pinus > Pinus tabuliformis. Next base: position 449,819,950 of record CM062816.1, on the reverse strand, counting down.
ACAACCATCAAGTCTAATTCAAAGTCACTCCTCCAGCTTTGATCCCATCCACATCACATCAAAAGCATGACAAAATTGTAGCATAACAATACTTGTCTCAAAGTCAATTCTCATAGCAACATTATCTCCTTACAATTCAACATAGTCCAGCCCTTGATCACTTAGATGAGTGCTCAATTTATAGGAAGATGAAGGAGGTTATGTCATAAATGGGGGTATTGAATGGCCTTCCATACTTAGAATTAGTTCCATGGAGGAAGGGATGAGAGGATAGGATGCATCTTAACTCATTCCTCATCCATTTTCGAGCTCATAGGAGTTGATAAGTGAGGGAAACTTCTAGAAGACTCCAAGAGATAAGAATATTCCCCAAACCCTATGTGAATTTCGCTCAATCTCGCCCAACACAGGTGAAAGAGGGCCTAAGTGCTCTGCAGAGCACCCCGGCATGGACTCAACTGCTTTGCAGCGCGCCCTTACATAGACCTACCTATGTTGGTCCCTTTAGAGATCATTTTAGGATGTCTTTAAGTCATGAAATTGTTTGGGAAGGAGGCATTCAAAAGGTTGACTTGTTTAGGGAATGTAGCAACTAAAATTAGGGTTTGATGAGCCTTAAAACACTGATATGGATGATGGGAGTGATGTGCCCAAATGGATCTGTAACACTAATGTGTAAATTTCTTTGTCATAAGTGGGATAGTTAGTCACAACTCCATTAAAAATTTCAGAATGAAATGAAATGGGCTTACCATGTTGCATAAGAACTACTCCCATGGCATAATCACTAGCATCTGTTTGGATCTCAAATGGTTTTTTAAGATCCGGAAGAGCCAATACCGGTGCTTAACTAATATTTTGCTTCAAAGCATCAAATTCTTTCTGTTGTACATCTCCCCAGTGGAAGACTTTCATGACACTAGTTAATGCATGTAATGGAGCTATAATGGAAGAAAAATTAGCAATAAATTTCCTCCAATATTGTGCTACCCCAAGAAAGCTTCTTACCTCTGTAACTATATTGGGCTTGGGCCAATTTAGAATGACCTCAACTTTAGATGGGTCTATCTTTAGCTCACCTCCTCCAACAATGTGTCCCAAATACACTAAAGAAGTCTTTGCCAAATTCACACTTTGACATCTTTAAAAGCAATTGTTCTTTTCTCAAGACATCAAGTACTTTGTTTAAATGCATGACATGTTCATCTTTAGATTTGCTGAATATGAGAATATCATCTAAGTACACAATCAAAAAGTCATCTAGAAATGGTCTCAATACATCATTCATAACTCTCATGAAAGTATCTGGAGCAGTTGTAAGACTGAAAGGCATAACAAGGCACTCAAACAATCCTTGTTTAGTTTTAAATGTGGTTTTCCAAATGTCCTCTTCAACTATTCTAACTTGATGATAACCACTTCGTAAGTCTAACTTAGTGAAATACTTTTCATACCTCAACTGATCAAGCAAATCATCAATTCTTGGGAGTGGATAATGATTCTTTACCGTGATTTTGTTCAGTGCATGGAAATCCACACACATGCGCCAAGTCCTATCCTTCTTTGGCACCAAGACAATGGGCGAACCACATGGCGAAGTAGATGGGTGTATGATACCTTTGTTCAACAATTCTTGAATTTTCTTCTTGATTTCCATGCTCTCCATAATTGACATGCGATAATTGCAAATGTTTGCAAGTGGAACATCCTGCTGCATCTGTATTGCATGTTGAATTCCCCTCTTGGGAGGTAACCCCTTTGGTTCTTGAAACATCTCGCCATGCTTGCTTACCACATCAAACAAATCAGATTTCAATTTGTCATCACAACCTTCAAAATATTCATAATCAATATCATTCTTTTTCTTGATCATGAGAAGCACAAAAATTTACTTGCATTTACTAGTCTCTTCATCTACCCTGCATTAACCAAAGAAATGTTCAACTTTTTGCGATGGGATCTCACATTGTACTTGTGGTGAAGTAAAATTATAAGTGTAGACATGAACGAATTCCTCTAGCCCGATGATGGGTCTAGCCACAACAAATACATTCTATGGAAGATTTCCTTAGGTTAGAATCAATCAAGAGGACCTACCTCTTAGTATGCTTATCCTGCTTGATGATGTCCTCGCTTGCTTGCTCCAGCTAGCTCTCTCTTCCTTCTTCAAGCATCTGAAACAAGTAAACAACAATAGACAACAAACATTATAATAGACAAATTGCAATTCAACCCACTTAACAAGTCAAGAAGCATTAAGCCATGAATATGTAATATTACAAAACATGTAGGAAATCAATCGGTAGTTGCATATATTAATATCAAAGAGAGATTACAACCATTCATCTTGACGTTGTCGTCATCCTCTGACAAAACCAAGTTCCCACACACTTCTACTAGCATTCCATGATGGATTCAAGCAACAATAGTTTTAAGTCTCTTCCCTTTAGGCTTCACTCCAAACCAAATCACACTTCTCCCTCACACAACTTGATAGCTACAACTAGTAATAGCTTGTTGTCTACTCCAAGCCAAAATAGCATTAGCACACCAATATCAACATTAGCCAAAAACTAGCTTGTGCTTGGGAAGGAAGTTTATCTAGGATGAATGGATGGAGATGGATCATTTTCTCATGGGAGAAGGGCTTATCCCTTGAGGTAGTTCCATCATTATAGAGGAAAGGAGCCAAAACTGACATCCTTGACCCCATCCGGCCAAACCATTTACTAAACTTTTATTACGAAGCTTCTAGAGTTGGAAGCTTCAGCTCCTAATTTAAAAAACTTTCCATAACAGGACCAACACGACTGGAACATAGCTCAATCGCTCCGATTGGGGCGAGGGATAGTGCTAATCTCTACACATCGACGCGGGGGAGACAAAGGTCATTAGCGTTAATCTTGTAAACTGGGCAAAACATAAGTTTCAGGGGAAATGGTGCAAAAGGGAATTTATCTTCTCATGAAGAGGGACACAATGGGGGTTTCTTCATGAAGGAAAAGCATGCGAGGTTCACTGTATAGGTCCTCCAGCATCAAGGAACAGGGAGTACAGGGACAGTGACAAAATGTTGTGTAACAGTGATCCACCCCATTCTTGAGCAATAAGTATTTGTTCTCATGACAATAAAATATTGTTTTTCCATCATAAAAATATGGACTACCCACAATGATTCCTGATATGTCAAGTGGAACTACATCTAACTCAACTTCATCAATGAACTTTTCAGTAATGACGAATTTGAATAACACTTCCTTGTAACCTATAAATTTGCATTATTGACTATCCAACCCAATGGATATGGCTTATGATTAGGTATAGTTTCAAGGTTAATATTTTTGACCAAGTCTTCTAAAATTAAGTTTGATTGTGACACACTATCAAATAATGCATCTATCTTTGTATGATTTGAAATTACCCTTACATGAAACGACTCTATTCTTGATTCTTCATTTGGAGTGTTGTTTTGACTATGTGAGGAACTAGTACTTGCAACAACTTATTTTCCTTTTGTGACCATGGCTGAAATCTTGGTCTCATCACTAAAATCTGATCCAAGGTCATGTTGTGTGGTATCAGTCATCTTTTCTTTTCCCTTATTGTTTTGTTTCCTAGGCCTTAGCTCAAGATGTAATTTCCAACAATGGGCTTCATCATGTGCAGCTTTGGAACAATGTTGGCATATGGTTTTCTCCCCTTCTTTCTTCACAATTGCATTCTTCTTTCCCTTCCATTTCCCCCCTTCTCTTTCTCATTACCCTTCAATGGCTTCTTCTTACTACCCTCTTCCTAAATGTTCTTTCCCCTTGCTTCAAGGTGTGTGGCATACACACATACCTCATCCAAATTGTTTGGATTGAACATACGAATAATATGTTTTAAATATGAATGTAAACCCCCAATACATTTCAACAATGTATCTTGGGAATTCAAATTTACTCCTAACAACAAATCCATCTTTCTAAACTCATGGGTATAGTCTTGGACTGTTTGGCCTTTAAGTTGCCTAAAATTTTGTCAACTCATAATGGCTTTTTGCATATAGGCTAAAGAGTAAAACTGTCTTTTAATTGCAGAAACAAATTCAACCCAAGAAATGGATATCTTACCATGAATTCGCATTTCCTCTTGAGTCTTTGATTCCCACCAGACTAGAGTTGCTCCTTCTAGCCTCAATGAAGCCAACTAGATATTTATGTCATCTTCTTGAAGGTTCTAAATTCTGCAGTAAACCTCTAATTGTCAAATCCAATTGTCTAACTTTTTTGCATTCACCTCACCATTGTACATGGGAAATTCAAACTTAATGTCTAATTTGAGTAAGGGAGTTTTTCCTTTTGGGGTTTGGGAATGAGTATGATCAATTTTTGTGTGAAGGTGGAAGATGTTGTTGTTTGAGATGTTGAGGATGATGAAGATGATGAGGAAGATGAAGATGGTGGAGATGGAGGAGTCTTTCCTCCATTACCCTTTGAGTCCTTCTTATCATATTTTCTTTTTATCTCTTGAGCTTCCTTGTCCACGCGTGTTACAAATCCATTTGGGCACATCAAATCCCAACATTCAGATCAGTGTTTTAGGACTCATCAAACCCTAAATTCAGTTGTTTCATGCCCTAAACAAGTCAACCCTTTGAATGCCTCCTTCCCAGACAGTTTCATGACTTGAAGACATCCAAAAATTGCCTCTAGAGGGACCAGCGCAGGTAAGCCCTTATGAAGGTGTGCTGCAGAGCAGTTGAGTCCACTACCAGGGTGCTCTGTAGAGAACTTAGGCTTCCTTTCACCTACGTTGGGTGAGAATGAGCAAAATTCACATAGGGTTTGGGGAATATTCTTATCTTTTGGAGTCATCTAGAAGTTTCCCTGAGTTATCAACTCCTATGAGCTCGAAAATGGATGAGGAATGAGTTAAGGAGCATCCTGTCCTCTCATCCCTTCCTCCATGGAACTAATTCTAAGTATGGAATGCCATTCAATGTCACCATTAATGACAAAACCTCCTTCATCCTCCTATAAATTGACCACTCATCTAAGTGATCAGGGGCTGGACGGATTATGCTAAATTGTAAGGAGATAATGCTGCTATGAGACTTGACTTTGGAGCAAATGATGTGATGCCACAAGCTTGTCTTGTTTTTGATGTGATGTGGATGGGATCCAAGCTGGAGGAATGACTTTGAATCAGACACTAATGGTTGTAATTCCTTCTTCTATCTAATAAAGTGTTTGAACCTTTTTCCATATGACGTGTTCTTTCATAATGCTTATATGTATGAATTGCTTTTGATTCCTTTCATTTATATTCAATGGATCATATGCTTTTATCGGTTTTCGTCTTCTATTGTGTTGATAGGGTACTTTTCAAGTAGATTAAGTACGGGAAGGAGTGACGAAATCGATACAAGGGAGACAAGGGGAAAGCGGAACTACAGGTAGGCCTTCTATCCTCTCGTCTTATCTATTGCTTATAGGGAAAGTCTAAAACACTTTAAATTGTTGTTCAAGGCACAACTACTTGTATAGTGAATTAGTGTTTATTCGTAGATGCTAAATTATCCAAAACAAATTAGAAAGATAGATTATGTTGAATTGTAAGGAGATGATGTTGCTATGAGACTTGACTTTGGAGCAAATGATGTGATGCCACAAGCTTGTCTTGCTTTTGATGTGATGTGGATGGGATCCAAGCTAGAGGAATGACTTTGAATCAGACACTGATGGTTGTAATTCCTTCTTTTATCTAATAAAGTGTTTGAAACTTTTTCAATATGATGTGTTCTTTCATAATTCTTATATGTATGAATTGCTTTTGATTCCTTTCATTTATATTCAATGGATCATATGCTTTGATCGATTTTCGTCTTCTGTTGTGTTGACAGGGTACTTTTCAAGCAGATTAAGTATGGGAAGGAGCGACAGAATCGATACAAGGGAGACGAGGGGAAAGCGGAATTACAGGTAGGCCTTCTATCCTCTCTTATTATCTATTGCTTATAGGGAAAGTCAAAAACACTTTAAACTATTGTTCAAGGCACAACCACTTGTCTAGTGAATTAGTGTTTATCCGTAGATGCTGAATTCTCCAAAACAAATTGGCGACTCTACTAGGGAAACTATCACCTTTCCTAGTAGCTTATTCACCTCCTAAGACATCCTTGTATACTTTATTATGTTCATTGACTGTATTTCAGCTCTTTTGCATTGAATTTGGTCAAAAACTGAGGTTAGATGACTCTTCAGTGGCCTCTCAGAAATCAGTGCAGGCTTGGTTAAGGGACAGTGCTCTGTAGAGCACCCTTGAGTGAGAGACAGTGCTCTGTAGCTCTGTTAGGCCCTCTTTGACCTACGCTGATCAACCTTAGGTCAAATTTCCACCTTTGGAAAGTGTTTTTACCAAATTTTCTCTATTTGTTTGCTTGCTAATTGATCAATGAATGTCATGTCTCAAAGAACAAATTTTTATCTCCTTTGTCGGCCCTACTTCGATTTGATTGATTAATGTTTCTTTAATGTTTTCTTTTTCATTATCAGTCTATAGTCAAAGTTAGAATATAATTGATTAATCTTTATTCGAAATAAAGTTTCGTAAAGTCTTCTCTTCCTTCGAATTAGAATTGTCGTAAAAGTCTTCATTCTTATTAAAGATTGATTGATTATATGTGCATAGTTTCCTTTTTTTCATCATAACATTAAGCGATTTGAAAAGAAAAACTTGCATCGTTCATATTGTAGTTTGTGAATGCTTGAAAGGAATAGTTAGGGAAATTGCATTAGATGTGCTCTTTTCTCTTTGTCAAAGATCTAATTGCTCTATCCCTACTAGCTAAGGATTTTCATTGTTAAATTGAATGAGAATAATGCTTATCATATTAGTTGTATTTTAGGAATTGCAAACATACATCATGTGGTGAACCTTGAAAGGCAAATTCTGAAGAAGATCAACTTAAAATTTATTTGAATTTACCTAATGGAGCATTGTCACCTAACGAAAAACATTTAGAGGTCTAGGCTAGAGACGTGTTCCGGCATTGTAAAACAAAGCAGTTGTCGCTAACTTGTCTGCAATACATCTCGAGTGTCATACCTCATTCCACATACGTGAGTATATCGTAGCTAGTCCACGTACCTTCGGGTATATAGGGCGGTGTTACAGTACGTAAAGTATATGGGAATCCTCTTACTGTGCAGTTTTGCATTAGACAGTGCTTATACGGATTGGGCCTCCACGTACTTTTGAGTATATATGGGAGGACAACTCTAGGTTGTTATCCATCCTTAGGTAACCAAGTCGGCCACCTTGTACACTATGATACACCGAACACAACATTCGGGGAGATTGCCTGCCTATACTTCTCGGTTCGCCGAGAGGTATTCTGCAGTTCATAGTTGCTTGGTAAACCTTTTTCCTAGATTATCCCTCTTTTGTTTTGTTATGTTACTTTGATTAAAATAAAATTAATTGACCACGGATAACATCCTCCACGCTCACTCCTTAGTTGATCTTAGGTTGAAACATATGGCAACAAATCCGGAGTCCACCGATCAAGGAATTCCTTTTGATGGGAATCCTAGTCCTTTTCCTCCTTTTGGAAATATTGGTGCTCCTTATATGGCTGCATTGTTCCTTCTAGGATTTACCATTGGCTTGCCAGTATGTTTGTTTTCAACTGACTTGGTTGAAAATGTCGTGATTTCTTTGCTATTGAGTACACCTCCAACTACACAAAATCAACCTCCAGTTGATCCTAAAGTTGACCCTTTTCCTTCTTCCTCAGTTGTTTCTTCCTCCCCTTCTTCCTCTTCACCTGGTGAAAGTATTGGTACTAGTAACCAGGTGGCTAAGAAGAAGAAGAAAGGGAAGAAGAAGAAGAAGAAGCAAATTCAGTAGAGGGGCAACCAAGAAACCATTGCTTTGAATGCAACATCTGATGAGAAACTGTTCGTCAAGCCTCACAAAGTTCGATATCCATGCAAACTTTGTGCAGGAGACCATCTTCTTCGAAATTTTCCTGATATTCCTTAGATCTTAGAAAAATGGTCTTCTCGTGCACATCATCCTGTGTCATCAACTTCTGGAGATCATGCTGGTGACACACCATCAACTAGTGGTAGTAAATTTCATGGAAAGAAGGGTAAAGTTAAGTTTCCCTATATGTTATGTGAAGGGAATCACCCCATTCACCTTTGTCCCTATCTGGATGAAGCCAAAAAGGTGTTGGATAACCGTCCTGCTTCAACACAACAACTTCCATCTGGTTACAGGAAACTCACCCTAAATCCTTCACTAGTTGATGAATTGACTGACTCAAATCGACCATTGGTCAAAGCCACTCTCTCTGAAAGTGAATCCTATGAGTCTATACCCAACCCAAATCAACAGGTCAAGGTAACAGTTGACCCGATTTCACCTTCAACTAATTGTACCTTTCCCGAAAAGAGTGAATATGATACCACTTAGGTTCTTTTTGTTTCTTCAGATTCTAATGAGCTTGGGGGTAGTCCTTCTGTTCCATCAAGACAAGAGGAAAATCCTCTAGTTCTCATAACTTAAGGGGTTAATTCTCCCGTTTCTACGGTACCCTCTCCAAGTAGTCTAGTCACTTCCTTTGATTGGAATCGTCTTGCAAGATTTCGCCTTCCCTCTTATGTGCCTTTCCAGATCATAGTACAAGTTTGTAATATGATTGTATTTGGCACTATTATAGATGAAGGTGCATCAATGAGTATCCTTTCCTCAACTATTTGGCAAGCACTCGGCTCACCGCCACTTGTGCCAGTTACCCAGAATCTATTAGCTTTTAATAGAGGAACCAGTCAACCATTAGGGATCCTCCCTTAGTTACCTATTACTTTGGGAGGAAAAATCGTTTATCTGAATGTGATGGTAGTACCAGGCCCTTTAGGTTACAATTTACTTCTTGGGCACGACTATGTTTATGACATGGGAGCTATTGTTTCAACACTCTTTCAAGTGATTTGTTTCCCGCGTGAAGGCAAAATTGTCACCGTTGACTAGCTTTAATTTCCCGGTCCAAATATGGCTCCTAGTCAACCATCTTCCCTAAATGGTCCTTTTGTACCAATGGTATCATCCCTGCCAAGGGTTAATTATGAGGCAACCCGTTCCATACCTATTTCAACTGATGATCATTTCAGTGATCTTGTACATCATGTACTAGGGGCATTGGAACAAGATCTCTCCTTCATGACCTCTTATGAGTTGTGAAACCAGGGATACGAGGATAGTTCATTGTCTTGTGTCAACCTCGTTAAAAAATGAAGCAAGGAGTATGAGGATGGTTCTTTTACTGTGTCAACCTCACTAAAAAATGAAATAGCCCCCATGAGGAGAGTTCCTTGTCATGTGTCAACCTCGTTAAAAAATGAAACAGGTTCACGAGGATAGTTCGTTGTCTTGTGTCAAACTCGTTAAAAAATGAATCAAGGAGTATGAGGATGGTTCTTTTACTGTGTCAACCTCACTAAAAAATGAAACAACCCCCATGAGGAGAGTTCCTTGTCTTGTGTCAACCTCGTTAAAAAATGAAACAAGTTCATGAGGATATTTCTTTTACTGTGTCAACCTCGTTAAAAAATGAAACAAGGAAGATGAGGATAGTTGTTTTACTGTGTCAACCTCACTAAAAAATTATATAGCTCCCACGAGCATAGTTCCTTGTCTTGTGTCAAGCTCGTTAAAAAATGAAATAAGGAATCTAAGCAGAATTCCTTCTCTTGTGTCAAGCTCATTAAAAAATGAAACAAGGTCCCCTGGAGCAAAGTTCCAAGTCAAGTCTTTGATTAGATCTCGTAAAATCCCAGTCGAGTCTTTCACTTGATCTCGTAAAAGAACCTTCATTCCATCCACCTAATAGCCATGAGTAGTCTACTTAGGTGAATGTAATGAAGCTTGGGGGGCATGCACCTAGTGGTAAAGTTAAGTTTCCCTATAGGTTATGTGAAGGGAATCAACCCATTCACCTTTGTCCCTATCTGGATGAAGCCAAAAAGGTGTTGGATAACCGTCCTGCTTCACCGTAGCGACTTCCATCTGGTTACAGGAGACTCTCTCTTTCATCATGCCGGGGGAATGTAAACCAATTTCAAGCATTGTTTTTCCTCATTTCAAGCTTGTGTAAAAATGAAACCAATTTCAAGCAAATTTTTTCCTCGTTTCAAGCTTGTGTAAAAATGAAACTAGATCCAAGCATAGTTTTTTGTTTCAAGCTTGTATAAACATGAAACTGAATCCAAGCATAGTTCCCTATGGTTCAAGCTTGTCTAAAAATGAACCCATTTCCATTTTTAACCCTCGTGATTGCCATTCTATCAGCCTCTTTCATCAGATGAGCCTTGGTTTTTTTCATCCCATCGCCACCATCCCTTTGGCCGATCATACGCTTTCACTTGGTTGTTTTACCCTTTTTGAGGAACAGTTGCAATGAGTGGTCTTATTAGCCAGTCTCTTCACATAAATCAACATGTTTTGAGAAGTTCCAACATCACCGGAACCAGTTTCTACCCTAGACACCACTCGTTCCTCAAAGTGGAGTCCTCTTTAAGCTCTTTTCAGACTCTCTAAATATGAAAAGATTGCCGAGCGCTTGTCCTTTCCAACTCGTTAACGAATTGGAAACGATATCTCTCTTGTATTATTTTACGTTTTTTTGGACTTGAGAGATTAACTTACAAAAAAGAACTTGTGGAGTTTTCTTTTTTTACCCTTTCAAACTCTCTAAAACATGAAAAGGACCGAGTTATCTTTGTTGTTAAGTTCGTTAGAAACATCAAATAGCGACAAACTTGTCCATCTATACAAGACCGAGTTTCACCTTCACTAGACTCCTTAAAACATGAAATAGCGATGGATTCACCCGAAGGGTGAAACTATACAACAATCATATGTTATCCTCCTCAAGCTTGATAAAAATAAAGAGGTACTGGTCAGCAATGACTGGGGAAAATGGAAAAAGGGGAAAATCACTTTATGGTAGCAGGTCGCTCTTGAACATGAAACTTTCACTCCATCACCATGACTATCTGGGTTGGGTTATTAGCTTGATGGTTATCACACCATTGGTCTATCATACCATCCATTACTTTGTTTTGGGTCAATGCTACCAATTCACTTTAGTGTCATTGACATGTTCAAGAGAAGTCATTCAGTCAAAATCCATCTTTTGCAATACCATAAACCTTCATTTTCATGACCACCATTCCTGAACTTTGTGTCGTCAGTCAAATTCCATCTCTAAAATCACTACACTCGTTTTGTGTCATTGATGTGGGATACATCAAGGCCCTCCTGTGATGAGTCGCTTCTTGTCGACATCAACTCATTATCCAAGAAGTTGACTTAGAAACACCCATTCAGTACCTTGAGGCTTGCATGCATCAATGGCAGGTTTCTTGCTTTTGGCGATAGGCATACATCAATGGCCTTTGACCAAAAGACTTTGTATGGTGTTCGACATCAAATCATCCATTCACACCATGCAGAATGTACTGCAGTACCTTGAGGATCATTATCATTATCGGTGATTTCTCTCGCATCTGTTAACAACTTACATCATCGGCTGGTAATCAGATGGTGTCTTCCCATGTTTGAATTCAGATCACATATTCAAATGGTTAGACTCGTACTTGAGCAAGCGATTGAATGAGATTGAAGACCCCATATCTAGTTTCATCCATCCGGGATGCAATATCAGGAGTACTAAATCATATGTACAATGGCTTTACATTGATAGTCATTTCGATCATGGGTCTATATCTGTAGACGACTGTTTATGTACATGTAATGAAATTTTATAAGCTGAGCATGGGTATGCCTTCCCTCAGCAATTCATGTAAAATCAAATATCATGATATATGTATTGTAATTGATGCAGGTCACCTTCCACTTCGATACCTCCTCATCACATCGTAAAGCATTTCATTCGACATTGGCATTTTTTCGACTTCATGCTTTAGGGGGCAACTGTTACAGATCCATTTGGGCACATCAAATCCCAACATTTAGATCAGTGTTTTAGGACTCATCAAACCCTAAATTTAGTTGTTTCATGCCCTAAACAAGTCAACCCTTTGAATGCATCCTTCCCAGACAGTTTCATGACTTGAAGACATCCAAAAATTGCCTCTAGATGGACCAGCGCAGGTAAGCCCTTATGAAGGTGTGTTGCAGAGCAGTTGAGTCCATTTCCAGGGTGCTCTGCAGAGCACTTAGGCTTCCTTTCACCTGCGTTGGGTGAGAATGAGTGAAATTCACATAAGGTTTGGGGAATATTCTTATCTTTTGGAGTCATCTAGAAGTTTCCATGTCTTATCAACTTCTATGAGCTCGAAAATGGATGAGGAATGAGTTAAGGAGCATCCTATCCTCTCATCCCTTCCTCCATGGAACTAATTCTAAGTATGGAAGGTCATTCAATGTCGCCATTAATGACAAAACCTCCTTCATCCTTTTATAAATTGACCACTCATCTAAGTGATTAGGGGTTGGTTGGATTATGTTGAATTGTAAGGAGATAATGCTGCTATGAGACTTGACTTTGGATCAAATGATGTGATGCCACAAGCTTGTCTTGCTTTTGATGTGATGTGGATGGGATCCAAGCTGGAGGAATGACTTTGAATCAAACATTGATGGTTGTAATTGCTTCTTCTATCTAATAAAGTGTTTGAACCTTTTTCCATATGATGTGTTCTTTCATAATGCTTATATGTATGAACTGCTTTTGATTCCTTTCATTTATATTCAATGGATCGTATACTTTGATCGGTTTTCATCTTCTGTTGTGTTGACAGGGTACTTTTCAAGCGGATTAAGTACAGGAAGGAGCGATGGAATCGATACAAGGGAGACAAGGGGAAAGAGGAACTACAGGTAGGCCTTCTATCTTCTCTTCTTATCTATTGCTTATAGGGAAAGTCTAAAACACTTTAAACTGTTGTTCTAGGCACAACTACTTATCTAGTGAATTAGTGTTTATCCGTGGATGCTAAATTCTCCAAAACAACGTGGAGGCTTAGAACTCTCTCCAACCATTCTAGTGTTCCTCTCTTCATAGAGAACTCTAACCATGTCAATCAAGTCATAGAAATCCTTCTTGAAGGCTTCCTATTCTGAAAGACCTATCTCTCTTTCTCCTAACATGATGGTTATGGATTTAGGCTCAGTTTATGGTACTGCTTGTACCTCTTCAATCTCAGTTGAAGGAAAAACTTGAGGTGTTTCAAGTGCAGCTGGAATTAGAACTTTGGGTGGAGATTGTGGCCTTGTGGCTCTCCTTCTTCTGGGCATTACCTCAGGAGTTGCAACCAACAGTTTCCCTTCTCCTCTCTACAACTTTAACCTTGTAAGCATCACAATTTTGCAACCATTAAAACCCTACTTGCACAAAACTCAAGAAGCCAAGCAAATAAACCTTTTCTTTGATACCAACTTGATTTTTTATTGAATTTTTGTTTTGTTGTGCTAATTTCAATTACGAACCTATAAACAAATGCTTGTCCATTACTTCCTATGCATAGGTTTCCTTAGGTTGTTTGTGAATGTAAATAGGTAAATTTTATCAAGTTTAATGTGACATTCATGAGAAAAATAGCATAAAAGACAAGTGTTGAACAACAACAATAAAAAGTACAGCAAACCATCAATTGAACACTTAACACAATGCTTTGATGAAGGAGTTCACCCCTCTTGGGCTAAATCTCCTTGGTCTAACTTCTATGGTTTGGGCCTCTGAAAGAGTTCAATATGGAAAAAATGTTGTTTACAAAGCTCTACTACTCCTGAAACCTATTCCAATGTGTTCAGAATGTCGAAATTAGCTAGGAACACCTTTTCCTGAGCTCCATTTGGTCGAAAATTGCTCCAGTTATGACCCAAACTGTTTTTCCCTAGAAAAGCTCCTCCAAAACTAGAGGAACTCCAGTTAGCTCCACTAAAATTCGTGGAACCTATGAATTTATCAGATCCACTAAACATGTCACCAAGTTAAACTTCTCAACTGATGGTTTAATTAGTGTTAACTGCGAATTAATTGGAGGTTAATGGTGGATTAACACAATAAGTGTGGTTAGTCTAACTGTTACCTCGACGATCTTAGAGGAAGCATACACATGGTGAATGAACCATCGTGGTTTCCGTTAGTGCTGGCCACGGGTTCAACTAACCAAAACCATAGTTGTAACCACCAGAGTTTGGAGCATTCATATGTTGCATTAATTGTCGTGGGTCGTGGTTTGTTGGAGCTGTCGGTTTGATAACATTAATCGTTTGTCATGAGTTGGTGTGTTCACATGGGGAGGGCTGGCCCTCCTAATCGCCAACCTTAACCATTTTAAAATTCAAATATGCGTGGACAACAATACATGTTAAGAACTAATGTATGGTATAGCTGTAAGACTTGAGATTTGTATGGTGCAGGTCTCGGGTTCGACCCCCCGACCTCCCACAAAATTTTGGTCCACTACGCACTGATTCTGGTCCTTTGGGGAGGGAAACGTGGCAGCCTCCGGGCTTGCCACTTATCGCCTCCTCATTGGACCACCTTCAACCACTAAAAACTTTCCACGTCACCACTTGATAACAAATAAAATTTTTACACTTGGTGAGCTCTGACTGGATGCTAACCACAGCTGACCTTGCACAGTCACCTGCCACGTCTGTAGTATAGAATGTTGACTGTGCATTTTTTTTTTTAATTTCTCCTGTTTTGCAAAGCAGATAGAACTCAATAACTTCCTCATAAGAACTTTGTTTTCAGTGAAATGATTTGCATTAGGATCGTTTCACTGAGATGGACGTGGTCGTTCAGGTTTTGAGCCATTATGAGAACTTTGATTTTTAAGCTAAATACCGAGCGCCTGATCAATACCAAAGGTAGCTCCACCTACCGCCATCTCTTTGATATCTATTAAAAAATGCAGTAACATCATCTCCCACACTAGGAAATTTGTTTTCTTTATGATTGACTCACAAAGTAAGGGGAAGAGAATAACCACATCCATGGCCCCCAGGAAGGGTTCCTCCACATAGCAGAAGCAGGTGGATATGGTCGTGGAAGAATACAGGGACATCTTCTCCTCACCCATAGGGGTACCCTTGCGCTGTCAGGTCAAGTATTCATTTGATCTGACTCCTGGAGAACCTATACCCAATGGGACGATATATCTTCGCTCTGTTATGGAAAATTCCAGGTACAAGAAGCGACATAATCAACATTGGGTGCCACACAAGTTTCAGGTGGGCGATAAAGTTTGGTTGAATTTGCAGAAAGGATGCCTTACCGGAGCCCATCAGAATCTTAGAACACTCTTATATGGTCCTTAAACCATTACCAAGTTTGTGGGAGACAATGCTTTTGAGCTCAACATTCCCCCATTCCTTGGCCTACACCCAATGTTCAATGTGGACTGCCTTCGACCATACTTCCCACCATTACTGGACACATCAAACATTGCAGAACAACTCACACCAATGGAATTAAACCCAGACTTCATGGAACATAGCACAATTAATCGAATTATGGACACATAGGGCAAGAACACTTGCCAACAGAATATCCAACTATATCAGGTTGTCAAATATGGCCAACTCTTGCACCAAGGCAAGTGGCTCACTAAGGACCAAGTTCAGCAGAAGTTTCCCCATCTAATGGAGGCACTCAACGCAATGGGGACCATTGCTTCCTAAGGGGGGGAGGAATGACACAGGTGGATGTTGGTGGCCACCCACCTATTCCACTTGGAACCCCACCACTGTCTCTTTCAGTTTTTTAGTTTCCTTAATTGTAGCATAATTTACTATTTTTGGCAATTTTTCGAGTCCTCAACTTCTAGAGCCATTTTCAGGCCCTAAACAACAGTTTTTTGGGAAAATTGGGGCCAATATGGCTCATACACTAGTTTTGATTGGTCCGAAGTTTTAGTTCTTGGATAGATATTTCTAACAATGTATTGTGCACGTCAAACAGAGATCGTATGCCAAAGTTACGACCTCGAGAAGTTGATGTACCAATTTACCCAAACCGGCCCCATAGTTTTGGTGCTTCATATCCTAGGGTTAGGTTTTTGGATGTTTAGGGTTCTCCATTGTTTCTAAATAATAAATAGGCCTCCGAGCCTCATTGTAACATAGTTCAAAGGCATGTAACCGCCACATCTCTTCTCAGAGATAAGCTACCATCGCTCGAACTAGTCTTATTTCCATTTTGTTTGTAAGCATATTTCAGTATTTGATATTAATGACATGAAGTGTTATTTCTAATACATCTTTGTATTTATGGTTATATCTATAATTTTTTGCATTAATTTTTAAATATGGATCAATGGTGTCAGAGCGGTTTGCTCTTTCTCTGTTTTTCTTTGTATGTCCCCAATGAGGTCGGGATATAAGGAGTTAGGGCTTGAACTGGTCGAATCTTTGCAAGACCAACCTTGAAAATCCCGACGGCCTCCCGTGGTGAAAGAGAATAAAGATGAGGGGGCAAGAGATCCTTTCAAAATCATGCTCGAAGAAGCCCTCGAGTGGCAGAGGAACGGAATGATGGGCAACTTTTCCCAGATCCTTCAGCGGTTACCCAAGGGCGCCACACCTTTTAAGGTACAATTTAACTTTGACATCCCCATATTTGAGGGTCAGATACATGCGAATGCTGTAGATAAATGGTTAAATTTTCTAGAAGGATATTTTTTTTTTCGTGATTTTTCTAGCTAGGAAAATATTACTTTTGCACTTCTAAAAGTTGCCCCCTGCATCAAGGACTGGTGGGAAACCTACTGTGAGAAGAAAGACAAAAGTACACCCTCACTGTTTTTGGTTGCACCCACTTGGAATTCGTTCTAAGATGCCATCAAGGAGAAGTAAAATCCTGTTGGGAGCTATGAGGATAAATACATAAAGTAGACCACACTGTGGCATGGTAGGGACCAAGACGTGCCACAATTTATCAATATTTTTCATACCCTTCGCACGAAGTTGGGTATCAAGGATTCTGAGTGACATTTGGTACTAAAATACCGTGGCTACCTACACAGGTACATCTAGAATGAGATGGAGTTCTAGAAATCTCCTTGCTTGGCACAACGTACCAATATGTTGTTAAGATTGAGTAGAAGTTTAAACAAAAGAAGCGAGACTTTGGATCTGTGAATCCAAACCAAGGGAAAGGTTCCCCCAAACCAGAGAACAAAGGACATAGCCAAGGCAAGGTGACCCAAGACAACCCGTCGAAGCTACAAGAAAAGAACAACACCATGAAGACACAGGGCACAAGAATGTGATGTGAGTTCCATAAGAGCCCCACTCACAACACAAGTGAGTGTCAGGTCAAGTAGCCATTGATGGCCAAGTTGAAGGCTTCAAAATCAGATGCATGTTTCGGAACTGAGTCAGAACCTGACAAGGGGAATGAAAAAGGGAAGAAGATTATTGATGTGGAGCCTAGTGCCACTGTTGCCACCACCAAGATCCAGAATAGTGAGCGCGAAGATCCAGAGGAGGGGGAGGGTCTCTTCCACTCACAGATGTGGGTGAAGGGTTCGCCACTACAATTCATTGTCGATAGTGGGAGCCAAAAGAACCTCATTTCGCAAGAGGTCATGAAACAGTTGGGCCTACCGACCACACCACACCCATAGTCGTACAACATTGGGTGGATTCACCAAGGACGAGATCTTCGAGTCAGCCAACAGTGTCACCTTCCCTATATCATCAAGCCATTCACAAATGAGGTATTGTGTGATGTTTCTCCTCTTGAAGTTTGTGATGTATTAGTAGTACAACCATACTTGTGGAAGTGACATGATGTCTATGAGTTGAGACCTCGCTATGTTATTATTGCGTTGGGTAATACGTTATACCGGATACCAGAGGTAGCTCCGCCTACTGCCATCTCTTTGATCTCTGCTAAGCAATGGAGTAAGATCGTCTCCTAAACTAGGAAATTTGTTTTCTTTCTAATTCTCACACAAAGTAAGGGGAAGATCTTAACCACATCCATGGCCCCGAGGTAGGGTTCCTCCACATAACAAAAGCAAGTGGATATAGTCGTGGAAGAATACAGGGACATCTTCTACTCACCCACAACGGTACCCTAGCACTGTCAGGTCAAGCATTCATTCAATCTGACTCCTGGAGCACCTCTACCTAACGGGATGATATATTACCACTCCATTATGGAAAATTCCAAGTACAAGTAGCGACATAATGAACATTGGGTGCCACACAAGTTTCAGGTGGGCGACAAAGTTTGGTTGCATTTGCAAAAAGGACACCTTATCGAAGACCATCGAAAACTCATACCACTCCGATATGGTCCTTACACCATTACGAGGGCTATGGGAGACAATGATTTGAAGCTCAAAATTCCCCCATTCCTTGGCCTACACCCAATGTTCAATGTGGACTGCCTTCAACCATACTTCCCACCACTACTGGACACATCAAATATTGTAGAACAACTCACACCAAGGGAATTAAACCCAGACTGCATGGAACATGCCATAACTGATCAGATTATGGACTCACAAGGAAATAACACTCACCAATAGAAGATCCAACTATATCAAGTTGTCAAAGTTGGCAAACTATTGCACCAAGGCAAGTGGCTCACTAAGGACCAAGTTCAACAGAAGTTTCCCCATCTCATGGATGCACTCAACGCAATGGCGACCATTGCTTCCTAAGGGGGGAGGAATGATCGAGGTGGATGTTAGTGGCCACCCACCTATTCCACTTGGACCCCCACCACTATCTCTTTCAATTTTTCTATTTCCTTAATTGTAGCACAATTTACTATTTTTAGTAGTTTTTCAGGTCCTGAACTTCCGAAGCCATTTCCAGGCCCTAAATGACATTTTTTTTTGGAAATCCATGGCCAATAAGGGCATTACACTAGTGTTGGCCAGTCAGAAGTTGTATTCCTTGGATAGATCTTTATAGCAAGGTATTGTGCATGTCAAACGAAGATCATATACCAAAGTTACGACCCCAGGAAGTTGATGTACCAATTTACCCAAATGGACCCATAGTTTTGGCACTTCATCTCCTAGGGTTAGGTTTTTGTATGTTTAAGGTTTTCCATTATTTATCAATAATAAATAGGCCTTCGAGCGTCATTGTAACATAGTTTAGAGGCATGTAGCCACCACATCTCTTGTTTGAGATAAGCTACCATCACTTGAGCTAGTCTTATTTCCATTTTGTTTGTAAGCATATTTCAATATTTGATATTAATGAAATGAAGTGTTATTTCTATTGCATCTTTTTATTTATGTTTATATTTGTATTTTTTGTGTTCCTGTTTAAATTCGGATCATATAAGATCTACTAGGGTATGTAGACCCCCTGAATGATACTTTCCTTCATTATATTATGTATTGTTGACTGATTCTGGTGAACCAGAAAGATATGAAGAAGCAATGTAGGTAGAAACTAAGAAGAAGTGGGAGCAAGCCATGGAAGAAGAGATGGACTCCTTGATGCATAACCAAACTTGGGACTTATTCAAGTTGCCTGTAGGTAAAACAACATTGCAGAATAAATGGATTTATAAGTTGAAGGAAGAAGATGGAGGTAAACATAGGTATAAGGCTAGACTTGTCGTGAAGGATTTTGCACAATAGAAAGGTATAGACTTTGATGAAATTTTTCTCCTATTGTTAAAATGACTTCAATCAAAACTATTTTAAGTCTAGTGGCAACAAAATATTTGCATCTTGAGTAGTTAGATGTAAATACAACCTTTCTCCATGGGATTTGGAGGAAGAAATATATATGCAACAACCACATGGACATGAGGTCAAAGGAAAAGAGAAATTAGTGTGTAGGTTGAAGAAAATCTTGTATGGCTTAAAACAGGCTCCTAGGCAGTGGTATCTAAAATTTGACAGGTTTATGTCTGAACAAGGTTATACTATATGTCACTTTGATCTTTGTGTTTATCTTAAAAGGAAAAATGATGGCAATTATATGATATTGCTATTATATGTAGATGACATGGTTGTTGCAAGGTCTAACATGCATGAAATAAATGTGCTCAAAGGAAAATTGGCAACTTAATTTGGCATTGCAAAACAAATATTTGGTATGAGAATAACTAGACATGAAAAATTGCAAATTAACATTGTCTCAGAGTGAGTACATAGAAAAGGTGTTGGAAAGATTTAATACGCAGAATGAAAAACCAATTAGTACACCTTTGGCTATCCATTTCAAACTAAGTAAAGAAATGTGTCCCTGGACTCAGGAAGAGATGGATTATATGTGTAAAGTTCCATATGCATCAACAGTTGGAAGCTTAATGTATGTAATGGTTTGCACAAGGCCTGATATTGCACATGTAGTGGGAGTTGTAAGTAGGTATATGAACAATCTAGGAAAAAAGAATTCGATGACAATGAAGTGGATTCTCATGTATTTGAGAGGTACCACAATTCAAGCATTATGCTTTGGTAGTTAAAACATTTCTCTACAGCCTACAGTGTTTTTAAAACCAAAACTGGTGACTGGACCAGTCCACCTAATGAACAGGTTTACTGACTGGAACTGGTATAACCGGGACTGGTTTGGTCTAAACGAACTGATTTTAAAAAAATACATTAAATAATTAATTTTTAATGAAACAAAACTATTTTTAAGATGTAAAACCATGATTCCAAGCCAATAGAGACAAAATATGTAAAGTTTTCTCATTTATATACCATGTAAAGGTGAATATATCAAAATGGCACCGAGTGCAATACATATCATCGAAAAAATAGCAAAATACATAAGCAATGAGGCTCTAAATGGCCTATAAAGTCCAGAAACAATGCTGCAAGCTATGAGGCCATTGGCCTACTACAAGTCTACAGTGTACACATGATCAATCATCAAGTTCAACACCACTACTAGCCACCACAGGACCATCATTAGGAGATACATAGACATCATCTGGTTCAGAGTCTGAGGATGCCTCAGCCTGATCTTCAACCTCAGTATCAATGCCACCAATGAAAATAGAAGTGGACGTAATGGGATCACGAGTTTGTTGACCTGCATGACTAGTGCCTTCCATTAGTTCTTTGCCTTTCCTTGATGCCGCTACTGATCCTGGTTCTGATGCCACCACATAATCTGCTTCATCCCTCACTAAAGCCATGTCGATATCAAAATCAGCCTCAAACACAGGATCTTTAGTCTCCTCCATCCATTCTGATGTTGGATCAATATCGTCCAACACAATGGGATCTAGATTAGGTGTTTTGCTCATCATTTGGTTCCTCCTCAGTCGAAGGTTGTATTGCACGAAAACAAGATCATTTAACCATTTTTGTTCCAAACTATTTCTCTTCTTTGTGTGTAAGCACTCAAAAACAGACCAATTGCGCTCACAACCTGAAGCACTGCAAGTTTGACTGAGGACTCTAATTGCAAACCTTTGCAATTGAGGACACTGGCCACCAAATGACTCCCACCAATGTGCTGCAAAGAAAAAGAAATTAATTAGTAGCTTAGTTTATAATTTGAATTGTAAAGAATGTAAACAATTTTAACTTGAAAAGAAAAACAAATTGGAAATTGGAATTGCTTACCTGGTTGGTCCACATCTCTTGCCATCTTTGCCAAGTTTTTTCCAAAAGTACCACCTGCCATATTGAAAATAGTAAGCTATCTATGTATTTCCAACTGGTTTGCATGGCTAGGGACCATGCACTCCAAGAAATCAATCAATCCAGCTCTGATCTCCCCATCATGCTAATCTCCTAGCCGATTTTTATAATGATACTTTGGGTTCAAAATTACCCAGTTGCATGTATAGGACGATGGAGTTGATTGTTCCATCTATTATCAATGATCTTCCATATACGGCCATATTTAGCTAACCTGTCCTTGTAAGCTACTCGTATCTGCTCCTTTGCCTGATCCATAGCCTCATAAATGTAGCCCATGGCCAATCTTTCTCCATCCACCATCCTTAGCACCTTAACAAGGGGCTCAATAATTTTCACAAGCTCTAGAGACCTTTTCCAAAAATAAGTGTCTAACACTTTCTTTTTGGTGTCTTTTCCATCTGGTCTACGATCCCACCGAGATTCAAACCATTCTTCAGAGGTAAACATTTTCTGCAAGTTTTTATGTTGACCATTAAGACATTGCAACATGAGGAAGTGAGTTGCAAAATCTCGTAAGTGCAAGCCTAACAAGCTCTTTTCCCCCAGTGTGTTTCCTCATTAGGCTCAATACCCATGAGTGGTTGTAAATGTATTTTGTAATGCACTTGGCATGCTCTACAATGTTTTTTACCCACTCCACTTTGCCTATATCCTCAAGCATGAGGTCTATGCAATGTGCAGCACATGGAGTCCAAAATATGGTCTTATATTTGGTCTCAAGCATCTTTCCAGCAAGAACATAGTTTGAGGCATTATCGGTGATGACCTGCACAACATGCTACTCCCCAACTTCCTGAATAATGTTATCCAAAAGCTCAAATAGAAGGGCTGCATCCTTTACCTTATCAGATGCATCAAATGATTTCAAAAACATGGTTCCTTGAGGGCAAGAAACAAGGAAATTAATGTGCAGTTCTTTCCATCGGTCCATCCATCTAACATGATGGAACAACCTGTTTTGAGCCATGATTCTTTAAACTCAACCAAATACTCATCAATGGAAGATATCTCTTTTTGCAAAAGAGCTCCCCTCAAGTCATGCAGACTAGGGCCTTTGAAGCCTTTTCCTGTAGCTATAACAGAGTCCCACATAGCTTGGTAATAAGGTGAGCAAGCAGCATTAAATGGGATATTTGAATCATACCACCATCTAGCAATGTATTGATGAGAAGTTTCTTTGCATTGTCTTTTCCAATGTTGATCCAAAGTGGGTTGAGAACTTGGTTGGGAGGAAGTGGGATTAGAAGAGGCAATGTTGGCAGAAGATGAGAAATAACTTTGGATGTTTGTTCTCTTTGTTCCTTTTGATGGTTGGCCAAAAGAAGGATGAACATAGTGAAAGGGGTCATTGGTGGAAGGGATAGAAGAGGAGTCTTGAATCTCATAATCATCATACCCACTCTCTTTCATGGCTTCTAATAATTCCCTCTTCCTTTCAATGTCATCTTGGATGGCCTTCTCCATAGCCTTATCCTTATAAAACTTTTCAAGCTTGGAAATGTATTCTGCCCTAATAGGACCTAACAGTGCATTTGGTGCATCATATGGCTTTACTTGGCCTCTTATCCTAGCCAAGTGTTGTTTCAACCTAAGAATACCCCCACCTCCAATAGATTTATGGCATAATTTGCATATCATTTTTCCATCAATTACATCACAATGAGGCCATGCACTGTCCTTTCCTTTTGGAGCCATGTTTGCTTGAAATAATAACAATTTGCAAAGAAATATGCCATTTAAAAAAAAATTGTAGCTAAGCAACATGGAAAACCAAAGATAAATGTAGGAAAACAAATGCACATGCAAGTAAAAAAATTTGATAGCATAGAGCTAGAGAGTTCATAGCATAGATGATAGCAGTGAGAAGTTTATAAATTTATAACACATAAAAAAATTTAATTCGTGGACAACAGTCAAATGAGGAATTTTCAAGTGAAAATCCTTACCTGGAAATGCAAACTAGCTTCCTTAGCATCCTCTTGAAGTAGTCTCCTCCACTGACAACTACACACTATCTCCAAAATAGCTCCAACTCCAACTCCAAGATGACTACTTAAGCAAAAACTCAACACTCTCCAAGCTCACAAACACTCATAAACACTCCAAATCAAATATGTGAGACAAATGAGAGTGATAGGGGCCTCCTAAAGGCTTAAAGAGGGTGTTTTTGGAGGGAAAACACCCTTAGTTTCCCCCAAAACCCCTAAAACACACTCAGCAAGTCGCTTTTCTAGCTCACGGTGGGCATGCCTCCTAACCGGCCGATTTAGGACAGAACCGGCTGGTTTGCTATAAACCAGCCGATTAGGACTGGTTTTTGTCCAAAAAAGGAGAAATGGGCCTGCTAACCAGCTTTTTTGGCCAGTTTCGACCGTGGGTCTACTAACCAGCCAGTTAGACTGGTAACCGGTTAGCAAGACTGGTTTTGAATACTATGTATACAGGGATATGTCGATGCAGATATGGCAGGTGATAGAGATAACATGAGGATCACCACATGGTGTCTATTTATTGTAGGTGGAACAACTGTCAGCTGGGTTTCAAAATCGAAAAACATTGTTGCACTTTCAACAACAGAAGCAGAGTATGTTGCTGCTATAGAGGCTAGTAAATAAATGATTTGGTTATAAAGGTTTATGGATGAATTGGGTAAGAAGTAGGAAGTAGGAAAGTTATATAGTGACAACTAGAGTGCCATTCATCTTGCAAAGAACTCAACATTTCATTCCAAGACTAAACATATACAACTCAAGTACCATTTAATACGGTCAGTGTTGGAAGATGGATAGTTGAAGTAGGAAAAGATGCACACTAGCCAGAATCCTACAAATATGTTAACAAAATTTGTAACCAAGGAGAAAATAAGCTTATGCTTAGTTTCAATTAGTCTTCAAGTATGATGATGAAGATGAGAAACAACTAGGTCCAAAGTGGAGGCATTGTCCAACAAGTGAAGCAACGATGGAGTTTCTATAATCAGTCTCCAAGTGGGATATTGTTGGGTGTGGAGCTTAATTATCTTCCTGATATAGAGGTCTTGTTTTAATGAGGTGTATACCCCATGAAGTCTATACACCCCTCCACACAGGGGTTCCGGGGGCAACGCCCCCGAAGCTAAAATTAGATGAAAAATTGCCTTGTAAAGTATTGTAATTTTGTAGCCAATCTGGGTCGTTCATTAGGCAGATGATACGACGATAGAAGTTATGTTAATTTAGGGCTTTTCCCTAGAAGGAACCCTCGGTTTATATGAGGGAATTGTATTGCGATTGTGTATTATTATTTTGAGCAAGAAAGAGAGAGGAGATTGTGTGAGAGCGAAGATGAAATTACAACGGATATGTTGTAGGTTGTATCTCTTCATTTTGCTGGATAATAATAAAAAAAACTTGTTGTTTCTCCGTGGATGTAGCCCAAATTGGGTGAACCACATATATCTGTGTCTCTCTTATTATGCATTTATGTTTTTGTGTTTCCGCAATATTGTATGTGTTTCATTGCTCTGTTAATTATTTTCTAACATATGCCACTATGTAACAAGGGTCATATATAGACAAATACACCAAAATCCTCCTCATATGACGATATTTGTATTTATTAGGCAGCCCTTGAGTGCCCTTGTTCAAAGAATCTTCTGGTATTGGACTTGTTCAATAACTTCTCCTTTGTTTTGAAGGCTTATTTTTCAAATATCATACCTATTTCAAGCACACAAACTAGTAATTCCTTAAATCCATAAAATATATCAACAATAAGAAGACTAAAATGCTTCCTCGTGAGTTATGAAACAAAAACAGATAGGCTGGTCTGACTAGTATCTCCCTTGTACATTCTTGTGCTTGCCATTCATGACTCTTATTTATTAGAGGGTTGATGAGGATGCTACAATAGTGAAGTGGCATTAGAGCAACATGCCACGTGGCATGTTAATGTGACGATATGAATGCTAGGATGTTGTTTGATTCTAGTTAGAAAAAAATCAAAACTTTTAAATCCCATTCTCATGACTGTACAATGGGAATTGGTTCTTCTTAGTAACCAGTTCTCCTTATTAGTGTGAATAAGGGGGTGCATTTCATCTTTTCTCTTGCAATCCGGAAGAGGACAAGGTCAAGTTGGACTCAAGGCTTGAGATTGTTGTGGATAACACCATGAAGGGCTATCGAACGATGATCCTTCACATATAAAGGATTGTTTTTCAGAACCTATGGTCATCAAAGATGCAGTTGTTAGCAATTCTGACTCTTAGTGAGGATCCACCCTCCTACATGGGAGGTGACGGTGCTGATCAAATATGTGGTGACTAATTTTTTTCAACTCTAGTTGTATTACGAGACATGTTTTTTGCATGGCGACTCCCTTGGAATGAAGGGATTGCATCTTTTTCATTCTGTTCATGATGGGAGTTTCCATATCTACACATTAGAGTAGATATGGATCATAAGGGTTCCCTCTGCCTCTTACTCTCATATCTGGCCGAAAGACTTACAAATTTTGATAAATCTCATATTTTATCTCTAGATCCACCCTTCTATGGGTCTCCTCTCTATATTTTACCTCCATATTTGGATAAAAGAAAGATAGAACAAGAAAAATACTAGATCTTCTTAAACAAATTAATGGGAAGACATCTATCTGATGGATTTGGGGCTCAGATCTAGTGAAACACTTGAAGCAAAGCATTCAAAGTGACATGGGAATACCAATGACACTCAAAGTTTTGTTATACGAAGGAAAAATGCTCCAAGATTCCCTATAGCTGAAAGATTATGGCATGATAAGGGATTCTACTATAATATTAAATCTAAGACTGAGGGGTGGATCTACAGGCTTCAAAAATCCTAATACAAAACCTATAAACCCTAGTGGATCAACCTCATTCAAGAATGTAGTGAAAGGGAATATTATCACTCTAGCTGATCAAATCCAAAATATACTAGGACCTCACATAGTCCAACAAATGGACAAGGTACTAGCTATGGATGTAAAAACCCAGAGGTAAAATTGTATTTTGTTGATATACAAACTAAGGCATTAATTTGCAGGTTTAATGGTTTTTGGCAGATACCTAAAGAATTATATCAGTGGTTGTTTTCTTCTTGGATGCAAAACTGTGATCCCTACTTATGCTCAAAGGGCTTCTTCATAGTTCAATTTGACACACCACAAGATATGGAACATGTTCTAAATGAAGGGCCATGGTTTTGAGGAAGAGACAGACTTTTCATTACCCCATGTTTCCTAGAATTCGATGATACAAGCATGGTGGTAACAATAATGCTAGTATGGGTTAGGTTACCAAATCTTCCTCTTCCCTTCTAACACCATAAGGTCCTGAAGGATATTGGGAATACTTCAGGTAAATTCAAAAGAATGGATTTGGATAGAACAACAAAAGTTATCTTTATATTTGCTAGAATATGTGTAGAGATAGACCTTAACAAATATCTACTTGTTCATATTCATTTAAAACATGAAAACTTTCAATGGACTCAAGTTTTAGATTATAAGAATATAACATTTAGATGTCGAACTTGTTTTCAAACAAGACAACTGTAGAACACCTGCCCACAGGGAAGAAAGACCCAAAAAATGAAAAGAGGTAGGCCTCTAAGCCAAGTGTTTGGCTATTTCCAGACACTTCCGAAGATGAAGAAGAAGAGCCCATGGGAAATACCCCAAATATAGATGGTCAGACACAGACTGGTAGCCGAGCAAGTGGAGGAGTCTGAGATTAGTCAAAAATCTTGATTCATAGCTAGAAGGGTACTAAACCAGAGAGATCATTGCATCAAAGTAACAAAAAGCATAAACACCCATCGAAAAGGAATCAATGGGTATAAAGGGATCCCATGTATCCAAGAGCTCGAACTTAGACAAAGAAGTACCCCTGAAGGCAGATGGAAATCAACTAGGAATAATAACAACGATTCCCAGCCAAGGAGTTTGGTAAACGGTTCAAAAAAAGAAAGACAAAAAGGGAAGGAAAAGCTAACTGACTATTAGCACACTTAGCCCCGACAAATTATGTAATTTTTACAAATTTTTCTCTTTTTTGTACATCAGTTGAAAGACTGACATGACCAAACACTTACCAACATATACGAAATGTAATTTTATTCTTTCTTTCAGATTGAATAAAATTACCATTCTTCCTTTCGGAAGAAAGAAAAAAGAAAAAAGAAAAAAGAAAAATCTGGCTAAATACTTGGAGAATTTTTTTGAACTAAACTAAATTACACCAAAACTAACCTAATATTGAATAAAATACTTAAAAATTATAAAAAAATGCTTTCAATAATAATCACATAAAAAAATACAAATAGATATATCTAACCTCAATATTGAATAGACATACTTAAAAATTATCTAAATAATG
Organism: Pinus tabuliformis; assembly: GCA_031772625.1. Lineage (NCBI taxonomy): Eukaryota > Viridiplantae > Streptophyta > Pinopsida > Pinales > Pinaceae > Pinus > Pinus tabuliformis. Next base: position 449,791,900 of record CM062816.1, on the reverse strand, counting down.
AAGCACGTTGCTAAATTCTCTAAACAATTGAGCCAGAGAAGCCAACCACGAAAATAAAACGATCCTAAACCTAGAGCAACTTAAAATGGTCAGTAAAACATGGAATCGGACACTAATGTGAGATCGCTCTAACACCAAAGGATGGCTTGGTGACATGGCTTGACACCCTTTACACATGTATTATAATGTTCATGAGAGATGACGCATCGGAAATACCCTTCCCTTCCCAGTATAAATATCATTAACTTAATGCAGAGTGGATAATTTTTCTAGGCATTTTTTTACTTATTGTGTGATTTATTAGCAACATTTTGCTGCTATTTTGCAGTGAAGGAAAATACCAGCAATATGAAAGTAAATCTCGCTCGTCTCATTACTAATTCTGAAATTTTGGTGTTTTGGAATCAATTTTTTTTTTTTTTTTCCTTCCTGCGTTTGGAATCAATTTTCAATAATCCTACTGCTCCACCCCTGGCTAATTTGGCTGGCGATTTCCAAACTGCCGAAGCAGTCGAATGGCTAAGCAGGGTATTACGGGTGAAGCAGTCGAATGGCTAAGCAGGGTATTTGTTAACGGATGAAGCAATGAAATGGTTAACAGGCAAGAAAGCCGCTGTTGCTGATTATTTTGCAGTAACAGTGTTGAACTGGACATGATACAACATTTAAACAATCAAACAATCAGGGAAAATAAGACCAATCCGAAAAAAATTAAAGATAATGGTGGCTTTGTTAGTTGAACCAGCGTTTCACATTCAACGTAGAATGCCAAACTTGAACAGCGCTACTTCTAAAATATCACAACCTAATTCGAACACGACTACTCTTGACAAAATCACAGAACTCTGTAAACAGGGCCGTTTGAAGGAGGTGTTGCAATTTTTGTGTATAACAGACTGCTTTATAGACTCTTCTGCATATGTTTCGCTCTTGCGGGCTTGCATTCAGAAGAAAACCTTGCCAGAAGGAAAACTAATCCATGCCCACATGAATGAGAGGGGATTTATGGCGGACAGACTTCCACAGAACACGCTGCTGAACATGTATGTCAAATGCGGGAGTCTGATGGACGCTCGCAGAGTTTTCGACCAAATGCCTCAACGAGATGTCTGTTCATGGACTGTTATGATCTCAGGCTATTCAAGGCAGGGGCCTGCTGAAGAGGCATTGAGGCTGTTTAACCAAATGGAACCAACAGGTATCCAACCCAATACGTTTACCTTTTCTTGTGTTGTTTCAGCGTGTGCCAACCTCGCATCTCTGAAACAGGGTGTGAAGATCCACGAGGAAATAATACGAAGAGGGTTTCAATCTCATCTCTCTGTGACGAATGCCCTCATAGACATGTACGCAAAATGCGGGGAAATGGAGAAGGCGCGCGAGTTGTTTGACAAAATGTATCAACCAAATGTTGTTTCCTGGACAACACTGGTTTCAGGATATGCACACAATAAGCTTATGGACGAGGCCTTGAAGGTTTTTAAGCAAATGCCTGCGCGAGATGTCTACTCTTGGAATGCTATGATTGCGGGGTTTGCACGCAATGGGTTTATTGATGAGGCTGCAAAACTCTTTCAGGAAATGCCTCGAAGAGACTTTTTCTCATGGAATGTCATGATGGCAGGATTTGCACAGAATGGGCTTGTTGATGAGGCCCTGAGAGTCTTCAATGAAATGCCTCAACAAACCACCATTTCATGGAATGCCATGATTGCGGGGTTTGCTCAGAATGGACATGATGGGGAGGCTTTGAAGCTTTTTCATCAGATGCAGTTGGCAGGTGTGAAGCCAGACTCGAAAACCTTTGCTAGTGTTCTTCCAGCATGTGCCAACTTAACGAGCCTGGACAAGGGTATGAAGATCCATGATGAAATAAATAAAAGAGGGTTTCAGTCTGATCCCTTTGTGATGAGTGCTCTTGTAGACATGTATGCAAAATGTGGAAGCATACGGACGGCACGTACATTGTTTGACCAAATGCATCAACGAGATGTTGTGTCCTGGACAAGTATGATTACAGGCTATGCCATGCATGGCTATGCCAAGGAAGCCCTTCAACTCTTTGAAGAAATGAAATGTTGTGGCATAAAACCCAACTATGTTACTTTACTCAGTGTTTTGTCTGCATGTAGCCATGCAGGTCTAGTGGATGAGGGCTACCGATATTTCAACTCTATGACCGAACATTATCACATCACACCTTCAATGGAGCATTATAGATGCATGGTTGACCTCCTTTGCCGAGCTGGACTTCTGGATGAAGCGCAAAACTTTATCAAAAACATGCTAATACAACCTGATGCTGCTGTGTGGAATTGTTTGCTTAGTGCCTGTAGAATGCATAACAACGTAGAGTTAGGAGAATGGGTGGCAGAATGTATTCTTGAGTTGGACACTATAAGTGCTGCACCTTATGTGCTTCTCTCAAACATTTATGCTGCAGCTGGTAGGTGGGGTGACATTGAAAAGGTCAGGCGAATGATGAAAAACAGAGGCATCAAAAAGACACCTGGATGCAGTTGGATTGAGGTGAATAATCAGGTGCATGCTTTTCTTGGAGGAGATGAATCACACTCCCAAACCCAGGAAATCTATAAAGAGTTGGAGAGTCTTTAGCAAGTAAGAGTTGGAGAGTCTTTAGCAAGATATGAGGGCGGTGGAGTATCTTCCCGATACCAAGTTTCTATTAAATGATGTGGAGGAGAAGGAACAGATTCTTTGAAACCACAGTGAAAAGCAAATGATTTAGTTCAGAATGTTAGACACATCCCCCTGTAACAGCTACTGCAGTAAACAAGAACCTTCAATTGTATGCTAACTGGAACTCTGCAAACTAATTCATCTGTAAGACTATTACGCAATAATTTGTTGTAAGAGGTTTAATTCTACCATGATTTCACAGAAGGACGGCGTCCACGTGGAGATTACCAGCAAAACTAAGGGAAGAAAGACAAACAATATTTGTATCACAAAAAGCTTAGGTACGCTGTTAACAAATACATCGCTGGGAAACGTATTGTATTGATGGTATGATTTCTGAATTTTACTAAGAAACCTGTTGTATTTTCATTTGTACAATTTTGGAAGAATCGATATGGGAAAAGCAATTCATGTTAGAGTCATTATTTAAATATATTGATGGCTTATGCCGAATTCAGAAGACATTTTTATTGAATTGAATATGTTACTTTCCTTTTTTATGACATTATTGAGAAAATAATGACGTTTACAGAGCTTGCAAGAGGTCTTGTAACAAAGGAGGGGACATCCCGAGAGCGTCAAAATTACAAAATGGCATGCTCTGCTGAAATGGTGCACTGGCTATGTTCTCTTTCTTGCTTTAAGCCATTCAAAGTTCAAACATTTTTGATAGTGTAGCGTGATTCGCTATAACCTATATGAATATGTAGAAACTGGCTTCTAGCCAGCCAAAATCAGCAATTCATGTTAGAGTCATTATTTAAATATATTGATGGTTTTTTAATTGAATATGAATACGTTGCTTTCCTTTTGTATGACATTATTGAGAAAATAATTATATTTACAGAGCTTGCAACAGGCCTTGTAAGTTGTAACAAAGGAGGGGACATCTTGAGAGCGTAAAGATTACAAAATGACAAACTCTGCTGAAATGGTGGACTGCCTATGATCTCTTTCTTGCTTTAAAGCCATTCAAAACATTTTTTTATACAATGCAGCATGATTCGTTATAACCTATATGAATATGTAAACTGCTTCTGGCTTCTAGGTCTCATGCCAGAGCGACAAAGTCTTTCCGTATATTGCCACCACACCCATTGTTTCTAACTCCTTGTTAATTGAAGACATCTACCACTTCTACCATTGTCGGTTCTATTTTATTTCATTACCAGTGATCTGGTGTCTATGAAATTCTAGCTGGAGCAGCTCAATTATGGACTGGAAATAATGATGTCATTAATTATTTCCTATAATGAACTTAAGTTGTAAACTAGACATGCTTATAAGACATTTGTATATGATATATGTTGCAATATATTTAACGGGTTCATTTGCTAAAGCTTGTCACATATTGATTTCCATGTCAAATTCAAAACATTGCATCCAACAATATGAAACAATGTTTAAACACGAGGAGATTTTCAAATGTGTCCCTAGAATTACTTATTCTATGAGAAATTCTTGCTTGGTTGGTGGCTAGTGCCTCTGAATATTATTTTGCTTGTTTGCAGTTCTGCAACGCACATGCAACAGTTTTAAGTTTGTGATGAAAAGGTACATGCAATCTACTACTGCTTTCCTGAGCCTAATTGGCAACCAAATATGAAGTCTTTGACAAAGGAAGTATTCTGTTTACAGAGAATTTTGAATTTCCAAATCTGCATACATAATCTTTCCTAGAAGCTATTACAACTTCTATGCTAAGTTCTAGTGATCCCGTAGTTAAGCCATAGCGTTGCTATAAGGTCGACAGAGATTCTTCACTTTAGCAGAGATGATGGATTTATCTTTTTTCCATGTCCAATCCATCCACGAAGGATTGCAACTAATGATCACTTATTCAAGAATTTCAGATCTTTTTTTTTAGTCTGAATTTTGACTCCAGGACCGTATTAGGGTCCCATTATACCTTCTTGTTGTAGTTGAAGTATGCCTATGGCCTCTTTTTAGATAACTGTATGATTTGGATCCTATCAATTCTCTAGATCCCTGAAAACATTGCTATTGACAGTGATACGAAGATTCCAGCAGAAATAGAGAGTAGAGATTGAGCACCGGCCATGATTTCACCATATTTTGAATTTTAGTTGCTCTCTGATTTCACATTTTAGTTGAGCAAAAGGAGATTGATCTACGATGGGCTAGCAGGCTTCCTGACTAGATTGTTCCAATTCCAAGAAGATTTGATTGCTCTCATTAACCATTTAGTTCTCAATGCTTTCACTTAAGATTGTTTATTAAGTGCAGATAATCCTCCTTTCTGATGGCATGCCTTTATATGTCTTTGCTTTTTCCTGTTATCACACAATCTTTCACCCCTAGTGCAAAGCCTTCACAAGAAATTAAGGTTGAGTGCAACATGGAAGCATTGCCACGGTCACCTAGACAACTACTTCCCTCCTTGTAGATGATTATTAAGAGTATTTATTCCCAAAACATTTCAGATTTGAAATTTATTCTTTGCTGCTATAGAACTTGTCTAAATATGCTTGAAATTGAGACATAAACAAGTAAATTACCACGGTAAGTTTCAGCCAGTAAAACAGATATGAAATTGTGGTTTTCTTAAACTAAAACAAGGAGCAAGCCTTGAAGATAAATGCAGTTTACCAATCTGAAAATTAAAAGCACATAACAGCCACTAAATGCACTACAACTTACCGTATTTAATGCTAAAAATTAGGGGCAGTAAGATAAATTTCCAAAATAGATGGTTTTAAGCTTCAAAAAGTGAAATTTCTATCAAGGCATCTAGGTTTCTAGGACTAAAAACCAATAATAATTGAATTTTGGTTTTAGGCTTGACTAGAACATGAATAGGCTAGTGCCTAGTCTGTTGATTGGACATATGGGGTCAACTAAGGTCTCTGTTGAGAAGTTGTAACTAAAAGTAAAAAGAGAGTTAGGGTTTACCACTTCAAACCCTATCAAATCATTTTAGTAGCTTAGAAAATTTCAGGATAGTAAAGCGGAAGATCTTCACTTGAAAACCTCCAATAGTCTTGAGAAGGGACCTATCAAAGAAGGAGAAGATGTCACATTATGAAAACTAGGGAAGCAATACCACACTCACAACATTTCAAAATAAATTACCGCAAAGATTCAAAGAGAAAGGACTTACTCATTGACACACAAGACCATTGATCCTGTGACATCCATCCATTTGCATAAGTATACACAGTCAAAATCTCCATGAGAGCACTCTAATTAACCATCTATAGGATAACCAAAAGGTAGACAAATAGTTTTCTCCACATGCTTCTAGCAAAATTTACAACGAGAGGTGCTTTTGTTATATAGACAAGTGATACAACTGTTGAGAAATCTAGGTCAGCTAGATTAGGGTGATTTCTCTTACTTTGATAACTGCTTGTGATGTTCTTTTACTTCAACTTGTAGAATTTATAATTAACTTTTTCTTCTCTTGATTATTATTGTGTTCTTATCATCAAACAACTACCAAAAACATGAAGATCAAATAGGACAAGTGGACACAAAATGTAGGCTACAAGCTAGGGCCAAAACCTCTCTTAGAGGAAAACCCACAAGAAATTCTTCTCTTCTTATATAATTTTCAAATGACGAATTCCAAGAGCTTTAGACCTAAACAAAGACCCCTCCAAGACCAAGTCAACCTCTTTTCAATGTACTTCAGCGCAACAAAGTCATCTATAGTCAAACTTCTCCAAATCCTCAACTTCGATCCCTACAACACTTTTTCGTTTTTCTTTTCAACCCTACAATTTTCGACCTTCCTGCAAGCATAGTCTCCATACTTCTTTTCAATTTCTCCCCCTGGTTGCATTCCCTCCCCTTTTGACATCAATAAGAAAGGGTTCTCCCCCCTGAGTTTGTGCTTCCTTTATTGAGATAAAGGACAGATCACTCCCAAATTCTACCTAAGATATTGAAATATTTCTATGGGAAAAGGTTTGGGAAAGATGTCAACCATCTATTCTTTGGTACCAATATATTCCTTCTTGACATTCTGCGACGGATTTTAATCCGAGGAAACGATACTTGGTTGGAATATGCTTTGTTTTTTAGTGCATGGCATGATTATTTGAGATATTGACTGAACTAATGTTGTTGCAAAAAAAAAAATGGGCTGATCATATTCCACTTTGATGTCCTACAAATTTTGTTTCATCCATAGAACTAGGGTACAACAATATGCTATTGCTATGTATTCATCGTCAACTATAGAAAGATAAACTAATGATGGCTTTCTGCTTGACCAAGACACAAGACAATCTCCTAGGAAAGATGCACTCATGCTGGTGATTTTCTGTCATCAATGCTACTTGCCCAATCAACATTTGTATACATTGTTAGTGTGAAATCTATACTTTTAGGATACCAAAGCCCCAAATCGAGTGTGTCCTTCAAGTATTGAAATATCCTTATTACTGCTTGCATATGTGATTTTATTGGTGATGATTGAAATATTGCAACCATTCCAACTACCTACAAAATGTTTGGTCTCAAAGTTGTCACATATAGTAGACTCTTAATCATAGACTTGTAAAGTGTTGAATTGACTTAAGGAGATTCATTCTTCTTGCTTAACTTGCATCCAATAATCATAGGGTCACTAATTGGTGCACATTCTTCCATTCCAAACTACTTGAGAATCTCCTTGAGGTATTTGGTTTGGGAAATGAATATTCCTTCGTTGGTTTGAGAAACTTGTATTCCAAGGAAGAAAGATAATTCTCCAATTATTGAATTTTCAAATTCCTTTGACATTTCCTGAGCAAATCCATGATTCATATCATCACTATTTGTTCTAAAAATGAGATCACACACATATACAAGGGTAATTAGTAAGTTTTCCTTTTCCATATTGATGTAGAGATTGTTGTCAACAACCCCTCTTTTGAAGCCTTGTTATTGAAGATAGTGGTCTAACCTAGCATACCAAGCTCTTGAAGAAGAGATTTCTTCAATTTTCACACATAACCTTTATTTTTGGATAAGTCAAAACCTTTTGGTTGTTTGGTCTATACTTCTTCCTTTAAATATACAACTAGAAAGGTCAATTTCAGATCCATCTGAGAAGCTTTAAAGCCTTTTGAACACACAAATTCCAAAAACATTCTTATTGCTTCTAATCCAACCACTGGAGCAAGGGTTTCTTTGAAATCAATTCCTTCAATTTGTGCATAGCCCTTACACACGTCTTTCCTTATTTCTAATAATTTTCCCATCTTAATTTTTTTTTTTTTGAATACCCATTTAGGCTAGATCACATTTTTATCTTTCAGTCTTGGTACAAATTCCTAATTTCCACTTTCCTCAATTTGATTCATTTATTCGTCCATAACATTCACCCAATGTTGGTCCTTGTTGTCTTGTGCAAAATCCTTTGGCTCTATTTTGGATAGCAAGGCAAAATTTGGTTTCCTGGTGAATTAGTCATTCTTCTATGAGTTTGTATACCTACATCAAAATATCTAATAATTAGGTTCTTTAGGAGATGTTGTTGCACAAATTTAAAAGTTGCTTGGATGGACACTGTTCTTCTTTTTTCTCATTCTTCCTTTGTAATAATCTCTTCTTGGTCCACGTAGATGGCATATTTTGAATTCTCATTTGTTTTTCTACTTCATTCTTTGGCCAAGCTTCGTCTATTCTTACATCAATACATTTCATGACTTTGATAGTCTTTTATTATAGTATTTGTAATCTTTGCTTCTTGTTGAGTATCCAAGGAAGATCCCTTTGTCTACTCGACAATCAAAGTTGCCCAATTTATCATCATGTATCTTCATGTAATATTTACTTCCAAAAATTATGAAATACTTAACAGAGGTTGGCATGCCTTCCCATTTCTCATATTGTGTCTTGTTGTTGTTAACTCAAAGTTATGCTCTGTTCGTGATGTAAATTGTTGCAACGATTACTTCTTTCCAAAACTTATCTGGAAAATTTACTTCTAGCAACATTGTTCTCACTAATCTGTTCTTTCTTTCTATGGCTCCATTCTATTCTGGACTTCTTGTGACTGAAAGTTGTCTCTTGATATCACATTTCTCACAAAATTCATGAAAGTCATTTGAGGAATTTCACCTCATATGTCTGATATTAAACATTTGATTCTAAGATCACTTTAATTTTTTAATAAGGCTTTGAATGACTTGAAAGTATCTAGTTCTTCTATTTTTTCTTTAAGAAATACAACCCTTACCATTCTAGTAAAATCATCAATAAACAACATAAAGTACCTTTCACCTTGCATGACTAGTGTTCTTTTTGGTCCACATAAATCGATGTGAACAATCTCTATTGTTCTTGATATCTAGCACTCCCTTGATTTGTAACGCTTGTTGGTTTCGATATTTTGGGCACATCTCTCACTCCTTATGTTTTGTTGTTTTTACCAAACTATTAAAGATCAAGTGTCCTAGCCTTTTATGCCATAACCAACTCTCATGTTCCTATCAATGTATAATTTTTCTCCTTAAATTTCATCAAGAATATATGCATTTCTTGGAGTCCTTATCACTCTTCCCACTAATCTTGTTGAATTAGTCTTCCTTATTTCACAATGTTTAGCAAGAAAAGCAAGATCATAACCTTGATCGCACATTTGACTAATACTTAAAGATTATGTTTGAGTCCTTTAATGTACAAAAGAAATTGTGCTTTAGCCCTACCATTTTCATGGCTTACAATACCTGTTCTAGTGATTTTTGCAGATCTATTGTCTCCAAAACTCACCTTTCCTCCTTTTTCTTCTATTACAGTAATAAATTTCGTTTGATCATCATTCATGTGTCTAGATCACCCACTATCAACATATAATTGAATTTGATTTTTTCAAGCATACATAACTAGTTCACTTTTTTTTGTTGGTGGTTCTTCCTATTTTTCTTCCAAAACCCTCCCACAACATGGTTTGCCAGCGTACACAAACTATTTTTCTCAGTGTTGTACCAGCATCCCCGAGATTTGAACCACTTTTTTAGGCCTAGAGCTAGGTCATTGCCCATAATTCAATGATACCTTCATAACAAAAAGATAACAAAGGAATGATGATACAATTATAATTACCTAAACAAGCCCTTGATTGGACCCCTAATATCCATGATAGGCATTTCATCAAACACATCACAAATATGTAATCTACAAGTATAAATAATAGATCTAAGCATAGGGGTCTCATACTCATCTGAGAATTACTAAGAAGCATTGATGCCTCAACACATTAGCTGTAGTTTCATCCATTAGGCCATAGATACATTTTTCATTCATTTATAAGTGAAAACATGATGAGATCCATACATAGATACTGTCATAATACATGTTCATAACCAACATAATAGCAACATAAATACCAAGGAAACAACAACCATATAATCTACATAATTGTTGAAGAATCTAGGGCAATTAAGATTAATGGAATTCTTCTTGCCATGATAACTATTTGTGAGGTTCTTTTGTCTTTTCTTATTAGTACAATCTTTCCTTATTATTAAAGTGTGTCTTTCTTAGTTCATCAAATAGTTATCAAAAACAAAAGAGACAAGAACACACGACGTTCGCTTTCTGGCAGGGCCAAAACATCTCCCTATTGAAGAGGAAAACCCTCTTAAAATTCTTTTTATAGAGATTCCAATTGATGAATACCAAGACCATGAACCCTTGACCTATTAAGCCACTCCAAGACCAAGACATCAATCCTCTTCTTTCTCACTCCTTGAGATATTCATCATCACTGCACTACTGAGATCTTCATTACTGTTGCCATCACTGAGAACATCACTGTTACATCACTGTTGCATCTTCATAGAGATATTTTATCTTAACATAGAGATCTTATACTGAGATATACATATAAGAGTGTTGTATCTAGATACACGGATGTCCTTATCAAGATAATGACCTTGAAACTATTTCTTCATTAAAATCATGACTGAGATCGTGATTATCATCATCAAGAATTTATGTCGAGAGTGTCACAGTAGTATAACCGCGATCCTTCTCTTTATAATGATGACTAGACTATAACAGTGTCTAGAGTATGCCAAGAGTGTCTTATAGAGATCCTTTTCATAAGACGTATGCCGAGACCGTATGTGATTCTGTGTGATCCTATTCATCGATGCTGAGATAGTGAGATTGTGATTACTGTTATGTTGAGACAATGTATGTCACTGTGAGGTTTACTCATCAATTATACCGAGATCATTACTGCATGTCGAGACAGTGTATATGAGAAGACCGAGACACAGAGGTATTGCCATTGTAATTACTCATCCTAGATTTATCTTCTAGTAATGCGGATTACGGAGTTTGTACCCATTTAAAGATTGTAGAGGATCTTCTGAGATTTGCGAGGTCTCTTAACTGTACTTACTCACTAAGATTGTCACCGAAGATTTCAAAGATATTCGAGCTCCTGTAACTATAATGTACAACCGAAAATCACAGAGGAATCCGAGTCTTTTCTGTGTCTTTTGCGAATACCCCAGTTGGGTATATATAGTGGTCTGCCCCTACATTTGAGCCGACATGTCGACTGAAAAGGTGTGATTCCATATGTGAGCTAACTTAATGTTAATATTCATTTGGAGGCCGACTTAACAGTTCTCTTCACCGTTTAGTAGGCAGACTTCTTGATGCTTGACTTGGAGCATTGTGCATGGTTGGAGGGCTAATCTAGTCACTAGGTAGACTCATATACATTACATATATGCTCAAGAAGAGCTCTTAAACATTATTTTGACTCTTTTACTTTCCTAGACCTACGAAATGAGCAAGAAACTCATTCATATTATTTATAAAAATAATAATTGTTTTTCTTGACCAATACAAAGATCAAAATTACATTGACAAATACCGAACCTAGTTACACTTTTCTTCAACACTCCCTCTTAACTAGGGAGGTATTTACAATGGTACTTGGTTGTTCTCAATACGAAGAATTTCTCATAAGAATAATTGGATTGGTAATCCCATCTGTATGGCATCATATCAATCAACATTGTCATAGTGCAAGGCCTTGACTAACAACTCCATCTCTCCATGAGACCATGAGCTACAATGTTAGTGAAACCAATGATTTATAGAAACCTTCATCATTGTCTCTCAAGGTACATACCCACCCGGGTGTTCACTAAGTATGACCTTCTAGGACTATTCTTATCTTGGGTTCCCAGCCCTCAAAGAATATCGGCCCTCTTGCCTACTCTTGTCTTGGATGCCCTACAAATCCTCAAAGAGTATCAGATGTCAGATGATTATCCAACCTCTCATTCTTTCTTCCCAGGTGAAGACAAGAATGTTCTGTCCACTGTGTGTCTACATTTCCATTCACGGCCTTCATCTAGACTTACGATTGTTAGTCCCGGTCTAGTGCATGACACATGACATGGAAAAACACAATTCTCACTCCTTTGTAATTAGGGTTGATCTTAATTCAAACTCCCTCTTGATTAGGGACCTGTCAGAGCTCCCTCTTAGCTAGGGACTCTTCCATATATCAACAACTTTTTCTTTGTGGGTCCTTTAGTTGTTTGTTCAACGTCTCTCCTTGATGCCATTAAATTCAGTTGGGCTTCTTTCTTGTAGAGCATCAACCATCGATCACTTTCCTTCTTGGTTCGTCATGCCATTCCTTTCTTTATGGAAAGTGGCCTTCTTGATACATATATGGAACCTTCGTCATATAGCTACTTCTTTCCCATCATGCTTCTTTCAGGAATTTCCATCCACCACATGAATTCCAGTTGTACTTGTATTTACAACTCTTGTTCCAGTAGCCCTGCATGCACTCATCCAAATATTATTCAAGAAATAAAAACATAACATCATGACATCTTCATGTAGATATCAACATCCTGACATCTTCCTAGATGGATCTTCATCATGACATCTTCCTATAGGTATCAACATCCTGTATTCATGTTGACACATCTCCCAAAGATATTCATTGTCAAGGGTCTCCATCTTTTTTAGACTTTCATAAGAGTCTTCACATCTTTCTGGGAGATTTCCTGGTCAAATATTCTTGGTCTATTGGATGTTGATTTCCTTCATCATGGTTGCATGTATCACGATCTCTTCCTTCCTTACTCATTCCATTCCACAAGCTTTCAATCAGAGTTTCTTAACTGTAGTCAACCACCTCATACTTCATATGAGGACATATTATGTTGATTTCATCTTAGTGTGACTTTATGCCTTCCTGCATCCTTTAAGAGGAGGAGATCCTTTTTCCCTTGATCATGCTTCTTAAGATAGAAGCAATGATCCATGTTACTTGCAACAATATGACATGGCATTATGATGTTAAACACAATCATACATACCTTATTTTACCTTAAGGTCATCAAGGCTTCTTCCAACAACTTCCTTGATTGAAAAGATATTCAATCCCTTGATCTGCTTCATGTCATATCATCATATCATGGATTCCATTTGTTGGAGTTCTTGTTGAAACACGTGCTTCCTCTCTAGATTAGTGAACCCTACGATGAGGATTCCATCAGAGAATTTTTGTAGATCTTGTATATCCCCAATTGGCAAATGTTTCCTTTTTGACTTGATGTATGATGAGCCTTAGATGACTCCTTTATTTCCTTCAATGTCCATTGAGGTTCCCAAGAGCTATATATCCTACATGTTGTCTGCCTTGGTTTTTTGTCCTTCATGATCCTTATGAAGATATTACGAGCTCTTATTTCTAATGCTTTCATGATGCCATGATGCATCTTATTATCATTGTCATATCTTTTAACACAAGATTTAGGAGCTTATGATAGGACCCTTTTGCGAGGGATACTATCTTACTTATAGAGAGATATGTTACTCTCTCTTTCCTTAGACATTTTCTTCAGCTTCCTCCATCTTTCAGGTGATATGAGCTTTCTTTTCATAATCTTTCCATAACACTGTTTTGTCTTTGTTTGAGGACCAAGCTTCCTTTTTATTTTCAACAAATGTTTGAGTTCTTTGACCTTCAACTTCTCTTTTCCTATCTAGCATAGAGACCACAAGTTGAATGAGGTAACTTCCTTGTTTATGGACATTTGTCACCTTGCTTATCAATTAGTACATCAATGATGATCACCTTCTTATCATCTTTCCCAGATATCCCAATTGAGATCTCATGAAGATATTCCTTCATTCTTTGATACCTTCAACTAGGTTTAAGTGATATGATCTTCTTAACTTCATTTCAAAGAGTATATCTTCTAGCATTTCATGTATCTCTTTTATGTCTCCTTTCTAGTTACATAGGGATGAGAGGACCTTAAGACTTCCCTCTCATGAATTCAAAGGAGACCTTGATATGTTTACTGAATTCTCTGTCTATGAGGATTATGATAATCACAATCATCCTTATTCCATGCAAGGACCTTTGATGACCCATCCAACCTATATATCTCCTTGTAATGAAGTCATTTTATCAAACTGATTAATGAAAATACTTAGTTGACATGTGAAGATAGAATCTTCACCTTGATTATGTTGAAAGCGGTTGAAGCAAATGTATTGATGCTTCCTTCAAATGAGACTCTTGATGATAGGAAGCTTGCCTTCTTGCCTTCAAGTTACTTGACTTATACATCTGATCCTTATGATTTGAGATGACACTGAATTGCTTCAAACCTTGTAGTATGCAACATTAATGATTTGAGATGACAAATCTTGTAGTATGCAACTTTAATATGTCATTGACCGAAACTGTGGGAGGCACCAAAACTGTTGCCATGTACCAGAGTTCTGAATGCTTCATCTTTTGACTGTTGTTCTCCAAAACCCTTGTTGTTGTAGACTGCTTCTTTGATCTAGGGTTTGATCAAGATGATTCTTCAATGTAGATCTTGATATCCTTCAGCTTGCTTTGATACCCTGCTTGAAACTTGATCCTTGAATGTCTCTTTTCTACCCTTCCTTTGACTTCTGAACCTTAGCTCTGATACCATGTTGAAGAATCTAGGGCAATTAAGATTAATGGGATTCTTCTCGCCATGATAACTATTTGTGAGGTTCTTTTGACTTTTCTTATTAGTACAATCTTTCCTTATTATTAAAGTGTGTCTTTCTTAGTTCATCAAATAGTTATCAAAAACAAGAGACAAGAACACACGACGTTGGCTTTCTGCCAGGGCCAAAACATCTCCCTATTGGAGAGGAAAACCCTCTTAAAATTCTTCTTATAGAGATTCCAATTGATGAATACCAAGACCATGAACCCTTGACCTTTTAAGCCACTCCAAGACCAAGACATCAATCCTCTTCTTTCTCATTGCTTGAGATATTCATCATCACTGCACTACTGAAATCTTCATTACCACTGCCATCACTGAGAACATCACTGTTACAACACTGCTGCATCTTCATAGAGATATTTTATCTTAACATAGAGATCTTATACTGAGATATACATATAAGAGTGTTGTATCTAGATACACAGATGTCCTTATCAAGATAATGACCTTGAAATTATTTCTTCATTAAAATTGACTGAGATCGTGATTATCATCATCAAGAATTTATGCCGAGAGTGTCACAGTAGTATAACCACAATCCTTCTCTTTATGATGATGCCTAGACTATAACAATGTCTAGAGTATGCCGAGAGTGTCTTAAAAATATCCTTTTCATAAGATGTATGCCGAGACCGTATGTGATTTTGTGTGATCCTATTCATCCATGCTTAGATAGTGATACTGTGATTACTGTTATATTGAGATAGTGTATGTCTCTGTGAGGTTTACTCATCAATTATACCGAGATCATTATTGCATGTCGAGACAGTGTATATGAGAAGACCGAGACATAGAGGTACTGCCACTGTAATTACTCATTTGCGATTTATCTTCCAGTAATGCGGATTATAGAGTTTTTACCCATCCAAATATGGCAGAGGATTTTCTAAGATTTGTGAGGTCTCTTAACTGTACTTACTCACTGAGATTGTCACCAAAGATTTCTGAGATATTTGAGCTCCTGTAACTGTACTGTACCACTGAAAATCATAGAGGAATCTGAGTCTTTTCTATGTCTTTTGCGGATACCCCAGCTAGGTATATATAGTGGTTTGCCCCTGCATTTGAGCTGACATGTCCATCAAAAATGTGTGACTCCATATGTGAGCTGACTTGATGTTAATATTCATTTTGAGGCTGACTTAATAGTTCTCTTCATCGTTTAGCAGACAAACTTCTTGATGCTTGACTTGGAGGATTGTGCTTGGTCTTGGAGGGCTAATCTAGTCACTAGGTAGACTCATATACATTACATATATGCTCAAGAAGAGCTCTTCAACATTATTTTGACTCTTTGACTTTCCTAGACCTATGGAATGAGCAAGAAACTCATTCATATTATTTATAAAAATAATAATTCTTTTTCTTGACAAGTACAAAGATCAAAATTACATTGACAAATACTGAACCTAGTTACACTTTTCTTCAACAATAATAACTAGCACTATACTCATACAATAAAAAGGAATAATAGTCTCATATTAATGACGTAAAGGCCAACCGGTTGTGGGACTACCACGTTCCACCCAACCATAGACATGACTGAGCCAAATATCTCTTCAGCCAATCACCCCCATGCCATATTCCAAGCATGAATGTGGGATCTCGTAAAACACATCAATAAAAACCATCCAAGGCTTCCAGAGGCCAAGCCGCTTCAATCCATCAAACGGTGATACCACCTGATGATCGAACATCACAAAACCATCACTAGATTGGTCTCTACCCAATCCTTTTAGGGCTCCAAAGTATTTGTTCCAATCAAGGCACCATGACTAGTAACTCAACCCACAGTTGTTGTCGGGCTCCAAAGAATTTGTCCAACCAAGGCTCCAGGACTAGTAACTCAACCCACCAAGGGATCTAGATCGTTTGTCCAACCAAGGCTCTAGGACAGGTAACTCAACCCAAGTTGTTACAGGGCTCTAGAGCGTTTGTCCAACCAAGGCTCCAGGAACTAGTAACTCAACCCAAGCTAAAGGAAACATGAGAACCAAACAGAAAAACAAAGAAATGAACCCACAACACTATGGCTATCCAGGAAATGGTAAGGCTAGTGTTATTGGCCATTTTGTCACATCCAATCAGTGAGCCTTCTAATGGGATCAATCAACATCCTATTCCCCCTTGTCACCATCTTGCACAAAGCCCTAAGAATGTTCCCTTCATCCCCCAGAATTTCAGCCCTAAACTGCTTCATCTGAGCCAGTTTGAGGACCAATGCTCCTTGTAAGCCTATTAAGGTGCGTTCACCTACAAGTTGCTCCACTGTGGTTGTGTTGGTCACCAATAGGTTGCTCCCCTTTGCACCTATGTTGGTTCTAGAAATCTAGGAGAATGATTGGGATTCCAGAAGCTTCCCCTTCTAGGAGTTTCCAGAAGTTGTTTCAACTACTTACCTTGGATAAAACATTTAGATCCTATCCTTCCCTACTTTGGAGTTTTCACCACTTATCCTTTGATCCTATCCCTCCATCAAAGGTGGATCTCAAGCCTAGATTGGTAAATGGATAAGAATTCATGAACTACCTCTCCTTTCTATATATTTACTTCATTCCACAAACACTTGATTAGTTTTGGGTTGAATTTTAGAGAGTGGTTTTGCCCTTATTTTTTTTGTAGTAAGTAGTCATCATCTCATGCATTTAGGGTGATTGTAGGTGCATATTGTGACAAGGAAAGGAAAAGTCAACAACTTGGAGGAGCTCTTCTACAAGATCAATTGCTACTTATGGTTGTAATATCCTTCCATTTTTATTAATGCAAAGAATTCATTGTTTTCCTATATGTGATGTTGTTATTTCATTATTTCAATACCATGTTTATCTATTGAATGAAGTGCTCAGATTATACAACATAGATATTGTAGTTTCTTAGTGTGTGTTATTTGACAGTGCAAGTTCTAATTTTGGCATTCAGAGCTGGAAATGGAGCTTCCACGCTAAAGGAGGAGCCAAGTGTGTAAAGGATTTCAGGTAGACATCACTCCATCATTTATTTACTTTAAGGAAAAGCATTGTATTCCTTGTCTCTCGGTTGTTCTAGGTTAGCCAACAGCTTAGGGGAGATACTTTTGTCCGTAATCGTAAATCCCGTATAAAAAATTGGCGACCATACTGGGGAAAATAGTATTCCCTTGGTGGTTTCCTTGCCCTTTGTGTTTGATTACCTCCTTAATAGACCTTTGTTGTATCATCCAACCAAGAACAAACCTAAGAAGTGATTTCATTGCACCTTTTTCGCAATATTTGTGTCAGAATCCTCTTTCCTAGGCCCAACGCACCCCTAGTGCCTTTGACAGAGCATTGCACCTCACCCTAGCCCACTTTGTACCAGCATTGCAACACATTGGTGCCTCTTCTGCACCAGCGTTGGCCCATGTTTTTGCATAAATTTTTCCTTGTTCTTGAGCTCTCTTTGGTCATCCTACTTCCAACTAAACTTCCCTAAGTCTTGAGTGTCTTGTGGTCTCTCTAAAGCCTCCGTTTGGTTTGCATTTGTGTTGTTTTCCTTTGGTAAGAATTGGTTTTGATTTTTCTTTGTTCTTATCATTTGGTCACTTGCAAACTAATTTTGTTTGATTGCTAGTCGCTTAGATGAATTGTTGTTCTAGTCCTCATTTTGAAAAGTGTAATTGAATCAATAATTGAACATTTTCATCTTAGTTTTCTTCATTTCAAAAATTAAGTGTGGTGAAAAGAAAAAAATTGCATCGACATTTAGGGTTTTGCATGTGCATTAGCATAGGAACAGTTGCATCGGAAAGGAAATTGCATCTTGCATCTTGTTTGCTGCATATTGTGTGTTGCATCTTGATTGTTTCTTCCCTTCCTTATTTAGTTTTTCATGGAAAGAGAAAGTATTTCTATTCTCTCATGATAGATTTGAATTGTAGGATATTCAGGTGACATTCGTGGTGAGCCCCAAAAATGAAACATAATCAAATATAAATAGTAAAATTTATTGAATCAACCTAAGGAGCATTTGTAACATTAATGACACACATAGAGGTCTAGGCTATAGATGTGTTCCAGCGTCATTAAACGTAGGAATTGGCTTTTTTTGTCAGCGTTACAATCCGAGGGTGAAGTCTCATTCCATATATGTAAGTGTATAGGATCGTTCTCCATGTACCTTCGAGTATATCAGATGGCGCTCCATGCATGATAAGTATATGGGAATTCTCTCATCAAACAGTTACACATTAGACAACACTACTACGGACTGCACTCCCACGTACCATCGAGTATATTTTGGGAGTCCACTATAGGTTGCTATCTATCCATAGGTAACCAAGTTAGCTGCCTTTTATACTGTGATACATCGAACATAATATTCGAGGAGATTACCTACACGTACATTAAGCCCTTGGTTCACCAAGGTGTATATTGTAGTTCACGATTGTTTGGTAAACCTTTTGCCTAGTTTACCCCTTTGTTTATTTTGTGTATTTAATTTCTAAAATCAGTTAATTGACCGCGGAACAACATCATTCCCATGGAACAATTCCTTAGTGGGTCTTAGGTCGAGAATAATGGCAACAGTTCCGGAGTCTACCAATCAAGGGAACGCCTCTGACGAGAATCCCAGTTCTTTTCCTTCTTTTGGAAATATTGGTGCTCCTTATATGGAAATGTTGTCCCTTCCCGGATTTACCATTCGTTTTCCAATTTGGTTATTTTTGACCCCTATAGTTCTGAATGTCCAAAATTCTTCTCAACCGAGCTCTCCTCCACTTGAACAACATCAACCTCGTGTTGATCCTAAAGTTGACCCTTTGCCTTCTTCCCTCCTTGAAAGTCTTGATTCTAGTAACCAGGAAGCTAAGAAGAAGAAGAAAAGGACGAAGAAGAAGAAGCAAAATAAGTAGGGGGGAAACCAAGGAACCATTGCTAAAAATGCAACTAGTATGGAAGAATCTTCCAATCAACACCGTAAAGTTAAATTCCCTTGCATGATTTTTAAGGGTGATCACCTTCTTATAGATTGCATTGGTATTCCCAAGGTATTATAGGTGTGGTCCATAGGCTTACATCATCCTTCGCCATCAACCTCTAGAGATCATGCTGGTTATAAACCCTCAACTAGTGATAGTAAGGTCCATGGGCAAAACGGTAAAGTGAAATTTCCCTGTAAGTTATGTGAAGGGAATCACCTATTCACCTTTTTCCTTATATGGATGAAGCCTCAAAAGTGTTGGAGAACCTTACAGCTTCTCAGCCTCGAATTCCAACTGGTTATCAGAAGATTTCTCCCAATCCTCCACTAGTTGATGAAGTGATTGATTAGAATCTGAGTACAACAAACCTCGATCTCTCTAAATGTGAATCCCATGAGTCCGTTCTCGACCAACCATTGGTTGAGAAAATGGTTGCGTCGATTCTGCCTTCAGTTGTTCGTACCTTTCCTGTAAAGAGTGAATTTCATACTGCATAGGTTCTTCTCATTTCTTCAAGTTCCAATGAACTAGGGGAAAGTCCTCCCGTTCGAATGGCACAGGGGGGAAATCCTCCCATTCCCACAGCACTGGAGAGAACTTCTCCCGTTCCCATAGCGTAAGGGGGTATTTCTCTCATTCCCATGGCACCCCCTCCAAGTAGTATGGTCACTTTCTTTGATTGGAGTCAACTGACAGGATATCATCTTCCTCCTTACGTGCCCTTCCAGATCATAGTACAAGCTTATAATGTGGTTGTACCTAGCACAATCATAGATGAAGGCGCATCTGTTAGTATTTTGTCCTCAACTACTTGGAAAGCTTTAGGTTCTCCACAGCTTGTGCCCGTTACCTAGAATCTGTTGGCTTTTAACAGAGGAACCAGTCAACCGTTAGGGATCCTTCCTAAGTTGCCTATTACTTTGGGAGGAAAGACTGTCTATATCAATGTGATGGTAGTCCAAGGTCCTTTGGATTTTAATTTACTCCTTGGGCATGACTATGTTTATGTCATGGGAGCTCTTGTCTCTTCACTCTTTCATGTGATGTGTTTCCTGCATGAAGGAAGAATCATGACTATTGACCAGCTTTTGTTTGTTGGTCCTAATTTGACTCCCAGTCTACCAAGATCCTTAAATGGCCCTTATATGCAAGTGGTATCTCCCCCGCCATAGGTTAATCATGTGGCAACTTGTTCCATGTCTACGTCTACTGATGATCTAGTAGGTGATGTAGTGCATCATTTACTAGGGGCATTGGAGTCTAATCTGTCCATTGGATCCTTTGATCCCTTCCAGAGTGTTATTCTCCCATCTGATGAGAACCTCTTGGAAGCCATGGTCTCTTGGAGGCCATGATCTGATTTCAAAGTAGAGTTCCTTTTCTTGTGTCAAGCTCCTTAAAAAATGAAACAAGGTGTCGGAGCAGAGTTCCTTTTCTTGTGTCAAGCTCCTTAAAAAATGAAACAAGGTTCTTGGAGCAAAGTTCCTTTTCTTGTGTCAAACTCCTTAAAAAATGAAACAAGGTTCCCTGAGTAGAGTTCCTTGTCTTGTGTCAATCTTGTTAAAAAATGAAACAAGGTGTCATAAGCATAGTTCTTTTCCTGTGTCAATCTCGTTAAAAAATGAAACAAATCCCCTTTCAATTAGAGTCTTTGATTAGATCTCGTAAATTCCCAGTCGAGTCTTTCACTTGATCTCGTAAATGAACCTTCATTCCATCCACTTGTTAGTTCCCAGTAGTATACTTAGGTGCATGAAATGAAGTTTGGGGAGCATGTACCTCGAATTGAGTCATTATGCTGGGAGAATTCAAACTTATTTCAAGCATAGTTTTTCCTCTGTTTCAAGCTTGTGTAAAAATGAAACCAATTTCAAGCATAGTTTTTCCTCTGTTTCAAGCTTGTGTAAAAATGAAGCCAATGTCAAGCATAGTTTCCCATGTTTCAAGCTTCTATAAAAATGATACCATTCCCATTTTATTCCTCATGATTTCCATTTTTATCAGCCTGTTTTTTGGAGATGAGCCTTGGTTTTTTCATTCCATTGTCACCATCTGCTTAGCCAATCATACACTTTCACTTGGTTGTTTTAGACTTGTCCGAGGATCCGCTGCAATTGCTACCCTTTATACCACTCATTCCTCTAGTAGGAGTCCTCTTTCAACTCTTTTCAGACTCCCAAAATATGAAAATATTGCAAAGAACTTGTCTTTTAGAATCGTAAAAGTAAATGAAAATACATCTACTCAGTATAAGCTTAACCCTTTTCTAGACTGAGATATACTAACTACGAAAAAGGAATACCTTAGCTGAACCAGGCTAAGAGGTTCTCCTGGGTATTGTTTTCTACCTTTTCAGGCTTAAGGGACTACCTACAAAAAGGGACATTTGGAGTTTTCTTTTTCACCTCTTTTTCAAACTCTCTAAACATGAAAAAGATGTCGAGTTTTACCTTCATTGGAATCGTTAAAACATCAAACAATGATGGACTTGTCAAACATGACAAGGCTAAACCACTCCTTCTCAAGGTTTGTTAAATATACTTGGAGGGATTCATCCGAAGGATGAACTTACAGATCAAGCATATGTTATCCTCCTCAAGCTTGTTAAAAAATAAAGAGGTACTGACCAGTATGGTTGGGGAAATTGGAAAAACAAGGGATTCCATTTTTCTAATGGAAGCGAGTCTCTCTTGAACATGACACTCTTCCACTTCATCTCTGTGGCTATTGGGTTGGGTAATCTGCTTGTATTTTGGTTATCATACCATTTTCAGAGCCTCCATCTTGGTTTTGGGTCAATGCTGCCAACTCCATTCAGTGTCGCTAGTGTGTTCAAGAGAAGTCATTTAGTTGATCTCTGTTACAATAATCTTAAGCCTTCATTTCATGTCTACCTTTCCTAATCCAGTTCCATGTCAGCATCATTCTAATCATTCTATCTCAATCATGATACTCATTTCATGTCGTTGATGGGGGATACATCAAGACCCTCCTGTGACGGGTCGCTTCCTGTCGACATCAACACATCATCCAGGAAGTTGACTTAGAAACACACCTTTGGTACCTTGGTGCTTGCATACATCAATGGAAAGTTTCCTTGCTCTCGACAACAGGTTTACATCAATGGCCTTCAACCGAAAGGTTTTGTGTGGTGTTCGACATCAACTCATTTATTCACACCATACGGATTGTACTATAGTACTGTTGAAGCCCCGAAAATCAGGTCTACAACAAGGGGGATACCTGCCCGGTCCAGACCTTGGTTGGCAGCTCCTTATCCGTTTGGTATAGCGGGTCCGACTGGGGATATGGGACCAGTTTCCCAATCTATGAGTGTGTGCGTGTAGAATTTGATGTTCTTGGTCTAACAGTTCCTAATTAAGATAATCTAATTCTAATTGTAATCTAATGCTATGCTATTGTAATCTAATAAGCAACAACATCTAAGTCTATACTAACCTAGGATGTAATTCTTCTGTTATGCGATCTAAAAAGATTTCAAATAACAACTGGTAATAAAGATCATTCAACTATTATAAGAAAGGAAATCAATAAAGATGAACCACTTCGCATAAAAAGTTAGACAAAACAGTTGTGAAAAACATATCCCATAATGAGCTATTCATACATTAAGCAAAACTAAATAGCTATCACCGTACAAAAGTTCCAAATGATAACTCAGGCATTCATGCAATAATACATAAACAACTAAAAACTGTATATCACTTTAACATATAAGCAGAAATGGTCAGGAGATAAAAGTACCATTTATGACTAGTCCTACTCATAAGCTTCAAGCGACAATGATTTATCTCTCCTTGCTCTAACATCCACTAAGAGTACAGAAGTGCAACATCAGTAGCAGACATCAAATTCAAACATCAACAAATCCTGTTCCATTCATTCACCAAAACCTCCTCTGAGGGTGCAAAAGTGCATGTTCTAAAGACAAGTTTTTGATAAATTTCTAGACCCTTCTCTAAATGCATGAGAAGGGTTTAAATACTACTAACTAAATAACTTAATTACACAGATTCAGGATACGGTTTAAATGACCGCCCTTTTTCTAAGAAAAAATAAAACAAAACTATTTCTAAAAATTAAATCTAATATCTAACTATTTCTGCATTTTCTCCTTAACGTTGCAAGCATTCAGTATTTGCCTGGGTAGAGTCGGCTAACTGTCTTCCGATTTTGGTTGAGCTAAGAAAACAGAATTGGTAAGAGCTAGCACCATCTTCTCAGCAAAATCGATGATATACTCGAGAGTCATCTTCTGATTATGTGGCTTTACTGCGTATGCCCAGTAATAATCTTAGTTCAACTTGGTTAACCCTTTGGATTGCTTTTGCCTTTTCTTTAGCTTTTTATTTCCAGTTTGTTTTTTATCATTGCTTTCTTGCACTTTTCGGGCTTACAGGTGACTGAGCAGTTAGAGGCTTTCCTTCTCGAACAATTTTCTCAGCGATGCGCGATTAGCGCTAGGCGCTAATCGCGCATCGGAAACTACCTCCGTTCTTTGATCCGGGCTTCTCTGATGCGTTTTTCGCCTTTTGCGCCTCTTCATCTTTATCAGGTATAAAGCTTCAAAATTTGTAAAACTAATGACCTCGTGAGCTGCTGATCCTGAGCATTACACTGCCTGTTGATATCAGCATCGTTCAATACTCATTCAACCATGGCTGTATATGAAAGATCTGTAATGGATGGCTCAGCAGCATTCTGTGAATCTGCGGCTCTGTTGCATGCGGTATCTGTTTATGAGGGCGTCTTTTCTTTGTCTTTGAACATTGGAGCTCTACACTTTTTCCTCATAGCTTCTTGCACATTGCTTTGTGTAACTTTTGTTTTTCGTTCCTGCAGTTCAAAAGTGAGGGGAGAGTAATGATAATAAATAATGACAGGAAACCTTTAAATGCTACGGATATGAAAAAACACGCCACCTGATGTGAACTGGCTCTTCGAACAACAAAAAACCATATTTTATTAACAACTAGCATATAATACATTAATTATCATTAAAGCGCGTAACCATTTCTTGGTTTATGGAAATTTTTTTCTTAAATATTGAGCCAGGAAAATCTGCGATGGAATGTTTCTACGATCTGCATCGCAATATCGCATTTCGCTGTATCGCATTACCGCAATTTCATCGTGCTGTGCTATCGCAAGGTTGCTTGATTGTGCTATCGCAAGATTGCAGATTGCAGTATCGCAGATCGTAGTATTGCTTAATAGTTATGTGCCTTCTATGCAATTTTGCGAGATACGATATGCGATATCGCATATCGGTGATTTTTTAAGGTTTTCCAACGTGAGTGTTTCTTAATGCATGCGATGTGATGGAGTTCGCGTCGCAATCTCGCATTTTACCATTTTGACTCATAAGAAAATACCCTATCATTCTTTGCGCGATGCGATGTTTCTTAAGGAGTAACATACATGAGCACTAATTGATTTTTTGAATTTTTTGACTAAGGGTCCCCACTTACATAGTGTTATTGCTAATACTAAATAAGGAGGGGGGTTGTTGGTGGCCACACCAATTGGCGATTTACTTGGAAGAACCAGTTATCTCTGTTTTTCTATTGAATTTTCTAAACTTCCAAAACATAAAATTTTTCAGAAAAGTAAACTTTATTATGGAAAGATAAAGTACATTATGTTCTAACACGTTAATGATATTTTGTTTCAACTATTTTCCACTTTGATTATTTGCTTCCTTAGGCTAGTCCTTGTATGTACATCTGTCATTACTTGGTCTTGTAAAGAGAAAAAAATGTCTTCTTTGTAAACCAGTTTTAAATATGCTCATTTGTTGTAGGTAGAGCCTCTGCTGCCAGCAGGCATTTATAGCCTCGACAGGATTACCTGTTACCCAGCAATGATCCTGTATCCTACTTAAGGCAGCCTACAACGTTTCAAAGAAAACTCCATATCCACACTTACTGCTTTGATTTTCTTTTTTATTCTTAAAGAACAATGTCTTGGTTTGATAGCCAAATTATGACACGGTCATTCACTTAATTTATAACTTTGCTGAACAAGCTAGCTCGTGATGAGGCCCCTTGTCTTTTGATTGCAACAAATCTTGAGTCATTGCCCTGTTATGGTGTACAGTATTGGCAAAGTCAGCAAGTTATAATATCTGTGATTATGATAAGCCAACTCGTGATGAGACCTCTTATTCTTCAAGATAAAGTGTATCATTGGGTTGTTCCTCTGAAAGTTGTGATTTCCTTAGCAGGGAGGAAGTCATTGTTTCCTTGAGATAGCTTTGGACGACAATAATAGAGTTTTTGGAAACAGCTGTTCTACAGAGAATCTTGATTTTGTTATTGATACCTTTCATTGTACTGAGATAAAACAATTTCTTCACTAAAGGGCGTTTTCATCAAACTTTTCTGAAGTTGAAACTAGTATCATATCTAGGCTAGAGTCTTTAATTGTATCTATCAATAATAAAGATCAATTTTCCAAAATATTTGCTATTTATACAAGCGAAAAGTTCAAAATCTGAAAGAGAATTGGTGTCTTTTTCGTAAGTGCCAAATGCAGTTAACGACAACAGATTTTATTATGGAAAAATATATTTAAGGAAAATAAGAGGTAACTATTCCCTTGAATTATTTATATGATATGAAGAGGGCTAATTACTTCCTTTATTTTGCCTGCAGACTGTCAAAAATAAACTATCAACCTAACAAACTAACTAAATTAATTCTACTCCTATTTTAACTATGTACATAAAATTGACTAGGTATAATGATATTTCCAGTGTAACCATTTTCTCATTTTTATTCCTGCACATATATACATTTCAAATATTAGTACTAGCAATAAAGTTTTTGCTGAACTGAGAACATTAAATGTGGAATTAGAATGCGCAACTATTGTTAGAATTTTACTCGAAATCTCCTTCTTATGAAATTTTCTTTCCAATTGGATACCTATTGGATCATAAAAATCAGGATGGGTTTCCATTATGGATTGATAAACGTTCAATGGAAGCGATGACAGGCCAGATTGAGGATATGAATTTTTGGTTTTAACAGCCTGTAACATATTATTAATGTTATATGTGAAAGTTAAGCCTTTGACAATTTCTAGTGAAAGAAAAGTTTCCAAATATATCTCTCTGAATGGATCAATGAAGAATGGATGGAAATCTTTCAAAGGAAAATTATCAATTAAATTGAATTGCTGGCAATTTTCTAAAAATACATTCTTTTGTTGATATTGTTTTGGATAAGATAGAAGCTTTTCAAAAAACATTGATATTGATTGGAATTGAAATTGAAATAGTTCTACATTCTTTCGAAAAACTTCAATTTTCCAAAAGGGTAATACATCACTCGAATGTTTGATAGTTTTGTGCTCAGTATGCCAGAGTAATATGCCAAGAGTCTGAAAATTAAAATCTAAAGCAAAATCTGGTTTTATACAAAATGAGTGCAAACGGAAAAGAATGCAATGACTATCTGTACAACTAGTGTTATAGCACAATTGGGATCGTTTTGAAATATTTTCTATTTCACAAGGATTGGCCGAAATTATGGGATTCGAGTAATTTCGAATTCCATCTTGTGAATTAGAAAACAAATTATGATTGTGAACAGGCGTGAAGACTTGATCATGATATGAATCATAGATTGGAATACTCTCTCGGATAGTGAAATCATGCAGGTGATTTGCTGCTTTAGAATGAGGATCGATTGTGGCGATTTTTGAATTAGAATACCCCTCATTCTCAGATGTTATTTGAAGTTTTTGATGATTCTCTTGAGATAAATCAACATATTTAATATCAAAGTAATTATCATAAATGACTTCACAGGATTCCCTAGATTCCTCTTTTTCATCCAGTATATTCAAACAAGGAGGGACAAGCCTTTCATGTTTGTTAATGGCAAAAAGGTGTTCTATAGCTGCTTCTCTATCTTGAAAACCTAATGGTGATTCATTTAGATCAGCCTCTATATTTTCTGAAATATCATTAATACTGGGGGGGGGGGGGGAATTACCATCATTAAAAATATCAGGATAAAGAGAAAAATGTGACTCTGAAATAATGCATTTAAAAATATCTCTTTGTGAGAACTCTTGTGCATTACGTTCATCGTAGATTTCAGGTTTTAGATCATACCTTTGTGTGCTCATGTTTTTTGGAAGAAGATTACTTTGCTGTTCTAACCTTGGCATTTGCATTTGTTGAGTTGTGATCATATTTTCTGAATTTGCCTCAAAGTTGCTTTCCGATTCCAAGGCGGCCTTTTTCCCAAAATTGCCGCTTTTGTCTTCTTGTATTGGATCAGACATATCCTCCAAGCTTTCAGAAACTTCTTCATCATAATTTATTTGCACATCCAAATTGGATTTCTCATTTATATTAGAAGGAAATTGAACAAAGCTTGGACTAATTTCCACTGGATCGGGAATAGGAGGCAAAGAATAATTATGATCAACACAATCTAGTGATTCTTCACTTATGGGTTCATTTTCAACATCATATTTCAAACAATTAAGATGAAATCGAATATTAAAATCTCTAACAGACTCATCTTCTTTCCGTAGATATTCAATTTCATCATATACCTGATCATAATCATAGCAATCAAATTTACAAACGAAAACCGTGACAAATTGATCCCAGCTGTGAATTGAGGCAACCAGAAGGGTTCTACACCAGTTTCTAGCTTCCGCTACAAATGTGAGAGTAAAAATTCTGCATAAAATGCCTTAATCAATTCCTTGAAAATTTGAATTTGGAACATTTTGAATAAATTGAAGGGCATGATTAAAAGCAGAAGGATTTCTCTTACCATTGAATTTTACCTGAGACAAGAGTCTTACCACTTTGGGTGGAGTGTTGGAAGAGGAACGAACATGGATACAACTCCAAATTGGAATTTTAAGAGAGGCCATCCTAATTCAAATGTTACAATTGAAAACAAACCCCAACAGACAACATGTTTCAGGCCCTCCTTCTAGCACCAAATATGTTGAAGCCCCGAAAATCAGGTCTACAACAAGGGGGATACCCGTTCGGTCCGGACCTTGGTTGGCAGCTCCTTATCCGTTTGGTATAGCGGGTCCGACTGGGGATATGGGACCAGTTTCCCAATCTATGAGTGTGTGTGTGTAGAATTTGATGTTCCTGGTCTAACAGTTCCTAATTAAGATAATCTAATTCTAATTGTAATCTAATGCTATGCTATTGTAATCTAATAAGCAGCAACATCTAAGTCTATACTAACCCGGGATGTAATTCTTCTGTTATGCAATCTAAAAAGATTTCAAATAACAACTGGTAATAAAGATCATTCAGCTATTATTAGAAAGGAAATCAATAAAGATGAACCACTTCGCATAAAAAGTTAGACGAAACAGTTGTGAAAAACATATCGCATAATGAGCTATTCATACATTAAGCAAAAATAAATAGCTATCACCGTACAAAAGTGCCAAATGATAACTCAGGCATTCATGCAATAATACATAAACAACTAAAAAGTGTATATCACTTTAACATATAAGCAGAAATGGTCAAGAGATAAAAGTACCATTTATGACTAGTCCTACTCATAAGCTTCAAGCGACAATGATTTATCTCTCCTTGCTCTAACATCCACTAAGAGTACAGAAGTGCAACATCAGTAGCAGACATCAAATTCAAACATCAACAAATCCTGTTCCATTCATTCACCAAAACCTCCTCTGAGGGTGCAAAAGTGCATGTTCTGAGGACAAGTTTTTGATAAATTTATGGACCCTTCTCTAAATGCATGAGAAGGGTTTAAATACTACTAACTAAATAACTTAATTACCCAGATTCAGGATACGGTTTAAATGACCGCCCTTTTACTAAGCAGAAATAAAACAAAACTATTTCTAAAAATTAAATCTAATATCTAACTATTTTTGCATTTGCTCCTTAACGTTGCAAGCATTCCGTATTTGCCTGGGTAGAGTCGACTGACTGTCTTCCGCTTTTGGTTGAGCTAAGCAAACAGAATTGGTAAGAGCTGGCACCATCTTCTCAGCAAAATCGATGATATACTCGAGAGTCATCTTCTGACTATGTGGCTTTACTGCGTATGCCCAGTAATAATCTCTGTTGCATGTGGTATCTGTTTATGAGGGCGTCTTTTCTCTGTCTTTGAATATTGGAGCTCTACCCTTTTTCCTCATAGCTTCCTGCACATTGCTTTGTGTAACTTTTGTTTTTCGTTCCTACAGTTCACAAGTGAGGGGAGAGTAATGATAATAAATAACAACATGAAACCTTTAAATGCTATGGATATTCAAAAACACGCCACCTGATGTGAACTGGCTCTTCGAACAACACAAAACCATATTTTATTAACAACTGGCATATAATACATTAATTATCATTAAAGCGCGTAACTAGTTCTTGGTTTATGGAAAACTTTTTCTTGAATATTGAGCCAGGAAAATCTGCAATGGAATGTTTCTGCGATCTGCATCGCAGTATCGCATTTCGCTGTATCACATTACCGCAATTTCATCGTGCTGTGCTATCGCAAGGTTGCTTGATCGTGCTATCGCAAGATCGCAGATCGCAGTATCGCAAGATCGCAGATCGCAATATCGCTTAATCGTTATGTGTCTTCTATGCAATTTTGCGAGATGCGATATGCGATATCGCATATCGGCGATTTTTAAGGTTTTCCAACGTGAGTGTTTCTTAATGCATGCGATGCGATGGAGTTCGCGTCGCAATCTCGCATTTTACCATTTTGACTCATAAGAAAATACCCTATCATTCTTTGCGCGATGCGATGTTCCTTAAGGAGTAACATACATGAGCACTAATTGATTTTTTGAATTTTTTGACTAAGGGTCCCCACTTACATAGCGTTATTGCTAATACTAAATAAGGAGGGGGGTTGTTGGTGGCCACAACAAGTACCTTGAGAGCCATTAACATCATCGATGGTTTTTCTCGCGTCTGTTACAACTTACATCATTGGACGGTAATTAGATGGTGTCTGCCATGTTCGACTTCAGCTCGTTGATTCACATGGTTAGACACGTACATTGGTTGGTCGTGTGAATGAGATAGAAGACCCCATATCTAGTTTCATCCATCTTTCAGGATTTATACAAAGATCACAATGTATGATGGTCATGATCATACAGACATTCAACCAGTCATGGGTCCACCAGTTGCATCCATGGGCGTGCCTTTTGATCATTGTACATGTTATGTTAGCTTATGAGCTAAGTATGGGTATGCCTCCCTCAGCAATGTAATAAATGAAGCTCATTGGTTGTCCTTGATCCCGACTTGTCACAAGGTAAAGCTCTTCAGTCATCAGTCATCATCTCTAACTTTGCACTTTAGGGGGCATTCTCTTATAGGCCATTTTGTCACATCCGATCAGTAAGCCTCCTAATGGGATCAATCAACATCCTACTCCCCCTTGTCACCATATTGAACAAAGCCCTAAGCATGTTCCCTTCATCCCCCAAAATTTCAACCCTAAATTTATCTATTTGAGCTAGTTAGAGGACCAACACTCCCTGTAAGCCTACTGAGGTGTGTTGACCTACAAGTTGCTCCATTATGGCCTGCGTTGGTCACCAGCAGGTTTCTCCCCTTTTTACCTATGTTGGTTCTAGAAATCCAAAAGAATGATCGGGATTCCAAAAGCTTCCCCTTCTAGGAGTTTCCAGAAGTTGTTTCAACTACTTACCTTGGATAAAACTTTCAAATCCTATCCTTCCATACATTGGAGTTTTCACCACTAATCCTTTAATCATATCCCTCCATCAAAGGTGGATCTCAAGCCTAGATTGGTAAATGGGTAAGAATTCATGAACTACCTCTCCTTCCTATATATTTACCTCATTCCACAAGCACCTGGTTATTTTGGTTTTCCTTTCAGAGAGTGATTCCGCCCTTACGCTGTTGTAGTGAGTAGTCATCATCTCATGCATTTAGGGTGATTGGAGGTGCATATTGTGACAAGGAAAGGACAAGTCAACAACTTGGAGGAGCTCTTCTACAAGATCAACTATTACTTATGGTTGTAATCTCATTCCATTTATATTAATGAAAATAATTTGTTGTTTTCCTATATGTGATGTTGTTATTTCACTTATTTCAATACCATGTTGATCTATTGAATGAAGTACTTAGATGATACTGCATAGATCGCGTAATTTCTTGGCTTGTGTTATATCACTGTGTAGGTTCTAATTTTGGCATTCGAAGCTAGAATTCGAGCTTCCAATCTAAAGAAGGAGCGAAGTGTGCAAAGGATTCTAGGTATACCTCACTCTGTCATCTATTTACTTTAAGGAAAAGCATTATGTTCCTTGTCTCTCTATTGTTCTAGGTTAGACACTAGCCCAGGGGAGATACTTTTGTCTGCAATCATAAACCCCGTAAAACAGCTAGGAAAATCCACTATCAATCCAGGCAATCCTCCATGTCAGTGAAAAATCATGACCAATAAACCACATGCATATCCTATGCATGCCAAAACTAGTGAGGAAAACATACATGAGACTCAGTACATGCAAGAAAAACTCGTTGTAGCTGCTGATCCTGATGTCCTCTTGCGCTTTCCTGATTTTCCTTTTCCTTCTTGCTCCAAAAATCCAAGTATGCCACACTCTTCCAAGAGTTCTCCAAGAAAACTCTAAGTGTCCAAGAGTATGAGAGAGAGAATAGAGAGAGAGCTCCAAAACTGAACTGACAAAAGTCAAGACAAAAGCCTCCCAACTAATCCTCAAAAGCCTTTTCATCAATGAGGCCCCTATCCTTAAATTTCCTCCTCACATGCAACCTATGACCTTTCACCTCCATTTTCTCCTAATTTCCATTATTTTCATAAATAAAATGCCAATAAATGTCATTTTGCCTTTCCAAATCCTTTTCCATTGCCTTTGTCATTTTCCTTAGTCATTATAAATCGAAGTGACACTCCACTAGGATGTTTTTCCCACCATTTATCTTGGAATACATGTCCCATGACCATGGTCTTATATAGCTTTACATGGATTTTTTAACTAGGGTTGTTACATTTACCTATGGCGAGGATAGCAACCCATAGGGGACTCCCAAAATATACTCGATGGTACATGGGACTACAGTCCGTAGTAGTGTTGTCTAATGCATAACCGCTCGATGAGAGCGTTCCCATATAATTTACGTGCGTGGAGCATCGTCCAATATACCCTAAGGTACCTGGAGAATGATCCACCCCCAAGATACAACGTTGGCAAAAAATTATAGCTTTTATGTTTAACGACGTCGGAACACATCTCTAGCCCAGACCTCTAAATGTTTGCGTTAATGTTACAAATGCTCCTTAGGTTGATTAAATAAATTTTACTATTTATCTTCAATTAAGTTTCAGTTTTGGGGCTCACCGTGAATGTCACTTGAAAATTGTAAAATGCAACCTAGCATGAGGAAATGGAATATTTCTCATTCAATGAAAATCTATTTAAGGAAGGGAAGAGACAAAGAGTATGTAGCAAACAATATGCAAAATGCAATTCCATTTTCAATGCAACTGTTCCAATTTCAATGCACACACAAAACCCTAAATTCCAATGCAAATATTTTTCTTTTCAAGTCACTTAATTTTCAAAAATGAAGAAAACTAAGATGCAAAGTCTAATCACTGATTCAAACAAGCTTTTTAGAATGATGACTAGAATGCCAATTCATCTAAGCACTCAATGATCAAACAAAATCAATTTTCAAACAACCTAATGATAAGAACAAAGGAAAATCTTCAAACAAATCCTTACCAAAGGTATTAAAACAAAAGAAAACCAAATGGAGGCTTCAAAGGGACCACAAGACACTAAAAAACACAAGGAAGAGCAACTGGAATCAAGGATAAAATCAAGTCAAAGACAAACGTGTGCATGAACAGGGGCCAACGCCGGTACAAAGAAGGGACCAATGGTATGCAACGCAGGCACAAAGAAGGTTTGGCTGAGCTATAACACTTTTTCATAGGACCAGAGGGTGTGTTGGTCTAGGGATGCAAAGTTCTGGCACAAGGATTGCAATTGAGACTCAATGAAAGGTCTTCCTAGGTCTGTTCTTGATTGGATAAGATATTAAAGGTCCAGAAAAGAGGTAAGACAAACAAAATGGATAAATAAACCACCAAGGGAATACATCATTCCCCAGTATGGTTGCTAATTTTTTATACAAAATCTATGACTACAGACATAAGTATCTTCCCTAGGCCTAGTGGACTGACCTAAAACAATAGAAAGACAAATGCACTAATGTTTTCCTTAAAGAAAATACATAATGGGATTAAGCCTACCTGGAATTTGTAGTATACTTCGCTCCATCCTTGGCTTGAATGCTCCAATCCTAGCTCCAATTGTTATTATTAGAACCTGCACAATTAGATAACACAAGCCAAGGATCCACAAAATCTATGTAACATCATCTAATCACTTTATTCAATAGATCAACATGGTATTGAAATATATGAAATCATAATATCATATATAGGAAAACAAAAAACTCTTTGCATTAATAGAAATGGAGTGAGCTACAACTAAAAATAGGTGTTGATCCTGTAAAAGAGCTCCTCCAAGTTGACTTGTCCTTTCCTTGTCACAAAGTGCACCTTTAATCACCCTAATGCATGGAAATATATCTCTCACAACAATAGAATAAGGGTGGAATCACTTTCCAAAGCCAACCCCTTGCTTATGGATGGAAATAATTATATAGATGAAGGAGGTAGTTCATGCATTCTTATCCTTTTGCCAATTATGGCTTGAGATCCACTCTTGATAGGAGGATGATCTCAAGGGATAAGGGATGAAAAATCCAATGTAGGATAGGATAGTATTCGAGACTTTTATCTGACGTAAATGGTTACAACAGATCTTGGAAGCTTTTGGAAGAAGAGGCTTTGAGATTCTCTCTCTTTTCCCTAAATTTATAGAACTAACACATGTGCATAGTGGAGCAACCTGTAGGTGAACAACGTAGGCCACATTGGAGAAACTTGGTAGTCAACGTTGTCCAGTAGGAGGCTAGAGAACACTGGTCCTTAAAATGACTGAAACAAGGTGTTCTTAGGCAAAAAATTTGGGATTAGAATGAGTCATGCTTAGGGCTTTGTGCAAGGATGATGAGAAGGAGGTCAAAGGATGCTGATTGATCCAGTTGAAGGCCTATTGACCAGATGTGACAAAATGGCCTATAACAATAATGAAACCAAGATACTTCACACCTTCATGCAATTTTCTCCTCACAAGAGAAATAATGGCATATAAAAGATGTGAAGGTTTCTCATCTAAAGTGTGGACATAAAATGAAAAAAAAATTGATTGACCTTGATGATAAATCAATATTTTGTTAATTTTAAAAAAATTTCACTTAGTTAATCGTGAAACTGATTTCACATCACATAATCAATCATCCACAATGTGTGAACAAATAGATTGAAGTAAAAATAAAAAATTAAAGAAGAAACACTTGAAAACTATCTTCAATTTATTACAACCACTTATGAGAACACCTATCCTCTGTAATCACCAACTTACAAAAAAATTATAAGCTCCAACCTATCAAGAAGATTCGGACATCAATCCTTAGTAAATTCCAACTTATAGCTCATTCACTTATTTAGGAGTCAATATTTAGCCTAGTAAAAGAACATCTCACCTCATGGTACTTACACCTCTATACTTCAAAAAGAAGTTGTCAACACACTCAACTTAACCTCTCTTAGAACTAGCAACTAGAACACTAGAACTAAGGCTTCAAACTAAACCTAAACTCAGGCTCCAAAACACCAAAAATTGGACTTCAAATTGGACGCGAGCTTGACCTTCAAACCATACTTGAACTCAGCCATCAAACAGGGACATAACTTGGCCTCAACAAAACATAAAACATTTTCCTAGAAATTATGCCAAAAATCAATTTTACATCCCAACAAATATATCCCACAGAGATTCCTCCAACTTGGATATACTTCTTTTCACTTGGTTCATGTTGTATGAACCTCAAAACTGCACCTTCACTGCCCTTAAACAAACTCAAAATTTCTTGATTTAGTGGTTAGAAATGCTCCCTCTCACACCTATTTATAGTGTATATGAGGTCTAGACTAGGTTGACTAGTCCACTAGCTAGGCCGATTAGCAAAATGTATAATGAATATTAAAAAAACCATTTCTCCTCAATAGTGAAGAATTAGAAGGGATGTCATATATTGTTGGAAAGGTCTCAAAATAATATTTCCAATCATATATCCTATGCTCCCATTTGAGCAAAGTAATTGGAGTAAATCTAATTTCAAAGATAGGGTATCCAAATGGGCCTACTTGGACAACCTTTGACATCAATAACAATCATTTTCAACAATCTCTCCCTTTGTTCTTGATGGCAATACTTTGACATCTACTTCTTCTGACAGCTAATCCCCCCGTCTGCATAGTCTCAATACTTCTTTTCAATTTCTCCCCCTGACTACATTCCCTCCCCTTTTGACATCAATAGGGTTATCCCCCCTGAGTTTGTGCTTCCTTTATTGAGATAAAGGAGAGATCACTCCCAAATTCTACCTCAGATATTGAAATATTTCTCTGGGAAAAGGTTTGGGAAAGATGTCAACAATCTATTCTTTGGTACCAATATATTCCTTCTTGACATTTTGCGACGGATTTTAATCCGAGGAAATTATACTTGATTGGAATATGATTTGTTTTTTAGTGCATGGCATGACTATTTGAGATATTGACTGAACTAATGTTGTTGCAAAAAAAAACAATGGGCTGATCATATTCCACTTTGATGTCCTACAAATTTTGTTTCATCCATAAAAAACTAGGGTACAACAATATGCTATTGCTATGTATTCATCGTCAAATATAGAAAGATAAACTAATGATGGCTTTCTACTTGACCAAGACAAAAAACAATCTCCTAGGAAAGATGCACTCCTGCTGGTGATTTTCTGTCATCAATTCTACTTGCCCAATCAACACTTGTATACATTGTTAGTGTGAAATCTATACTTTTAGGATACCAAAGCCCGAAATCGAGTGTGTCCTTCAAGTATTGAAATATCCTTTCTACTGCTTGCATATGTGATTTTATTGGTGATGATTGAAATATTGCAACCATTCCAACTACCTACAAAATGTCTGGTCTCAAAGTTGTCACATATAGTAGAATCTTAATCATAGACTTGTAAAGTGTTGAATTGACTTTAGGAGATTCATCATCCTTGCTTAACTTGCATCCAATAATCATAGGGTTACTAATTGGTGCACATTCTTCCATTCCAAACTGCTTGAGCATCTCCTCGAGGTATTTGGTTTGGGCAATGAATATTCCTTCGTTGGTTTGAGAAACTTGTATTCCAAGGAAGAAAGATAATTCTCCAATTATTGACTTTTCAAATTCCTTTGACATTTCCTGAGCAAATCCATGATTCATAACATCATTATTTCTTCTAAAAACTGAGATCACACATATATAAGTGTAATTAGTAAGTTTTCCTTTTCCATATTGATGTAGAGATTGTTGTCAACAACCCCTCTTTTGAAGCCTTGTTGTTGAAGATAGTGGTCTAGCCTAGCATACCAAGCTCTTGGAGAAGAGATTTCTTCAATTTTCACACATAACCTTTATTTTTGGATAAGTAAAAACCTTTTGGTTGTTTGGTCTATACTTATTCCTTTAAATATACAACTAGAGAGGTCAATTTAAGATCCATGTGATAAGCTTTAAAGCCTTTTGAACACACAAATTCCAAAAACATTCTTATTGCTTCTAATCCGGCAACTGGAGCAAGGGTTTCTTTGAAAAAAATTCCTTCAATTTGTGCATAGCCCTTACACACAAGTCTTTCCTTATTTCTAATAATTTTCCCATCTTAATCATTTTTTTTTAATACCCATTTAGGCTCGATCACATTTTTATCTTTCAGTCGTGGTACAAATTCCTAGGTTCCACTTTCCTCAATTTGATTCATTTATTCGTCCATAGCATTCACCCAATGTTGGTCCTTGTTGGCTTGTGCAAAATCCTTTGGCTCTATTTTGGATAGCAAGGAAAAATTTGGTTTTCCCAGTGAGTTAGTCATTCTTCTATGAGTTTGTATACCTACATCAAAGTCTATAATAATTAGGTTCTTTAGGAGATGTTGTTGCACAAATTTGAAAGTTGCTTGGATGGAGATTGTTCTTGTTTTTTTCTCATTCTTCCTTTGTAATAATCTCTTCATGGTCCACATAGATGGCATATTTTGAATTCTCATTTGTTTGTTCTACTTCTTTCTTTGGCCAAGCTTCGTCTATTATTACATCAATACATTTCATGACTTTGGTAGTCTTTTATTGTAGTATTTGTAATCTTTGCTTCTTGTTGAGTATCCAAGGAATATCCCTTCGTCTACTTGAGAGTCAAAGTTTCCCAATTTATCATCATGTATCTTCATGTAATATTTTCTTCCAAAAATTATGAAATACTTAACAGAGGTTGGCATGCCTTTCCATTTCTCATATTGTGTCTTGTCATTGTTAACTCAAAGTTGTGTTCTGATCATGATGTAAATTGTTGCAACGACTACTTTCCAAAACTTATCTGGAAATTTTACTTCTAGCAACATTGTTCTCACTAATCTGTTCTTTCTTTCTATGGCTCCATTCTATTCTGGACTCCTTGTGACTGAAAGTCATCTCTTGATACTACATTTCTCACAAAATTCATGAAAGTCATTTGAGGAATTTCACCTCATATGTCTGATATTAAACATTTGATTCTAAGATCACTTTGATTTTTTAATAAGGCCTTGAATGACTTGAAATTATCTATTGCTTCTATTTTTCTTTAAGAAATACAACCCTTACCATTCTAGTAAAATCATCAATAAACAACATAAAGTACCTTTCACCTTGCATGACTAGTGTTCTTTTTGGTCCACATAAATCGATGTGAACAAGCTCTATTGTTCTTGATATCGAGTACTCTCTTGATTCGTAACGCTTGTTGGTTTCGATATTTTGGGCACATTTATCACTGCTTATGTTTTGTTGTTTTTTACCAAACTATTAACGATCAAGTGTCCTAGCCTTTTATGCCATAACCAACTCTCATGTTCCTACCAATGTAGAATTTTTCTCCTTAAATTTCATCAAGAATTTATGCATTTCTTAGAGTTCTTATCACTCTTCCCACTAATCTTGTTGAATTAGTCTTCCTTATTTCACAATCTTTAGCAAGAAAAGTGAGATCATAACCTTGATCGCACATTTGACTAATACTTAAAAGATTATGTTTGAGTTCTTTAATATACAAAAAAAATTGTTCTTTAGCCCTGCGATTTTCACGGCTTACAATCCATGTTCTAGTGATTTTTGCAAATCTATTGTCTCCAAAACTCACATTTCCTCCTTTTTCTTCTTTTACAGTAATAAATTTCGTTTGATCATCATTCATGTGTCTAGATCACCCGCTATCAACATATAATTGAATTTGATTTTTTCAAGCATACATAGCTAGTTCACATTTTTTTGTTGGTGGTTCTTCCTATTTTTTCTTCCAAAACCCTTCTCTTGATTTTGTAGGGCAGTCTTGTGCAAGATTTCCAAAATTGTTGCATCTATAACATTCTATACTATACTTGATGAATTATAATTTCTTTTTTATTGAATCCATCAATATCTCTTATTATTTTGTCTACAAGCTTATTCTTTGAGGTTTGATGATAAATTCTTTCATAAGTATTATAAGCTTTACACTCTCTTGCTTGATGTCCAATTTTTTTGCATAAAAAACAAGGACCAAGAAAAACAGTTTGATACCTAGTTGTGTATGCTTTCCTTAATGGAACAATTATTCTGGAGTTGATGTGCTTTCGATAAGATTGTTGGTCCTTGTCGCTTATCACATCGTTCCCTTCATTATGAATTGACTTCTTGAGAGAATCAGCGTAGATTTTTGTTGTGGCATTGTTTCCAGAGGACTCCTAACTTCTATCCTTGCTCTTGTTGAGATTGGATATTTTAGGAAAGTATTCAATTTCTTTTCCTGGTCACTTGAGAATTAGGGGAATTTTGAAGTAAAAAATGGGTCTCAAAACGAAAAATGAACAAACAAAATTAGTTTTATAAGAACCAATAGGATCAAGATGATGATGACATCCCCAGGGGTAAATGTTTTGGAGGGAAAAGAAGAAAACTACCTTTTGTAATTGTATTTTTGACTTATCTCCTATAGGTTTACTCAAATTTAAAGTCGACCTCTACTGAATGTGGAATTAAATTCCACATCTAACTACTACCCACTCTACATACTTCTAAGTAGACCCACATTGAAAAAAAATAATTGTATGTATTGTCAATTTTTTCGATGCGGGTCTACTCAGAAGTATGTAAAGTGGTACTTGTTGGATGTGGAATTTAATTCAACATGCAATGATGTTTACACTTGAAATTTGAGTAAACATATAAGGAGATAATCAAAACATATAATCATAAGTAGTTTCCTTTCTTTTTCTTTAAAACTTCATAACTCTTATTTTACTATTTTCCTTAGGGGGCCCATTTTAGACCTCAAAATTCCACTAATGGATTTGCATCTTATTTGTATGATGTCTTACCCATATAACCAAGACCTGTCTTGTCATATGGTGATCTTTGACTGTTGTGAATAACATCTAGGGTTTGAGATATTTTTATGTTTTTGTTGAGTTTATCTAACTCTTTTCTTAGTGAGATAATCTCTGCTTCAAGCTTCTCAAAAAAAATTTCAATTTCCTTAAGTTGATTGTTCAACACTTCTTCCACTATTTTTGCTTCCTCTTTCTCAGTCTCAAGAGAGAAGATTTCCTTGGATAATCTTTTGTTCTTCTTCTCGAGGTTATCAATCTCTTCTAGTGCAGTAATGTGTTATGATTCAAGATCCACCATGCCTTTAACACCTTCTTTTGTTTTTTTCTTTTCTTTTCAATCTTTTGATTTGTTTATGTTAGATTCTTCATTTGTGTCTAAAAATAGGATCTTTCCTCTATCGTTATCAAATTATATTCTTCTTTCAGAAAAATCATTATTCTTTTTGAAGTAGAGATTCTTCTTTTTTGAGGATTTTTCTTCAAATACCCTTTTTTTTGGGTTCTTCCTCATCATCACTATCTTCACTAAAAGGTTACTTAGCAACAAAGTGTCCTATTCTACCACATTTAAAACAGATGAGAGGTAGAGGTAACTTACCTTTGAATTTCAATCCTTCCTTTAGTTTTTTGACTAGTTGTTCCATTTTTGTATCAGATTCATCATTGGAGCACTCCCCAATAATTCATTTTCTTATATTCTTTGATACTTTAAATGTTGTTTCTTTATGTGATGAGTTTTTCATCCTCATTTCATATGCAATGAGAATTATGTGAAGCTCGTCCATTTTTAGATTCTAAAAATCCTTTAATTATTATATGGCAATGACTTTGGCATCAAAACACAGTGGAAGAGACCTCAAATATTTTTGAATGACCATTGTTTCTTTAACTATTTCACCAAGTCCTCTAAGATAATTAACCACTTCATCTACTCAGAGAAAATAAGCAGCAATATCTTCATCATTTATTTTCAGTCTTTAATATTATCTTCAGAAAGTATGAAGGTTTTCTGCCTTTACTTTTTCATCCCCTTCATAGTTGCTTACAAGCTTGTCCCACATCTATTAAGTCGATTCACATTGCATAACTTTAGCAAATTCTAAATTTGACAAGCCATTTAAGATGGAGTACATAGATTTTGCATTGGAAACATAATTTGTTTTCCCATATTGATATGCTAGAGGAGAAGATGGAACCTTATATCCATCTAAAATAGATTGCAAAAATTTAGCAGCAAGAGAAATCAAATGTGGTTTTATTCTTATCTTCTAAAAAGCAAAATGTGTTCCATCAAACGAAGGAATTTTTATTGAACATTATTGACTAGCCATGGCCCCTGTGATATCTTCTTATAGTTGTTAGACTATTTTTGAAGAAGCCTGCTCTGATACCAATTAATGAAAATTTTCACTTAGTTAATCTTGAAAATTCACATCACATAATCAATCATCCACTATTTATGAACACAAAGATTAAAGTGCAAATAAAAACTTGAATAAGAAACACTTGAAAACTATCTTCAATTTATTACAACCACTTGGGAGGACACCAATTCTTTGCAAGGACCAACTTACAAAAAAAAAATGCAGACTCTAACTTGTCAAGAATATGAACACTATAAGTACCCCCCCCCCCCCCCCCAAAAAAAAAAAAACCAAACTATTATGTTAAAATTTCTCAAGAGAGGATTGCTTGATATGTAAGGAAATGACCTTAAAGATAATTTTATACACTACATTACACAGAGAAATCAACCTACTATTTTCATAGGATTCAAGGGAATCAACCTTTGAGATCATAGTAATGAATGTGTAGTTTAGGATTTCTAGCATCCTCCCCTCTAACTGTACTTCTTCTACAAGTCAAAGAAGATCATCACCAAGAAAATAAAAAAAGGCTAAGGAGGAACTTAGTTGTCCAACCATCCAGCCCTAGACGACAATCCTTTATGAAAGTGTTCCTTTCAAAAGGGAGGTCATCTCTGGTCACCTCTCTATATATCTCATCGTCTTCCACATCCTCAACCATCCTAAGAGACTTGCTAATAAGACTCATAATCTCCACAAGTGTACATTGATCAGGTTCCTTATAGATTCTACCAAAGTGTTGAACACTCAAACTTGTTAGGTCTCCAAACTCCTCACTTACATTCCCATCTCATCTTTTAGCTCCCAAATAATATTATTTGATCTTCAATAAGTAGAAAAGTTATGAAAAAACATAGTTCTTTTGATCATGAGAGGCAATCCAAGTTGCCTGACCTTTTATTTTCCAATCCAGTGCTTTGTCTAGTAGAAGTTTTTTTTTTTTTTGCCTCTAGGTCTTTTCATTCAAATAACTGGACCTCATCCAACAAATAACCCTCCACCCTATGCAAAAACTTAGTTAATTTTTCCTAAATATTATTTAAGTTAGCATCATGTTGCTTGTATTTGTTTGTCAACCAAGCCAAGATCAAGTCTTTGATCAACAACAAATTGATTGTAGGTAGAACCCTTAAGGTTTGGATTAAAGGTTCTTCAATGAGTAGTGACCAATGCCTTAAAATATTCATCCAATATTTAGGCAAGATTAAATCTAAAAGGAGACTTGGGTTTATCACTAGCATCATCAAGTTCTATAACCACAAGAAAATGATTAGAGGGGCGAATCTTCCCCACCCAAGTGCAAAAACCCCCAATATGATCACATCAATTTGAATGTTGGATATACTTTCCTAGATGTTTTGAAACCGTAGCTAGTCTTGTTCTATATTGACCCAAGTGGGATTTAGCTTGACAGGAGCCATGTCCATCAAACCTGTGTTTGTTCCTAGGAAAAATTCAAAAAATTATTGTCTTGAAGATTGTCAGAATTAAATTAAATTGTGTAGTGATTTTGATCCGTCCAACATTTCGGATGGTTACTCCATCCATCATCGAGAACCACAAAGCTTTGTGAGTAAACGAGTGCTAAAGATTCTTTTTTACAGGAGAAAGAGAACCAAGTGTTAATTTGGTTAAAGCTAGAGAATAAACAAGGTCAAGGTTAAAATGGTAAAAAAGTTATTAAAATTAATTGATAGAAAAAATTGATTGTTGACTAAAATAATATTTAAGCAATTAGAGTAAATAAATTAAAATGATGATTTAAATTTGACCAAATTAGAATTAAATAATTTAAATTTATAAAATAAGAATAAATTAATAATATCATTAATAATAAATTAAGGAATAATTGAAATTAAAATTTTAAAATTAAATTAAAATTTAATAATCAAATAATATTTATTAATTAAAAATAAGAATTAAAGTAAAAAAAATTATTAAATAAGAATATAATAATATAAAAAGAATTTCAAAAATAATTCAAATAAGACGGGGGGAAGGGAGGAGGGGAATCCCCCAATGAAAAATGAAAAGGGTTAATGGAAGGAGGGAGAGAGGGAAACTAAGAAATGGGAGGGGAATCAAAGGAGGAGGGAGGGGTGCAGAAATCAATGGGTGAGATGGTAAATCTTGGGCTTCCAAGATTGGCTAAGCCTGTATCCATCCTCCTTATTGAAGTTGTTGGGGTTCTTCTTAATCTTGAGGGCTTCTCGAA
Organism: Pinus tabuliformis; assembly: GCA_031772625.1. Classification (NCBI taxonomy): domain Eukaryota; kingdom Viridiplantae; phylum Streptophyta; class Pinopsida; order Pinales; family Pinaceae; genus Pinus; species Pinus tabuliformis. The sequence goes on along the minus strand of CM062816.1, from coordinate 449,748,033 downwards.
TAATTCGAGAGTTATAAAATAGAACAAAGGCTAGGATTTTTTATTTGTCAAAACAAATCAAGTGCTTGGATTTGAATGGGTGTTCAATAATGATAGAATTTGATACACAGTTGTGGTTAGTACCAACTATGTGTTTTTTGAGGTGGACTTTGAAAGGCAGACCCGTTTGGCCAATATATGATTTCCCACAAGAACAAGGAATCTGATAAACTCAGGATCCTAGCATGGGGTATGATTTGTCTTTAGAAGTCTGGAATAAATGTTTGATGGTTTTATGGGGCTTAAATACAGTTTTAATGTTCTTTTTGTATAAGATATTTGTTATAAGATATGTGGTTCCTTTAATGTAAGGGAATGAAACTTAGCCACACGAGGAGGAGGGATCATAATTGGTTGACCTAGGGTTAGATACAACTTGAAAGGATTTATTGGTCTGAGTAGTGGAATAGCCATTGGATTTGAAAGCTTGGCACATATGGGATTTTTCAGCTGAAAGGAACTAGAGAGAGGAAAATTTTAGAGCTATGGATATGAGGGTTTTGAGAACAATTGACTTTTGAGAAGCGTGGTGATGTAAGATGGCATGAAGATAACAGTCAATGTGGGTCTTTTTCTATAAACGTGATGGGAAAGGGAGCCATTGGGGAGCCTTGTGTAACGAGGGCATATAAGAATGGAAGGGATTTATTCGATTCAATTTCCATGGTGAATTGGATATAAGGGGAAATACTATTAAGATAGGAATGAAAGGTGTCAAGCATAGACCCCCCGTGTTTTCAAATGACAAAAGTGTCATCAACAAATCAGAACCAACACTTGGGTTTGAGATGCTAAGAGTTAAGAGCTCTGGCTTCAAAGTGTTCCATAAAGATGTTAACAACTACCAGAGAGAGGGGGGAACCCATAGTTGTACCTTCCATCTGCTCATAGATGGTACCTTTAAAAGAAAAGAAAGTAGAGGTGAGGCAAATTTGAATTAGGTTCAAGGTTTCAGTATCTACTAATTGAGAGATCATGTTCAAAGCTTTGGGGACCAATATCTTAGTGAAAAGGGAAATGAGCTTAAAGACCCCAAACTTCGTAAAATTAAGGTCACTGCCCAATATGAGATTAGGTCTCATTAACAGAGAGAAGCTAAATATTTTTTCCCAGAACTACAACTTACCATAATAATGCTCGTGCAAGTTAAACACACTGAACATCTTCCCACACCATTTGTGTACCACCTCTATAAGAAGACGTAAGGAGATGGTAGACAAGTTGACTAGCTCAATACTATTATTCCAACTAATTAAAAACCCACTAGAGAAACCACTTGAGTCAACCACCAAAAAATCCCAACCCTTGATTAAATTTTTCAAAGTAAAAGACATAATATCCCCACATCCCATAGTTTCTTGCACCAAAACCATATATGGGTCATATTGAACAAACAAATGCTTTGACAAATGCTTCATATCCAAATTCTTATCCTAGTCCCTAGCCTTTGAATGTTAAGCGACATCATCTTCCTCTAGGAACAATGCAATGGGCTCGGGTTGTTCTAAGGTCCCTAATGATGAGGGCTTGATGCCCTTGCTTGGCTTCGTGTATGACTTGTTCTTAAGCCTAACTAATATTAAATTTCCTTCCCAACAATAAAGTGTTGGAACCTTAACCTATACCCTCCCTCAAAACTTCGGAGGAAATGACTTCACTAATTCTCTAAGATTTCCTTTGGTCTAAATTCATAAGAGCCACCCTCACACTCTAGAGATAGAAGAGGATGTATTTCCTTTAGTGAGGGTTTTTGAAACATAATCAAATGGTCAAAGAGAATCATCCGTGAGGCTCACTACCAACCCTCCAAAAAGTAAGTCACAACAAAAATCCCCCAGAAGAGCCATTTTGGCCTTCCCCCAACCCAAATGATATAGAAATATTTTCCTATCCCTTGTTCCATCTCAAAGCCCCAAGGAAAACCAATTTGGCATTCCCCAACCAAAGAATATAGAAATATTTTCCTGTCACTTGTGCGATCCACCCAAAAAATATAGAAATATTTTCCTCTCACTTGTGTGATTTGTTATGGGTTCACTTTCACAGCCTATAGATGATACAAAATCACAAATATGAGAGGAATTCACAGACTTACATAGCATACGACAAAGGGTACATGATCTAGTGGGAGTGAGGAAGGCCCTTCTAAATGTTTGAGAGAAGTAGGGGAGGGAGGCTAGTAGTTGCATGGCCTCCCTACATGGCACAAATTGAACACCTGGTGGATCGAGTTGGCAGTACAACACGCGTTGGGCAGCTGCCTCCACGTGTTACCTTCCTGGACGTGGACCCCACCAATAGTTTTGGCGTGAATTAGGGTTTTTTCTTTGTCGATTAGGGTGAAGCTATTTAGGGTTAGTTCATTTATGTCCGAGCCTGATAACTGCAAGTTCTACTTTGCCGGTAGTTGTCTACGCGCATCGCTATAGTTGTGAGGTGAGGGAGGATTTATTGATTATTATGGCTAGTTGTTCGACTACTGCGTTGTGTTGTTTGGATGAAGTGGTGTGTTGTTTGGTCACAGAGGTGGGGTGTGGCCACAGTAAAGGTTTTCGACCCTTGGGTGGCATTGCGTTGTTGCAGGGTGTTGTGGTCACCAACAACCCCCCTCTTTGTTTGATATTAGCAATAACATCAAGCAAAGGGGGACCCTTAACAAAAAATCCCAATAATATTTTTATCAAAATTTTTGTATTTAACTCCCTAAAAGCTATATCGCATCGCAAAGAGAGAGTGAAGCGTTTTCCTATGCACGTAAATAAGCCGCAAAGAAGCGATGCGAAATTCATCGCATCGCATATTTTGAAAGCGCCCTTAAAAGAAAACAAAAAGGAATCGCCGACGGCCGATATGCGACGTCGCATATCGCAACGTCGCAAAAGCAGCACACAATGAGCAAGCGAAAATTGCGATATTGCGATTTTCGATCTGCGATCCTACAAAATACGATTTTGCGATTTGCGATCTGTGACGAATGAGACTATTAATTGCTGCGATGCGAATCGCAGAAACCACTCATCGCAAAGTTTTTTCGGCATGATCTGTAAACCCAAAATTGAGCACGCACCTTAAGGAAAATTAATGATTGCACGCCTGAGTATCCAAAGATGATCGTGTTGCGTTTTTCGAAGAGTCAAGTCATTATGAGTGTCATGATTATGCATTCATTAGAACTTAAAGCTTTCATGTCAATCTTTTCGTCAATTCTCTTTTCCTTTGCATGAACTGCAAGGCAGCAACTAATATAAATCTATATGCAGGAAACATCCAAGGAAAAGGGGAAAGCGCCAATACTAGAAGAACAGAGAGGAGATGCCTTCGCAGATGAATGCCGCATGCAGCAGGGCCGCGGATTCCAGAGTATCACTCAACAGGCACTGATGAAAATAGACTATCCAAGACTCAGAGTCAAAGGCGCACAAAAGCAGCATGTTTGCAAAAGATCCTGAAGCTCAGATTGGATAAAGCAAAAAGAAAAACGCTAAAAAGGGATGATGCTTCAGAAAAGCCTGGAACAAAGAACGGAAGCAATTTTCAATACGTAAGATTGTTCAGGCAACGAAATCCCTAACTCATTGAGTCATTCGCACGGCCGGAAACCGAAATAGCAACAACACAATCAATTTGAAAGAAATCTGGGTTATACTAAGTATACACACAGCAAAAACACCCAGGCAGAGGAAGATTTTCAAAAATATCTTCTAGTTTGTCAGAAAGAGGTGCCAGCTTTTGTTATTTCTACTTTTATCGCCCGAGCAAAAGGAAACGACAACCATCCGACTCTTTCCAGGCGAACCTTGCATTGCTTACAGCACTAAGGAGCAGATACAGAAACGGTTAGAAATTAGATTCAATTTTTAGAAATAAATTTGTTTTAGTAAAAGGGAGGTCATTTGAAGCCGTTTCCTAAATTTGTGTAATTAAGATTAGTTAGTTAGTAGTATTTAACCCTTCTCATGGAATTTGGAGAAGGGTCCGGAAATTTGTCAAAAAACTTGTCCTCAGAACATGCACTTTTGCACCCTCGGAGGGGATTTTTGATGAATGGATGGATCGAGATTTATTTATGTTTACATTTTAATGTCTGCTACTGATGTTGCACTTCTGTACTCTTAGTAGATGTTAGAAGTAAGTAGAGATAAATCATTATTGCTTGAAGTTTGTGAGTGAAATCAGTCATAAATGGTACTTTTATCTCTTGATTAATTTCTGCTCATATTCTTAGAGTGATATATACAGCTGAGTTGTTTATATGTTAATTGATGAATGTGTGGGTTACCATTTGGCACTTTTGTACGGTGGAGTCATTTGTTTGTGCTTAACATATGAATAACTGATTATGCGATATGCTGTTCACAACTGTTCTGCCTAACTTCTTATGCAGAATGGTTTATCTTAATTGATTTATATTCTTATGATAGCTGAATGATCTTTATTACCAGTTGTTGTATGAAATCTTTTTAGATCGCATAATGAAAGAATTTTACCCCGGGTTAGTATAGATTAGATGTGCTGTTTTTGTTAGATTACAGTAGCATAGAGTCAGTTCAGAGTCTAGAATTAAATTAGCTTAAAATTACCTTTAGATTAGCATTGTCAAAATCTACACACACACACACATCTTTTAGATTGGGAAGCTGGTCCCATCATCCCCAGTCGGACCCGCTACACCAAACGGGCAAGGAGCCGCCAACCAGGTTCCCGACCGGGTGGGTATCCCCCTTGTTGTTGACCCGATTTCGGGGCCCTCAACACATTTGGTGCTAGAAGGAGGGCCCGAACTATGAATGGAAACTAAGTCAAAATCTAAATGCCATTCTGAGAGTAAATCACCCTCATCAACTCCTCCGACTTCTCTAGTACGGTTAAACCCGGATTTAGAAGTCGCTCGAGTATCCACCGGTGCTACCTACTCTAATATATCAGACCAACTCATTATTGAACCCCCTGAAATTCAAACTTTGATTCGTAAACTCCAGGGATTCTCTATTTTTTCTCATAGGTCTGATAAATCTAACAGCAGCGTGACTTCGCAGTACAATCCTGCTCATCCTATGACCAGATTGAAGAGTGAAAAATTTGGTATTCAACCAAGTGAACTCCCTCTGCCTACTAGGAAAAGAGCAAGGAAGGCACCACCAGAGTCTGACCGTGAGACTCTTTCATCCACTTCGTCCATTTCAACACCCTCACCGCGAAGTCAACCACCCACATCCTCATCCCAAATCACTCATCCATCTTCCGCAACACTTCCTCTTCAATCATCAAAGATCATAATATCTTCATCTTCTCAGCATCAGGGATTATCTTCTGCACTCTCATTAACTAGCGGCTCAACGATGGCCCAGTCTCCATGGAACAATCCTGGGGCGGTTTTAATGCCTCCACCCCTGAGCCCAATACCGACCCATCCTGAGAAGTGGCTACCTAAATTCAATCCAGAAACAGGCATGCTAGCTGAAAAGCATATCAATAATTTCATGCTTTCTGTTAATCTCAACGGAGTTACTAACGAAGATGCTGTCGTCCAACTTTTTCCTTACACAATGCAAGGAACAACCAGGTCATGGTACTTTTCGTTACCTTCCGGGTCCATCACAAGTTGGGACATTTTTCAAAATCAATTCCTCACCAAGTTTGGCGATGACAGATCAACAGCGACATTGATCAATGACCTATCTAATCTTAAAGCTGAGGCTAGAGAACCCATTAAATATTTCAATTTACGGTTCAATAAGATCCTCAACAAAATTCCCGTTGCTTCTCAACCCAGCGAGGAAGTAAGATGTGAATGGTACATCACGGCCTTACCATCAAACTTGGCTATCTTCGTAGATAGGGCAAACAAGACGACCTTAGTTGAAAACTTAACTGAGGCGTTAGCAGTAGAAAAACGGGTAGTTGCCCTAGAAAAGAGATCTGCAATAGAAGAAAGCAAATCTAAGAAGATCTCTTTCAAAGAAGACACCAAGAAGAAGCAAACGAAGGATCCTTTCGATATGGAAGGATTACAAAAAGTGTTAAAGGCCATGTCCAATGAGATGATTGACATAAGAAAACAAGTAGTAGAAACTTCTTCAAAAAAGCCCTACAGATCTTTTAAAAGAAACCTTCCCATGGAGGTGAAACCCCCCAATGCTGTCTCAAACGTCGAATCTGGAGAAGAAGAAGAAGAAGACAATACCACTGAAGGGCAGACCGATGATGAAGAAGTTGTGGAACTACAAGGAATGTGGGATTTCATCCTCCCACAAGAAGAGGATCAAGAAGCATTTCCGGTTAGCACACGAAGCAAAAATCAACTTGATCCTCCCCAAACTACCCCTAAACAGAAGGGCGCAAGCCCTGCAACAAAAGATAAGGTCGCAACAAAGAAAACAACTGCTAGAGCGACCCAATTTAGCCCAGTCCAATCAGATCAAGCACCTCCATCAAGAACATTGATAGTGTCGGATGAAATGGAGTATAACATTATCGATGACATGAAAAAGACTAGGGCTAATATCACTCTTTACGAATTGAGCAAATTGAAACATCAACAGAAAATAATGATGAAAGAATTACATGCCGTGCCTACTACATCTTTACCTACAGCTGTAGCTTCCCACAACATGGGAAGACCTCCAACCAACATGATCAATAAGATTGATCCGAATGACATTGCTTTGATTGGAGGAAGGTCAAGATCCCATACTCCTCCTTTTCTTCTCACTTATGAAATTTTCAATAAAAACGTGCACAATTGCTTGATTGATTCTGGTGCTTCAACAAATATTCTACCCAGATCAATATGTGCCAAATTGAATGTTCAGCCTCAGAAATCCGCAGTGCGCATAGTTCAACTTGATCGATCTCAAGTCGAAGTGATTGGTGAACTTAACCAGGTGACCATAAGATTGTCGTCTAACCCGAAAGTATGTCAGGTTATCGACATTCTAGTAGCTGATATCCCTGAATTCTATGGTTTAATTCTTAGCAGGGATTGGTTCGAGAAACTCCACGGATATTTCTCAACCGACTGGTCGCACATCTGGTTACCCTACAACAGTAAACCCAATCAAATAAAGGTTGAACGAGAGTTGCACCAAAAGTACATAGTGACAGAATTGGAAGGAGAGAACGAAGCAATAGCATACAACAGCAGTATCATAGGCAATTACTCGGTAGATTCTTTCCTCGGCAATTTCAATGCTCACACTTCACCTTACTTAGAAAATTCAGTTGTATCCCAAGTTGAAATTTTTTCCCAAACTGATGATTCAAAGTGTTTTAATTTTTTAGATAACTCTGTAAATACGTCTTTATTTTGGAAATTATATTTTGATGGCTCTAAATCTAACGAGGGAGCAGGAGCAGGATGCGTTCTGATTAACCCAGATGGGAACAAGATCATGCTTACATGCAGACTTGAGTTCGATTGCACAAACAATACAGCGGAATACGAAGCCTTGGTGTAAGGCCTATACAAAGCAATCAGGATGAATGTTAAGTATCTTCAAGTCTTTGGAGATTCTGAAATTGTCGTCAAACAGGTACGTAACACCATACATTGCCTGTCAAGTCATTTAAAGCACTATCAATCTTTAGTACAAGATCTGACTTCACATTTCATAGCATTCAATATTTTGTCAATCCCAAGACTCCAAAATGCGAGCGCAGACCTGTTAGCTAACGTAGCCTCTAGATTGATTCCCTCCGAAGATTTTAGTCCCGATAGGTTTTCAATAGAATTAATCTTTAGACCATCCATCCCTGACAACATCACCAACTGGAGAGTATTCAACGACGATCCAGACATTGTAAATTTCCTCACTTCTGAAGGATCCTACTCAAATCAAATAATTGACGAAGACCATCATGATCACCAAATTCAACAAAATAGCACTGATAATGCTATACCTAAATCGGTGGTTAAGTTAGAAGATTTATATGATTTGAAAAGTCGGTTTAAAAGGTCTGCCAATTCTAAACTCTACAGTTCAACTCTGAACTATGAATTAGTGAACCTAGGAACTGATCAGAAGCCGCAGAACGTTAATCTAGGCCACGACCTAGCCCCTGAAGAAAAATCAGCATATATCCGTCTTCTGAGACAATACAAAAACGTTTTTGCGTGGAATTATGATGAGCTGAAAACATACAACACTTCTATCATTCAACACACTATCCCTATGATTGACAATGAAAAACCTGTCCAGCAGAAGCTCAGAAAAATCCACCCCAAATTAGAAAATCAGATAAAGACTGAGCTAAATAAATTGTTGAGAGCCAAAATAATTTTCCCCGTCAGACACTCCAAATGGGTATCCAATATGGTACCCGTTAGAAAGAAAAACGGAGATATTAGAATCTGTATTGATTTCCGGAACCTCAACAAAGCCTGTCAGAAAGATAATTTTCCCCTCCCACCTATGGAGCAAATACTACAGGCAGTAGCGGGCTCAGAATTAATGTCTTTCCTGGATGGATTTTCAGGATACAATCAAGTGCTGGTACATCCCGATGATCAGTTGAAAACCACATTTCGAACCAAATGGGGCACATACACATATCGAAAGATGCCATTTGGTCTGATCAATGTCGGCGCTACCTTTCAGAGAGCCATGGACATCGCGTTTAAAGGTTTGGTCAATAAATCGGTAGTGATTTACCTGGATGATATAACAGTGTACTCCAAGAAGCGAAGCGACCATCTCAAAGATTTGAAACAAATATTTCAAAGATGCTTAAGGTATGGGATTTCACTTAACCCAAAGAAATCCTTTTTCGCATTAAGTGAAGGGAAATTGCTTGGATTCATAGTGTCGAAATCTGGTATTCACATTGAACCTGACAGAATCAAAGAAATTTCCGAAATATCCATACCCCATAACAAAAAGGCCATGCAATCTTTCCTTGGACAGATCAATTTTGTAAAAAGGTTTGTCCCGGATTTTTCATGTATTATTTCTCCCTTACAAAATATGATAAAAAAGAATTCAAATTTTAAATGGGGTCAAGATGAGCACGAAGCATTCAACTTGATCAAACAAGCTATCATCAGCGCTCCATCTTTAGCTACCCCAAATTTTTCAAAATCTTTCATCTTATACACTTTTGCCTCAGAGAAATCTTATGCCGCGATTTTGACTCAAGTAAATCAAGAGAAGGCGGAAGCTCCAATCGCATTCTTTAGCTCGAACTTACAAGGTGCTGAACTCAATTATTCAGACGTGGAGAAACAGGCATATGCCGTTTTCAAAGCGATCAAATATTTCAGACCTTTCTTACTTAAAGCCCATACCAAAGTCGTAGTACCATTTCCAGCGGTAAGAAACCTTTTGGTACAGAAGGATGTGGGCGAAAAGAGAGCAAATTGGATTACCGCTCTACAAGAATACGATCTTGAGATCAAACCAGCAAACATCGTAAGGGGTCAAGGTTTCTGCAAGATGTTAGCTGGAGCGTCACAAATTCCTGAGAACTCATATGAAGAGGTACACACGTATGAGGTAAGCCTAAACGACGCAGAATCATTATATGCGGACACCATTTATTATCTTAAGAACGGGTATGCTCCATCACACCTGGATCACACCAAGAAAATAGCTCTGAGGTTGAAAGCTAAACAATACCAGCTCATAAATGATGTTCTGTTTAAAGCGAATTATGATTCTGTACTTCTTAGGTGTCTTGAGCAAACTGAAGCCGAAAAGGTTTTGCAGGAACTCCACGATGGACCAGCAGGTGGACACTATGTTGGAGAAGCTACTGCGCATAAGATATTACGTGCAGGATATTATTGGCCCACGCTGTTCAAAGACTCATACAATTACGTAAGGAAATGCCAAATCTGCCAGACCGCTGCGGGGAAACAAAGGAAATCGTCCATGCCACTACAGCCGGTTAACAGCAAGCAACCATTCAACCAATGGGGCTTGGACATAATAGGTGAGATCGTTCCTCACTCTTCTAAGCAGCATAGGTATATCCTCACAGCAACAGATTATTTTACTAAATGGGTAGAAGCAGTTCCTCTCAAGACAGTTAATTCTGAAAACGTTATTGAATTCATAGATCAATTTATCATCACTAGGTTTGGATTGCCAACGGCCTTAATGTTTGATAATGCATAATACTTTTCTGGAAATGCAATGACTGAGTTTGCACTAAAAAGAGGGTTCAAACTGAAATATTCTGCCAATTACTACCCGCAAGGTAATGGGTTGGCTGAATCAACAAACAAAAACCTAATCAGGATTATCAAAAGAACAGTTGACCAAAACCAAAAGAATTGGCACAAAGCGCTGGTAAATGCTTTATGGGCAGATAGAATCATGAAGAAAGCTTCAATCGGCACTTCTCCCTTTAATTTAGTTTATGGGAAAGAAGTGGTTCTTCCAACTCATTTAGTCACTCCCTCTTTGTCTTTAGTACAACACATCGATGAAGTATCTACTTCCTCTTTGCAATTGAGACAAATGGAGATAATCAAACTAGAAGAACGCCGAGAACAAGCTAAGAGAACCCATGCTCACCACCAAGCGCTAATAAAATCCTCTTTTGACTCAGCCATCATAACCAGAAAGAACTTTCAGATGGGAGATTTAGTTTTGAAATGGGATAAGGCTCATGAAGAAAAGGGCAAACATACGAAATTTCAGAAGCTGTGGCTTGGTCCTTTTCAGATTGTAGAAGTCATAGGCCCATCGACGTTTGTGTTGCAGGATTTGGCAGGTAGAAGAGATTCTTTGCCTGTGAATGGACATATTCTTAAAATGTATTTTCCATAGAAGATCACTCTTCTATTTTTGTAGGATAGTTTTAGTTTCTTTTATTTTGTTTTTCTCTTTCTTATAAATAAAACCGGTTGTAAATGATCATTGAAAAAGATTCATGAAAGAGCACACTAACTCTCTATCAGATTTTGATTTCACTTGTACAAATAGCAAAACTTTTCGAAAAATATGATTTTTATTATTGACAAATAGAGTTAACTTTAACCTGAATATGATATTAGTTTCAACCTCTCAAAAAACTTTGATGAAATCAACCTTTGGTAAAAAATTGTTTTATGCCAGCACAATGAAAGGTATCATCAATAATAAAATAAATATTCTTTGTAAAGATGTTGTTTTCAAATGCCATTATTGTCGTCCAGAGCTTTCTTAAGGAAGAACAATGACTTCCTCCCTGCTAAAGGAAACCACAACATTCAGAGAAACAATCCGAGAAAACACTATATCTCAAAGAATAAGAGGTCTCATCACGAGCCGTCTTATCATGATTACAGATATTATAACTTGCTGACTTTGCCAAAACTGTCTATCAAAACAGGGCAACGACTTAAGATTGTTGCAATCAAAAGACAAGGGGTCTCATCACGAGCCAGCTTGTTCAGAAAAAGTGTAAATCAAGTGAATGACTGTGTCATAATTTGGCCACCAAACCAATACATTGTTCTTTTAGAGAGTAAAAAAGGAAAAAGTGTCAAAAAGGGTTTTTCTCTGAAATGCTGTAAATAACTTCAAGCAGGAAAAAGGATCATTGCTGGATAACATGGTAACCCTGTCGAGGCTATGGACGCTTGCGGGCAGCAGAGGCTCTACCTACGACAAATGAGCATATTTTAAAGCCAGTACGCAGAGAAGACCTTATTTTATCTTTAAAAAAGGACCAAGTAATGTCTGGTATGAATGCAAGAACTAAGCCTAAGGAAGCAGAAAATTGGAATAAAAGAAGGGTTGAGACAAAGTATCATTGACAGGATAAGGGGTAATCTACTCTATCTGTCCATAACAAAATTTAGACATATGAAAATTTTTCTGTTTCGGAAGTGGAAATGTCAATAGAAAAGCAGAGATAACTGGTTCTTCACAGTGAATCGCCATTGTTGTGGTCACCAACAACCCCCCTCTTTGTTTGATATTAGCAATAACATCAAGCAAAGGGGGACCCTTAACAAAAAATCCCAAAAATATTTTTATCAAAATTTTTGTATTTAACTCCCTAAAAGTTATATCGCATCGCAAAGAGAGAGTGAAGCGTTTTCCTATGCGCGTAAATAAGCTGCAAAGAAGCGATGCGAAATTCATCGCATCGCATATTTTGAAAGCGCCCTTAAAAGAAAACAAAAAGGAATCGCCGACGGCCGATATGCGACGTCGCATATCGCAACGTCGCAAAAGCAGCACACAATGAGCAAATGAAAATTGCGATATTGCGATTTGCGATCTGCGATCCTACAAACTGTGATTTTGTGATTTGCGATCTGCGACGAATGAGACTATTAATTGCTGCGATGCGAATCGCAGAAACCACTCATCGCAAAGTTTCTTCGGCATGATCTGTAAACCCAAAATTGAGCACGCACCTTAAGGAAAATTAATGATTGCACGCCTGAGTATCCAAAGATGATCGTGTTGCGTTTTTCGAAGAGTCAAGTCATTATGAGTGTCATGATTATGCATTCATTAGAACTTAAAGCTTTCATGTCAATCTTTTCGTCAATTCTCTTTTCCTTTGCGTGAACTGCAAGGCAGCAACTAATATAAATCTATATGCAGGAAACATCCAAGGAAAAGGGGAAAGCGCCAATACTAGAAGAACAGAGAGGAGATGCCTTTGCAGATGAATGCCGCATGCAGTAGGGCCACGGATTCCAGAGTATCACTCAGCAGGCACTGATGAAAATAGACTATCCAAGACTCAGAGTCAAAGGCGCACAAAAGCAGCATGTTTGCAAAAGATCCTGAAGCTCAGATTGGATAAAGCAAAAAGAAAAACGCTATAAAGGGATGATGCTTCAGAAAAGCCTGGAACAAAGAACGGAAGCAATTTTCAATACGTAAGATTGTTCAGGCAATGAAATCCCTAACTCATTGAGTCATTCGCACGGCCGGAAACCGAAATAGCAATAGCACAATCAGTTTGAAAGAAATCTGGGTTATACTAAGTATACACACAGCAAAAACACCCAGCCAGAGGAAGATTTTCAAAAATATCTTCTAGTTTGTCAGAAAGAGGTGCCAGCTTTTGTTATTTCTACTTTTATCGCCCGAGCAAAAGGAAAACACAACCAGCCGACTCTTTCCAGGCAAACCTTGCATTGCTTACAACACTAAGGAGCAGATACAGAAACGATTAGAAATTAGATTCAATTTTTAGAAATAAATTTGTTTTAGTAAAAGGGCGGTCATTTGAAGCCGTTTCCTGAATTTGTGTAATTAAGATTAGTTAGTTAGTAGTATTTAACCCTTCTCATGGCATTTGGAGAAGGGTCCGAAAATTTGTCAAAAAACGTGTCCTCAGAACATGCACTTTTGCACCCTCGGAGGGGGTTTTTGATGAATGGATGGATCGAGATTTATTTATGTTTACATTTTAATGTCTGCTACTGATGTTGCACTTCTGTACTCTTAGTAGATGTTAGAAGTAAGTAGAGATAAATCATTATTGCTTGAAGTTTGTGAGTGAAATCAGTCCTAAATGGTACTTTTATCTCTTGATTAATTTCTGCTCATATTCTTAGAGTGATATATACAGCTGAGTTTTTTATATGTTAATGTATGAATGTGTGGGTTACCATTTGGCACTTTTGTACGGTGGAGTCATTTGTTTGTGCTTAACATATGAATAACTGATTATGCGATATGCTGTTCACAACTGTTCTGCCTAACTTCTTATGCAGAATGGTTTATCTTAATTGATTTATATTCTTATGATAGCTGAATGATCTTTATTACCAGTTGTTGTATGAAATCTTTTTAGATCGCATAATGAAAGAATTTTGCCCCGGGTTAGTATAGATTAGATGTGCTGTTTTTGTTAGATTACAGTAGCATAGAGTCAGTTCAGAGTCTAGAATTAAATTAGCTTAAAATTACCTTTAGATTAGCATCGTCAAAATCTACACACACACACACACATCTTTTAGATTGGGAAGCTGGTCCCATCATCCCCAGTCGAACCCGCTACACCAAACGGGCAAGGAGCCGCCAACCAGGTTCCCGACCGGGTGGGTATCCCCCTTGTTGTTGACCCGATTTTGGGGCCCTCAACACAGGGTTGTATGTCAGCGAATGTGGTTGGGTTTCAGATGGATTTTTGTTCACAATCTCTCGCTCGCTCAACCTTGTTTGACCCAAACCTGACACTAGACACCATGGTTGGCTCGCTGCAACAAATGTTTGGACCTTGGTGTCGTCGTTCCTTGGTAGGATTATTCATCCTGCTAGCCATACCTGCAACTGTGTTTGTCAACACATCTATTTGCTCGATATTCACACCATTTTTCTGCTTTATGTTAATCTCTGGCTTTTTGTGCCTTATGTGGAGTATCTATGGCTTCTGTGGCTTAATTGGGAATTTGTGTGGCTTAATTTGAAAAACAATTGCCTCCTCTGGAGTATTTGTGGCTTTTGTGGCTTAATTGGGAATTTTTGTGGCTTAGTTTTAAAAAAAATTGCCTTATGTGGAGTATTTGTGGCTTCCGTGGCTTAATTGGGAATTTATGTGGCTTAGTTTGAAAAAAATTGCCTTCTGTTGAGTATCTATGGCTTAATTGAGAATCTTTATGGCTTAGTTTGAAAAAAAATTGCCTTCTATGGAGTATATGTGGCTTAATTGGGAATTTTTGTGGCTTAGTTTGAAAAGAAATTGCCTTGTGTGGAGTATTTGTGGCTTAATTGGGAATTTTTCTGGCTTAGTTTGAAAAAATTGCCTTCTCTAGAGTGTCTGTGGTTTTTGTGGCTTAGTTTGAAAAAAATTGCCTTTTGTGGAGTATTTGTTGCTTCTGTGGCTTAATTGGGAAATTTTGTGGCTTAGTTTGAAAAGAAATTGCCTTCTATTGAGTATTTGTGGCTTCTGTGGCTTAATTGGGAATTTCTGTGGCTTAGTTTGAAAAGAAATTGCCTTCTATGGAGTATATGTGGCTTATGTGGCTTAATTGGGAATTTTTGTGGCTTAGTTTGAAAAGAAATTGCCTTCTATGGAGTATATGTGGCTTATGTGGCTTAATTGGGAATTTTTGTGGCTTAGTTTGAAAAAACATTGCCTTTTGTGGAGTATCTGTGGCTTAGTTTGAAAAAAATTTGCCTTCTGTGGAGTATATGTGGTTTAATTGGGAATTTTTGTGGCTTAGTTTGAAAAAAAAATTCTTTCTGTGGAGTATCTATGGCTTTTGTGGCTTAATTGGTAATTTATGTGGCTTAGTTTGAAAAAAAATTCCATCTGTGGAGTATTTGTGGCTTAATTGGGAATTTATTTGGCTTAGTTTGAAATTTTGTGGCTATCATGGCTACCTTCATCTCTCTTTACACCTTGAGTATTTCTTATTCAGTCAGAACACCAGGGTATTATGTGGATACTTGAGTTGCAACATTGTATTTTACAACTACAACTCTCATAATTGTAGTTGCTTTTGGGGTTATTGTAGCTTCTAGAGTTGTAATTTCGTTGTCTCATGGTGGAGTTGTAGAAACTGTGGCTTCTCCAGATTGGGTTGTAACACATTCTAGTTTATACGACTCCATCAACCATGGTATTTTTGTGTGGTGGATAATTCCAATAATGGAATTTCTGAGTGGTGGATAACGTTTGCTATCACTATATTGCCCCTAGGATCATTGAGATAAGAATTCTAGTGACAAATGAGATCTTAGAATTGACTTGGAGTACTTAAAGCCATCTCAAGTTCTCATAAAGGATTGGATATGAAGTCCTTTGTTAAACCACATTCCATTTTTATAGTTTATTCAATATATTCATGTTTAGTTAGATATTGCCCCTAAGATCATTGAGATTAGAATTCAAGTGACAATAGTAATCTTGGAATTGTTTTGGAGTACTTAAAGCCATATCAAGTTCTGAGAAAGGATTGGATATGAAGTCCTTTGTTAAATCACATTGAAATTTTACAGTTTATTCAATATATTCATGTTAAGTTGGATATTTCAGAGGTTTGATTTACATCACATTTTATCTATGATATGATATATTTACATAAGTATCATAGCATTTTGGGCGTTATGTGTTGCCTTTGATTAGAGTGTTACCTTCGATTAGCCTTATTTTTATATGG
This sequence comes from Pinus tabuliformis, assembly GCA_031772625.1. Classification (NCBI taxonomy): domain Eukaryota; kingdom Viridiplantae; phylum Streptophyta; class Pinopsida; order Pinales; family Pinaceae; genus Pinus; species Pinus tabuliformis. The sequence goes on along the minus strand of CM062816.1, from coordinate 449,731,934 downwards.
AAGTTATTTTGGAGACTAAGACTAGAGGAATGATTTCGTGTACTTTTTTCCACTTGTAAGACATTCATAACTATACCGAAAGCTACAACATATGATGATCTGAATCTCTTGAACAAAGTTTTTAGCTTTTGCATGTTTTCGGTTTTTATGAATGGTTATGCTTCATATAATATCGTTGTTTTATACTTGTGTTATGAAACCAACTCACAAAAAGATAGAAAAGATAGATCAACGACTTCAAAATTAGCCTCTTCGAGGGGGCAACCTCCTTTACATTACACAAATGAACAATTCTTGGATGATACAAATGACAATACCTCCTTTCTATATATAGGAGTCTAAGTGGTCCCAATATAATCAGAGCCTACATAACAATAATATTGTAGGGGCACAATAATAACAATAGTGGGCTTCTATGGGGCACAATAATAACAACATGGGGACTACATGGGCACAACAATACAATAAGGGGGTTGCACTAATAACAATAAGGGGCTACACTAGTAGTATAGGGACCTAACATGCCCCTCTCCTTCAAAAATTGTTGTCCTCAACACTTGAGTAGTTATGGATGCTTCTGTATAAAATTCTTGTCCTCCCATGTGAAATCTTCAATGCATAAGTTCTTCCACTTGATAAGATACTCTGAAATTGATTGATTTCGTAGCTATCAAGTTCTAGTTTCCATGACTACTTCAAGTTCCAATATGATTTTTCCTTCCTCGTCAAGTTCTGACAATATTGTTTGAACTGGGAGCTTGTCACCTATAACCTTCTTTAAGCATGAAACATGGAGAGCTGGGGGCACTCAGGAAGATGCAGGAAGCTCCAATCTGTATGCCATAGTACCAATATTTTGCAACACCTTGTAAGGACCATAGTACTTTGGTGATAATTTATTATCCTTCTTAGCTTACTTGAGGGACATTTGTTTGTATGTTTGTAGCCGTAGAAATACCCAGTCACCTACATCAAAACTTCTTTCGTTGCAATGTTGATCTACCTATTTTTCATTCTATTATGTGCCAAAGTGAGGTTATCCTTTAAGAGTTGGAGAACTTGTTTTTGTTGAGGGTCTACCTTAACACCTTCATGAGATAAAATATGACCCAAATATTCCACCTCTTGTACTCCAAAGAAACATTTGGAGGTTTTTGCATATAATTGTTTCTCCTCCAATAGTCTAAGCACTCTATCAACATGTTGAACATGATCCTTCCAAGACTTGTTGTAGATTAGTATATCATCAAAAAATACTAACACAAATTTTCTAAGGAAGGGTTTGAAAATGGAATTCATCAAAAGTTGAAATGTATAAGGTGCGTTGGTAAGGACAAAAGGCATGACCAAAAATTCATAATGACCCTCATGAGTTCTAAATGTTATTTTCGAAATGTCTTAAGTCTTCATTCTGATTTGATGATATCCTGCATGAAGGTCCAACTTGCTGAAGTAAATTGCTCCATGCAATTCATCCAATAATTCATCAATGGGAGGAATGGGAAATTTATCTTTAATAGTGAACTTGTTAAGTTCCCTATAATCCATACACATGCACCATGATCCATCCTTCTTGTGCACCAATACTACTGGAGCAAAGAAAGAACTTTGACTAGGTTGAATTATACTAGCCTCTAGCATTTCTGCAACCATACATTCAATTTCACTCTTTTGTGCATAGGGATATCTATAAGGCCTGATGTTTGGAGGATCACTTACTGGAATCAAATAAACAACATGATCATTATCATGAATAGGTGGGAGGCCTTTGGAAGTCTCAAATACCTTGGAATGATTGTCCAAGACTTTATGGAGATCTAGAGAAATAGATGATTTCTACGTGGGAACCTCTAGCGAACATAATTGTGCAATTATGCCAAGTTGTTCTTTCTTTAGAAGCTTCGTCATGTGATTAGAGCTTATTATCTTTCCTGGTTTCCCTGCGATACCCCTTAATTCAACTTCTTTTCCTTCTGAAAAAAATTTCAAGAAAGGTTCTTGAAAATTAAAAGTTATCGTACCCAATGATTGTAGCCATTGGACTCCTAGTACAACATCAACACCACCCATTGGAATGGAAAGCATTGAACTATTCAACACATATAACATAGTTATCGATCAAACGAGAACTATTACCTCAAATGGGTACTTTAGCCCAAAAACCCCAAAATAACATGAAAAAACAACCCAAAAATGAAAATTGTTTATGCCAGAACGATGTTTTTTTAGGGTGAATTTTCAACATTTTTTAAAATGGAAGTAAAAACCATTTTTGTTTTGAAAAATGGATGAAAAAAACACCCTTAAAAAAGTGCTTATTCTGGAATAAGAAAAAAAACTAGGTACAATTTTGACATTTTTTTTTTTTTTTTTTTTTTTTTTAACTTTAACGGATATGTTTTTTTTTATTATTTATAGTGGGAAAAAGAGAGGGGCTTTGCCAAAGCAGCCCTGTTTACATCATGCTTGTACTTCTAAATCAGCTGATCTATCTAAGCATTTAGCAAGGAGTTTCTACAAATCTGTCCTCATTTATGAACAACAACCCTTTATCCAGCGCACTCCCTTTGTTAGCCATCAAATCCGCTTCGCTGTTTGAGCTTCTGAGTATATGGTAGAATTTGTAGGAAGCAAAGGAGGAGAGCACTATTTTCAGTCTTTCCAGAGATCTATTAAGACCTGCATTTCTGAATAGTTCTCCAGCATTCAGCTTCTTTATGAGAATCTCCGAATCTCCAAAAACTTGAATATCTCTGATCCCTTTTTCTCTGGCAATTTGACATGCTTTAAGAAGGCTGAGCAGCTCTGCTTGATTGTTAGTCTTCAGGCCAAGACCCCAATAGAAAGTATCTCGGGAGAGCCCTTCAGGGGAATAGATGATCCCACCGACACCCGAGGGGACGGGGTTTCCTTTGGAAGCCCCATCAAAGAAGATTGTGTGAGTGTTTTGTGCTCTCCACCAGTGCTGGAATATTTCATCTGTGTCTCTCTTTTTCCAGGTTGGGGGCTCTGCTTGAGGAGAAAAGAGGTTTTTTCTGTTTTGAAATTCGAGCTTTCCAAGCCACCTCTTCTCTACCTGCTGGAGTGATGTGTCCTCTTTATAGTTCTGCTGCTGCACCGCTTCTAGGAGAAGAGATCTGGCCTTAGCTGCTACTTGCAAGGGAGTGAGATGGAGGTCTTTAAAGATCTTCTGATTACGGGCCAACCAAATCTTCCAACAGACAAACTTGGGCAGGGCGTTCCAGATTTTGTACCAAATCGATTTTTGAGGAATATGATGAGAGTAGCGATGGCTCCAATCTGCAAAGAGATCTGGGACAGATATCTGAGCGGGAGGGCTTATATGTAAATCTTGGAGCGTTAATTCCCATACTACCTTTGCGAATTGGCAGTCGATGAAGAGATGTTGGGCTGTCTCGGCGTTGCATCTGCAAAGAGCGCACCAGTGAGGGCCAGCGAAATTTCTTTTTGCAAGATTGTCTCCGGTTAAGATCTTATTGTGAATCAAAGTCCAGAAAAAAAAGTTGACTTTTGGGAGAGCTAAGGGCTCCCATACGTTTTTCCAGAACGCGGCACTGTGCTTATTGTTTCCCGAAGTCTGAAGTGCTTTGTATCCTTCTGTTGCTGTATATTCTCCAGATTGGCCCCAGCCCCACCGATCTTGCATTGAACGATGTATCGGTGTAGCGTCTTCGATCAGTTTCAGAAATGAGTTCATTTGCAGTTGCAGGTGGGCAGGAGGAACGGGGATTGCCCAACCGGCCCAATCGTCTCTCTGATCCCATGAGGAAATATCAAATAAACTTAGCTTCCCAACAGAAATTAACCAGTCCCTTAAGTCAGCGATTTCCTCATTTTCGCTTAGAGGATTTTGTCCCATTATACGATCCTGCCAAAGACGAGTTTGCTTGCCATTTCCTGGAATTCTGTAGACATTTCGTTTGAAGAATTTGCAGCTCTTATGACAGAGTTTCCACAACAGCGTGCTGTTAGCTGCGTAACCCAGATGGAGATTTCTCAAGTCAATTTTATTTGTATACTTTGACCGCAGTATGGCACTTACAGGATGACTTGGTTCTTTGATCATTTTCCACAGAATTTTGCTGCCTAAGGCGAGGTTGACCAGAGAAGGATCGCGGATTTGCAGTCCTCCTTCAACGATGGGCTTCTTGACAGTTTCCTAGTTTACAAGATGTTGTTTCTTATCATTGCCCCTGCCTCCTTGCCAAAGGAAATCTCTGAGGAAAGAGGAGATTTGATCCATGACATTTCTGGGAGCGAGTAGAAAGGCTACTTGGTAAATAATTAAGGAAGAGAGCTGAGATTTAATTAAAATGAACTTACCTCCTTTTGTCAGCCAGTATCCTCCCCATTTCGAAATCTTGGTTTTAAATTTGCAAATTATGTCGCTCCATAGCGATCTCTTATTCACTCCTGAGATTATGGGGAGCCCAAGATATCTGATTCTATCCCATTGGGAATGCCCTTTGAATCCGAGAGTATTAGCTATATTATTGAGCTGCTGTTGATCTGTATTCCAGCTGTAGACTTCACTTTTTCTTTCATTTACCAAAGCTCCTGAGACTTTGCAATAGTTCCTGATGATCGTGTCGAATGCCTTTGCTATTCTGGTTGAGGCGCCCCCCAGCAGGATCGAGTCATCTGCGAATAATGCGTGGTTCAGGGGACTTACTCTGTTGGAGGGTTTGAGGCCCGGAATGGATCCTGACAGTCTTTCAGCTTCAAGTTTTCGGCTTAATGTTTCAGCCAATATGATGTAAAGATAGGGGGAGAGCGGGCATCCCTGCCTGATGCCTCTCTTGGCTTTAAAGAAGTTGGCAGGCCTGCCATTTATGAGGGGAGCTATCCATGGGTTATTCATGCAGGCTTTTAAGAGGTTAACAAACTGAGTGGAGAAACCAAAGGAGAGCAAAACTTTGCTGAGGAATGTTCTGTTGACTCTGTCAAACGCATTCGCCATGTCTAACTTTATGAGCATACCTTTCTCTTTTCTCTGCTTGCTTGAGTGTATGGTCTCCTGCACTCGGATGACGTTGTCCAGAATGTGTCTACCTTCCACGAAGCCTCCTTGGGAGTTAGAGATAATTCTGCGGAGCAAGGGCTTTATTCTGTTGGCTAACAACTTTGCCAAGATCTTATAGGAGGCATTGCATAACGAAATTGGCCTGAATCTGGCAAAGGTTTCTGGGTTAGAGTCTTTGGGAATCAGAGCTAAGTAGGTTGAGTTGGTGCTACCACCTACTTTATCTTTTGTCATGAATCCCCTTATCATCTTTTGCAGATCAAATTTTATGATATCCCAGCATACTTTGTAGAAATGAATGGTGAATCCGTCCGGCCTGGGGGCCTTGTCGGAGTCCATAGACCAGATTACTTTGATTATTTCTTCCTCTGAAACAGGTTTGCATAAATCTGAGTTGTCCTCCGGCGAGATTAAGGTGGGGATGTGATTGAGGAAATCTGCTTCATCCGCTTCTTCACCTTGAGCATCCGGGTTGTAGAGATTTTGGAAGTGTGATTCTGCTGCTTCTTTGACTTGTTGGAAGCCCTTGCAGATTTGGCCCGTCGAAGTCTTTATTTCTGCTATATAATTCCTTGACAGTCTAGCCCTATACTGTCGATGGAAGAAAGAGGTATTGCGGTCCCCGGCTTTTAGCCACAGGCTCCTAGACTTTAATCTCCAATATTCTTCCTCTTTTCTAAAAGATTGGTAGGCTGCTCTCTGCGCTTTTGTTTCCTTGTCCAAGAGATCTTCATTAATATTTTTGCTTTCCATGTCATTTTGTAGGGAGTGCAAAGCCTGGACTGCTGCGACTCTAAGAGAGCTGGGGTTGGGAGCTGGTTTCTTGATCCACTCCTTCAAAGCTTTTTTGGTGAGCTTTAGTTTTTGCTCCCAAACGAAGCTTGGGGAGCCTGAAATGGAGGAGTCCCAAGCTGCTTTCACAGTCTCCAAAAAACCTTCCCTTTCAATCCATTGAGGCGAAAAACGAAATGGGATGGGGCCCAAATCCTCTTCATCTTCTAAACAGAGCTGTATTGGCTTGTGGTCAGAGGACAACTTGGGCAGAATTTTTGTTGTTATGATTTTCTTGTTCATGAGGAGGGAGGTTTGCACAAGAAATCGGTCCAGTCGAGCAGAGATATAATTTGTTCCTGTTCTGTTGTTTGACCAGGTGAATAAGCCTTGGATTGGGATAAAATCTTGCAGATCCCAGTGCTGAGCAAGCTCCTCCACTACACCCACCATAGGGTCCTTGGAGTTGGTACCTCCTCTTTTTTCTTTGGCTTTCAAAACTATGTTGAGATCTCCAGCGAGAATGATGTTGGTGGGGGTTTTCTGCTCAAGAAACTCTGCCAGAGAGTTCCAGCAGTCTCTTTTTTCGGAGTAATTGACAGGAACATATAGATTGACTAGAGAGATAGATAACTTACTTGAAATGTGGGTTATTTCTGTATATACCCAATGCAGGGTCTCGTGAGTGTTGATCAGCTTAAATTGGTCTTCGTTCCAGAGAGTTGCCAGACCTCCCGAGGAGCCCCGAGCGCTGACAGCTATGCCTGAACTTTTCTTCCATTTTGATTTGCTGGTTTCTAGCAGGGCTTGTCCTGCTATCTTAGTCTCTTGGAGCAAGAGGATGTCAGTAGGTTCCGACTTTAAAAGATCCTTTACTGCTTCTATTTTTGCGGGGTTCCCCAATCCTCTGCAATTCCAAGAGACTAGCTTCATTACTTACCTATGATAGGGGTGGAGCCACCCTTGGATGACCTGGGCCTGCTACTTCTTCCGATTGTCATTTCTATCGTGGATTGGCTCCCTTGGGTTTTGAGCCTTTCTGCTTCTTCTTCTCTTTTTTCCTTGCGGGATTTCCTTCCGGGTCTTTTTAATGGTCTCTCAAAGAGTTCTTCCTCTGAGGACTCAGAGCTTTCGGCTAGCTTTTTCTTTATGATTTCTGCATAGGTGGGGTTAGAGGGGCTGCCTTGGATGTCGCCCCCTCCCTCTTTGCTTGCAGGAGGGGTTTCCTCGTGGTTCTCTTTTTCCTGTTCTTTGTTCGGTGGATCGGGCTGTGCCTCCTCGGTTCCTTTTGCTTTTTCTCCCTCTTCCTGAGTTGGGATGTTGCTGTTCCTGTCCCCTGTTGCTGCGTTTTTTCCTGCATCTTTCTTTGCTTGGGCTGTTCTCTGGACTAGGGTCCATTGATCTCCATTCTGTTTTTCAGACTGTTCCTCTGCTTTCTTCTTATAATGCTTGGCAAAGTGACCATAGCCATGACAATGTCTGCATTTAAAGGGGAGCTGTTCATAGTCGAGCTCTTGGATGTGCGTCCACCCTGCCACCGAGAGCTTGATCGCTTCAGGCAATCCTTCTTCAAGGTCCACTTCGACGCAGATACGCGCACAAGAATATTGGTCTCTTCTTACAGCCTGATCTATATATTTGCCTAATGCGTTCCCGATGGTCTGAAACGATTTTTGATTCCAGCAATGAAGGGGCAGATGAGGGAGCCTTACCCACACCGGCACAGCAGATGGGACGTCTTGAGAGGGATCAAAGTCTGGGTTCCATTGATTTAAATACAGTCCCTGCGGCCCCATGAAGTAGGGACCGTTTCTGAATATTAAGCTTCTGTCTTCCGTGTTTTCAAATACAAAAACGAAGTACCCTTTGCCAACAAAATAACTCTTCACTCCGTCTTTTATCAGAGGTTTCCAGTTTCTTTGGGTCCATTCCTCCACAGATTTGGGGGAGGGCCATAGGCCTGTAAACTGGCCTATGAGGCCTCTTTCTGCCAAATTCAGCGCCGCTTTGCAGGTGTCCTCCTCTGGCAGGGCAACAGAGGGTATCGTATCCATTCTTTTGATGAATTTCTGCTGAGTTGCAGTAGGAGGGCGATTTGTCCCATTTGCAATCAAATTTCTGAATGCAGTGACTTCAGGAGGCGGATCCGCTGGGGGGGCAGAGCTCTCGGGAGTCTCCATCTGGCTGTGGAGGGGAGGGCGAGGCTGTGCGCAGGGACGAAGCAGCCTGGGCGGCGCTGTAGAACTCTCAGAACCCTAGCTTGAGAGCAGACACAATGAATGGCCTTAACACTTTTTCAAAATCTTCTACTTTCTAAAAAATTACACTGATAATACAATTTTGACATTTTTTAGCAATGGAGTTAAAGAGAAAATATCCGGACTTTGAAAAACTGTAAAATTCCAACAATTCCCAGACATTATGTTAAAGATAAAATATCATGTCTTGAATCCTGATAATTCCAACTATTTCCATACATGTTGTTAAAGATAAAATATCTTGACTCTAAAATCCTTGAAATTGTAATTGTTTTCAACCATAGCATTAAAGATAAAATATCATGACTTAAAAAAACATTAAAATCTTGACAATTTTTCAACCATACAATTAAAACCAAAGATTATGACTACAAAAAAATCTCAAGTTTGCAAAATATTTCAAGCATGACATTATAGAAAAATTTTATGACAAAAAATTAAAAAAAGAACACCCAAGAGTAATTTATTTTTTAAATGCTAAATATATAGCGATTTTAAAATCTTAGCATAAGACATTTCGATACATTGCAACAAAAATTTAAAAATCAACCATCAAATTGACGTGCGGTGTAGGTGAACTCGACCTATTGTAATGAAAACTTAATGACCAACCAGGAAATTGATACATTGTGGGGGCAGACTCGATTCATTATAACAAAAATTTTAAAATCAACTACCAAATTGCCCATAATGGGATCGGGTTGCTAGACGAGCATCAACACAGACCCTGTAGAAAAAAATAAAAAATAAAAACCAAAATAAAAAATAAATGCACAAAGAAATAAAAATGAAAAATACGAAAGAAAACAAAAATTCAAATATTGAAAAGAAAGAAAAAACAATAAGACAAAAAAACTATAACAATGTAAAAGATAAAATAAAATAAACTTATAAATATAAAAAATTAGACAAAAAATAAAATAATTAAAAAATAAATAAATAAACATAATTTAACGTAACAAATTAAATTAACAAAATAAAAATAAATTTTATTTTATTTTATTTATTATTTTTTTTAAATAAAAAAAAAAAAAATTAAATTAAAATAAATCTAAAAAAAAAAGAACAATTAAACAAAATCAAAACAAAACAACTAAAAATTAAAATACAAAAAACAATTTAAAAAAGTAAAATAGAAAAAATTAAAAATTAAAAAAAAAAGAAGAAGAAATCATCAAAATAAAACAATTAAAAAAAATAAATTTAAAATTTGCAAAAAAAAGAAAGAAAGAAGAACTTAAAAAAATAAATTAGAAAAAAAAAAAAAAAGAAAGAGATTTAAAAAAACAAAAAAACAAAAAAATTAACAAAAAAATAAATAATAAATAAAAATTTCGGCCATGGGTGGGGGGTTAGCAAGCTGATTCATGCAAGCCGCCTCCCCACTTACGCTCGCGGCCATTCCCGCCCAAGGCTGAATTTTTTTTATTAATTTTTCTGTTAATTTTTATTTTTATTTTTTTATTTTTTTGTTTTCAATTTTTATTTTTTAATTTATTCTTTTTAACTTTTTATTTTTATTTTTTGTTTTGTTTTCAATTTATTTATTTATTTATTTTTGTTTGTTTTCAAATTTTTATTTTTTAAATTGTTTGGTTTTTATTTGTTTTAATTTATTATTATTATTTCTATTTTTATTTTTTTATTTATTTTTTAAGTTAACTTTATTATTATTATTATTATTATTATTATTAGGTGGTTGTATTTTTTATTTTTTAATCTTAAAAAAAATCTTTATAAATGTGTTTTTTTGTTTGTTTAATTTTCAATTTTTTTCTTTAAATTATATGCTTTTTTGAAATATTTTCCTTATTTATTTATTTATTATTATTATTATTATTAACCAACATGGTAATCACAAACATTTAAAAAAAATATCAACACTTAATACATTAAAAGAGTTGAAGTGTAAAAAATAAGCCCTCTAAACAAAAATGGTTGATATTGCACCACCACTTTTCAAAATCAAGATGAAAATCACTAACATTTAAAAAAAGTGTTCATACTTGATACATGAAAAAATTTAAAGTGTCAAAAATCAACCCTCTAAAAAAAGGGGTTGATGCTGCATCAAGACTTTTAAAAATCAGCGTGAAAATCACTAACATCTAAAAAAAATATTCCTACTTGATACATAAGAAACTTTAAAATGCCAAAAATATGCTAAAAAAAAGAGAGTGTATTATGGCATCACCACTTTTCAAAATTGAGTGATTTTTTGCTACCTCAAAAAAACGGGTACCAGTTCAATTTCTCGTTTGATCGGTAACTACGTTATATTCTCCCATGGATAGCTTGATATTATGGCACTTTTGAAAGCAATTTATGGTTCTTCCATTTGCAACCATCAATTGACACTCTGGTGCTGGATATAGGAAGAAATTCAATCCTTTGCTATCTTATAATGAATAAATTATGGGTACTACCTGAATCGATCAACACTATTACATTTTTCTTCTTGATATGTCCTTCTATTTTGATAGTATGAGGAGTGTTTATTCCGGCCAATGCATTACAAGATATGGTTTATATCTTTTGACTTAGTCCACAGATGTCTAAAATCCAGAATCATTTCCATATACGGAGGGGATACATGGAGCGAAATCAATTTACTCGAAAAGTTTAGAGTGAAGATAGCAAGAAGAGCTGCAGATCTCTCATTTAATCTCTTCTACTATCAACATTCAAGAAGTCCTAATGATGGATCCCTGTTGGGATTTGAAACGTTGACGAAAATGGTTTTTACTGTGGGTTCTCCGGAAACTAAGTCAAAAGATATAAACCACAGATGTCTAAAATCCAGAATCATTTCCCTATACAGAGGGGATACATGGAGTGAAATCAATTTACTCGAAAATTTTAGAGTGAAGATAGCAAGAAGAGCTGCAGATCTCTCAGTTAAGCTCTTCTACTATCAACATTCAAGAAGTCCTAATGATGGATCCCTGTTGGGATTTGAAACGTTGACAAAAATGGCTTTTACTGTGGGTTCTCCGGTAACTAAGTCAAAAAATAATCGCATTCATTCATAACATAAGTAAATGGTCAAAACACAGATATTTCCAGAATAATCTCTTTATTGATACTTCAGTTCTGCTTACAGACTCAAGACTACCCTGTACACTCAGTTGCAAGGGTCCATGCACTCAGCTACAGGCTCTACTCTAGGCATTTGCACACATAGTTGCAGAGGCTCTCTTCTACTCTAAGACTCTTCACTCTTCGCTTCTAATGACCCATTACACTTGTCTTTCTCAATATTGCCAACTATAAACTGCCTTAGAATTTTTAAGACTCTCCTTTTTTATACAATCCCATGGTCTGTGGATCATGGGTAGGTATATACACGCTGACACAATTTACATAAAAGAAGGGAAAATCCCTTTATGAAATTTACTATCTACGCGCTCCACGACCACAACTTGCGGAGAATTTACACTTTACATAACAAAAGCTTGGGTTTTCTGCCCCAAAAATTGGGCTTTTGCCCCAAAATTGACCACAAGGGACCTTGTCCTAACAGGCCCCCAACACAAATATCGTGACTCGCCCCCAAGTCACTCTTCTGGCGTGGAGATCTTATTGTGGAGACCTCCCAGCTCAAATTGCACTATTACTACCTCGGCCGCGCTCTGCGTCACTGCCTGCTTGATCTGCTCGACCAACTTCTTGGTTGCTGGTCCTGCACTATCTTCCTTTACTTTCTGCTATGTCCTCTATAGTCTCACCAACTTCTCCCCAATGGCGGCAGAGATAACATAGGCCTCGTCCAACCAAGGCCCCAATCTGGCCTTGAGGACCGCCTCTTTCCTTTGCACTGCCTCCACTTGTTTGAGCAACTGCTTTGCCTCATGCAACTTAGCCAATCGCTGTGAGATAGTGATGGTGCGTGCCATCGCTCTTGCTTTGTCATATTGTTGCTGCAATTTGTGGGTTTCTGTGTTCAAACTCTGTAGGTTAGGATCCTCTTGCAGAGTCGTAACGACCTCCATAGATTGCTCAAAGAGCGCAGTGCAATTTTCCACTACGACATCTACTGTTGCGTGTGCATCCTTTACAGCTGTCTCACATTGTTCTCTGACCTATGGTGGAGTTGAAGGCTATGACTTCAACTCAAGCTCCGTGATTTTAAGGTTCAGTTCAAACTAAAACTTGGCCATCTCTGTCCTTGCATCGCGGACACCAACATCCAATTTCCTAATCTTGGCCTCCAACGGCGCTTCTTTGGGTATGTGCAGTTCTGGAATGGTTCTGCATGCTTCGGCTACCATGGTTGTGGTTCACTCATTCTTCTCCTAAACCTTCTTCCATGCTTCTAGTGTTGCGGTCTTTTCAACGAATATCTATTCATTGTTAACTTTCTGCTCATTGATCATGCTCAGCACGCGCTGCTCCCATGCCTTGATCTTTGCAATCACATGTGCTTTTAGTGTGTGAAGGAGTTCACTGGGGATCACAGACAAGTTCATACTAGTATTCTTTAAAGTGATGACAGTAGCCTTGTCAGCATCTGGCTCCGCGCCCAGAGCTCCATAAGGCAGCGCGACTTCCCGAAGATCCAAGGATCGAACCAACTCTACTGCTTGAGTGGTCCCCAGCACCAAACTAGTTGATGCCGTGCTGCTCTGCCCTGCACCTGCCTGCAATCTATTTGTTTGGATCTGAAGCTCCCACAAACTCGTCTGTATACCTATCAGTGCTTGCTTCTGCTGTCGTATCCGTTACCTTATCTCTAATATCGTCTAAGTCACCCTCCGTCAAGGTGATTGGATCTAGTGATGACTTGGAGGCTTTGGTATTCTTTCGCTGCCCCTCCTTTTCCTATTCTCTATGTCGCTTTACGTGGAAAGGAGTGCTCTCCAGATCTCCGCCGCCCTGTTCTGATTGTTCCTCATCCTTTGTTTGGGGCGAAGGAGATTTCTAACTTCTATCAGAGCTGCGCTCTTCCTGCTCTACTTGTTCCTTTGCGACATGCTCCACTTCTGGATGGTCCTTCTCCTCAATCTCCTTCTTCCTCTTTTCTACCAACTGTTGTACCTTCAGTTGAGCAGCTTCCTTTTTCTTCTTTTCTGTGGACTTGTTAGTCCCGGCAGCCAAATATGATGGTGTGTGCCAATCTGTTGGCCATCGCTTAAGGACTTCGGCAATGGCATCATCTGTAGCTAAGTAGGGAAGATCATACCACTTCTGATCCAAATCCTTCAACGCCCAGATGTAAACACGGTGGAAGTCTGCCTTGAACTCCGCGTACCTAGATAACTTCTCAAAGATGGTTGGTGACAACCGCGGCTTTCGGTTGATGGCTGTGTGGATGCTTGCCTCCATCAGCACCCAAAAGATTTTTCTTTTGTGAACCTGCACAACATCCTTTGTGGCCTAGAGAGAAGCAAACTTGGCTACTTCTAGTAAATCTGTCTTGACTGGAGGAAACTGGCTATCCTCCGGCAACTCCCATGCGACCAGCACAATTGATAATAACAACCATGAATAATGGAAAGTCTTGCTTTGGTCTTGTGCCTCTCTGCAGTTTGCGAGGAACTCGCTGCACAGGTAGTGCACCCAGTTGAACTGTATGCCCTCCCCACATTGAGCTGTTAATGAAACCACTGGTGTCGGCACCTCATCCGTGCGAAACTTCCTCATTACTTTGCCAACCAAAATTTGGGTTGCCACCTTCACCGCGAGGTTAGTAATGCTGGAAATGGAATACCCATGTGCTTTCTTAACAAGTTTGAGTTTGTCCTTCATCTTCTCGGCAAGGTCGCGCTCGCCCATCTTTCTGCCAAATTCCTTTGTGGATTCAACCCCGAGTGAGGTAACAGTGTGATCCTGTACATCAACATATCAGTGATTGGTATCGGCTCACTCAACCATAAGCACCTGTCATGCACAAGACACAACAACTGCTTAATGACTGTCAAATTTATAGGGGCGTTGTGGTAGTGAGGCACCCATAGCAGGTTCAAAAACCCTGCCTTATTCACCCAGCGAATCCATTCCACCAGCTCCAGCGCGGTGACACCAAACTCCTTGTAGAATATTCACTTCATGAAGGTATCGGTAGCTAGGTGGGGGAACCTCTCAATGTCCCCCAAATCCCAATCTTCAAGCTTCAGATTTGTGATGCGCGCCAATTACGGACATTCAAAAGTTATTTTTTTGGCAGCAGGGGTTTGTTAAGGAGCAACTATCCCTCATCTGGGTCCTTCGGGACCTTCACCTTACCCTGGCGTGGAGGGATGTACTCCGACAACTTCGAAATAGGGTCTACACCCTCAACATCTATGTCTTTTGCTCCCTTGTCGGCCTCCAAGTCTACCACTTTGCCTTTCTCTTGCACGGTTGGCTTTTCTTTTCTCTGAGCCTGTGTGGTTGCATGTTTCCTTGGTGACTCACACACCAGCAACATCGACTTCTTCTGTTTATCCTTTTTAGGCTTGGGAACCTCTCTCGATGGCGTAGGCTTCGTCTTAGGCAACCTCGGTGCCTTAGGCACTGCTGCAAGAACCTCCATACTTACAACCTCAGGGGAAAATCCCTTAGAGGCGACAATGCCTCCAGTACTATGCCAGTGCATACATGACACTATTAATGAGGTTCTAATTGGACTCAGGATACTGCTTAGATATAAGGCGTGCAAACAAATTCTTAAAGAGCTAACGTAACAAACAACAAAACTCATAAATTCGTAGAATGAAACGTGTTTCTTGCTGGACGACCATATGTAATTATAGGCAAATTCGAATTCAAATTTGTCTGTTCCCCCCAAAATAAATGCGAGATTGGCGAAAGATTTCCAAAGATTTCACACTTGATTTCAGCCTTAAATGCGTTAAATGCTGGTTGCCCGCTCCTCTTAACCTTCTTCTGGTAGTCAAATCATGAACAATGACAGTAATGGTCACTTTCTGGCTATGTTGCGTGGTCTCTTCTCCTGTAGCGCAACTCCCTTCACACTTGTCCTGGTACTGTGACATCCTCCCGTTCCGCACAGACCCCTCATCGCGTAGATCTATAACTTGGGCAGTGTAGTTTATAGTCCTGCACCTCCTTGCAGCTGCTCGGAGTGCTAAGACTATGCTACCATAATATAGTCATCTGGCCGTATCCCTGGTGTATGGCTTCAATCAACTGCCATTTATCTTCCCCGTAAATGGATCTCCATTCAATTTCACAAGTTGAAGTGCTCCACCATCAGTAATCTCCTTGATAACATACGACCCTAGCCAATGCATTTGAAATTTTCCTGGAAACTTATCAAACTTGTTGTCATATAATAAAACTAAATCGCTTACCTTGAAGGCACGCAGTTTGATGTGCCAATCGTGCCATGCCTTTTCGCAATTCTTCTGGACTTGTTGATGGAATCCAGCCAAGAATCTATCTTCCTCTAGCTCTATCAATTGCGCGAGCCACTCTTATAAGGTTCCGAGGTCTGCCATACCTGTGAACGTCGATATGCATAGACTAGGCACAATATACTCCATAGGCATCACAACCTCTATGCCATAGACCATCCTAAATGGTTTCTGTCCAGTCAGCTTCTTACCAGTAGTTCTATAATCCCATAGCACCGTTGGTATGCACACGTCCCAATCATTCCTTTGTGCATTACAAAACTTTGTTAGCGCATTCTCTAATATCTTATTAAACGCTTCCACCATCCCATTAGCTTGAGGGTGATATGGAATACTTTTTTGATGATAAACTTGGAATCCTTCTGTCAACACGTTGATTGTTTCATTAAGGAAATATGTACCATGATCACTCATCAAAATGTTTGGGCAACCGAACCTGGTCAGCACATACTCAAATAGGAACTTTGCTATTGTTGCACCTGTACAATCCTTCACAGGCTGTGCCTCCACCCATCTGGTCAAATACTCAGTCGCGGTGATGATATACCGCGCACCCGTCTTCTTTCTTGGAGGCTAAATTGGCCCTACAAAATCAATTGCCCATTTCTCAAATGGCTGCAATGATATCTACGGATTCAAAGGAAGCTCATCCCTCCATGATGGTCTGCCCATTCTCTGACATGCATCGCATGCCCTACAATACGCTTTGGAATCCTTATGCAATGTCGGCCACCACAACCCAGCGCGCAAAATCTTCTGCGTTGTTGCTTTTCCTACAAAATGGCCTCCCGCAGCCCCTCCATGAGCTTCAGCGAGGATACTGCTTTGTTCAAAATCAGGCACATAGCATCGCAGTATTTCATTTGATCCCATCTTATGCAAGTGACCTGCAATAACAGAGAAGTATGCCGCGCGCACCACTAATTCCTTCTTTTGTTGACAAGTGTACCCCTCTAGAGCCGTTCCCGTAGTAAGTAAGTGGATGATGTCTACAAAATGATTATTTTCCATGCGCACCGCAAAGAGTTGTGTGTCAGGCAATCCTTTCTCCAAATTATTTGGCTCCTCTCTTATTTCAATGCATGACAAATGATCGGGTCCTGCATTCTGTTATCTCAAAATCAGATCCTGATAGGCTACTGGTCAGGTTGACTCTAAGTAACTATTTTAGACCTACTTTAGGCTAAGGCTTAGCCTCCTCAACCTGAGAGGGCTCTCTCTTAAAGGATTAATGATTTTGATTAAAGATAAGATGGCTAACTCGTATAGAACAACTGTGAAAATATGAATGCTGGAAATACATTAAACAACTATCCATTGCGCTTATGGAGTCAACAACACCTCAATATAACAGTGAACTCAACCTTACATAGAAGTCAGGGCACTCAACATTTAGACATTCAGAACATAACTCATATGGGACCACAGTTTATAAATGCATACAGGAAATCAGAGCACATTCAGTGAATTCTGAGTGATTATACATCTATACCACTGTAAAAATTATGGAAAGGGCAAGATCACATATTCTGAACATAAGAAATCCTTCATGAATCCTGAGAAGTAAAGTCAAAATTATATTACTGAAAATGAGTCTTTACATAAGCCAAATACAAGCTGCATCATAAATTTTTCCAACCTTGATTACATTTCTATTTCAGCTATATATAGAGCTCTTATTCTAACTGATCGAGATTCCTCCTCAAGCATGAGGGGAAGTCGAAGTCTACTTCTAATGACACCTATTAACCCTTTAACTAACTAATAAATACAACTGACTACTAATTGACAGCTTTAGAAACCTAAAACAATTAGGATTCTAATTCTACATCATGCTGAACATAGCATTTATTACAATCAAGATTTATTCCCTGACAAGTGGTCTCTTTTAGTTTGGCTGTGGTAGGTGCTCGAAGCTTCTTACTGGTCCTTAATGTCGTATCCCTTTACCTCTGCTGAGAAACAGGAAACTGTCCCTGTTTTTATGCCTTTGTTTTCCTCAAAGATATTCGGAAGTAATTAGCCATGTTGATTTTCTTGAATTAGTAATGAGTGCCACGTCCTTCGTGTGTTGTAAGCTTTTCCCATGTGCATGTGTGCTGACACAAAAACTTTTTTAATGCTGATAGGAAAGTCTTCAAAATTTGGTTCACCAATCGTTAATTATGCAGCTTCAGCAGTTTCGTAGCGCGCTACGAAACTGCTGAATTGTTCCCAAAAATCACAGTCTTAGACTCTACTCTGTTTGTATACCTTATCTTCAATTTCATTGCCTGAAAAAGGAGCACCAGATTTGCCTTGTCTTTTAATATCTGAATCAGAAGTGACACAGCTACTATTGCCAAAAACCTATTCAAGTAGATTGAAAAAGGTCCTTATCATGCTTGTTGAATTCTTGGATATCACTCTGCTTAATACTCAAGTACCTGTACTTCATGCTCCTAAACTTTTGAAACAGCTTATCTGTTGATAGATAGTGCCCAATATCCTCTTTAAATTTTCTAGTCACTTCAGTCCAAAATTCTTGATGCTTGGAAAAAGACATTGCATCTTTTAAAGATGTCACACCATGTGCACCACAATTTATACCATCTTGTACAGTAGAAGCAATACAAATTTCATCTTTCAATCCCCACTTTACCCTCTTAACACGCCGCTTTACTGTCTTGACACCTGAACGAAGCACTAAATTATCCACATTGGCCTTACGTTCACACTTCTGGTCTTCACTCTGCCCCTTTGCTCTCTTTCCGTCTTTTGCTGGAGACCTAGCAGGTGAAAAACATGTGTTCAATAACATGCTGTGCCCTCCATTTTTAGAACAATCCTTTCCACCCTCTTTAGAAAAATTCTTTCAACTGTTCCAAAGTATCCTTTGCCATGGTTTCCTCCAGTGGATATCTTCGGAAAGCAGGCTCAAAACGACTTTTACAAAACCTGTGAAATCAAATTGTCAACACTGGAAGGGCTAAAAGTATAGGCGTGGAGTCAGCTACTTTTTAGTGCTTAGCGGACCAAGTAGTGGTAGCTGTGATATCACTAATGCAACAACTATACGACTATGAACATGAGGCCAAAATGCTGCTACACTCTCACACTCCTAATTATACACATTGATAACCTGATGTCGATACACAAAGTATGCAAATCCAAAAATATGACTATGAAAGGAAGAAGTATTGGTGTGACCACTGCATACACAAGTCCAAGCAAAAAGTATAGTTGAAGTTGAGGAAGTGCTTCTGGGAAACCGACACTGCCAGGATCCATGGCATTCTCCCTATCCTTCTCAGTCTTCATCAAAAACATGTTCTTCAGATAAAAAATGATTAATGGCTTCAATCGGAGAATTTCACCAGCAACGCAAGCCCATCCATCAACCATGATATAAGTGATGAAAAAGGTAGCTTTCATTGGTATTGAAACTCCAATAGTCTTTGGTATCTTGGTAGAAATCCTTGAAGAAATGACTTGATAATTTTCACCTCTATTATTGGTTTCAGGAAGGGAGCAACCTTCTCAATTCCATCAAGGTTGGCCAATGACTGGACTGCTGCAATTGGGATCATGACGAAAAATACAAGGAAAAAGAGTGTAACACCCATGAGTAGTTTCCGAATTGCGATTGCAACACATAGAATGGCCAGATTGCTCCAGTATACATCACGGCGATAGTTGTTTTCTGTAATTCTGCCATGACCCTTGTACATTCTAGAAATCTTGAAGGCATTCTCCTCTCGAGGTGCTATATGTGTAAGCGGAAAATCCACTGGAGCATCTGTATTTTCTGAGGAAAGTGTAACTCTGAAAGTCACTTTACCGCAAGGTACATTTGGATCACCAAGGAGTTTAGTGGCTATGATTTCTCCATCTGTATATGACATATTTAATACTTCCAAACCATGGGGGCCATATATTCCACTCCAAAGTCCTGCAAGCTCTTGACATGGTTTTGGCTCATCTACTTTAAACTTTGCATAAATGGACTTGTTGATCCTCGCACTGCTTGACAAGTTTTTCATCACTGGAGTTATATTTGTTAATGCATATGACAACCTGTAATTTTGTAGGGCTTGATGCACAAAATTCTCTCCTTGTATCCATTCAGGATTACTGGTTGATTCTTGTTCCTGAATTGCTATTTGCTGATTGTCATGAAAACAAAGAAACCTGTGTAGAAGTTGGTCTTGGCTTAAATGGACATTTTCATCAAGTATTTCATCACGAGAACCAAAGACACAACGATCTGGAGCAAGTGATTTCACTATCTTTTCCAAGTGGCATGTTTGAAGTATTTCTGGAGTTTCATAGGAAACATTCGAACTTGATTCATCAGCATTCACCCTGTCTCTTATATGCGCCACACAAGAAGCTTCACCAGGTTGGCATAACTTGAGCTCAAACTCTGTTTCTTCACTGGATAACCATGCTAGTTTGGCAGCCAACAAAAAGTCTGGAAATCCTGGTCTTGGGAGGAGAATATTTGCGCCTTCACGAGCCAAAACTGAGAGAACCAAATCAATTGCTTGTGAACAGCCACGAGTCAGGTAAACATCATCCTCAGACAGCTTAAAGGGCAACCCACGAGAAAGATAATCTCAACCGACTCTAGCAAGGATGATGTCACCGCAGCATTTGTCACGCCACCAGCCCTCATATTAACTCGTACAGGCGCTCCAAAGCCAATAGAAGAATCTTGCCGTTTCTCAGAAATCGTTTTCTCTAGATCCACGAAAACCCTGCCACATATAAAGGGAATATCCTTTGTATTGATCTGAATATGATCACCACGAAGATGTTTGCGAGCTCCCTTTTCTGGAACATGTACAGCTGTTCCTTCTAGCATTTTAAATAATGCCTGTTGAACAACTTTAACATTGAAATCAGCAACTATGAGTAGTTTATACAAAATAGACTGCACATCCTCCCCTACATCAGAATTTAAAATATTTTTTCTTGAGTGATAACACATTCAATCGCCCTGGCTTCACAATGACTTCAAAATCATACTCTTGAAACAACAACAACCATTTGCATATTCCCCCCCAACACAGGCTTGTTGACCAGGTACTTTAATGTAGAATAGTCTGTATACATCTTAAATTTTCCACCTAGCAAGTAATGCCTGAACTTTTGGAGCGTGTACACCATAGCCAACCCTTCGCACTTCGTCGTCGAATAGTTCTTTTTAGCCTTTGACAACTTCCTGCTTGCAAAGGTGATTAGGTGATCCAATTCTCCTTCACCGACCTGCGTCAGCACTTCCCCCAGCGCAATACATGATGCATCTACATGCACATGAAACTCCTTCTTCCAATCCAGGAAGACAAGGATTAGCGCGGTGACCATTTGCTATTTCAATACATCGAGGCTCTGCTGACATTCCTCATTCCAACATAATGTAGCGTCCTTCTTCAAAAACTTTTCCATCGGCACTGTAATCTGAGCATAAATCTTGATGAACTTTTGATAATAACCAGTATGACCCAGCATTGTGCGCAGTTGTTTAACAATCCTTGGCGCATCCAATTTATTTATGACCGCAATCTTAGCGGGGTCCACCATTAATCCTTGTCTGCACACTACATGACCCAACAAGATTTCGAAAGGGACTCAAAATAAACACTTCTTCAAATTTAGCGCGACCTGATACCTTCATCACGTATCCAACATCAAGCATAGATTTGTTACATGGAGCTTTACTAGCCCAAACACCGTCCAATCATCAAAGTATACCTCCAAAAACTTGTGAATGAACTCTTTCAATGTCGCAATGACTACGCACAAAAAGATTGCTGACGCATTATTAAGTCCAAAAGGCATTACAGTATACTGAAAGCAGCCCCACTCAGTCGCAAAGGTGGTCTTACTCCTGTCTTCCAACACGATCTTTATTTGATGGTGTCTAGAGAACCCATCAGTAAAGGAATATGCTTCCTGTCCGCCAGCATTATCCAATACCTCATCCGTGAATGAGGTTGGAAAGGGATCATGAATGCAAGCATCATTCAGTTTCCTGAGATCTATGCAGATCCATATCTCATCCTTTTGATTCTTTTCCTGAACTACCATGGGACTTACCCAATCAAACTCCTCCACTGGTTCAATAAGACCCACTGCCAACATCTTGTCTAACTCGAAGCGGACCTTTTCCTTGTACTTAGGGTTAAGGCGATATGGCCTCTATTTCACAGGTTTCACGTCTGGTTTCAACGTTATCTTCATCACTCCTAAATCGCCTATTATCCCCTTCAAGTCCGAAAAATTCGTAGGGAACAATCCTGGTATTTGCAGAGCAACTCAGTGACCTTATCCATCGTAGAATCATCCCAGTAGTCCCCTATCTTCAAAAATTTTGGCTCCACCTCTATTCCAATGTTCACTTGTCTAGTTTTTAGTGGCGCGGTTATATCTGGATTCTCTATCTACGATCCCTCAACTTCACGGTGACCTTCTGCCTCTGTGATATTAATGTTCCTAGGATACACCTCCTCTTCTTCAGCAGTCACATTGTAGAACTCCAACGTATGGTGCAACGGGGTGGTCCAATCAGGTTTAATCAAATCCAAGGGATCCTGTGGGATTCTGAAGATCGCTTCTTTGACCTCCTGCAGTGCTTCATCGATGCACTCAAATCCATCCTCAAAGCTGAATGTCATCAATAATCCCTGTCTCAAGATATCCCATTCATTCGTGCCATGGAGGAGCTATGTCTCCAAGTACCAATTCATTGGTATTATGTCCAAAGTGTGACAGAACAAATGCACCCACTCCGGTTGCGGTTCTGCTCCATAAGAATCAATCCATTTTGCTAAGTGTTCACGCAGATCACTCCTCCCATCGTATTTCTCTGTCAATCGCACCTTTGGGTGACCAAACCAAACTCTCATCATTCTTCTGTATTCGCGCCATCCATCAAAATTGTATTTATGCATACCCCACCAGCTTGCAGGTGTAGCACGCAATGCCAAGTCCAAGGCTTGGAAGCGATGCTTCTCTGGAACTTCCCTTTCAAATGCATCCAAAAATTTATCAACATCATTTAAACCATCATAATAAGGCAGACTTCTTACCTCCGACGATACGTAACACAACGATTTATTCATCATGTTAAAACGCAGCATAGATACTTCTTGCAATCGATTCTACCAGTGTTCCAATTCCTCATTTGAATCGGATGTGTAGGAGATTTTGCGGTCCCATGCAATGTGTCCATCAGCTGTCGGATTCACCTAGTCTTGGTCTCACGTCGTTATTTTATAAATCTAGTCCAAATCATCGTCACTTTCATAATCGCAGACGGTTTTAGTATAGCGTGGTCCTTTAGCAGGGTCCAAAGGTACTACTATGCGTAGTGATTTCCTTTCAAACAACATTGTCTCCTTCTTCAAATTGATCACCCCATTCATGTAAATATCCCAATCGATCCCAAGGTTCAGTATAGTGTGGTCCTTCTGCAGGGTCCAAAGGTACTACTACGCGGAGCGATTTCTTTTCAAACGACATTGTCCGCTTCTTCAAATTGACCACCCCATTCATGTAAATAGCCCAACTGATCCCAAGGAGCGCGGGGTAGGGATTGCTGTCATCGACAATCTCTATCACCTTGAAATCAGCCAATGCGGTCGCGCCTTCAATATCGACTGTCATTCCCTGCAATATTCCCATGGGGATATTCTTTTGATGATTCGCCATCCTCAACTAAATCAGAGACCACTGCAGCGCAGGTCTCCCCATTCTTTCCCATGTTGGTTTTGGCAAAACATTCGCATCCGACCCAAGATCCAGAATAACTTGATCCATTTCATATTTGCCTATTTGCGTGGTGAGCTTCATCTCACACCCTATTCTTGCCTTATGCTCACCAATTTTCCTGACCACGAACGGTCCCTTAGGAGCATTTTCTTTACTAGCACATTTATTAATCAACTCTTGTAATCCTTTCATGACCTTTCTATCGTGTAGTGGCTTCATACAGGTCTTCAAAAAGGTAGTAAGCATGGATGGGTCCATTTCTTTAGACTTCTTATCCTGAATTCCTGAGGTAGAAGCTTCAACAAAGATTTTCTTCACTTTCATGAAGGTTTCTTTTGCGCACACTGAATCAAAGCCAACCTCCTTCTCTAGATATTTGCGGACCCATTCACTTTCTTCAGGCTAATTTCCCTTATCTTCACCAATCATCATTCCACTTCGCAACACAATATTCACATTAGGATCCTCTTTGCGGGGTTCAACCCTCATCATCTGCAGGTTCTAGGTAGGCTGCTGAGGCTGCGTCCCCTTTTCCCGCATCTTAGCTATTAATACATGGCATTCTTTTGTCGCATGGTCAAACTGAGTACAGTATC
The DNA here is from genome assembly GCA_031772625.1 of Pinus tabuliformis. NCBI lineage: Eukaryota > Viridiplantae > Streptophyta > Pinopsida > Pinales > Pinaceae > Pinus > Pinus tabuliformis. Next base: position 449,708,152 of record CM062816.1, on the reverse strand, counting down.
GGCATGACAGGCACATTAGGTTCGTAAATTCTCGCACGTAGTGTCCTGGCCCTCCACAATTGTAGCAAATAACTTGTCCCCGACCTCTCGTAGGTCCTCCTCCACCTCGACCTCATCCACGCCCTTGATATCCTCCTCGTGCTCCCCAACACCTTGATCCGAAGGTTGATTTTCTGTCTGCATCCGATATGCAGGCATTCTCTCCATCATTAACTCATAACTACGACAATGCACTCATCATGACCTACTGATTTGCAGAAGTTGCAGAAGAGTTGTTGCGGTGCCTGTACAAGTTTTTGCAACAAGTGACAATTGTCTGTCACATGTTTTCCACCTACCTGCCAGATGGCACACCACAACGCGGGCCCTATACTTGGACCTACTTGAGCTTTCAACCTCAGAGTCATCGACCCTCCTCCTAAAACATAATTCGCGGAGAAAAGGCAATGATCTCTATCATGCCCCTGACTCTTACATTTCAAACACCAAAATTCTTCGCGCACCTCTAGCTGACCTACTCTATCATTCTTCAAACTTTGGAATTCTAGGAAAACATTCTGCAACTCCACGTGAATCTGTTGAACTCCCAAAGAAACATCTTGAATCGGTGTCTAATGTAATCTCTTCGCAATCTCCAGGGCTTTCGCTTGGGTCCCATTCTTTTGATGTGATAAGGCAACCCTTAAATGAGGCAAGAGCGAAGCCACGAACCATTCGCTATGCTGCCCATCCGTAATATTCATGTTAGCTTCACGGATCTTGCATTTCAATCTATGATCTAGCTCCCAAGGTGTCTCTAGGCTTCATCATGATTTCCTTGAATCCAACGATTGATTGTGCTTCAGACTTGGGCCTAATGAATTCCTTATTCAGCACAGTCTGAATGTTTGCCAATGCAGCTGTCAGGTTATCAATGCAATATTTAATGTACCATGTTAGCGCGTGATCCTGTAAAGCAGTAACCAACGTTGCTTTCTTCATTTCATCATCTTTCATGTTCTGGGTTTGCCACACAGCCTTCGCAATGAACTAGAACTAGTCCGGGTCTTCATTTCCCAAGCCCTTGAAAATGGGAAACTTTATTGTATTTTCCATATTGAACAGTGGTGGAGTGGTGGCGGTGTGGGTGAAGGTGTATGTGTTATAGAAATTTTTGGGTACTGCAACCCCAAGCATAAATTTCCATAAACCAAGGGCTCCTAAGTCCCTAAAGGTGTTGTTCCAACCCCTAAAAGAACAAGGTCAACTGATTACAACATCTCCCAGAAGTTCTCCATGAAAAACTACTCAGAACTGGTCAAAACTGGACCATTTCACCTGCTCCATAGTTAAAGTGCGTTGCATCCCACCTGAATACACACAGGAGGTGTGATGCATGTTGAAAAGCCCTTCTATGGGGTGCGATGGGCGAGAGTGGACAAATGGCAGGGTCAATCCGCAAGGTGGAGGAGCATGAAATCTTCCAGAAACTTCTCCTGTGACACTTGCCTCTCTACATTCGACCAGGGATGAGTAAGAGATCATCAATCTCCAAGTGGAATCAAGAACTATCAGAGAGAGGACACTAATCAAATCTCAAAAGTTGACTCATTCCCCTTGCAAACATCTATATATGGATCCCTCATCCCAGAGATCCAAGGGCTGGAATTTTGTATCTTATAAGGAAGTGCTGTTGGTTTCTTGGTGTAACTTCATAGTGTTGGGTGATCTAAGATTTTCATGAGGTGAAGAAGGGCTCTCTTGCTGAGAGGATGATACTGGGTTAGAACAATTGGTTGTAAAACTCTTTGCTCTTTCTTGATTATCAATAAAGCTATTCAAGTTTTCCTCCACATTCTTGTATGATTGATGATTTATGCATTTGTGTGGTCAATATACATCTGGTCCTGTATTGTTTATGATAATAGATCTATGTTCTTGGATAGTGTTATGCTGCTTTGGTTCTACAGGTGCTCTTTGAAGCTGGGTAGACAAGGAAGCGAGTGGTAAAGACCTACCAGAAGAGAGAGGAACCGAGCAAGGAACCAAGCGCAAGACAGAGGTTGGTCTCCTTATTCTTCTCTTATCTATTTCTCATAAAGGAAAACGAAAGTAGTTTTTAGTTTGTTTATTTCTAAGGTAGCTACCAGCCTTAGTGGGACTAGCAGCTTTGCATAGACACTAGTTTTCCCGATAACAAAATGGCGACTCCACTGGGGAGCGAATAGATTGTTTGTTCATCTACATTTGTTTACTTTATAAACTTACAGACGGAGCCTGAAGTCAAGCCAGCTAGCCTTCGAACTGCATTTTCTATGCAAGTGCAAAGTAGATCAACGCTGCTTTAGTCTATCTCCAGGTTTTGTTTATGAATTAAACGATTGATTTACAAGCTCTCTAATTGCCCTCGTGGTGGATCTAGTAACCTCCTTAGATCTACCCCTGTGATTGATTTACTGATTACCACTTGCTTGGCCTAAATCCCTGAACTGAACTGCAAACTGTGACCCGGAATCCAATCAAAGTCTCATCCCTGGTCCAGCGCAATGTTTGTTCTGTGAACTTCAAATGCATCACACTTCCTGAGTGTAGTAGGTGCGTTTCATTTCAGTTTCAATGTGTTACAAGTGCGCTGATCAGACAAGGCCTTGTTCCTAAATTTTGATTTCTATGTTCACTCTTTTCAGATCTATTAAGGAGCTTTGCTGCCTGTAGTCAGTACACCTCTGTTGAAACCCCTTTCCTTGCTGTTATTCCGCCTCCATTGTGCAAAGAACTATAAATGTTTTTATGTATTTTTGAGTCATTTTCAGTTCTCCTTTACAAAGAAGTAGCGTAATTGTACTGTTGTTTCTTGATTTGAAAGTGTCGCAAGTGTCGTTTTCAGTCATAGAAGAGAATCTGATTATTCTTGATAGTCGATTACATTGTTACTCTTGTATTTGATTTGAATTAGTAGTTTTTCAAGTGTCGAAAGCAAGTTTTCAATTCAAAATAACAAAGTGTCGTCATTGTCCTCATTTTGTTTTGAAAAGAAACTTGATTAGTAATTGTCGCTTTGAAAAATAATTCAGATTTGCGCTTAGCTTTATTTTTATCATTCACACATTAAGAAGGCTGAAAACAAATACATGCATGTGCATTTGCATTTAGACTGTTTGTTGGTTTGATTTAGGACAATGCATATAGTGTGTGCTCTCTGCTCTTTGTTGAAAGAACGCCATCTCTCTTTCCTTAGTAGCTAGGATTTTCATTGCAAAAAGAAGATTAAACGATTGTTTATCATCTTGGATTGCATTTTAGGAATTGTACATCTACATCACACGGTGAAATTGAAAGGAAAATTTCTTAAGCAAGATCAACCATAAAATAAATTTAATGAATCTAAAAACGCTTTGGAACCTAACGCACAACATTTAGAAGTCTAGGCTAGAGACGTATTCCGGTGTCGTAAAGCCTGGTAACTGTTGTTTTCACTGTTGGTTGGGTGATTTCTCCACTTTGAGACGATAAGTGCTAGTACGGACTTGTGCTCCCATGTACCGTCGAGTATATTTGGGAGACCACAATAGGCTTAATCCTTTATCCGTAGGAAGCTGTGTCTGCCGCCCTATCGATCGCAATGCACTGAACACAGAATTCGGGAAGATTGACTGTCGTACCGTAAAAAGTATGTTACAGTTTTGCGATTGGTTTGGTAATCCCTCTGTCTAGATTTCCAGAGCAGTCCCTTTCGTTCCTTTTCAGACTCCTTAATGGAAAAGGTCCATCTTAGCACTTGTCACTTCAGGCTCATTAAAAATCGAAGGCAACTAGAGTCATCTTTTGTTTTTTCTCGACTCTTAAAAATTGAAAAAACAAGTTGTGTCAAAGCGTCTAAAATTTATTTTAAACGGAATAATCATCACCTTTCCTACGTTGATCTTAAGTTGAGAAAAATGGAGTCCACCAACCAAGGAGTTCCCCTTGGAGGAAATCCTAGTCCCTTCTCCTCTTGGGGAGATGTTGGTGCACCCCATATGGCCACATTGTCTCTTCCAGGATTGACAATCGGCTTGCCCGTATGGCTCTTCTCAACTTCTGTCATTCAGAACACCGTGATTCCTGAACAATCAAGTCAGCAACTAAACGATATTAGAGTTACCCCCCAACCCTCTACTTCGTCCAATTCTTCCTCTCCTCCTTCCTCTTCGCTTGATGAAGCTGGTAAAGCCCAAAATCAAGTAACTGAGAAGAAGAAGAAAGAGAAGAAAAAGAAGGAGCCAAAGGCGAAAAGGGGCAACCAAGCATCGTCTAGCGAAAATTCACACACTGCACCGACCAGGCCTAAATCGTGATGTGTCATTTGAAAAGGAGACCACTATCATCGAGATTGTCCTTGCATCCCTCGGATCTTAAGGGACTGGTCTCCTCGTTTTCACAATCCGGTGTCATCAACCTCTGACGATCATGTTGAGCATACACCGTCAACTAGTGAAAGTGAAGCCCCTGGACAAAAAGGAAAATATAAATTTCCTTGTAAATTGTGTGAAGGCGATCACGTTGTCCACCGTTGTCCCTTCTTAGATGAAGCTAAAAGAGTTTTGGACGACCGTCCGGTTTCACCGTTACAGCTTCCTTCTGGATATAAGAAACTCTTGCCGAGTCCGTCACTAGTTGAAAATCCAGCTGACACGCCCTTGTGGTCGGCCGAAGCATCTATCATTGAAGATAAGCCATCTGAATCCATACCAGACGAAAGTCAAAAGGTTGAGGCGGCAGTTGACCCGGTCTTGCCTTCAGAAGGTCCATCTTCAGATGATACAGTCACCGAAGAGAACAAGAACGACACCATTCAAATTCTCTTCGTAAGCACAGACTCCGATGAACATGGGGGCAGTCTACCCATTCCTTTACCGTAGGATGGAAGTTCGTCAGAGTCATATCCGACCGTCTATTCGGTCCCACCTCCAAGCGACCTGGTTGTTTCCTTTGACTCGAATCTACTAGGCAGACCCCGTTTACCGACTAGTGTACCATTTCGAATCATTGCTCAAATATATAGAATGGTCATGGCCGGTACCATCATAGATGAAGGGGATTCTGTGAGTATCCTTTCCTCAACTGCTTGGAAAGCGCTTGGTTCGCCATCGCTTTTGCCCGAGATGATAAATCTAACAGGCTTTGACAAAGGAACCAGTCGACCGTTAGGGATCCTTCCCGATGTGCTGATAACATTGAGAAGGAAAACCGTTCACATAAACGTAATGGTAGTCCAAGGACCCCTGGATTATAATCTACTCCTTGGACGAGACTATATTTATTGCATGGGAGCCATCGTCTCCTCACTCTTTAGAGTAATGTGTTTTCCGCACGAAGGAAGAGTGGTCAAGCTCGTAGACCAGCTTTCATTTCCCGGTTCACACATAGCAAATAGTCATATACCGACCCTGAATGGTCTTTTCACACAAGGAATGTCTCATCAATCCCCAGTCCATCCTCCTGATGAGCACGAGTGATTCGGAGGGCATGACTGAAACCCAGGGGGCATGCACCCTGGCTGTTTCGACAGGAGAACCTTGGGTATAGGGTAGGTTTCCGTAGAGGATATATGACTGGCTGACACACCCGTCCATTTTGGAAAATGGGATTAGACCGGAATAAGATACTTCTGTTAAGGTAGGCCTTTCCCGATAGAACAAATGTTTTGTCTGCAAATTGAGGGGTAACCTGAAAAAGGTAGGCCTTTCCCGATAAAACAAGTGTTTTTTCTGCAAATTGAGGGGTAACCTGGAAACTCTACTTCGCTATACCTGGGGGCATGCAAACCTTTTGGCATGCAAGCGAAGAGCGACCATTTATTTTTTTAAATTTATAGGTCCTCTAACCCTTTAAACTCGTAGGATTGGTCGTTTCCTAACTTGCATAAAGAAAGGATGCGGGGCAAAGCTTTGAAAAAATTCCGTTTTATATGAGACATCCTTATTATACGACTGGATCGAGCAGTTTTAACGCGGAATTCAAGCTCGTTAAAAAATAAACATAAGCTATGAGCAAGTGTTTTCCCCAGCGTTTAAGCTCATTAAAAAATGAACCAATTTCCGGTAAATAACCATCGTGAATGTATTACTTCAGCCTTTGAAGCCTTGGTCATGTTCTCATCATCACCTCCACTCTGTATTGGCCGATCATTCACCTCCACTTGATTGTTTACCCCTTTTGAGGAACAGCTGCGAAGAGTGATCTTGTTAGCCATCCTTGTGACACTGACGTGATTGGAAAATTCCAAACCTTACCTGGAATCAGCTGCTACCCGAGTCTATCACTCATTCCTAAAAAACGAGTCTCCTTTAAGCTCTTTTCAACTGACTCGTAAAATATGAAAAGATTTCTGAGCCATTGGCCTCTCTAGCTCGTTAAAGTGACCGGAAGTGCTATCCCTCCTTTAGATTTTAATCTTTTTGGACCTGAGGGATTATTACACAAAAAGATCGAGCGCTTGTTTTGTTCGGCTCGTTAAAATTACCGAAAATTCATCCCTTTTGTACTATTTTATACTTTTTAGGACTTAAGGGATTAGATGATGAAAAAGGATTTTTGGAGTTTCCTTTACGTCCCTTTTCAAAATCTCTAAAATTGAAAAGGACCGAGTTATCTTTGTCGTTAAACTCGTTAAAACCTAATAGCGACAAACTTGTCCATAACAGACAAGAACGAGTTTCACTATCGCTAGGCTCGTTAAAACATAGCGATGGGTTTGCCCGAAGGGAAAATTATAGAACAAGCATATGTTATCCTCCTCAAGCTTGACAAAAATAAAGAGGTACTGGTTAGAAATGACTGGGGAAAAATTGGGAAGAAAACTTGAAGAAACTTTGTTGGTAGCAAGTCGCTCTTGAACATGACACTTTCACTCCGCATCCGAGTTAGGTTGGGTTGTTCCATTCAATGGTCACATCACCATGGTTCCATCACACCATCCACATTTGGGGTTAATGCTACCAATCCATCATGTCAGTTTCACCGATATGTTCAAGAGAAGTCGCTCAGAGAATTCACATGTGTCTCCCACTATAATACATTTTCGCTCCATTCTTTCATGACCACCACCCTGAACCTTATATCACCAGATCGTTTTCACCTCCATTAAAATCATTTGCTCCATTCCGTGTCATTGATGTGGGATTCACTAAGGCCCTCCTATGATGGATCGCTTCTTGTCGACATTAGCTCATTATCCAAGAAGTCAATCTAGGAACAACCTTTCAGTACTTTGAAGCTTGCATGCCTCAATGGCAAGTTTTTCACTTCCGGTGACAGGTTTACATCAATGGCCTTCGACCGAAAGATTTTGCGTGGTGTTCGACGCCAAGTCCCTTATTCACACCACGTGAATTGTACTGTAGTACCTTGAGGGTCATCATCATTATCGGTGATTCCTCTCGTGCCTGTTAACGGCTTACATCATTGGTTGGTAATCAGGCGATATCTTTCCATGTTCGACTCCAGAACATCTCTCACGTGGATCGACTTGTACTTTGAGTGAAGATCGAGCGAGATTGAAGACCCCGGATCTAGTTTCATCCATCCGGGCTACGATATATATTCAGGAAAATAAAGACATCAAATGTACATCATTGCTGCACAGATAATCATCCAATCTACGGGATGATGGCTCTACCAGAATCATCAGTCTACACTCAGAAGATTGTCTGTCCTATGTACATGAAAATGAATTTATAAAGCTGAGCATGGGAATGCCCGTCTCAGCTAGATCATGAAAATATTATGAAGATAATGTATTGTATTGTATCTTATTACAGGTCGCCTTCCAGCTCGAAAAAACTTCGGATCCTCATGATAAAGCATTTCACCCGACATCAAAAGATTAACGACCTCATGCTTTAGGGGGCAACTGTTATAGACATTTTTGGGCACTGTAACCCCAAGCATAAATGTCCATAAACCAAGGGCTCCTAAGTCCCTAAAGGTGTTGTTCTAACCCCTAAAAGAACAAGGTCAACTGATTACAGCATCTCCCAGAAGTTCTTCATGAAAAACTACTCAGAACTGGTCAAAACTGGACCATTTCACGTGCTCCATAGTCAAAGTGCGTTGCATCCCACCTAAATACACACAGTAGGTGCGATGCATGTTGAAAATCCCTTCTATGGGGTGTGATGGGCGAGAGTGGACAAATGGCAGGGTCAATCCGCAAGGTGGAGGAGCATGAAATCTTCCAGAAACTTCTCCCGTGACACTTGCCTCTCTGCATTCGACCAGGGATGAGTAAGAGATCATCAATCTCCAAGTGGAATCAAGAACTGTCAGAGAGAGGACACTAATCAAATCTCAAAAGCTGACTCATTCCCCTTGCAAACATCTATATATGGATCCCTCATCCCAAAGATCCAGGGGCTGGAATTTTGTATCTTAGAAGGAAGTGTTGTTGGTTTCTTGGTGTAACTTCATAGTGTTGGGTGATCTAAGCTTTTCATGAGGTGAAGAAGGGCTTTCTTGCTGAGAGGATGATACTGGGTCAGAACAATTGGTTGTAATCCTCTTTGCTCTTTCTTGATTATCAATAAAGCTATTCAAGTTTTCCTCCACATTCTTGTATGATTGATGATTTATGCATTTGTGTGGTCAATATACATCTGGTCCTGTATTGTTTATGATAATAGATCTATGTTCTTGGATAGTGTTATGCTGCTTTGATTCTACAGGTACTCTTTGAAGCTGGGTAGACAAGGAAGCGAGTGGCAAAGACCTGCCAGAAGAGAGAGTAACCGAGCAAGGAACCGAGCGCAAGACAGAGGTTGGTCTCCTTATTCTTCTCTTATCTATTTCTCATAAAGGAAAACGAAAGTAGTTTTTAGTTTGTTTGTTTCTAAGGTAGCTACCAGCCTTAGTGGGATTAGCAGCTCTGCATAGACACTAGTTTTCTCGATAACAGTATGTGGTGGAGGTGAAGATGGAGGTGGTGTGGGTGGGTGAGGTATTTGCGAAATCCCTTACCTTATTAACTAGACATCGCTCTACGGAGAATCATATGTTGCTCCTTTGTCGTCACTCAGAGGAGGCTCAATCAGCGGGCTATATTCAGGACCTATTCTCCTTCTGTCCTTGAACAACTTTCCACTTCGCGTAGCTCCAAACATCAAGGTAATTTCATAACCCGCTTTTCACACAAGAGCATTTGAATCGAAGTATTCAAAGATCTCAAATACTTACCTTGCGGTCCTTTGAAGAAGCGTCACTATGCTTCACTGTAGCTGACTGAGGTATCGACCACGAACTCTGTCACAAACCCTCCGATGACACGATCAAGCTAGTGATCGACAACGCATGCGATCTTATCTTCGGAGGCTTCCAATCTTCACATTAACTCCAGGGTCCACACTATTGGACCGTCAAGCCTCCACCTTCCTTGTCCATCTGCTAGTTTAGCGATCCACTCATATAATTCGACCAAGAAGGAACAAAAGAAACTTTCGTGTATCTCTGTGTATAGGTACCTGTCCAACCTTTGTTCTTTTGTTAACAACGGGTTTCTATTTTCTTGCGCCGCAAATTCGTGGATCTTTCTATCCAACCAATCTTCAATTTCCTTCTTTGTTGGATTCCAATGATGCGACATCACACATATCTTTATGCAGATCCCAGTCTCAACAACAAAACCATTTGTTGGCTTAGTGGGTCCTGACCCAGGTTCAGAGTTAAGTTTTCCAAATAAATCCCTACACTACTGGCCCTTTCGGCATCAATCTGCAGAGCGCAGACTGAAGTCTCACCTGAAACAATATGGGGGGGTGTTGGAACCTAGTTTCTGCACCTAGAGATGAGCGTGATGTCATTTTATACCCTTAACCTGCCTTCGCGCAAATCGATAAGCCCTTAAGGCTTATCAATATAACTACCTCTTACCAGCCTCTAGACCTTCGTGAAGGTCTACGACTGCCTTTTACGAACCCTAAACAGGTGAATCAGATACTTACGCGCTTTTGTAATCATTCCTATCTTTGTATTTACCCATATCAACTTAATTATTTTATATCTTTAACATGTATTAAGATATCCTTCGGGTAAATAGATATTATTACTTGTGTTCATATGACAATACGAATCATGCAGAATCGTGCATTAATACAATATAAAATCATAAACCCATCATTCATCATAGCATAATCACATTCATTCATAGCATAAGTAAATGGTCAAAACACAAATATTTCCAGAATAATCTCTTTATTGATACTTTAGTTCTGCTTACAGACTCAAGACTACCCTACGCACTCAGTCGCAGGGGTCCGCGCACTCAGCTGCAGACTCTACTCTATGCCTTTGCGCACATAGCTGCAGAGCCTCTCTTCTACTCTAAGACTCTTCACTCTTCGCTTCTAATGACCCATTACACTTGTCTTCCTCAATATCGTCAACTATCAACTGCCTTAGACTCTCTAAGACTCTCCTTTTTATACAATCCCATGGTCCGCAGACCATGGGTAGGTCTATACAAGCCGACACAATTTACATAAAAGAAGGGAAAATCCCTTTATGAAATTTACTATCCATGCACTCCACGACCACAACTTGCAGAGACTTTACACTTTACATAACAAAAACTTGGGCTTTCTGCCCAAAAACTTGGGCATTTTCCCCAAAATTGACCACAGGGGACCCTGTCCCAGCATATACAAATGACAATACCTAATTTCTATACATAGGAGTCTAAGTGGTCCCAATATAATCAGAGCCTACATAACAATAATATTGTAGGGGAACAACAATAACAATAGTGGGCTTCTATGGGGCACAATAATAACAACATGGGGACTACATGGGCACAACAATACAATAAGGGGGTTGCAATAATAACAATAAGGGGCTACACTAACAATATAGGGACCTAACAACTTGAATGTTTATTTGCCATGTTTCCCTTGGGATCATGGAGATTAGAATTTGATTGATAAAAGAGATCTTTGAGCTGATTTGGGTACATTAGGAAATCTCAACTTTCGTAGAAAAGATTGGACTTTAGGTCTTTTGTTAAGCCATTTTGAATATTTACAATTTTTTCAATATTTTCATGTTAAGTCGATGTTTGAGATTTTTGATATCATATCACATTTAATGTATGATATGGTATATTGACACAAAGATCATGGTATCTTAGGACTCATATGCTACTTCTAATTAGTCTTAATTCATAAGAAGAATGACTTTGTGCACTTTATTCACTCTTAAGACATTCTCAAAGATACCAAAAAATTGATATGGTGATTTCTAATCTCTTGAAAAAAGCTCATTAGGGGAATTTTGAGGTCTAAAATGGGTCTGCTAAGAAAAATGTACAACCAAAATAAACTTTATAAGAAACAATAGGATTCAAGATGATGATGTCAACCATGGGGGATGATTTTCCATCTTTGGAGTAAAAAAGTAAAAATTAAAAAATAATAAAATAATAAAACTACTTTTTCAACTCATATTTTCAACTTATATCTTTAATTTTTTACTCAAATTTCGAGTGGAAGTACTGGTTGGATGCAAAATTTAATTGCTCATCCAAGGAGTACCCATGTTACATACTTCTGATGGACCCTACTACACAAAAAATGAGAAATACATGACAATCACGTTTTTTCATGTATTTCTCATTTTTTGTGCAGCAGGGTCCATTGAAAGTATGCAACATGGGCACTCCTTGGATGAGGAATCAAATTTTGCATCCAATGAGTGTTTCCGCTCAAAATTTGAGTAAACCCATAGGTAGATAAGTTGAAAATACGAGTCGATTTTTTTTTTCTTTTTTTCTTTTTTTCCCTCTAAAATTTGATGATGTAATCTAATCTTATTTTATTATTTCCACTATTATTTTATAATTTCCTTAGGAGGCCCATTTTAGACCTCAAAATTCCCCTAATGTTGATTTTTTCTTATTTTGGGTTTCAATGAATTTCATAGTTATCCAAATACACATTGGAACTTACATTGCAACAGACCAAAAAGGGATGGTAACTTCATCCATATTGCAATTTGGTTACAAACAAAAAAGTCATGCCACCCCTATGCTTGATGGCCTCGATTTTCTGAATTTCCCAAACTTGTTGAAGTGCCTACCTGAGCCGAGTTTCGACCATATGCTTGAGTTTAGTTTACTCCTTGCAACCATGGAGGGATTGAATAGCCAAATTTTCCACTTGTGCTACTAACCCCAACACTAACTGGAGGTGGCCTATAATACATAGGATTTACCCCTACACTGGTAGGTGTATATTAGGTAGGTATAACCCCTGGCTGATAGTGGTGGACTTGGATGTTAATTAGGTCTTTTTACGATGGTGTATGGTCTACAATGTGGTCCAAAGTGTTGGACATCATCCTGTTCGCCTCCAACTGACTTGTATCATACTCTTCCTTCTCTGTGACCCCTTCTTTTTCCAGATCTTGTTGAGCCTTTCTTACCTCCCTCTCTTGCCTTGCCAACTGTTTTTTATGTTCCTTCTCTTTCCTTTTTTTTTTTTGTCTTTCAAGCCTTTCCTTTTCCTAAGCTGTTGTTGTTGCAATCCTTGAATCTCTCTTTTCCTTGGCCAACTCCTTCTTTCTCTGTTTAGATTCCTGAATTTCAATTTTTCTATGCTCAGACTTGAACATTAGGTTCATATATTCTTTAGAGTTGAGTAACTGTGAACTCCTCTCTAACCAAAGATAGTTTGTTGTTGAATGTGTTGATGAGGCCTTCACTCTCTCTACTGGTAGCTTTTGGAACCTACCAAATATTGTTTGGTTCGTTATCACATGCTCCTGATGGCTTGACACTTGCCTTTCAACCTCAGGGGAACTTGATTGAACCCCATTGTTGTCCTCATTTGGTATTTCATTTTGAATAGACTCTTCTTCCAGTGATCCATTGTCCACAAAATAATGAACAAGTTCAGTGCTCAACTCTGCTGGTTGAGAAGGCATTGCCATGCTTTCATCATTGGTGGATGACACATTATGTTTATTGTTATTCATTTTGGCCTCTTCCAACCATGTTGGTGGGGTTACTTGGGTTGACATGCTCAATTGGTCATTGTTGATTCTTGTTACTTTCTCATTTGAAACCACATTTGCATTGTCATTTTCATGATCAACTACCTCATTTGGAATATCACATGCAAAATTAGTAGCTACTTCAGTGGGTGTGGCAACCTCCATGTTATTGAAAATTGGTTCATTATTGAATTGTGTCTCACATACATGTGATGACCACCAATATTGCAGCAAGAATGTTGCAATTCCTGGGGCTACCAACTTTACTTCATCAACCCAGGGTTCATGCAAACTTGAAGGTGACAGTGTTGTATACACAGTAGATGCAATGGTCTACTCTTGTCACTTTTCAACTGGGGTGATAGACCACTAGGGTTTTTCAGACCAACCTTTTATTTAGTAGAAGGAGTCTGACTACCAAATGGAAAAGGGAAAATTATTCTTAATGCAAAAAGGGAATGTTGTGTACTCTAGGAAATGAAAGTGTTGAATTAGAAGGTGCTATAAAGTGACATGAAATCATCTAGCTAAGCATCTACACATTTTTCTTGCAAAAGAGACCTAAATTAACCTTGTATATAACATCTAGTTATCTGGACTAATTGACCATGGAATTTTATCTAAGAACTACTAGGACTGCTGCATGCATGTGCTAACTTAGAAATTGCAGAAAACACATTTTTGGATTTTTAGTTTTATGAATGCAAATGCTAATTTAACCAATTTTTTCTTTGGTAGGGGAGACAAATATGGGGTAAAAGGTCTAGAATAGTTTCAAGGGTATGGAAGCCAAGTGGAGGCCTAACCTTAGATTAGATGACCATTTATACTCAATTTGGGCTTAAAACAGGCTGCTACATGGTTTCCTGCAGTACTATAAGATGTCTTAGTTCTACTACAGGATACCTTGTTTTACTATAGGAAAAAGTCTGAAAGCTTATAAGGAGGTAGGAAAGGTAGAATGAAGTGTGGGGAAGGTATCTGATGGGGAAATAAGGCATAGAGGAGGTGCACACTACCCAAGGCTTAGTGAAATGCTTCAAGATGGTTGGATTTGCTCAAGGGAAATGCCCACTTTGCCTACAAAACAAGAATTTGGATTAGGGTTTGGTGGACTTTGGCAGTGTATGTGGAGAAGACTTAGATGAGGTGAACGAGATGAGGTCTCCCTGAAGATCAGAAGCTCATATAACAACATACACTCTTTTCTTCATTTATGCACAATTTCATCAATACATGGAAAATATGAGTCAAATGGAGGAAAAACAAAGTTATTAATAGCTAATGGCTAAGTTTACAAATGGAAGTGCTTATAAACCATAGCAAACTCAAGAGATCAAAATGACAATTGCAAATACTTCTAAGAAATTTAGAGACAGTGATCTATTCAGCAAGAAACCCTAGGTTATGTAGTCATCAATCAATAAATGTGTTTTTGGGTTGTGTGAATGGAACCCTCAAATCATGATCCCATAAGGGAGATGAGGTAAAGGAAACTATCACAATATTTTCTGAAGTGCTTACTGTCACTATGGTACCATTGATCTATCTATCCACAAATGGAAGCAAACTAAGTAATCATCCAAATACTTTCATATTAAACAAAACCAAAATCACTTCAACAACTAACTATGAATGTAATCTAAGCATACATGTACATAAAGAGTAACCTCTGCTGCTCGGGTTGGGCACTAACCCAAGAGCTTCAACACTCTGAGTAAAATCAGTGCTAGATCAAGGGAATTCTTTTCATTTTCATTAAAATATCAAAAATACATAAGAGTTATCAGTTATAATGTCTTATATCGAAAATGCATGTTGGCTACAACAAAAAAAAAAATCGAATCCTAATGAGGCTCTAGGCCTTCTTCTTTATACAACTAAAGCTATCAACAACTTCCTTAATTTAGGGAGGCTTGGCTCCCAACTCGAGATCAACTTGTCTTCAACTATCACTGGCTTGGCTACCAATGACCACGGTGGCTTGGATGCTTGTAACTCCGAGCTGATGATATTTGGTGGAGGAATCTTCGAGTGAGTGAGGAGTTAAGGAGGGAGATCTAATCTACTAAAATCCCTCTTGCTTGTCTACTTCGAGTTCTTGCAATTAAATTAGCCAAAATTGCTCCAAATCCTGCAATTAATTCACATTAGGACATATGACATAACATCTCATCTTTACCCTTGTTACTAAACAAAATATAACAAAACATGTAAAGAAATGTGAGAAAAGTTGATTTTAATAACTGGAGAGTGGCATTAAGGTCCATATAATTTACTTATTAATGAGCCTCATCATTACCTCCCTACTGAAAGTGTTGCTCATCCTCTGAGCAACTTAATCTATGTCCATGTCTTTCATTGCTCTTGTGGCCTCTCTGACATTCCAGGCTTCTATTGATGTATTCTCCTCTTGTGGATAAAATCCTACATGCTTCTCTATTTCCTCCCACTGCTTTCTTTCTTCCTCTTCCTTTCTTCCTTCTAACATACCCAAGAGAAATGGTGGACTGAGTTTCAAGCCAATCCAGTTGATTTTGAGCCTCTACAGTGCCTTCTTATACAATGGGGTCCTCTCTAGTGCATCCCTCATTCTTTCAGGGGAATGATACTCCCTGATCTTTAGGTTGTATGGTAAGGTGGCCCATCTCCTTTGGTATGATTGCTGGCTTTCATCCCCTATCAATCTCAAAGTGTCCTAAAAATGAGTGATTGCTTTCCCTTATGTAGCTAGGTATGTTGGTGCAAGATGGGGATCATTGTCGATGAGGTTGTGGGTGCTAATGACAACCATGGAATTGATATGTTCTGTTTTGATGTAAATGGGCTCTTTTTCTTCTCTTTCCAACACTCCCTTTACTTCCTTAGCCCTGGCCTCCTCATGACTCATCCATGATGCTAAGACCATCAGTTGTAAGTCCCCCAACTTTGGATTGGGGTCCCACACATTCAATTCTGTGAAGGCCAAGTTATGTAAGTAAAATTCATATATCTTGGCCTTGTCCTCCAGGGTGCTTTGGTCACAGAGCTCAATGAAATGTCTATAGTCTTGGAAAGGCATAGTCCCTTGTTGTGCTAGGGTCTTTATTTGAAATTGCAACCATTGTTATTTTAGGTAAAAGGCATATGTTTTTGTTGGCATCCTGCATTGGAGTGCCTCCATAGAGAGGCTTGCCATAGTGGCCAATTGGCTCTCTTTTTCCTGCACCTACCTCCTCAGCCATGTGTTCTCAATCTCTAGTTGATATTTCATCACTCTTTACATGTCTCTTATCTCACTCAACTCTCTGCCCATATCTAGCAACTTCTCTTCCATATGGCTCACATCCTATACATTCTTTGATTTAGCAATTTGCATCCAACGATGTGTCCTTTCTCTCTCCTTTTCAAGCTCAAAGAAGGATGGCAAATTTTTGTGGTATTACTCTGCCTCCCTCAATGAATCTATAAAAGGAGCTGAGATTGGGTTGTGGGCTAGGTTCCTGCAGCTCTTGGGATTCTCCATTTACTGTCTTTGGAGTATTTGTCTCCCCCTATACTTGTGTTACTGCTTCATTCCTGTTGTTTTTCTGTGTTTCCTATAGTGTTGATAGAGTTTCTTGTAGGACTATTTGTGTTTCCTATAGGAGGATTTTCCCTTTTTGAAAGGGGGTCAAAGGTTCTTTGTCTTTCTTTGCTGAGGTTGACTTGGTGACAAGCCTCCTAACATAGGTGATTGGTGGCTTTGGGAAAGCCTATTTTGATGTGCCCTCTTCACCTTTCATTTCTGAGGAGACTAGTTTTACTTTTCCATTTGGTGAGTCTTCAATGATGATAGGAGTCTTGGTAGGTGTTTGTGGTCTCCTCTGTTTTATCCTAGTTCTCCTCCTTGTTTTGAAATATAGGGGAGTCTTCCTCTTCCTTTTTCTTGTTGACTTTATGGGTGTGATTAGGGCAGTCAAGGTAGCAACTGCCTCCTTCTATGTGGGTTTAGGAGACACTCTTGGAGATTCCTCCCCTTCCTTGATATGTATTTCAGGGCTTGTCTCATCCTTTTGTGCTTCTTCCCCTCTGTTCTTTTCTTCCTCTGTTTTATTTGTCTCTGCCTCCTGTTCTTCCTCTGGCTCTTCCTCTTCCTCTTCAGGTTCTTCTTCCTCTTCTTCGGGTTCTTCTTCCTCTTCTTGTTTTGGTTCTTCTTCCTCTTCCTCACCACTAGAAGTTGGGTATCTTTCATACTCAATTGCTTCAATTACATCTTCCCTAACCATGTCTGTAAATGTGGACCACAAAATAGGGACTCTTAATTGGCTTAGGAAATCTTCTAGTATGAGCTTGATTAGTCCATGATGTGCCAATTGTTGATGTTTTCCTTCCTGTACCTTGATGCTCATGTCTATTATTGATTGCAACAAGAAGTAGGGCACACTAAGTATTCTATTAGGAGGTAACTCTTCTCCAAATCTCAGCTCATGGAGGACTCTAAACTGGTAACCATAGACTATACTGAGCCTTCCCTCACAAGAAATATACTTGAGAATGTAATTGTTGGCATTATGATATAGGTGTTGTCCTTGATGGAAACTCACTCAGATGAAAGCTCACAGTGCAACAAGTCAAAGAATTACAGATCAGACTAAAAAGAATGAAGAAAGAGAGGTATATGCAGGTTCACCTTGTCCAAGCTGTGTATACACATAGTATTACTGAACAAAAGGAGTTTATACATACACACGCACTTTCACAGAAGGAAAAGCGTTTATATCTTGGAAAAATAAAGTTTTTGGTTCAAGGTATTTCTTGGTCCAAGGTATTTGACCCAATGTAATTGGTCCGAGGTATTTGGTCCAAGGTATTGGTCCTAAGTAGTTTTGTTCCATGGTATTGATAAAGGCCTAAAACTATATAAGGAGGAGAAGAACATTAGGCCAAGGGTGCAAGCATTTTGAATATCTTATGAGGTGTTGGATCATATATGCAGGTTAACGAGCTTCTGATGGTTTGCTTGATCTGATCTAAGGAGGCACCTATATGGCTAATGAAGGTTGATGGACCGGGATCATAAAGGCTTAAAAGTATTATCATTATGTGGTTTTATCTTGAACATTCTAGATCTGAATACTGACGCATGTTTTATTCTGTAAATA
Source organism: Pinus tabuliformis (assembly GCA_031772625.1). Lineage (NCBI taxonomy): Eukaryota > Viridiplantae > Streptophyta > Pinopsida > Pinales > Pinaceae > Pinus > Pinus tabuliformis. Next base: position 449,690,030 of record CM062816.1, on the reverse strand, counting down.
TGATGATCTGGGTATGACTGAAGTCTCGAATAGTTGTGATTTTTTGAGTTAGCATTTACAGATCTGTACGCAGGTTCGCTTTAGTAAAAGAGCGTATACATGCTGGTTCAACATATCAAAGTAGCATATACATCATAAATTTGAATTTGTAGATCTGTACACTGGTTCCTTCTGGTAAAAGTGTGTATACACGCTAGTTCGACACATGTAAGTAGTGTATAACTTATGAAGTATGATGTTTTAAAGTTTCAGTTGTTTCTTGTTGCTGTTGCAGAGTTCTGGGTTCTGGTGACTATATTTTGGTGATAATGTTCTGAATGATCAGATTGATTGATTGTGATTTGCTACAGTGATGATGGGTTGTCAAGTGATTGATTGATTTAGTTGTGGTTGATTTAGAAAGTGATGATTGAGTTTCAGTGATTGGTTGATGCAGATGTATTTGATGGTTGTATTGCAATTATGATTTTCTGAGTTTCAATGTTGTTGATGGGTCCAGTATGAAAATTGGATGAAACGTGGCCTTCAGATTGTGGTGTTGTGTTCCGCAAGTATCCAGTCTGAAAATTCATTAAACGTGGTCCCTAGTGGAAGAGTGGAGTTTTCTTTTGGCTGGCACCTACGTATTAGTAATCATATTGGCTAGTACAAGAGCTAGGGGGTTGTAGCTCCCTTCTAGTAGTAGCTGGAGAACGAGAGAAAGTCGTAACCTTCTGCAGGTAGGTGCCTGTGTACTAGTATGAGTCTGCACCGGTACAAGATTGTAAACAGATTTTCTTATTCTTAAAAGAAGACAGAGACGACAACAGCAGGTGGTTTTTACCCACATTGGGTTTCCACCTTATATCTTGGTGTTCATGTGTGTTGCTTTTGTGTGATGCTTTATTTTTCTTTTACTGCACTGTGTAATAAATCACCAATATACTGGTTTAAGCTCAATACATGATAAATTGTCTAAATCAAAAGTTCTATGCATATACGTTGGTTTCCTTAAGTACAGTCACGTGTACACGCTAGTTCACTTCACTGAAGTAGTGTATATAAATATGTTTGGGAAATAAAATTTTAAATATGATAATATTGATTCACCCCCCTCTCAGTATTATTTCCAATAGTAATAGCTTACTTCATCCCAAGGATATGGAATGCTCTCCTTTCTAATCCCATTTTTGTCCTCAATTTTCTCCTCATCTTCCAAGAAAAAGTTCTTCTTGGCATAAGTATTGCTAGCTTTATCCTCTTTTCTCCATTATAAACCTAGAGGAAGTGTAGTGATTCTACTAATGCTTTCAAGGGTAATTTTTACTGACAATCCTCTCACCACAGAAGTGGCACTGACTCTAGCTTGAGGTGTGAGTGACATTGCAAATTCTCGAGCTACATCATCATCATATCCTCTAAGTAGATCGAATAATCCCAACCATTGATGCCTTCTAAATATCTCTACCACAGGAGGATGGAGATGTATTCTAGATGTTCTTGTGGGCTCCCTTCTGTTGAAACCTCCTGTCATTTTCTCTCTCTGTCAATCTGATTGTATGTAGTTTGGTGGCTTTAGCTTAAGAGATTTCCCAGGTGACTGAGGGTTTAGAGTTTATGAGGGTGATGACTACAATTATCCCTTTATCTCCACACAATTCCTCCACACAATTCTGTCTATCTCTATGCACACTGTAATTACTAGGAAAAAAATGAAAAATTCTTTTCCTTTCCTCTTTTCTAGCTATCAAATTAAAACATAGAGGATATGGGCCACCTACATTTCACTGTAATGCCTTGTTTGAGGAGAATTTTTGAATAGTTGGGCCCTAGGCACCCCCTCGTAGATTTTTTGACAATTCCCACTGTTTCCTGTAGTTTTTCTGCATTTCCTGTAGGTGCTCATTGTAGGATGGTCGAGACTAGATTTCTTCTTCGATGGCTCCTCCAGGTGGTACCAGTTCTCTAAATCTCAAAATGAATGATTTATTGCATGAAAGCTAGGTAATTCTTCTATTTATGGTCGATTCCTTAGAGCGGTGTGCTCGTTGGTTGGGTACGTAATTTATCCTTTTGGACCATTGGCCCACTATTAGTTATCATGCAACCCTTTCTCGTAATCATCACCCACTTTTTACAACTTAATGCGACCACATTTCCGACTTATTTCCTTTGATGTGACCTTGTAATGTGTCCTAATGACTAGAACTTAACTTTTTGTTTTTGGGCTGAGCGTGGCCAAGTTAACTGGCCACCTTCAGCTTATGAAACCAACTTTTTCATATTCTTACACTTTTATCATATTCATACTTAGGAAAGAGTGTGGATGAGGTGCCATACATGTGGCTTTCTTTGCTTGGTTGATGCATGCTGGAGGGTAGCTCTGTTGTGCTTCTTCTGGTTCAAGTACATCTTATCTTTTTCTCTCGTTTTGTTGATTTCTTCCGGCTGATAGGTTGTCTTCTTTGTTGTGATGTGCAGGTGCTGGCCTCTTCTATTGCTACTGAGATTTGGATAGGTGCCATAGTGCCTGCAAGGGTGTTGATACTCTTCCTCTGCATGGATGCTGAAGGAGGAGCCTGGAGACTACTGTTGTTACAATATAGGCTGCTACAGGGTTTCCTGTAGTACTACAGGAAATCCTATAGCTGCCTCTTTCTTAATTTTTTGTTTTTTTTCTTAGAGGAGGAATAGGTGTTGAAGTAGGAGTGGAAGGGGTGGAAATGGGGAAGATGGAGTGGTAGGTGAGGTAGGCTACTGATGGTATGGCCCTTGGACTTTTCTTTGTTTTCCTTGTTTTTTTCTCTCTTTTTTTTTTATTTTTTTTCTTTTTTCTAAGTGGATTTCTTGATGGACATAAAGGGTGACATGGTCATGAAATGGTGTTGGTTGAAAGGTGGTGAGGTCAATGGCCTCAACTTTTGACCCGAAATAGGCCTGCATTATTATTTTTCAACCAGGATTTCATTCCTGTAGATTTTCAAAACTTTCTGTTATAGGAATTTTTAGGGTAAGTTCCTAAGATAGAACACCAAATGACATCGCTCACAAACAGATTACAGATTAGTACACCAGTATTCTTGACGTGGTTAAAACCATCAAAGAGTGAAATAGTCCACGGCTTGAGCCAACGCGGCCACTTCACATAATTTATTAATGTAAAAGAAAGAAAATTTACATAAGCTTCTCTCATGAACGGTCACCTTACAAATGACCCTCCATGCTCTTTAAATAGAGATCATGGACCAATCAGGTCTTAAGCCACGGATCAAGTGTCGGTAATACCGAGGAGAGAATGAACCATTGGATCAATTCATGTCTAGAACATATCGTGACGGTCAAATTGTAAGTTACAAAAGTACATAGTAAAGAAATACACTTTACCTAACTCTACACTAGACCAAGTTATACTTAACTATTTCCTATGTGTCGGAATACCCTAACATCCCCCCTTAAGAACAACTTGGGATATAATTGAAGGATGTACAAATATGACACAATAGGAGAAGGAAAGAGGCATTAGAGCCTATCCCCCCTTAGTGACAACTTCCTGAACTCCAACCATAAATCAAAGTTTAGTAAACTTCGCCTTTGTGAGAGCCTTTGTAAAGATGTCTGCAACTTGATCACCAATTGAACAATATTGCACTTCAAGAACATGGTCATGAATGAGACTTCAGATGAAGTGCATGTGTAGTTAAATGTGTTTGTTGTGCTGATGTTGGACTGGATCTCTGCATAGTTGAATGGCACTTTGATTATCACATCAAAGTGTATTTGGATGTTGTTGTTGAAAGCCAAACTCTGATAGGATCTAACAAAGCCACAAGGCTTCCTTACTAGCTTCTATGACGCCACAATACTATGCTTCTGCTGAAGACAGAGAAATGACACTTTGTTTCTTGCAAGCCCATGTAATAGGTCCAAAATCAAGAGTGAAGACATAACCTGCAGTAGACTTCTGATCATCGGGGCCACCAACCCAATTGGAATCAGTGAAACCAACCAATAGAGGAGATGCTTCTACACTGTAATGAATCCGAAACTGAATTGTACCTCGAACATAAATAAGTATTCTTTTAGTTACTTTCCAATGACTTTCATGTGGGTTTCGCATAAACCGAGAAATAAGGCCAAGAGAAAAGGAAAGTTAGGACGGGTATGGGTCAAATACAAAAGTTTTCCTACAAGCTGATGGTATAAGGTAGCATCAACTTTAGGGGAAGTACAAGTGCCTGAAAGTTTGGCTCCAGAGTGAAAGAGAGAAGAGTTGGCTTACAGTCTTCCATGTGAAAGTGGCATAGAAGATCACAAGCATACTTGGACTGGGGAAAGGAAATACCTTCCTTGGATTGCAAGACTTGAAGACCAAGAAAATAATGAAAGTGTCCTAAGTCTATCATTTCAAACTACTTTTTAAGGCTGGACTTCACAAGGTTTATAAGGTGGGGATCACTACTAGTAAGGATAATATCATTAACGTAAAGAACAAGAATGATAAGAGACTTACCCACTTTCTTGGTGTAGACAGTATTGTCAGAATGACACCTAGAAAAGCCAGTATCTAAAAGAAAGTTATCCATTTTGGCATACCAAGCCCAAGGGGCTTGCTTGAGACCATAAAGGGATTTCTTAAGCCGACATACAATGCTGGAGTCTGTTTGTATAAAGTCGGGAGGTTGTTCCATATAGATTTTGTTAGGCCCCTATACTACTAGTGTAACCCCTTATTTTTATTAGTACAACCCCCTTATTATATTATTGTACCCATGTAGTCCCCATATTGTCACTATTGTGCCCCATAGAAGCCCACTATTGTTATTGTTGTGCCCTTACATTATTATTTTTATGCCGGCTCTGATTATATTATGACCCCTTAGACTCTTATATATAGAAAGGAGGTCTTGTCATTTGTATCATCCAAGAATTGTTTATTTGTGTAATGTAAAGGAGGTTTTCCCCTCGAAGAGGCTGAATTCTAAGGCCTTGATCTATATTTTTATCTTTTTGTGAGTTGGTTTCCTAACATTTGGTATCAGAGCTGTGGATTCTAGGGTTTCGCTGCTCCAAGCAGGTCATCGTCGCATTTTCGCTATAACGTTTCCTCTACGAATTTTCAGAAGCTAAAAAATACCCATTTGAGAAGAAATTGGTTTGAACCCCGCGTCCGAATTTGAGATCTTGTCTCGCTATATTTTCAGAGATATGATCTGAGCAAGTTAGGTTTTTTGCAAGCTTCAGAATTTCATCTCAAACAGGTCATCGTGGAATTTTCACTATAATATTTGTTCTATGAAGGCTTAGACTCTGAAATTAAAACCCATTTGAGCTGAAATCTTGGTGAAGAGTGGGTCCAAATTTCATATCTTGTATCACTATATTTTTGGAGATATAATCTGAGACATTTAGGGTTTCTGCAGGCTCCCGAATTACATCCTAAACAGGTGACCTTGGGAAAATCGTCTTAACTTTCTCTCTGAGCATCAAATTGTCATTTCGTAAGAAGTTACAGAAAGATGACAAACTGTAGTTTTCTGTATATCGGTTTCAGGTCCTAAGATTGAAATAGTGACACGTGGAACTTTGTACAAGTTCGCTCTACTGAATCAGTCTATAATCGGGTCATCGTGGGAGATTTAACATAAATCTTCCTTACAAAATCCAATCTTGATCAGGCTTTCAAAGTTAGAAAGAGGACACAGAGGGCTACCACATGTCGTGATTTCAGAACTGGAAGATCTAAAATTACAGAGTTGCAGTCGTTTCAATATCGAGCTCCTAAAATCAAGAAAAGGAGATATGAGGAAGTTTGATGGAAAGGATCCGGTAAATTGGATACTACAAATGGAGAAATATTTTGATCTACATGAGGTGCAACTGTTACAAAAGGTATGTATTGCATCTTCATATTTAGAACCAGATCAATTTTTATGGTATAAAGGGCTTTGTTCTCGTAAACTACTTGTTACGTGGTCAATTTTCACGGAGGAAATGATAGCACATTATGAGGATACAAAGAGCAACACCTTCTTTAGCCAATTGATAAATCTCAAACAAAAGTGTTCAATAGCAAAGCACATTGAGAAATTTCAAAAATTGAATATAAGGGTAAATTCTATTCCAATGAAGCAAAGGATTGATGTCTTCATAGGTACTTTAAAGGATAGCATTCAACATGAGGTTCATCTTTGGGAACCTGATTCATTGGAGAAGGCATTCAGGTGGGAAAGAAAAATTGAAAGAAAAATTATGAAAACAAGGAATCCCACCACTCACGACCATAATTATGGAAGTGTTTTTTCTCCTAGCCTTCCACAACCTACAAGGTTTACACCACAACAATTGGAAGAAAAAAAGAGAAAAAGGACTTTGTTACAATTGTGATAGAAAATGCACTAAAGGTCATAAGTGTGTTGAGAAGAAATTATTTTACATAGATTATGAAGAGAAGAAAAGGATCAAGAAACATCAAAAGAAGAGGATATACACCAAGAACCAACCCCAGAGAAAGAAGAAATGAATCCGACCATATCTTGTAAAGCATTGGCAAGAATTACCACTCCTCAAACTCTCAAGATAGAAGGACATATCAAGAAGAAAAAGGTTCAAGAAGTGAAAGATCACATCGATAAAGAAGAAATGAATCCAACCATATCTTGTAATGCATTGGCCGGAATTACCACTCCTCAAACTATCAAGATAGAAGGACATATCAAGAAGAAAAATGTTCAAGAAGTGAAAGATCACATCGAGCATCAAGAAATGAATCCGACCATATCTTGTAAAGCATTGGAAGAAATTACCACTCCTCAAACTCTAAAGATAGAAGGACATATCAAGAAGAAAAAGGTCCAACCAATGAAAGATCACATCGATCATCAACAACAAGTTCTCCAAATTTTAAAGGATAACACCACTTTGGTGCATAATCGAATGAAACAACAGGTAGATCAACATCATAGTGAAAAATATTTTGATGTAGGTGATTGGGTATTTTTACGACTACATCTCAAGAAAGCTATTTATGAGAAGGAAATGTTGGCAATACTACATGCACTTAATAAATGGCGTCCTTACCCAATGGGAAGACACTTCAAGGTAAAAGTGGATCATAACAGTCTTAAATACTTTTTAGAACAAACATTATCTTTAGAAGAATAGAAAAAATGGGTCACAAATATGTTGTGTTATGAATTTGCATCATTTATATAAAAGGGAAGAAAATTTTGTTGCAGATGCACTCTCAAGAAAGGATGAGGATGTGGAAGCATTGTTTTGTGCTATTTCGATTATCCAACTAGATTGGATAAACAAAGCAAGGGATGAATGGAAGAAGGACGAAGAAGTGTGGCAACTCATTCAAAAGTTGCAGAAGATCCCAATGCAAACAATATTTCCAGAACTTGAAGAGGAAGGAAAAAACATCTTGGAACCTGGAGCAGTCACAGAAATAAGAACCTGATAGCTACGAAATCAATCAATTTCAGAGTATCTCATCAAGTGGAAGAACTTACCACTGAAGATTCCACATGGGAGGACAAGAATTTTATACAGAAGCATCAAGAACTACTCAAGCATTTAGGACAACACTTTTTGAAGGAGAGGGGTATGTTAGGCCCCTATACTACTAGTGTAACCCCTTATTGTTATTAGTACAACCCCCTTATTATATTGTTGTACCCATGTAGTCCCCATATTGTCACTATTGTGCCCCATAGAAGCCCACTATTGTTATTATTGTGCCATTACATTATTATTGTTATGTCGGCTCTGATTATATTATGACCCCTTAGACTCCTATATATAGAAAGGAGGTCTTTTCATTTGTATCATCCAAGAATTGTTCATTTATGTAATGTAAATGAGGTTGCCCCCTCGAAGAGGCTAAATTCTAAGGTGTTGATCTATCTTTTTATCTTTTTGTGAGCTGGTTTCCTAACATATTTCTTGATGCAAGTCCCTACACAAGAAGGTTTATTTAACATCCATCTGATGGACTTCCCATTTGAAAGAGGCAACAAGGGAAAGAACAAGGCAGATAGAGTTCATTTTGGCAACAGGGGAGAAGGTTTCAGTATAGTCAATGCCTTAAACTTGTGAAGAACCCTTAGCAACAAGACGAGCTTTATTTTTATCAACTTTTCCATATAGTCCAAACTTGGTTCTGTAAACCCATTTGCATCTAACAAGTTTTCATCCCTTTGGAAGAGGAACAAGATCCCATGTATCATTTTCCAAATGAACAATATTCTTCATTCATAGTTGTGTCCCAATTTGGATGGCCTAAAGCTTCTGCAAAGGTGTCAGGATCATAATTTGTTGAAGCTTGAGCCAGTAAAGAAGAGGCTATATCGAACTTAGAACGTGTACGTCGCCAATCCATAGGATCACCTGCAAGAGCACATGATACATCCCGAGTAGCACAGGCCCATTTTGGAAGTTGAGGAGCTGAAGGAGGATCCCAAGAAGGTGGGGGAGGATTTTCATCCTCGCTGTCATCATCTGAAGAAGAAATATTTTTAGAAGTAGAAGGGATAGAGAGAGGTGGCACATCTGCCGAACTAGGCTCATAGGCCGACATATTTTCAACAAACTTTACATCTCTTCTAATGATAACATTTTTGGATTTAGGTGGAAGAAGTCTATATCCTTTGACATCTTTAGAATATCCAACAAAAACACATTTTTCACTCTTAGCTTCTAAGGATTTATGTTTCTCATCTGGAATATGGGTCCATGCTTCACTTCCAAACACACGAAAGTGACTTACATATGGTTTAATTGAGCTCCATGCTTCTTCTGGAGTGATATTCTTTAAAACCTTAGTAGGAGTGAAATTTACTATGTAATTTGCACAGTTAATTGCTTCTACCCAAAAATTAAGACTAAGTCCTTTAAATTGAAGCATACAATTAGCAATTTCCTTTAAGGTGTTATTCTTCCTTTCAGCTACACCATTTTGTTGTGGAGTATATGGAACAATATGTTGCATTTGAATTCCATGCTCAATGCAAAAGTTGATGAATTTTTTGTTAACATATTCTCCGCCATTATTAGATCTTAGCTTAAGAATTTGATATCCAGATTGTTTCTCAACAAAGTCCTTAAAGGCCAAGAACATGTTAAATACTTCACTCTTGAGTTTTAAGAAGTATACCCAAGTGCATATGGAGAAATCATCAATGAAAGTTAAGAAATACTTGTAGCCAAAGAATGAAACAACTGGAAGTGGACCACATAAATAATTATTCACAAGCTATAAAGGGGCTGAGGCATGCCAAGAGGCACATTTTTCAAAAATATCCCGATGATGTTTTCCGAGTACACATCGGGAACAAACACCATCTCTGCACAATACCATAGGAAGACCTGTCACCATATTTTCTTTAAATAGATTTTGAAGGGAATGATAGTTTAAGTGACCAAATCGCTCATGCCAAAGTTTTCTCACTTCATCATTATGAGCAAAAAATACCGAGGGAAGAGTTGATGACCCAAATTTGTTAAACTTATACAATCTTGTAGAATCATCAACAATTCCAGTAGCTAAAATCTGTCTAGGATCTCTTAGGTCCTTAATTACAACATCGTGAAGTGAAAATTCAACGGTTTTACGTTCACCTGAATGAGTTCTCTGATACACAGATAAAGGCTTGCAGGATAAGGTTGGAACACATAATACATCATTAATTGATCATTTTCCAGATGAGTAGTTCCAATGCCTACAACACTAAGAGATCTATCATCACCAACATATATATTTTTGGTGTTACAATCATTTAAGAAAACATGGCTTTGTTTTTTGCCATGTGATAAGAAGCTCCAAAATCAATGAGCCACTCATGAGAATGAGAAGAAGAAGATACATTTAGTGCATAACCAGAAGAAGATGCTTGACAACCACATGAAGAAAGTGTTATTCCTGAAGATGAAGCTGAAGTTGAAGAGTGCTCCAAATGGATGTTATGCTTCTTCATTGCTGCTTCCAAGGCTTCCATCTTCTTAAAGAATTTCAATTCTAGTGGCCATCTGGATTACAAAAGTTGTAATGTCTATTAGTCTTCTTCCCTTTTTTTAATTTGCCTTATCATTTTTTTTGAATTGATTTTTCATTTTTAGACTAAAAGTGCTTAGGACCCTTGGTTAGTTTAGGACCATTCTTTTTAGGATGTTGCTTCTTAGGATTCTTTGAACTTGGTTGTTGTTGGGCGGCTAAGCCTTTCTTAGAAGATTTTCCAAGATTAAGAAGACCAAGATGTAAGAGTTTTTCTTGTTCTCTTAGTAAAGAATCACAAAAGGCATCAAAAGAGGGGAACTTGTAGGCTTGTCCTCGAGAAATAAAGGCTTCTCTAGTAGAATGGAAGGTGGAAAAAAACACAGAGTAGGCTGGTCCCAACGTAGTAAGAATGCAATAGATAAAGCTACCATATTCTTTCTTAACTTTGACACCTTCCAAGAGAAGTTTAAGGGTCTTGAACTTGGACAAAAAATATTCAATAGAAGAAAAATTATTAGGGTCCAATGTAAGAAACTCATTTTCTAGTTGATGGGCTCTAATTTCATTTTTAATTCCAAAAAAATTATTGAGTTGTTTCATTGCTTCATCAGGGGTATCAAGTTCTGCAATATGGAATATAAGGTTTGGAGAAATAAACATCTCTATCAACCCACGTGCTTGATATTTCTTATTTTCCCATTTGATTGTCTTATGTTCATCTTGAGGTTTAGATTCTTGGCCTGAAGCTATTCTATAAAGATCTTTACTTCTAAGTAAATCTTTCATGTAGGACACCCATTGGAAATAGTTGGTGTTGTCAAGAATAACTTGGCATGGAATTTCCATTTTAAAAGAAACTGAAGCTGTAGACACTGAAACTAAGTGTTCCAAAGGAAAGATCTCGAAAAATTAGGTTGATTAAAGAAAATGGCTCTGAAAACGACTTCCGGATGAAGAAGTTATGACTTTTTGAAGAAAAGTTGTTGAAGATGCCGACGAAGCATGTGAATGTGCGGAAGTGAATGATAATCTTATATTTAAAAAAAAAAATCCTCCCCCCTTTTCAAACTTAATCTAATTAGCTCATTAAAAAAAAAAATTATGTAACCCACTTTTATAAATAAGTGAAAGTCACTTTTACAATGGTACTTTATGACTTACCCACTAAATTGTAACTTAAATAAAAGATAAAGAGACTTTAGAACTATAAGTGACCATTTTTTATAATGGGTGATAATACTTTTACATAAAGTAACTTTAAAACATAAGTTATATGTGCTTTTTGAAAAAGTAACTCAACCAAAAGAAATACTAGAACCCAAGACCTCTATTCTCATAAAGTAACTTTGGACCAAGTGAGCTAGTTTAAAAGGTTAGTAATTTTTGGAAAAGAGGAAGGAGTTTTTTTTATAGTCACTGAAGCTTTGGAGTGGTTGCTTACTTGAGAAAGCCCTTTTTGACTACAAAACAAAAGACCACACAACCCAAAGTGGACATGCAACAAAAACCAAAACCTTATGGCTTGAAGTTAGATTTCGCCAAAAACTAAATATTTTCTTCGATGTTTCTGATTTTTCGAGATCACACTAAGGTGCAGTGGAAAAGAGCATATACATGAGAGAAATCCTTCCTTTCTGTTTCTGATTTTCCCAGATCACACAGAGTCGCGGGGCAAAGAGCATACATAGAAATAAAAGATATAGATCCGGTAATAAAAAACAGAGAGATAAATAAACTGAAATAAACAGAGAGATAAATAACTAAAACTGCAAATAAAGATTGTATACCTCCAGATCTTAAAACTGACATAGCTAGGGACTAGAAACCTTTTCGCGTGAAACAAAAGGGGTTCCTCACTGGAAAAAATGTTCCTAACACAATAGAGCAGTCCTCTCAGTCAGAAACAATAGATCTAGGAAGCAACAATCAGACGTAGTTGTACCGGCTTCATATTTGGATCAACAACGGATGCGACCCTCAAATAGCCTTGATACCATGTAGCAATTTTCATGGTAAGTTCCTTAGATAGAATGCCAAAGGACACCGCTCACAAACAGATCACAGATCAATACACCAGTATTCTTGGCGTGGTTAAAACCCTCAAAGAGGGAAACAGTGCATGACCTAAGCCAACACGGCCACTTTAAACGATTTATTAATGTAAAAGAAAGAAAATTTACAGAAGCTTCTCTCATGAACGATCACTTTACAAATTACCCCCTATGCTCTTTAAATAGATATCATGGACCAATCGAGTGTTAAGCAATGGATCAAGTGTCGGTAATACTGAGGAGAGAATGAACCGTCAGATCACTTCATGTCTAGAACATATCGTGACCATCGGATTGTAAGTTACAAAAGTACATAGTAAAGAAAGACACTTTACCTAACTCTACATTAGACCAAGTTATACTTAACTATTTCCTATGTGTCAGAATATTCTAACCCCTGTAGTACTATAGGAAACTCCTGTAGTAACTACAGGAAACCCTGTAGAAGTCAGAAAATTGCCTACAAATGGGATTTTTGATGGTTGGAGATGAGTATGGATGCATGAGACATGGTGGTCATGGAAGATATGAAATGAATGAAGGAAGAATGGGTTTTTGCTTAGCTTGCTGCCCTCTGAACTTTGTGTCCTTTGTTTCCTTGAAAACCTGCAAAACCCAGGAACTATTATAAGTGGGCAGGTTTGAGGTCCCCTCCATAACATTTTTGTGTTTTTATGTTTTTTTTTTTGAAAGACAACTAGGTCACCTCAAAGAAGGTTTCCAACATGTTTTCCTACCCTAGGCACCTCAAGGGAGGTTTTCACCCAATGATCTTTTATTTTTCCTTTTTCCTTTCACTCTTGGGCTACCTTAAGGAGGTTTTCAACCCAAAAGTGGGCCTTAGGTGCCTCATGGAGATTTTCACCTAGATCTCTTATTGTCTTTTTCGTTTTTTTCATTTTTCAAAAATTCAACAGTCTTCAAGGATTATGTGAGGTGGAAGCCGAGACTCCTCTAATCACCATCACTGCCTTACTGATACTACTGACGAACACTTCCTTTGGCAGAGGTTTTTTGTAGGCTTTCAATCTATACCCATTGACAAGCAAGGGGATACCTTTTTCATCAATGGTTCTTATCTGAACAAACCCATTGTCATGGAACTTTTCTATCACATATGAGCCCAACCATCTGGTCATCAACTTGCCTTCGAAATCCTTGAACATGGAGTCATACAGCAGAGCCCAATCACCTTCTTGAAACATTTGGTCTTTGATAATTTTGTCATGCCAAACCTTTCTTTGTACTTGAGTCACCTCTATGTGTAGGAGGGCCTATGAATTCATCTAACCCATTTAACTAGAGCATCCTCTCTTGGTGTGCCCTTGTAACATCCAAATCCAACTATGTTTCCATTCTTAAAGTGTTATACTCAAACTCAATGGAGAGCAGAGCCTTCTTCCCAGAGATCAAATCATAAGGGGTGAAGCCAGTGGTTATCTTCCAAGTTATATTGTAGGCCCAAGTGGCCTCCACTAGTCTATCAACCCAATCCTTCCTGCTGCTGCTCACCACCTTTGTGAGAATGCTTTCCAATGCTCTGTTGGTAACTTCTACTTGTCCATTGGCATGAGGGTGGTAAGGAGTTGATTTCTTGTGCTTGATCTTATGCTGGCTTAACATATTTTCAATCATGTGTGAGGTGAATTGAGTGCCCTGATCAGTGACTAGCTCTCTAGGGTACCCAAACTTGTAAAAAACATTCTCCCTCAACAGATCAACTACTTTCTCTGATGTGGCTACCTTAACAGCCTTGGTTTCAGCCCACTTTGTCAAGTAATCATTTCACACAATTATGTATTTTTTCTGTCTTCATGGTGGATCAATGGGCCCAATGAAATCCATGCCCCACTTGTCAAATGACTCAAAAGTCACTTGAGGTTGCAAATACATTTCATCCATGGGAGTAGGTTTCCCCATTCTTTGGCACCAGTCACATTGGCCGATATATCTTCTTGCATCTTGGTGGAGAGTGGGCCAATAGTAACCAGCTTGTAGTACCTTGAAGGTTGTCATCTTGGATGTAAAGTGATCTCCACAAGGCCCATCATGACAGGCTAGAAGGATGTCAAAAAATTCCTCCTCCCTGAAAAATCTTCTCATAATTTGATCTGGGCCTAGCTTGAAGAGATTTCCCCCAATCCAAGTGAATGGGGCGCTTTTCCTTATAATTCTGCTCTTTTCCTTGGAGGACAGATTTGGAGGGAAATGTGCAACTACTAATTAGTTGGATATGTCAGAAAACAGCGGAGAGAGAACTGAAATAGTGAATAAATGCTCACCTGGAAGCTAGTCATCAACCATTCCTTCCTCACCTACAAGCAAAGCCAATCTGGACAAAAATTCTGCAACTACATTTTCTCTATCAGGCTTATCAATCATAGTTAGATCAAACTGTTGTTCGTCAAATATTTAATAGCAGCATGGTCAGTATGTACAAAGGTCTGGTAACTAGTGATGTAATGTCTAAATTTATTCAAGGAATGGACAACAACTAGGAGCTCTTTTTCAGTCACAATATAGTTCAATTCAGCGTTGGACAGATTTTTGCTGATGAAGTAAATGGAATAAGGTAACTTGTCATTTATCTAACCTAGAGCTGCTCCTATAGCTTTGTTAGAGGCATCATCATGGATGTGGAAAGGAAGAGCCCAATTTAGGCCTCAGAGTATAGGTGCAATAGTCAACTTGTCCTTTAGGGTTTCTAGGGCCTCTTGGCAGCTTTCTGACCATAAAACTTCGAATTCCTTGGTCAATAGTACAAAAAAAGGTGAGGCTACCTTACTAAATTTTTTGTGAATCTCCTATAGTATCTAGATAAACCTTATAAACTTTTGATATCCCTCTGCTTCTAAGGAGTAGGGACCCTCTTTATGATAACGATTTTATTTGGGTCCACTTATAGTCCTTCCTGAGATATTGAGTGACCTAGAACAATCCCTTCAGTCATAAAGAACTCACACTTATCAAGACTAAGGGATAAGTTCATTTCAATGCATTTGTTTAATACTTTTCCCAAGTTAGAGAGAACCTCCAGGAAATCACACCCATAGGGGGTGAAATCATCCATATAAATTTCCACAGAGTCATGGACTAGCTCTGCAAAGATTCTCAAGACTGCCCTTTGAAAAGTGGCAGGGACATTTCATAATCCAAAAGGAAGGACTCTATAAGCAAAGGTACCCCAAGGATAGGTGAAGGTGGTTTTATCTTGGTCCTCTGGGTTGATCTGGATCTGATTGTAACCACTGAATCCATCCAGGAAAGAGAAGAACTTCTTTCCTGCCAGACCATCTAATACTTGGTCAATGAAAGGTAGAGGGAAATGGTCATTTTTTGTGGCTTTGTTTAGCTCTCTATAGTCCACATAGATCCTCCACTTCCCATTTTTCTTTGGAACCAGAACCAGAGGAGACACCCACTCACTATTTGAGATGGGGTAAATGAACCCTGCATCCAACAACTTTTGCAGTTCTTCTTTGACTATATCCTTGAGGGCTGGGTTCATTCTCCTCTGAGGTTGGCACACTGGCTTGTAGCCTTCCTTGATGTAAATGTGGTGAGTACACATCGAAGGGTGCACTCCCTTAATTTCCTTATAACTCCAGGAAAAGGCATCCAGATGCTTTCTTAGCATGTCACATAACTCCTCTTCCTGATGTGCAGAGAGAGAGGGGTTGATTTTCAATGTTCTTTCTGGACCAAATTCTATCATCTTGACATGAGTAGGACTTGAGTCAGCTAGGCACAAATCAGTCCAAGGGTTATCTTCAGCTTTCTTTACTAACTCCTCAAGAGACATGGTGTTGGGGGGCTAATTTTGGAGGATTTTCTCAATCAGGTTGTCTTCATCAGGTTGCCCCCCTCCTATAGTAGCATCTAGGGTATAGATTGGGGAAGAGTATACTTCATCTTCCTCCTCCTCTTCTAACCATAAAGGTAAGTCATGCTCCAGAGATGGTTGAGTAGGAGGGTACAAGACCAATTGTTTGGACAAATGCCCATTTTTAATGGTCATATTCCCAGCCCTGCAACTTATGTAAGCATCAACAGTGGCTAACCATGACCTTCCAAGGATGAGAGGATAACCATTGAACTTGGTCTTAGGTTGGAGAACTAAGAAGTCAACAGGGTATTCCCAAGAATCAATGGAGACCATCACATCCTCAACAACTCCCTCAAGAGCTACTGTGGACATGTCTGCAAGCTGCAACACTGTTTTGGTCTTTCTTAATGATCCTTAGAGATTTAGTTTAAGAATAATCTCCTTAGTCATCACATTGATGGAATCCCCAAGATCGATCAAGGTATGGGGGACAATGATACCATCTATGTGCACATCTACCACATGACTTCCAGGATCTAGATAGTTCGAGAAAATCATTGCCATAACATTAAGTCAAACATTTGTCCAATGACATTAATGGTAGGGGTATCTTTCTTTCACCTCCCAACATGTTTGAAGCATTTCTCCTTGATTAACTTGTTGTAGATGGGGACATCCTTTGATAGCTTGGAGGAGATGGGATTTTAACACATAGGTTTTTCAATTCATCCAGAAGTTCAATCTCTTCTGGGGTGTGTTGGATAAGATGGATTAAACTCTTAGGAAAGGAGGTGGATTTGCTTGAGGGACACTCTCCTCCTTTTCCTCTTCAAGCTCCTCAGGTGGAGATGGAGGTTGATTATCTAGAAGCACTCTTCCAGACCTGAGGTTGATTTCTTGAATTTCCACATCATAGGCAAGGTAAGATGTTTCCCCACTGTAGGCCTATTATGTATGTCTGTTGTTTAGGTTTAGATTTGGTTGAGCATGCATTTGAAGTTTCTTAGGTGGAATGGGGTGAAGGAGTTGTGGTTGAGATGGAGGTGGAGGCAGTAGGGCTAGAGATTGGTTGTATGGGGGCCTCCACCCCTGGGATTGTGCATTCCACTGAGGTTGTGGAGGATTATATGGTCGAAATGGTTGGTTGGTAGGTTGGGAATGGTACTGAGGTGAAAAAGACCAAGGAGAAGGTGTGGACCATGAAGTATGAGCAGGAGGGAACCAAGGGGGAATGGATGCATTCTGGTTAGGGTTGTAATATGAATAAGATACCCCTTGCATGCCTTTCCAGTATGGTCGAGGTCCTTGAGGCCTCATTTGGTTGATGTACCAAAGTTGTTCAGTCACCCCTTCAGTTCCTTGATACACAAATTTCAATCCAGACAGAGAAGGGAACTTGTCTATGGAGTGGTTCTCCTCACAGACTGAGAATATCTCTATAAGATTCAATGGACACTCATTCCTAGGGTGCCTTCCAGTGCATCTAGGGTAGAAGACAGTTAAGGCTCTTTCTACTTCCTCCTACTTCCTCTTGATCTACATGGTGTCCGTTTGTAGAGCAAGGGTATGCAGCATTTCATTCTTGAAGTCTTCCAACATGTTCCCAATTTCACTTTTTATGGATGTGTTGGAGGAGGATGAATTGGCCAAAGCTTGATTAGCCCTACCCTTCTTTCTAGCTGCCCTAGAATGATTTTTGAAAACTGTCTTGATATCATCATAGGGTAACTAATAAATGTCCCCTTCTGATAGCAAGTTTAGGGTTTCTAGAATATATTCCCTAATCCCTCTAAGAAGGACTAGCTTAAGTGATTCATGATCGAGGGTGCACTGGCCCTTTTGTAGCTAAGTTGGAACCTTTCCTCATAATCTTCCAAATATTCATCATGTCCCAAGGTCATTCTAAAAATTTCCTCTTTGGTATCTTTAGACCTGCAATAGTCCCTATACTTATTGTTGAAGGCTTGTTGCATCTGAGCCCAGGTGGTGATGTTGTCCCCAAGTAAACCCATGAACCAGTGCAAGACTGCATCTTTGAGGGTGGATGGAACAATTTCAACTTCTGGTCATTAGAGGTGTAATCATAAGTTTTTCATATGACAACAAACTCGAACGAAAAATTATCTGAGTCCTCTGAGGTCAGGCCATGGAAGTGAGGAAGGGGAGAGGAGCTTATGTTTTTCATCCTAGCATCTCCATTATTTTCTCTGATGGGAAAAGCACCCTCAATCTATTCTCAACTCCTTCTCTGTCTTCAATCCCATTTCTATTTTCAGCCATGGTGTAGGTTGGTGTAGTGGTCTCTTCTTCTTCCCCAATAGGCTCTTCAAAGATCTCTGGTTTATCACCTAATGGGTCCTCTAGATTACAGCCACTGAAGAAGAGGGAAGGTTGGGTGTTAGATGTGGTGGGGGTATTTGGCAAAATTTTTCCTAAGTTGTCTCTACTCCTACGAGGCATGAAAGGAGTTTGTTTTTTTAGGGTTTTTTTTTTTCAAAATTACTTGCAGAATGGAAAGAAAGAAAATATTGAAACTATTTTATGAATGGAACTACTGGCATAATTGGAAAGAAAGCAAAGATTGAAACTATTTGCTGAATGGAACTACTTGCAGAATTGGAAAGAAAGCAAAGATTGCAACTATTTGTTGAATGGAACTACTTGCATAATTGGAAAGAAAACAAAAATTGCAACTATTT
The DNA here is from genome assembly GCA_031772625.1 of Pinus tabuliformis. Classification (NCBI taxonomy): domain Eukaryota; kingdom Viridiplantae; phylum Streptophyta; class Pinopsida; order Pinales; family Pinaceae; genus Pinus; species Pinus tabuliformis. The sequence continues at coordinate 449,671,478 of CM062816.1, read as the reverse complement.
GCTGAATGGAAGAAAAAAAGAAAGGAAAAATCACATCTACTTAGACACCTACCTGACAACGACACCAAAAAGTGATGAGCACCAATATTGCAACAAGAATTCTGCAACTCCTAGGGCTATCAAATTTACTTCATCAACCCGGGGTTCATACAAAATTGGAGGTGACAGTGTTGTATACACAATAGATGCAATGGTCTACTCTTTTAAATTTTCAATGGGGGTGATAGACCAATAGGGTTTTTCAAACCAGTCTTCTATTGACTAGAAGGAGTTCGACTACCAAATGGAAAAGGGAAAATTATTCTTATTGCAAAAAGGGAATGTTGCCTACTTTAGGAAATGAAAGTGCTAAATTGGAAGGTGCTATAAAGTGACATGAAATCATCTAGCTAAGCATCTACACATTTTTCTTTCAAAAGAGACCTAACTTAACCTTGTATATAACATCTAGTTATCTGGACTAATTGAGCATGGAATTTTATCTAAGAACTACTAGGATTGTTGAATGCATGTGCTAACTTAGAAATTATAGAAAAAAACATTTTTCGATTTTTAGTTTTATGAATGCAAATGTTAATTTAACCAATTTATTCTTTGGCAGTGGAGACAAGTATGGGGGAAAAGGTCTAGAATAGTTTCAAGGGTATGGAAGCCAAGTGGAGGCCTAACCTTAGCTCAGATGACCATTTCTGCTCAATTCGGGCTTAAAACAGACTGCTACAGGGTTTCCTGTAGTACTACATAATGTCTTAGTTCTACTACAGGATGCCCTATTTTACTACAAGAAACATGCCAAAAGCTTATAAGGAGGTAGGAAAGGTAGAATGAAGTGTTGGGAAGGTGTATGATAGGGAAATAAGGCATAGAGGAGGTGCACACTACCCAAGGCTCAGTTAAATGCTTCAAGATGATTGGATTTGCTCAAGGGAAATGCCCACTTTGCTTACAAAACAAGAATTTGGATTAGGGTTTGGTGGACTTCGGCAACGTAAGTGGAGAAGACTTGGATGAGGCGAATGAGATGAGGTCTCCATGTAGATCATAAGCTCCTGTAACAACATACACTATTTTCTTCATTTATGCACAATTTCATCTATACATGGAAAAGATGAGTTGAATGGAGGAAAAATAGAGTTATTAATAACTAATGGCTAAGTTTATGAATGGAAGTGCTTCTAAACCATATCAAATTCAAGAGATCAAAATGAAAATTGTAGATAATTCTAAGAAATTTAGAGACAATGATCTATTCAATAAGAAACCCTAGGTTATGCAGTAATCAAAAAATAAATTTGTTTTTGGGTTGTGTGAATGGAACCCTCAAATCATGATCCCATAAGGGAGATGAGGTAAAGGCCACTATCACAAGATTTTCTGAAGTGTTTACTGTCACTATGGCACCATTGATCTATCTATCCACAAATAGAATCAAACTAAGTAGTCATCCAAATACTTGCAGATTAAACAAAACCAAAATCACTTCAGCAACTAACTATGAATGTAATCTAAGCATACATGTACAAAAAGAGGAACCTCTGCTACTAGGGTTGGGACCTAACCCAAGAGCTTCAACCCTTTGAGTCAACTTAGTGCTGGATCAAGAGAATGCTTTTCATTTTTATTAAAATATCAAAAATACATAAGAGTTATCAGTCACAATGTCTTACCTCAAAAATGCCTCTTGGCTACAACAACAAAAAAATCAAATCGTATTGAGGCTGTAGGCCTTCTTATTTATACAACTAAAGCTATCAACATCTTCCTTAAATTTAGGAAGGCTTGGCTCCCAACTCGATATCAACTTGTCTTCAACTATCACTTGCTTGGCTTCCAATGACCTCGATGGCTTGGCTGCTTGTAACTCCAAGCTGATGAGATTTGGTAGAGGAATATTCGAGTGAGTGAGGAGTTAAGGAGGGTGATCCAATCTCTTAAAATACCCCTTGCTTGTCTACTTCAACTTCCTGCACTTAAATTAGCCAATATTGCTCCAAATACTGCAATTAATGCATATTAGGCCACATGACATAACATCTCATATTTATGCTTCTTACTAAGAAAACTAAAACAAAACATGTAATAAATGTGAGAAAATTTGATTTTAATAAGTTGGAGAGTGGCATTAAGGTCCATGTAATTTACCTATTGATGAGCTTCATCAACATGTTCATCATCATAGAGTTTCCCTTGAGAAAGGGATATCATACCTTCAATAGCAATAGCATCTTCCTACCAATCCACATCTTCTTGGGCATCAACCTAGTCATGCAAGTCCTCTGCTTCCTGACCTTCCACAAAAAATGCCTAGTTGCAACTAGTATCATTAAGAAGAGCATCAACATTCAGTGGCCAAATTTTAGTGCTCCTAAATGCAGCCTTGATATTAGAAGGTCTTAAATCCATTTTAAATACTTTACTTGCAAGCTCAACTAGCTCAAATATTTTTACCTCCACCCCTGGATTCTTTGCCATCCATGAAGCCCATTCTGCCCTAAAATACTTCTTGAAAGGCCCAAATATGCTGACATCAAAGGGTTGCAATCTGTGAGTGGTATGAGCTGGCAGTGTTAATAGGTCAATGCCCAAGTGGTTGGCTTCCTCAATTTTCTGCATAACCATGTGGCTTCCATGGCCATCTTAGATTAGTAGGTACCTATTTTCAAGTGAGACACCACTTGGCACAGATGCAAAAAAATGAAAAATTCAATTAAGGAAGAGTTCCTTTATCATCCATGCATGGGGATGTGTAGCCATGAATGCACCTAGTTCACAATTATGTATATAGTTTTTAAGTTGTGTTTTTCCTTTGAATAAATAAAAACCTAGAATTGAATAACTAGTTGCATTGACACAATAAAGTATAGTGATCCACTCCCTCCTCCTAGGAAAACATTTGGGCGCATTTTTGCTCCGTCTCTTGGAAATTATCTGCATGCCAAGATTTATTCCAGCCTGTAAGCCTATTTCTTCACAGTTCCAGATATGGTTTGGGGCATAAGAGTGTCTCTAATATGCATGGGAAAGGGTGTCATAGAACTTAGACACATTTGCAGGGCGTAAATTTAAAGCCCTATCTCTGTCAAGACCCTTTGTTGTTTGTAATAAAAGGTCTGGATGCCTTTTTTAAACCCACTCCACCAAGATTTGCCAGGAAACTTGTCTTTGAAGGGGTTTGGCCTCCCTTGATAGATTTTAGCTACTAGGGATTTGAATTGTATCAACTCTAACCCATGTCCCATTTGGGCCATATCCTTACACCACACAACCACCTCAGCCTCCTCCTCTTCAGTCATAACAATAACAGACCCTCTATGATTTGTATTAGTGAGCCCATTAATCCAATAATGTATGCTTGAGGATGAAATTCCATGATTTTTTGTAGATGCACGTACTGAATATCCCTTGAACTCTATGTCATCAACCGCACCTAGAATATCTTCCTCTATCCACCCCCTTATGGAACTGATCTTTTTAGTTTAGCTTGCACCTTGTATTGTGGTTGAGGGTGACTCTGTGGTAGATGGCTGGACAGTAGCATCTGCCACCACATGGGAATTATCAACATCATTTCATGGAGCATTGGCAGCATTGGCATCATCGACCATTTCCTCTTCTGATGAAGTGCATCACAATTGGGTACCCTTGGTCCCTCGCCTCCTCCTCTTCCTTATATGATCTGCAATTGAAACTCGTGGCATGGCTGCAACAACATGCATATTATTAAAATTTATTTATGTCGATGGAAGTTGTTTCAACAATAGAAACACAATTTTATTTGAATAAGAAATTCAAATATGAAAATGGTAATCAATAATTACAACCTGCATAATAGAAACTTAGTCTTAGTTATTTCCTTAAATTTAAATATGAACAGGTTAATCAATACTTTCAACCTGCATATATTTGAATAAGAAATTTATGTGTTTGCATCAACTTGAATCTCCATCCACAGATATCAAGACTTAATTTGATATAAATATCAGGCCTAAATTTAGCTTGAACATAATCATGTATCCTGAGCAGGGCATCAAATCCATAATATCCCGATCAACCTTAGAAAAAGAAAAAGAAAAAAAAGGAAGTGTATTGAAAACTGTATCCTTACAAATGCTAGGAATAGGTGCTGGTTAATTGAAATAAGTTTTAAAATTATTTGTTGTTAAGGTCACTCAAAAAGGTGACTAAAAGTTGTAGTGTTTGACCATATCTTAAAACACTCCAGTTCTCTACATTGTCAGCTACAACTGCTTCCAATTCTGCCATTCTTAGAGGCATGACAGTTATTGCATACAAGCTGCCAAATTGTTGTGATTAAGGAATGATCAAGCCTATGTGTTTTGGCTCTGATGCTCTGTTATTTTTTTCTTTGTTCGGAATTATTAATTTTGTCTCTGTTGACTCATATGCTATGGTTTTTTCTCTGCAATTTCACACACAGAAGTCAAATTTCACACACAAAAGCCTAATGTTTGTCAAAACTACTTGAAAAATATCTGTAGCAAAAGAGAGACCGCACACTTGTGACTGTGATACACTATCATATTCTACTGAATTTTTATTTTATTCTTTTATTAGGTTGGTTTACACAAGGCATTATAAAATTGGAGATAAGGATTTGTTTAAATTTGTGCTTCACAAGAATCTTGGTAGGTTTTTTTTAGTATCTATAGGCCTATATTATACTTCATTGTCCTATTGATAAGAAAAAAGGGAATAGATAACATGTGTGAGGAGGTTTCTATTTCCTTTCTTAAAAGTTAAACATGGAGATTTAACTTGGCCATTTCCATGGTGTCTGCCAATAATGTTTGTCAATTTAAGTATCATTATCATCATCGAGCGGGATGTGAGGGAGTACTTATAGAAGTTGAGACTTGGTCTATTTCTTCCATTGTGTTGTTTTAGGTTTTGAATAGCTATTGATTGTGATATCGATATTAAAAACTTCTTTGCATAATGCGTCAAATTTATAGCTCATCACATTCTTCTTTTGCATTATGGAATGATGTTGGCTACCTTGGTGCTCCATCACTTGAGCAACAAAGGTCTTGTTCAACCAATATAACTCAATAAGTTTAAAAATCTTGGTGTCTTTGGTTCTTAAATAACTAGTGTCCAGGGCCCATTCATTAAACTTTACCTTTAGATATTCCTTGGAGAGTTACTGTGTTTTTCACTTGACAACATACTTGATGCTAGCCACCTCAATACTCGATGCTAACCACCTCAGATTTTCTTTCCATGTAGAATCTATAGTGGAATTTGGCAAACATTCTCATGGAATTTGTCTATTGATGTGTTGTGGCACTTGTAGGGAAGGGTATAATTTAATAGAGGATGAAATGCCTATGTTGAGCCCACATTTGTTGCATAAAGAGAATGAACCTACATCTTTAATGATGGTGTAGGTTTTAAAGAGAATGAACCCTGAATTTCCCATAATGGCACATGATCTCATCATCCTACTCAAATCATTTCTTAAACTATCACTTGGATGAGCTAGCTTTGCATTGAAATCTCTTGTTCCCCTTCCTTAACATCATTTCATTATGCTAACATGCAAAAGCTTATAGACTTAGCTCCTATAGGCATGTCAAGGATTTGGCATTCATCAGAATAGCCCTACTTTTACAAGGTATTCCTTCATAGGAGGACTTGTATGAGAATTGCAACAAAATGCTTTTTTCTCTTCCAAAATGTTCTTGGGTTTTCAAACGAAACCTGATCTTCAAAATTTTTCTTCAGTTTTTGTACCTTTTCCTTGATTTATTTTCTCTACAACTGCTCTTCAATCTTCAAATTAGCCTTGATATGCTTGAGCTCCTAGATTTTTTGTTGCTTTCTTTTTATAGTTTTTGCTACTTGGACTATTGTGGAGTGGATAAAAATGGAAGGATGATATTAGGTTTGGTTTTGGTCTTTCATATTCTAGGGATGGATGGGATTGTGATAAAATACCCTACTTTCCCATCTTTTGTTCTCGTAGATCCATGGGGTTCTACTTCTACAAGTAATGGCATTCCTAAATGCAGGGCACTGGGATATATGCAAGTATAAATTTCATATCTAAACAGTATTGATCAAAGCGTAGAGTTGCTTTAGGTACCTCCTAATCCATTTGCATTAACTTATTCCCTAGCCCAATAGAAAAATGATTCTTATGAACCCAGTAAATACTGGGGATGATCTCTTTGTTTAGAATGTTCAGATTAGAGCCCGAATCTATCAAATGTTTCAATTTAAAACTTTGGCCCTTGATCTTTATTTTTTATAAGGATGTGATGCTTTTGACATTGTATGGCAACTATCCTCATTGCATTAAGTCCTTATATATGTTGAGTATCAATATATTAATGTTTGGATATACCTTTTCATCAAAATCTTCTAATGGAGGTTGCATTTGTCCAAGTTTCCTGATTTGTTCTTTTAATTCATTTATCTCTTATCTGGCCCAGAGATCTATTTGATTCTTTCGTTCTATCTTGTCGATTTTCGCTCTTAGTACTATGACTTCCTTCTTTATAATATTTATTTCTTTTCCTAAATCATTCACGGTAAGGATTTGTGTTCTCTCATTTCCGTTATGTCTTATGAATGATTTGGTATTTCTTTCAAAGCTTGCATCAACAAAATCAAGCTTTCTACCTGTGGGGCCAGGAATTTCTGAGAACTTACAAGATTTTGCCATTGTTTTAAGGAAGGAATACAAAAGAGTTGTCTTCATAACTCCTTCAAGAAAAGGTTTTATTTGAGATATCATTTGTGCATCTTCATCTCCTCTTCCTTGAGCCATACAAACCTTTAATTTTTTTCCAACAATATTTGGTTCTTCATCTGAGCTTTCTTCTTCACTGCTGCAATTAATGCTTTCAATATTGAAGTTATAAACATCAGAATATTTACAAAAACAATGATTAGTAATAAACATGGCTTCTTGTTGAATCATTTAGATATATCTTCGGAATCTATTTCAAAGTTTGTACTTGAAAAACAACATCCTTCACCTAGAACATGAACTTCTTGTCTTTTAATATGAAAAGGATGATGCAAACATTGATTTATATTGTGTCTATCTGGGCCAAAACTATTGCAATGAGTAGAGAAGATCTGTTGTGAACTTTCTACCTTTTCATTGATCATTTTAAGTCTTTCTTGTGATGCATTTCCTTTACCTCTTTTGAAGTCTTCTCCTTGTGGGCATCTATTTCTTAGATGGCTTAATTTACCACACAACCAACAAGTAAGACTTTGTCTAGAATTACTTTGTAGATTACATTTCATGGAACAATGACAAAAAGTTGCGAGGTCCTTGAATTTGTGTTTTCAAGGAACTAATGTGCAGAAGGTAACATCAAGAGCTTTCATGATGGTTTTCAATCTTGATTCATACATTCCTTGCTAGATATCATATTCGATTGTCAAATAGCAGGCCTGAAAAAATTTAGTAGTGAAGATGTTTGGTCTAGGAGCCTTGTTCTAGAGCATAGATTTTACTACCTCTTCCACTTCTTTGATAGATATCTCTCTTCAAAGAGCCTCATTTTTCTCTTAGGTAACCAAAGACAGAATGTGATGGATTATTTTTTGTATAACATTTGAATGACACAGAAGCCAAATTTCACACACATAAGCTAAATTGCATGTTGGGCATGATTAATTTGTTCTCTATTGACTTAGATGCTATGGTTTTTTGTTTGCAATTTCACACACATAAGCTAAATTGCACACACAGTTTTTTCATATGGTAAATTAATTGAAGATTTGGAAGATTAAAAATAACATAAAGAAATAAAGGAAAAAAATTGAAGTTTATACTGTAAATTAATGGAAGATTAAAAAAAACAAAAAGAAAATACTTGAATTGTTCAAACTTGATTACAATCTGCACAGTATATGATGGAGCAAATTCCGCAGCAGATGAGTAGAATGAAAGCTTATGAAGCAATTGTGAGGTGGTTTTATAGATTTCTGTTGTTGAATTTGATTGGAAGGGAGGATTGACATGAATTTCTCTTTTCCAAATTTAAATGTGTGTTGTGGATTGATTTGGATGTCATCCAATGACTGATAAACTCTTATGGTTGATCCTTGTGCTTTCCTTTGTGTTTTCACGCGTTTAATTCTTGAATCCTGTGTTTAATTCCTGAATCTTGTGTGTTGGTGTCATTTATTGCTTTGAGCAGGTTGCATTGATGAACATATATGCAGTTATGGTTGACACATACATTCTCTATTCTTGTGCAGGTAGCAATGAACTTTGGGCATAATTTCTCCAGTTTATATTTATTGGGGTTGGTTTGATGTGATATGTGTCATGTTGGATAGTATGGGATGGAAGTTTTGCTTGTTAATTTTGTCTTGTTTTCTAAATCAGATCTGGAGGTACTTGGGATAGGATGTCTTGTCAAATTGTGATAGTAAAGGCTAGTGTTGGATAGTTGTAAGCCCAATCAATATATGGGCCCATTTTGGACATATTTGAATAACTTATATAACTTAATATTATCTATTTATGTTTTAATTATGAATGTTTTTTGTCATGTTTTGATGGTTGTGTGGGACCAGTACTATAACAACTACTGGTCCCTGCACAACAATAGAAGTCTCTCCCCTAATACCCAACAACCCATCTTGAATTCCAAATTATAAATGGTCGGACACCTTACATGATATCATCATAATAATATTTTGTCAAGTGGGAGCTTTTTCCCACAATGGTGTTAGAGTTGATGGTGGTTTCAATCAATCTGAGGATTCCATGGAGAAACACATGATTGTGAATACTTAATATGGTTGGACACACAAACACCTTTGTCAGTGCTTATGGTGTCCTTTGGCAGTGCATGCTTCCCGTCTAAGGTAGAAGCTTGAACCCTAGCTCTCGAGTTAGATAAGAGCCAGACGATTTTTCTCTGAGTTCTTCGTCTACTAACTTAGATTATCATGATTGTTGCTCTGTCTGAGGGTTTTCAAGCATCGACAGTAGAAAGGGGACTTGTCGTGGATGGTTGGGCACTGCAAGTGCATATTCTTTCTCACCCATCGGTGGGGGGTTTCCTAAAACACTACATGAAGAATTTGATCACTTGAAAGGCTGAGCTTCGAGTTTCCATTAGTGGTGCTACCCATGCAACTGTAACATTGACTGATTGCCAGACTGGTGGAGAGTTAATGGCGAGTAGGAGAGGAAGTAGAGCGATAACTGGATGGTTTGTTTTAGAAGGAAGATATCTTTAGGGAAATGAACAAGGTTATGGTGGAAGAGGAGGGGCATAGGGTTTTGGGTTTTTGCAATGCTTGGGTTTTTCTTGCCTCGCTTTGCTCATCGGGCTCTAGGCTTGATGTTGACAATGTATTGGGTTTCATGGCCCCTACTTGTCGCTTGAGCGATTTTTCTCCATCGCTGGGGTTTTGGCATCTCTGCATACTTCTTCTTATGCTCACAACTCAACTTGGGATGGATTATGTAGCTTCATGAGCGGCTTGTGCTCCGTCACTGTGATTTGTCCCCAGTTTTGTTGGCTACCCTATTTTAGGTTTTAATTTGTGGGCCGTGTGGTCTTTGTATAATGCTCCCTTCGCGGATTTTCATCGAGCCTGCCTGCTTGGTTTTTGTCACTTCACAACAAGCCTGCGTGCCTGATTTTTGTTATTTCACAGTCTTGTGGCCTACTATTTGTTGTCCAAGTTTTTTTTTTTTTTTTTTTAATGTAGGCTCTATTCATGTATTTGGATGGTGAATATTTTACTGGAATTCACTTGGCACATATGCATAATGAAAACTTGTCGAAGAATCTCCACTCTTTTCTTGTCGGTCAAAGTATCTTCTGGCATTGATTTTTCTTGTTGATCATAGTATCTTCCAGTGTTGTCTCTTGGTGGTTAGATTATCTTTCAACACATTCCATAGTAATGTGTGGTTGTCGGTGTTGTTTCTTGGTAGTTAGAGTATCTTCTGACATATTCCATAGTAATGTGTGGCTAGCCATGTGGGCTTATCTAGTGCACCTGATGCAGGAGCATCCGAACATAGCCAGCAATGTGATTGTATGTTCACATGTTGTGGCTAACAAGAGATGAATTTCATTGACCTAAGTGGTCAAAAATCAGTTTTAGTAGAGAGGGTTGGATCTCTCGAATTAATCTTTATCTCAATTATTGTAATAATTAGAATATTGTATTATTTTTAGACTAAGAGATAAGTTGTTAGTATAGGTGTGTCTCAGAGCTTGGAAATAGGGATTTGATTGTTAGACTGATAAAAATAGGGATCGAGTTGTCAATGTAGTTAGGATAGGATTTGATTCATAAAAGAGAAAAGAATGTAATGATAGAAGATGAGATGATTGAGAACAGAGTGAGTGAGCGAGAGTTTGTGTGACAGAGATAGGGTTTGAGATTGAACAGAGGTCAGAAAACTGTTGTAATCGAGCCAAGAGGGCCAAGACTCTGTAATTTACATTTTGTTGAATAAATGATCAAGTGTGGTGTTGCGTGTTAATCCTGGTGCAGAAGTTCATTCGTATCTGTGTATCGGCGTTCTGGACTTAATCGAGTATTTTCCTTTGTTTAAACACTTTATTCATAAATCACCGTAAATTAGTGTTAAAGGTTAATATTGTGGTTAAGCACTAAACCTTTCCCTAAAGCAACTTTATGAAAATTATGCATTAAGCACATGGGTTGTATTTGCTAAGTGGTAAATGGTATCTCGCGTGCTTAAGAAGCGGTAAATGGTATTGTTCCAAGTCCATGCAATTAACCTTAACGGCTGACACGTAGCCAAGGAAAACCACTTTTCTCGCGCGCTCTCGATTTGATATTGACCGTGCAAGAATCCGCGCAAGATTTCGCGACAGCCGTTCGATTGGATAGGTCACTTCGACATTGGAGATCAGCCGACTAGTTTGCGAGCGAACGACGCAATATCTATTGGATCTGGGGAAGTGAGATCAATGGTGCAGATTGAAGCGCTCGGTCTGTGGAAAAGTCAAGGTGGGACTGGCAGTGATTGTTCAGGATAAGCGGACCCTTAGAAGGAAAACACACGCACATAACCTGTTTGCGCGTAGCTGATTGGTTATAAAGTTAACCATTAGTCTAATAAAAGAATACCACCTCATTTTCGTCAACCTATTGTGTCATTTTGGTATCAAAGCACAAACATTAAGTTTTGCTACAGCAAACATGTCACCGAGGAGAGGAGCTGGCATAGGTCGGGGGAGACCTATAGCAAATGCAGTTCTGTTGGATGAGGTCTGAAGTTTGCGTACAAGGATGGAGACAATGGAGCCTGCTCATAGGAGAAAAAATGATGAAGGAGATGCTACTGCGACAAAAGAATCTTCTGAGGAAGAAGAAGAGAATGAAAGTGAAGCTGCCAAAGTTCTCAAGGTGTTGGCCAAAGCAAGTGGAAGACCAAAGATGGAAATACCTTTGTATGATGGTAATCTCAATGTAGAAGAGTTGATGGACTGAATCAGTTCATTGGATAAGTATTTTGACTATGAGGAGGAGGTTGATGACAAAAAGAAGGTGAAATTTGCAGTTACCAGATTGAAGGGTAATGCAGTGATCCAGATTTAAATAGGAATGCAACAAATTACAAAGATAACCATAAACACAGAGATGTAGTGGAAATAATACTTCATTTCATCAATGTAAAATACTGAAATATGCTTACAAACAGAATTGGAAATAAACCAGCTAGGGCGATGGCAGCTTATCTCTGAGAAGAGATGTGGCAGCTACATGCCTCTGAATTGTGTTACAATGAGGCTCGGAGGCCTGTTTATTGTTGAGAAACAAGGGAAAACCCTTAACATCCCAAAACCTAACCCTAGAAGATGAAATGCCAAATTGTGGGTCCCGTTTGGGTAAATTGGTACATCAATTTCCCGGGGTCGTAACTTTGGCACCCAATCTCCATTTGACGAGTACAATAGCTCGTTAGAAAGATCTATCTGAGGACTATAACTTTGGGAAGAGTAACATTGGTCCATTGACCTACGTTGCTCCCAGATTTCCCAGAAAACATCGTTTAGGGCCTCAAAACAGCTCCAGAAGTTCAGGACCCGAAAAAGTGCTAAAAGTAGTAAATTGTGCTACAATTACGGAAACTGAAAAACTGAAAGAGACAGTCGTGGGGGTCCAAATGGGATAGGTGGGTGGCCACCAACATCCACCTGGATCATTCCTCCCCCCTTAGGAAGCAATGGTCCCCATTGCGTTGAGTTCCTCCATCTGCTGAACTTAGTCCCTGGTGAGTTGTTCTGCAATCTCGGATGTGTCCAGTAATGGCGGGAAGCATGGTCAATGGCGGACACATTGAACACTTGGTGCAGGCGAAGGAATGGAGGAATGTTGTGCTCCAAAGCATTATTTCCCATAGCATTAGTAATGGTGTAAGGACCATGTCGACGTGGTCAGAGCTTCTGATGGGCTCTTGTAAGGCGTTCTTTCTATAGATGCAACCAGACTTTGTTGCCCACTTGAAGCTTGTGTGGTACCCCTGTGGGTGAGGAGAAGTTGTTCCTGTGTTCTGTCATGACCGTATTCCTTTGCTGCTGTTGCTGCGTGGAGGAACCCTTCGCGGGGGTCATGGATGTGGTGATGATCTTCCCCTTACTTTGGGAGCGAATTATACAGAAAATGAATTTCCTAGTCTGGCAAATGAGCTTGCTGCCTTTCTTAGTAGAGATCAAAGAGGTGGTGGTAGGTGGGGCTACCTTCGGTATCCTGTATAATGAATTATCCAAAGAAATAATGGCAATGCAAGGCCTTGACTCATACACAGCATGTCGCCTCCACAAGTATGGTTGGCCTAATAATACATCACAAACATCCAGAGGTGTAACATCACACAATACCTCGTCTATGAAGGGCTTGATGTTGTAGGGAATGTGACACTGGTGACGAACTTTGAGATCTCTTCCTTCATGAAGCCACCCGATACTGTACGGCTGCGGGTGTGGTGTAGTCGGTAGGCCCAACCGCTTCACGACCTCTGCTGAAATGAGGTTCTTTTGGCTGCCACTGTCGACAATGAATTGCAGCGGCAAACCCTTCACCCACATTTGTGAGTGGAAAAGATGTTCCCCCTCCTATGGATCTTCGGGCTCATTCTTTTGGATCTTGGTGGTGGCAATAATGACGTTGGGCTCCGCATCAATGATATGCTTCCCTTTTCCATTCCCCTTGTCCGGTTCTGACTCAGGGTCGGAACATGCATCTGATTCTGAAGCCTTCAACTCAACCACTAGCGACTGCTTGGTCCAACACTCACTTGTGTTATGAGTGGGACTCTTGTGGAACTCACACCACTTTCCTGTGTCCTTCTTTGACTTCGTGGTGTTGTTCTTTTCTTACGGCTTCGACGAGTTGTCTTGGGTCACCCCACCTTGGCTTTGTCCTTTAGTCTTCATATTTGCAGATCCAAAGTCTCGCTTCTTCTGTTTGAACTTTTGCTCGATTTTGACAGCGTATCGGTACGTCATGCCGAGCGAGGAGATGTTCAGGAACTCCATCTCTTCCTGGATGTATCTATGTAGGCAGCCGCAGTATTTGAGTACCAAATGCAGCTCAGAGTCCTTAATACCCAACTGTGTGCGAAGGGTATGAAAAATGTTTGTGAACTCTGACACATCTTGGTCCCTTCCCTGCCGCAGTGTGGTCCATTTGATGTATTTGTCCTCATAGCTTTTGATAGGGTAGTACTACTCCTTGATGGCATCCCGGAATGAATCCCAAGTGGGTACGGCTGAAAATAGTGAGCCCATACTTTCATTCTTCTGTTCGTAGTAGGTTTCCCACCAATCCTTGACGTGGGGGGCTGCTTTGAGAAGAGCGAAAACAATCTTTTCCTGACTCGAAAATTCATGAACAGAAAAATACCCATCTAGCAGATTTAACCATTTATCTACGACATCTGCGTCTATTTGACCCTCGAAGATGGGGATTTCAAAATTAACTTGTACCTTAAATGGTGTGGCGTTTCCAGAGTAGCTGTTGGAAGCCGATGCGTTGCCTCTGGGTAGTCGCTGAAGGATCTGCGCAAAGCTATCCATCATCGCGTTCCTTTGCCACTCGAGGGCTTCTTCAAGCAATATTTTGATAGGATCTCCTGCCCCCTCATCTTTCTTTTCATCCGCAATGGGAGGCCGTCGGGATTTGTGAGGCTGGTCTTGCAAAGGTTCAACCAGTTCAAGTCCTAACTCCTTATATCCCGACCTCGTTGGGGACATGCAAAGAAAAATAGAGAAAAAGCAGACCGCTCTGATACCACTGATCTAAATTTAAATAGGAATGCAACAAAGTACAGAGATAACCATGAACACAGAGATGCAGCGGAAATAATACTTCATTTCATTAATGTAAAATGCTGAAATATGCTTACAAACATAATTGGAAATAAACCAGCTAGGGCAATGGTAGCTTATCTCTGAGAAGAGATGTGATGGCTACATGCCTATGAACTATGTTAAAATGAGGCTTGAAGGCCTATTTATTGTTAAGAAACAATGGAAAACCCTTAACATCCCAAAACCTAACCCTAGAATATGAAACACCAAATTGTGGGCCCCGTTTGGTTAAATTGATACATCAATTTCCCGGGGTCGTAACTTTGGCACCCGATCTCTGTTTGACGCGTACAATAGCTCGTTAGAAAGATCTATCCGAGGACTATAACTTTGGGAAGAGAAACATCAATCCATTGCCCCACGTTGCTCCCAGATTTCCCGAAAAACGTTGTTTAGGGCCAAAACGGCTCTGAAAGTTCAGGACCCGAAAAACTACTAAAAATAGTAAATTGTGCTACAATTACGGAAACTGAAAAACTAAAAGAGACAATCGTGGGGGTCCAAATGGGATAGGTGGGTGGCCACCAACATCCACCTGGATCATGCAGCTATCTAGTGGGATGAATTACAAACAACCAGAGAAAGAAAAGGGAAGTCCAAGATCAAACAATGGGATAAAATGGTAAGTAAATTGAAAGCCAAATTTATGCCAAAAGATTATCAGTTAAATCTTTTTAGACAATTACAAAACTTGATACAAAAAGGGATGCCTACCAAAGAATATACAGAAGATTTTTATAAGCTGAACATTAGAGCAGGACATGCAGAGGAGGATGAAGAGAAGGTAGCCAAGTACATCAATGGCTTCAGATACGACATATAGGATGAAATCAGGTTGCTGAGTCTGAAGACAATTGAAGATGCCTATCAAGTTGCTTTGAAGGCAGAAGAGAAGATGTTGAGGAAGCAAAATCAAAGGAACAAAGGGAAGAGTTCAGCAAGAGGTAGAGGAACTACCAAACCAAGATTTTAGCACCCTTAGGGTGAAGCAGGAAGTTCAAGTAGTAGACCACCACAGAGAGGAGACCTTAGTAGAGGAAGATTTGCACCTAGAGGAAGAGGCCGAGGAAGAGAAATTCAATGTTATACATGTGGAGAATTGGGACATAGATCATGGGACTATCCTCATAATAAAGCAACAAATCAAAGGAATGTGAATGTGGCTGGGGCAAGGGAAGAAAAACCTCAAATTGCAGACAAGGAAGAGTCACCTGAAGTAGGAGAATCCTTGTTGTTGAAAAGGGTATTGCTTAAGGCAAAGAAAGAGATAGGAGAATCAGCTCAGAGAAAGAGTTTATTCAAAACTACATGCAAGTCTAAGGGAAAATGCAGTGATAATTGACAGTGGAAGCATCGATAACCTTGTTTCTATAGAAATGGTGGACAAGTTAAGACTAGTGAAAACAACACACCCTACTCCTTACAAAGTATCATGGTTGCAAAAAGGAAATCAACTTATTGTAACAGAACGATGCAAGGTAGAGATACAAATTGGTACTTATAAGGATGTGGTATTGTGTGATGTAATGCCAATGGATGTATGCCATGTGTTGCTGGGAAGACCTTGTCAATTTGATCAAAACGCTATTCATGATGGGAGAAGAAATACTTACACTCTAGAGAAGGATGGAAATAGACACACATTGTTGCCATTGAAGGATGAAGCAGACAAAGAAGCGCCTGGAAACAGTGTTATGCTGGTGAGTGGGAAAGAATTGCTGCAAGAAGTCAAGAAGGATGAACAGATGCATTTTGCTGTCATAAGGAGACCTAAGGTAATTTTAACTTCCACAAACTTAGATGATTTACTTGAAGAAATCAAAACTCTGTTGAATGATTGTGCTTATATTATTGTGGATGAGCTACCAAATGCATTACCACCAATTAGGAGTATTAGTCATACCTGGAGAAAGTTTGCTAAATAAAGAAGCATACAGGTTAACTCCTCAAGAGAATGCAGAAGTTGGAAGACAAGTGCAAGAATTGATGGATAAGGGATTGATCAGAGAGAGTCTTAGTCCATGTGTTGTACCAGCAGTACTCAGTCCAAAGAAAGGTGGTGAATGGCGTATGTGTACAGATTCTAGAGCCATAAACAAAACCAAAATCAGGTATATATTTCCTTTACCACACATGGATGATTTGATGAATTGTTTGAGTGGGTCAAGGTATTTTACTAAAATCGATCTAAAGAGTGGATATCATCAAATAAGGATTAGAGAGGGAGATGAATGGAAGACTTCATTTAAAACAAATAGTGGTTTGTATGAGTGGTTAGTGATGCCTTTTGGACTCACTAATGCACCTAGTACATTCATGAGATTAATGAATGAAGTCTTGAAGGAATATGTAGGCAAGTTTGTCATTGTTTACCTTGATGATATTTTAGTTTTCAGCAGAAGCAAAGAAGAACACCTGGAGCATCTTAAGTTGGTTTTAAGAACTTTGCAGAAAGAGAAACTATTGATAAATCTGAAGAAATGTAGTTTCATGAAAGAAGAATTAATCTATTTGGGATTTGTAGTTTCTAAAGAAGGTTTGAAAATGGATCCAGAGAAATTCCAAGCAATTTGGAACTGGCCTACTCCAAGAAACATGTTTGAGGTAAGAAGATTTCATGGTCTTGCAAGTTTTTATAGAAAATTTATCAAAATTTTTAGTCAGATTTGTGCACCAATTATTGAAACAATCAAAGAGACTAATCATCCATTCAAGTGGAAATAAGCAGCAAATCAAAATTTTAAGTTTCTTAAGAAGAAAATTACAGAGAAACGAGTTTTAGCTTTACCTGATTTTGGGAAAGTTTTCCAAGTTGAAACTGATGCTAGTGGAGTTGCAATAGGAGCAGTTTTGAGTCAAGAACAAAGACCAATAGCCTACTTTAGTGAGAAATTAAATGAAGCTAAGAAGAAGTATTCTTCTTATGATAAAGAATTTTATGCTATTGTGCAAGCTTTAAAAAAATGGAGACATTATTTGCTACCAAAGGAGTTTGTATTATATTCTGACAATCATGCATTACAGTTCATAAACAACCAGCCAAAATTGAACCAGAAACATGCCAAGTGGGTAGAGTTTTTACAGAGTTTTACTTTTGTGATAAAACACACAAGTGCTAAATTGAACAAAGTTGTTGATGCTTTGAGCAGGGTAAATTTCATTATGCAAGAATTAAAAGTTGGTGTTGTAGGATTTGAAGAAATGGTTGATATGTATAAAGATGATGCATAATTCAAAGATATTTATGCATTTGTACAAAATCCAATAGTTCATAATAGAAGCTAGTGGTTAGACTATCTTATCTAAGGAGGTTTACTATTTAAAGGTAACAAATTTTGCATTCCCAAATGTTCTATGAGGGAAAACATAATCAAGGAGAAACACAGTGGAGGATTATTTGGTCACTTTAGACAAGATAAAACCTTTGCTCAGTTAAATGCTTTTTACTATTAGCCAAGGATGCAAACTGATGTTAAGAAATTTGTTGAGAAGTGCAGGATATGTCAGTATGCTAAAGGGAGAAGCCAAAATACAGGATTGTACCAACCATTGCCAATACCAAACCGACCATGGGATGCAGTTAGTATGGATTTTGTTTTGGGATTACCTAGAACTCAAAGAGGGAATGATTCCATTTATGTTGTGGTAGATAGATTTTCCAAAATGGCACATTTCATTGCATGTAAAAAGACTAGTGATGCTACACATATTGCTAATCTGTTTTTTCAGGAGTTGTAAGGTTACATGGATTGCCTATAAGTATTGTGTCTAATAGGGATACAATGTTTGTTCGTAATTTCTGGAGAACTTTTTGGAAGAAACTAGGTGCCAACCTTAGTTTTAGTTCAGCATACCATCTTCAAACAGATGGATAGACCGAAGTGGTAAACAGAAGCTTGGGAAACATATTGAGAATTTTAGTGTACCAAAATCCTAAGCAGTGGGATTTAGCACTTGCTCAAGCTAAGTTTACTTATAATGACACTCCAAACCGAAGTACTAGGATGAGTCCATTTCATATTTTTTTTGGAATGAATCAAGAGGTGTGTATGAGCTCAAAAATTTGCTTAAACAGGAGACAAGAAGTGCAAAAGCTGAAGAGTTTGCAGAGCAGTTGCAAAGACTACAAGAAGATGTCAAAGATAGATTGCAGGAAAGCAGTGGCAAATACAAACAAAGAGCTGATATGAAGAGGAGATTAAAGGAATTCTAGGTGGGAGATCTAGTGATGGTGTACTTGAGAAAATAAAGATTTCCTATTGGGACTTACAATAAACTAAAGGTGAAAAAGATAGGGCCATGCAAAATTGTGAGGAAGTTTTCAACTAATGCTTATGAAATTGAGTTGCCAGAAGGGATTGAAATATCACCTATCTTCAATGTTGCAGATTTATATCCATACAAGGAGACAGAGTCAGAGCTACAGAAGGAACCTGCAGGAGATGAAGTTCAAACTTTAAAATGGGAAGAAAAAATTCCAAAGACAGTTAAGAAAGAAGTGGAAGCTGTTTTGGAGAAAAGAGTATCCAAAAGAACCAGAGGACAGGTTTATTTTCGGTATCTAGTTAAATGGAAGGGACAGCCAGTGGAGGATGCCAGTTGGTTAACAACAACAGAGTTGCAGAAGTATGGAGTAAATCCTGAAAGTTTGATGAAGAATTATTTTCTTCCCCGGGAGTCTGATGCAGGAGCATCCGGACTTAGCCAACAATGTGATTGTATGTTCACATGTTGTGGCTAACAAGAGATGAATTTCATTGACCTAAGTGGTCAGAAATTAGTTTTAGTAGAGAGGGTTGGATCTCTCGAATTAATATTTATCTCAATTATTGTAATAATTAGAATATTGTATTATTTTTAGAGTAAGAGAATTTGTTAGTATAGGTGTGTCTCAAAGCTTGGAAATAGGGATTTGATTATTAGATTGATAAAAATAGGGATCGAGTTGTCAATGCAGTTAGGATAGGATTCGATTCACAAAAGAGAAAAGAATGCAATGACAGAAGATGAGATGATTGAGAACAAAGTGAGTGAGTGAGAGTTTGTGTGACAAACATAGGATTTGAGATTGAACAGAGGTCATAAAACTATTGTAATCGAGCCAAGAGGGCCAAGGCTCTGTAATTACATTTTGTTGAATAAATGATCAAGTGTGGTGTTGCATGTTAATCCTGGTGCAGAAGTTCATTCGTATATGTGTATCAACGTTTTGGACTTAATCGGGTATTTTCCTCTGTTTAAACACTTTATTCATAAATCACCATAAATTAGTGTTAAAGGTTAATATTGTGGTTAAGCACTAAACCTTTCCCTAAAGCACCTTTATTAAAATTATGCATTAAGCACGTGGGTTGTATTTGCTAAGTGGTAATGGTATCTCACGCGCTTAAGAAGCGGTAAATGGTATTGTTCCAAGTCTGCACGATTAACCTTAGCGGCCGACATGTAGCTGAGGAAAACCACTTTTCTCGGGCGCTCTCGATTTGATATCGACCATGAAAGAATCCACACGAGATTGTGCGACAGTCGTTCGATTGGATGGGTCACTTTGACAGTGGAGATCGTCCAGCTAGTTTGCGAGCAGACGAAGCAATATCCATCGGATCTGGGGAAGTGAGATCAACAGTGCAAATTGAAGCGCTTGGTTTGTGGAAAAGTCAAGGTGGGACCGGCGGTGATTGGTTAGGATAAGCAGGACCCTTAGAAGGAAAACACATGCACAAAACCTATTTGCACGTAGCTGATTGGTTATAAAGTTAACCATTAGTCTAATAAAAGACTACCACCTCATTTTCGTCAACCTCCTGCATCAGCACCCTATTCTTTGATGGGCATGCATGCCTTGTTTTATGTTTATTCTCACAATGTTGTGGCTTATGGCTTGTTGTCTCTAGGTTATTTGTATGACTCTGAATCTCAGCCTTATGTAATATGGGGAATATATTAGCACATATTTTATATGTAAACATCTCTTTATTTAATAGAAAATTTCTCTAAGTGCAAGCTTATGTGATTCATAATATTTATAAAGAGATTTTTCGGATAAATCACATTGAAATTCTTCAGGTTGATAGGTTTTGAACCTTTGTTACCAGAAATAGGATGGTAGCCACCATTCCCAGAAAATAACGTACTAGAAACAAGACGACATGGAAAACGTCAACGAGATGGTAGCCACCATTCCTGGAAAAAACGCACTAGAAACGAGACGACACGGAAAACGTCAATGGGATGGCAGCCATCATTCCCGAAAAAAATGCACTACAAATGACACGACATGGAAAACTTCGTTTTCTATGGCCGTTCTTGTTTTTGCTAGTGAGAAACTCATTTTTTAAGAAATGGTGGTGAAAAATCATTTTTAAGAAACATATTTTCCTCAAGTTAACTCCCAGTTCATCCAGCTAACTCCTGCTCCAAGAATTCTCTGCATGCAAAACACATTGCATGCAAAATA
Source organism: Pinus tabuliformis (assembly GCA_031772625.1). Lineage (NCBI taxonomy): Eukaryota > Viridiplantae > Streptophyta > Pinopsida > Pinales > Pinaceae > Pinus > Pinus tabuliformis. The sequence goes on along the minus strand of CM062816.1, from coordinate 449,650,661 downwards.
ATTTCCTTAATAGTTGTAACTTGTGATTCATGACACCCCGCAAAGCAAAGTTGAAGCAGGATTTGAGTTGCAGAGGAGAGAAAATTCAACAGATGGCGCAGATCAGATCTAAGCAAAGGAGAGGAGGTCGATCAAATCCGAGCAGAGGAGATGAGGAAATAAATACGACAAGGAGCTATCGTAAGTCTAGGGTTCCACTACACAAGATGACATAAATCATGAACACAGAATCGCCTAGGGTATGATTACTCACCAAATCACATATTCCTATCATATAGTTGCTAATAATATTCCATCTACCTGTGTTTTTTCCTTTTACTGCTCAATTACCTTGTTTGATATTTTTTCGTGGAGAACATTGTGTTAACACATGTTCTTTCTATGTGTAGTGCCTTATATGAATAACAATTCTTTATGCCCTCTCTGGTTACTGGTTTTACAAAGAAAAAGAGAGACACATAAAAAATAAAGTATAACTCCCTCAAATTCAAATATCGTATGATTGGAAACTTGTCGAGTATAGAACCATTGTAATATACCTTATTTCTCACTCCATTTCCGAGGTTGAATTATTATTTGTCCTCTACTTTGATTATGATTTAGTTCTTCCTCGTCCCTAATTTTCTCAACATTTATTGTGTTTATTAGATCAGTATTAATTTTGTTTATATGAGTCGAACATAAGCTTGTCCACAATAACACCATTTTACTCCGAAATATCCCATTTGGCACCTTATTTACAGACTTAAGTTAGATTTTATTATTCTATAATTATTTCTATTATAATTTCACCCATGTAAACAATAAATGTTGATGAATTCTTTGTTTTAAGTTTTTATATTTTTTCTCGTATTTTCTCTCTCCTCGTTTCTTGAACGTGAAACCTCCCAACTCATTCCGTTGGCATTTTTTTTTCTGGTAACATAGATAGTCAGGGCTAAGGTAGATGTTCTAACCTAAGCCTAACAAATAAACACTGTAGATATGAAAAAATAAATTAGAAGAAAATAATATTTTATTAAAAATTAGCATTAAAGTAAAATTTATTAATTACTAAAATAAAAACCATAACTAAAATCTTTGGGATTTTTCTTTTTGAAAAAAAGAAAACGGTCGGAAACCTTCCAAGCCTCAATTAATGCAATAGACGGATCCATAGAAACCGAAAAAGGTTGTTTAAAGTTAGTTGGACCACCAAAAAGCTAAGAGTAGTTTTATCCAATAGACTCAGTGTTTAATTTCCTTGATCGAACCGGAGCCAACCCCAATTCCTTGGTCAGGCCTCCAAGTCCATTTCCTTTTCTCAAATGTGTGGTGTTGCAATGGATGATATGCTCTACAAAGGGAAAATCTATGTAATTGACGGTCTGAAGAATGGAGTGACCTTCAAAAACTTCTATGGACTCAAATAAACCCTCCCGAACAGCCAGTTCCACCAGAACTTGGGCTACTGAGCAATGGTTGTTCTGTAAAACACTATAATTCACAGCTAGAGTACAGACTCACTGGATCACCGATCACCAATGGCCTTGATCCTGGGTCTGTCCACGTTGCAAAGGGATCCCAAAGAGTTTGACCCAGATGGCCGATCAATCAAGAAAAAATACATTCGCATCAAATAAAGGGAACTAGGGTTTAATGACTAGAAAACGAGAATCCCAAAAATAGAGTCCTTTTATAATGTTCGTTGCATTTGATTTATCTTTGAAGATAAAACCAACCATCCATGAGCTAGAGAATGCCACAGGAATATGCATACCCTAGCACTAGAAAACAATTATCTGGAAGCCAAGAACCCAAAGAATCCAACGACATTCAACGCCCGAAAAATTTCCCGATGAGGATTCACCAATCCAAATCCATAAATCTTCTCCAACCCAATATCCTTGTCCACAACCACAGAAATTCCACTCCCCTTATTCCTCGAAGTATTCATTCATTTTCATCCAGAACAATACTTCTCTTTTCACCAGAATAGCCTTACAAAAGTGACAAATCTAGTGATTCACCAATCCTAAAGGACTAGGTTATTGGGAAATCCTGGAAACTTCAAAACCAGACTGGTGGCACACGGAAATGGCATCGTGGCCAAGGTTTGTAATAGTGTTTGATGTAACACTTGCAAAGGTTTGTAATGGTGTTTTATGTAACACTTGTAGAGGATCTGTAATTGTAACCATTTTTATCCCCTCTCGTTCCCCAAGTGGCCAGTTCAACTCTAAACTTAAGGGTTGGATTCAAGGCGGTAATAGCTGGCCGAACCTTGAACTCAAAAGAGGGCCACCTAGAAACTGGATTGTGGGGAGAAGATCTTAAAATTTTCTAAGTAGAGATGTCCGAACCCCACCAAATTGTCACTTTCATGATGCAACCTATCAACCAGATCCAGGATCAAGGGTTGCGAGTACTAGACGAAGATTTTTCTCTCTGGCAGTTGATCCAACCACAAGGTCCACCATCTTAGCAAACAAGGGATCGAATGCTAGGCGTTGTTGATCGAGGCATCAATTTTACCTAGATGGTAAGAATCCAGTCATGTTTTTAACAAAAAAAAATTAACATTAGAGTGTTTGAATTCTATATTTTTTATAATGGAAATGGATCCAGAACAATAAAAAAACTCCGGACACCCAAAATTTTAAAAGTTGACAAATGTAACCCATAATTCCAAAAATTTCCACCAGATTTTATCAAAATGAAAACTCAGGACACCCAAAATCTTGAAAGTTGACAACTATAACCCAAAATTTCAAAAAATTCCACCAAATTTTATCAAATCATGCCATATTTTCCATGGTTTTTGGGGTGAAAATTATGCATGATAGACTACACTCTAATGCTCCAATTTTATGTGAGGTGCAAATCACTGTCAGCCTACAAAACCCAAGATCCGCCATCCAAAATCCATTCAGTTTAAATATCTCTCACACACATAAAAGATGCTATTTGATGCTCTACTCTCAAAGTTTTTTTTATTTTCTTCTTAAAATATCAATCAATCCTTTGTTTGCAAAGCTCTTCAGCAACATGGTAGAAAATAGAATCAGTAAGTGGGTAGAAGTAAAAGAAAAGAGGGAAAAAGGGTAAGCAGGGTTTAGGCCAAAACATTCTACAATAGATCATGGTATCACGTTGAGACACATTATTCAAAAGGTTTGGGGGGACAAAAAAGAAGTATTTTTCTGCTTTTTTGACTTCAAAAAGGCATTTGACATGGTCCCTAGAGATAAGTTGTGGATTATAATGGAAGAAATTGAATTTCCTTTGCATTACAGAGTTGTTGAACTTTAGTAGGAATTTCAGAAAGCTTTAGAAGTGACATCAAAGTCAAGCAAGGTTTCCCTTTATCCCCTACGCTTTTTGGTTTATATATTGATAAATTGGAAGAGTGGTTAAATCTGCAAGGTGGGGATGGTGTTCGGTTGTGGGAGTTTGTGATAAATCTTTTTTTATATGTTGGTGACCTTGTATTTATTTCTAAATTGGCCCAGGGATTGTAGATGCACCTATATGCCCTTTTTCATTTTTGTAAAGTAGTGGGGATGCAAGTCAATACCAAGAAGACCAAAATAATGATTTTCTCAAATAAAAAGAAGAAAAGTTAGCATACGTTCTTCTTGAAGGAAACATTCTTGAATAAGTAAATGAGTACAAGTACCTCGTGATTGATTTCAACAACAAGATTGATTGGGAGGGTTGTAGAAAGAAGATAATCTTAGGAGAGTGGAAAGCATTATATGCTCCTCAAAATAGATGTAGAGAGGCAGAGTTATGGGATTGGAAAATGATTAAATTGTTTTTTGGGCTCCTAGTTTATCCAGTGATATTATATGGCGCGAGTTGGCATTATGACATAGGGTTGGCACTATGGCACAGGTGTTGTCCTTGATGGCAACTCACTCAAAGGGCAGATCACAGTTCAGGCTCTCAGAATGAAAGAAAATGAGGTATACGTAGGTTCCTTGTAACAAAGTCGCGTATACATGCGGGTGTACTGATTAGAGGGCGTGTATACATATGCACGGACTTTCATGCAAAGAAAAGCGGAGGCGCGTATACACGCAGGTTAAGCAAGTGAAGACTGCGTATACGCTGGTTGGCTTTGGCATATCTGCGTATGTACACAGGTTTCTATTGGTGAAGTAGCATACGTCTCTTGAAATATGTTTTAGCTGCTTCTGTTTATTGCTGTAGTGTTCTAGGTTCAGAATTGGTGTCTGGTTACTGGTACTGTTTTCTGGTTACAACATTCTGAGAAGTTATTGGTTGATTCAGTATTTGTACAAAGGAGATTGGTTGTTGCAGATCTACTTGATGTTTGATTGATATTCATGGATCCAGTCTGAAAATTTATGAAACGTGGTCCCTGGAAGAAAAGAGAAGGTTGAAGCCTTCTGTAGGTCAGCACCTACGTACTAGTACCTCAGCTAGTACAAGAGCTAAGGGGGTTGTAGCTCCCTTCCAGGAGAAGTTGGAGAACGAGAGAAGGTTGTAGCCTTCTGCAGGTTGAAGCCTGCGTGCTGGTATAAGAATGCACTAGTACAGAAACATTGTAAAAAGAAGTTTCTAATTGAAAGAAGATAGAGACGAATTGCAGCAGGTGGTTTTCACCCACATTAGGTTTCCACCTTATATCTTATGTTCTTATGTGTGATTGCCTGTTCTTTTTTACTATTCCTGGTTACTATTCATATGATTTGATGCACAAATTAATGATCAACATCTGAAGAATAATCTAAATTACAAAGTCTGCTCATATACGCTTGTTTCCTTAACTGAAGTTGCGTATATACGCGGTATTTACTAACTGAAGTAGCGTATACCAATCTGATTGTGAAATGAAAAATAATTGACCTGATAATACTGATTCACCCCCCCCCCCCCCCTCTCAGTATTATTTCCAACAATTGGTATCAAAGCAGGTCCTTCAGAAGAAGCTTGATTGCTTGAAGGAAGATCTATCATCATGAGAAACTACGAAAAAGAAGCATCAATCAGGCCACCAATTTTTGATGGAAGCAACTTCGTCTATTGGAAGGTAAGAATCACTTCCTATCTTCAATCTCTTGGTACAGAAGTTTGGGATATTGTGGAAACATGATACACTTTTCCATCAACAACTCCTATAGATACGGCTGGTAAGAAGCAGTATGAAACAAATGCAAAGGCGGTCAATACTCTATTAGGGAGCCTATCTCAATCAGAATTCATCAAGGTTATGCATCTTAAAACTGCAAAAGAAATATGGGATAAGATCGTTCTGAGCTATGAAGGAGATGAACAGGTAAAACGAGCAAAACTACAAACTCTCATAATTCAATATGAAAATCTCAGAATGTACAATTATGAAAGTGTGGCTAACTATTTCCTACGTATAGATGAGATTGTCAATTGTATGAAAATTTTGGGTGAAGAAATAAAAGAAGTTGTTTTGGTTGAAAAGGTTCTAAGATCTTTGTCTTCTAAGTTTGAATCAAAAGTTTCTTCCATAGAAGAAAAACAGAATCTACAGAGCCTTACCATGTCACAGCTACACAGAATCCTAACCACTTACGAAATGAGAAAAGGGGGACCAACAGACAAGAGAGAAGCCGCATTCAAAGCCTCAGGAAAAGGAGATTATAATGACTCAGGACATATGTCGGAAGAAGAGGAAGAGTCAAATTTTGTCAAGAACCTTCAACGGGGTTCTGGAAGATTCAGAGGTAAGCTCCCTTTCAAATGTTTTGCTTGTGGAAGAGTCGGTCACTATGCTGCCAGGTGTCCTCATAAAGATAAGCTTGACAAAGGTAAGGAACCAGTGAGATGGAATAGAAAACAAAATGTAAGTAAGAAGAGCTATTACACACATGAAGACAGTGATGGACTTTCAAACAGCGATGAAGATGAACAAGGTAATAATTATAGACTTTTAATGGCTTTTGAAGATGATGATTTCTTGGATGCTATAGATGAAGAAAGTCTTTATGAAGAAATTTCTAAACTCAAAATTTGCATAGAGGAGAAAAATATGATTATAGATACTCTGACATCCCAACTTGCTGAAATGGAGAAACACAATGAAAAGTTAGAATGTGAAATTGTGGGACTTAGAAAGGACATTGAGAAAACGAAAGCTCTTAATCTTAGATTTGCTAAAGGATCTAAAACTTTAGATGAGATTATCAAAGTGCAGCGTTCTCCTCTAATCAAGATAGGTCTTGGGTATACCAAAGAAACATCTCAAGCACAGAATCCATCTACCTCCAAAAGTTATCTTGAAGCTGCAAGGAGAAGTGAGCAGGTTGACAATCGACAGCAAAGGCCCAATGGAGATCACTAGGTAAATCAGGGACAATTTACCTCAAGAATGAACAAAGACTACCAGGTAAATCGGGGGCAATCTACTTCAAGGATGAATAGAAGCTACAACCAACCACAGGTAAATCATTCTCAATTTGCCTCAAGAATGGATGTCAATAGAAACTACAATCATTTGGTTGGTAGATTTGATAATCGCAAGAGTTTCTTCAATGGCCAATGTTTCTCTTGTCATAACTTTGGTCACAAAGCTGCTCAATGTGTTGCCTACAGGACCATCATGACTAGAGAAGCTCAAAAACAAAGGAGTATGACTGGGATCATGAAAAGGACCTACAATAACTTTTCTGCTCTTGAGAATGAAGTAGAATGTTCTATCTGTAACAACTTCGGTCATGAATATTCTGAATGAAAGAGTAGGTTTCGACAAACAACTCAGAAGGAGCAAGCTTCATTAAGTCCCAAAACATGGAGAAAGAAAGAACCGCTACCAGAAAGATGTGGGATAGCCTTATATGCGGAAGGACAAGAAAATCAGTGGTACATCGACAGTGGATGCTCAAAACATATGACAGGTGATAAAGATAAACTTCAGTCATATAGTGCCTTAGAAAAGGAAAAGAAGGTCTCATTTGGAAATGACACCCCTGCACTCATAAAAGGTAAAGGTTCTGTTCTTTTGAAAGAAAAGGTCAAGGCTGGAAATGTTATGTATGTTGATGGCTTAAAGCATAATTTATTAAGTGTCAGTCAAATGTGTGATCAAGGAAATGAAGTAATATTTCAATCAAATGGATGCATTGTTCGTGAGCTTGATACAGGAGAAACAGTGATCAAAGGCATAAGAACTCCAAATAATTTATATATACTCAAGGGATGACAACACACATGCTATCTAAGCAAGAATGATAAACACTGGCTATGGCACAAAAGATTGGGGCATCTAAGCTTCTCACAGATAAGGAAAGCATGCAAATATCAGGCAGTTCATGATCTACCTGACATCAGAATTCCAGACAATACAATATGCAAATCATGTCAATTTGGTAAGCAAACCAAAACTAATTTCCCTGAGAAGGAAGGATCAGCTAGCAGGCCACTTGAACTTGTCCATACTGATGTATGTGGTCCATCTAGGAAAAGGTCACCTCGAGGAGAAGAATACTTTATATTTTTCATTGACGACTTTTCCAGGATGTGTTGGATAGGACTTATGAAGCATAAAGATGAAGCTTTCAAAAAATTCAAATCATTCAAAGCCTTGGTGGAAAACGAATCAGATCGCAGAATCAAATGCCTCAGGTCTGATCGAGGAGGAGAATTTACCTCAAATGAATTTTTTGATTTTTGTGAAGAACATGGAATAAGAATGGAATTCTCTACTGCTAGGACTCCTCAGCAAAATGGAGTAGTGGAAAGGATGAATAGAACGGTCCAACAATTGGCTCGTGCTATTCTTGATGAGTCTGGAACTCCCGCAACTTTCTGGGGTGAAGCTGCATTTGCTGCAGTCACTATTCTCAACAAAACAAATGTCCGGGTGAACAACACTCAAACTCCTCATGAACTTTGGTATGGTAAGACTCCTACGGTAAAATACTTCAAAATTTTTGGAAGCAAATGCTATATCAAAAAGACTGATGAAAATCTTGGCAAGTTTGAACCTAGAGCAGATGAAGGCATTCTCCTTGGGTACTCTCCCCACAGCAAAGCATATAAGTGTTACAATAAAAGACTTGGAAAAATTGTTGACAGTATTGATGTAGTGGTTGATGAAGAAGGAAACATTCCTAGGCAAGTAAATTCTGAAGATTTCGAAGATGATGAGGACTATCCTTCAACATCAAATCAGACTTATGATGAAGAAGAAACCCATGAGGCACCAGAAGAACACCATGAGGCACCAGAAAACCAGATAAGGATAGAAGAGAAGACTCCATCCAGGTACGTTCAAAAGAATCATCCAGAAACTCAAATTTTGGGGCAGAAAGAGGCAGGTATACAAACAAGAAGAACAATTTCAGAAGCTTCAAGCTATTTAGCATTGCTCTCCTCCATTGAACCACAAAATGTAAGAGAGGCATGCAAAGATGAATGCTGGGTCAAGGCAATGGATGAAGAACTTGAGCAGATTGAAAAGAATAACACTTGGGAGTTGGTTCCTAGACCAAAAGATAAGAATGTCATAGGAACAAAATGGATATTCAAAAATAAGCTGAATGAAAATGGAGATGTGATTAGAAACAAGGCCAGACTTGTTTGCAAAGGGTATGCTCAACAAGAAGGGATAGACTTTGAAGAAACTTTTGCACCAGTTGCTAGACTTGAGGCCATAAGAATGTTCCTTGCTCTTTCTAGCTTTCAGAAGTTCAAAGTATTTCAAATGGACGTGAAGTCTGCCTTCCTGAATGGAGACTTGGATGAAGAAGTATATATTGAACAACCAGATGGGTTTATTCTTGGAAATTATCCAAAACTTATATGCAGACTCAAAAAGGCTCTCTATGGCCTTAAACAGGCTCCAAGGGCTTGGTATTATCGGTTGGATAAGTACCTCCATCAACAAGGTTTTATAAAAGGATCAACTGATATCAATCTATATATAAAAATTGACAATGATAAGTTCCTAATACTTGTTTTGTATGTTGATGATATTATCTTTGGTAGCAATGAAGAAGACATGAGCCAAAATTTTGCCTTGGTGATGCAGAAAGAGTTTGAAATGTCCATGCTTGGTGAGCTGACATATTTTCTTGGTTTACAAGTCCAACAAAACAAAGACAACATTTTTTTATCACAAACCAAGTATCTCAAGCAGATCTTGAAGAAATATGGGATGGAGGATTCGAAACCAGTATGTACCCCTATGGTAACAGGATGTAGCCTCAGTGCGAATGATGAATCGGCAGCAGTACATAGATCCATGATTGGTAGTCTGCTCTATCTAACTGGAACCCAACCAGACATTATGCATGCAGTAGGAATAGTTGGAAGGTTTCAGGCAAATCCAAAGGAAACTCATCTTCAAGCAGTTGAGAGAATTTTCAAGTATCTTCAAGGAACTCAAAACTATGGCTTATGGTATCCTAAAGTTACAGATCTCACACTTCATGCATATACAGATGCGGTTTGGGCAGGAAGCGTGGATGATAGAAAAAGCACTAGTGGTGGTGCATTCTTCATGTGTCCTAGATTAGTGTCTTGGTTCAGCAAGAAACAAAGTTCTATTGCATTATCTATAGCTGAAGCAGAATATGTAGTTGCTGCATCTTACTGCACACAACTCCTTTGGATGATGGAAACATTGCAGGACCTTCAAATCACTTGTACTCCACCTATCTCCATTTTTTGTGATAATACAAGTGAAATCATTATTTCAAAGAATCCTGTCATGCATTCAAAGACTAAGCACATACCGATCAAGTATCATTTTCTCCGGGAACAAGTGCTCGAACAAAAGGTCAAATTGGAGTATATTCCCTCTAAAGAACAAGTTGTTGATATCCTCACCAAACCACTACCCAGGGAGACATTTGAATACCTCAAACAGAAGCTGGGGGTAGTTGATGCATCATCTTGTTGTTGAATTTTGTCTGTTTCAGAGAAAAATGGTTGTACGCGAGTTGAATGAGGAGGATCCGCGTACATACACAGGTTTATGAAGATACGGTCGCGTATATGTTGGTTTAAGAAAAACAGTGGGCCAGCTTCAGGATGAAAAGAGTCTGATATAAGTCTGGTAGAGACCATCTAGCACAAGCTCAGGGGGAGCATATACTCTTCTAATAATGCATTGTTGGCATTATCTTAGAAGATCTTGGTTTTCAGTCACAATTGTTTTCATTTCAGGTGGAATAGGTGGATGAGGGAGAACATGGTTGCTGGTCTGAATGATGATTGATGGTTATCATGGTTGATGATTGACAGATGCTAGTCTTGCTGTAGATATTTCGTCTCTATGTCATGTATTTCCTTTCTTATCAAGGCCATGTAATGGCCTATCTTGGTTTCCCCACTATGCCTGGGATGGATGAAGTAATGTTCTTGTTGTTATCATGTGTAAATTCTTGATGTATCCCCTCTTGGTTGGGTAGATGAGTCAGTCCCCACTTGGTTGGGAGATGGATGTCTGTATGAGTCTTTGGTGATAGGATGGTTATTTATAATGTATAAAGTCATGTTTTCCTTTGTAAAACATTTTCTTGCAGACCTTGCCTACAGTCAGGGGGAGCTTGGACAACATAGCATAACAGAGAATTCAACATGTATTTAGGGGGAACATAACTCTTTTCCCTTGATGTCAAAGGGGGAGAATGAGTTTGAATGACTTGGGGATGCCATCAAGTCCAAAGGGGGAGATTGTTGGCATTATGACACAGGGTTGGCACTATGGCACAGGTGTTGTCCTTGATGGCAACTCACTCAAAGGGCAGATCACAGTTCAGGCTCTCAGAATGAAAGAAAATGAGGTACGCAGGTTCCTTGTAACAAAGTCGCGTATACACGCGAGTGTACCGATTAGAAGGCGCGTATATGTATGCATGCACTTTCATGCAAAGAAAAGCGTGTACATGTGGGTAAGCTTATGGTTGGTCCATGGTATTTAGTCCGACATATTTGAACCTATGGTTTTGGTCCTTGGTATTGCATTTAAAGTGTTGAACCCAAGTATTGGGTCCCTAGTATTAGTTCTCAATGGTTTTGGACCATGGTTTGAGTAAGGCCTAAGACTATAAAAAGGGAAGGAGATCATTTGGCAAGGGCATTGACTTATGTGTTGAATATCTTGAGAGGAGCAAGATCTGGAATACTGGTGATTGGTTGGTGAGTTACAACTGGATCTGAATCAAGGAGGAACCTGAGCATTACACGATGGTTAAGATCTATTGATGGGTCAAGATCTCAAGGCTTGAATAGTAGTATCATTGTGTGATTTTGATCTATTATATTTGGTGCATGATTAGATCTATAAATCTAATAATCTGGGTATAACTGATGTCTGATTAAGTAAAAGGATAAATTATCTTTTATAGATCTGTACGCAGGTTCGACATAGTGGAGGCGCGTATACACGCAGGTTAAGCAAGTGAAGACTGCGTATACGCTGGTTGGCTTTGGCATATCTGCGTATGTACATAGGTTTCTATTGGTGAAGTAGCGTACGTCTCTTGAAATATGTTTTAGCTACTTTTGTTTATTGCTGCAGTGTTCTGGGTTCAGAATTGGTGTCTAGTTACTAGTACTGTTTTCTGGTTACAACATTCTGAGAAGTTATTGGTTGATTCAGTATTTGTACAAAGGAGATTGGTTGTTGCAGATCTACTTGATGTTTGATTGATATTCATGGATCCAGTCTGAAAATTTATGAAACGTGGTCCCTGGAAGAAAAAAAAAGGTTGAAGCCTTTTATAGGTCAGCACCTATGTACTAGTACCTCAGCTAGTACAAGAGCTAAGGGGGTTTAGCTCCCTTCCAAGAGAAGCTGGAGAACGAGAGAAGGTTGTAGCCTTCTACAAGTTGAAGCTTGCGTGCTGGTATAAGACTACACTAGTACAGAAACATTGTAAAAAGAAGTTTCTAATTGAAAGAAGATAGAGACAAATTGCAGTAGGTGGTTTTCACCCACATTGGGTTTCCACCTTATATCTTGTGTTCTTATGTGTGATTGCCTGATCTAGTTTACTGTTCCTGGTTACTGTTCATATGATTTGATGCACAGATTAATGATCAACATCTGAAGAATAATCTAAATTACAAAGTCTGCTCATATACGTTTGTTTCCTTAATTGAAGTTGCGTACATACGTGGTATTTACTAACTGAAGTAGCACATACAAATCTGATTGTGAAATGAAAAATAATTGACCTGATAATACTGATTCACCCCTCGCCCCCTTCTTAGTATTATTTCCAACAACGTGAACTGTGGGCTTGCAGCATCCCTGTTCCAAAATGGAAGCAAAGTGAGAAAATCCAAAAATGCTTGATCATGAACAAGTTTAACATAAAAAGTTTGTTTCCTTATGAGATAATGTTGAGTGAAACAAGAGAAAGTCCCAATGGAGCAATTACTATGGTGTGCCTCATAAGGTAACTACAAAGAATTGAGCAAATGGGAGAAGGTAGTTGGCCTAAAGTTATCTTCAATGAAGGAATGAGTGAAAGAAAGAATTCATGGATGAGACAAAACAACAAATGGACGCAAAAATGGAATATTAACCTCAATGCATGTACCACAAATTGGAAGGAGTTAAATGTAAGATCCCAAACCTTAAAAAATTTAACAGATTTAGCACACTATAGTGTTATAATTAACATAATGTTTCAACAAAAACAAGAACACATAATGGATTAAGAACTGCAACCACTTCATTTAATTAATTACTACAAATAACACATGCCATAATAATTAACACCAGAAACCCTCATCAATCGCATGCAAGGTTGCTCATCAAATGAGAAATCACAACACTGAAGAGCAATCGTGTTGACAAGTGTGCAACAAGAAATGCTAAATTTAGAAAGTGCTAAAAATAGAACTGCTAAAAGTAGCACTTCTAAAAATAGTAGTTTGGCCAATGAGCATTTTGGCCACCTTCGGTGAGAGGTGAAATTGCTAAAAATAGCATCTTCTAAAAATATATTTTCTAGGTCCCTTCCTATTTATAGCAGTCCCTGGTATATATATAGGAAGTAAATTCAAATTTGGTCTTACCAGCAGTTTGGAATATTAATTAATTAATTCTCCATGAGTTAATTAGTTAAGGAAAAGCAAACTTGAAGTCTTTGTGAGAACATGCAATTATTTCTCCATTAATTGGGGAATGTGTCCTTGATTTGCTCCACTGATTGAGGAATTAAGGATGAGTTCTATATTGAGAGGATCAGTTGACTTAGTTTAACTTAGTCAAGTTTAGTTATATTAATTTAGCAAGTTGTTAAAATAATGAGATATAGTTTGTTGATGCTTGCATGCATGTGACAACTATTATTTTTAGATAACTATGTATTCACTCATGGATAACTGATACATGTCAGTTCTGTCAGAGACCCAGTTGAGATCAGATGTGGGACAGTGTACTATCAGTGGGATGAATATTTTTCCTATAACGGAATCTCATCCATGATGAGGATTTATCTCCTTCAAGTTTGTGTAGTTAGATCAGAGATTAGTGAGTGTGTGAAGAGGCAAATTCACACAGGTGGCAGCACTGGACCTCAAGGAAATTGCACAAGGAAATAGGAGGCTTGGAGGGAAGAGGAGAAGGTTTGTGAGAAGCCTTTGACTGTCTATGAGTAGCAAAGGGATTGTACTGAGAGCTGGATAGCTTCCGAGCTAAGGCTTTGTGTAATCCAGACTATATTTCCACTTGTATGATAATACAGAGATGGGGTTTTAGGTTGGTGCTTTCCCCGTGTTATATCTTCTGTGTTATGGTTGATTACTTCTCATTCTCAGTTATATATGTTCATGCTTGATGTTGCTCATGGTTGATTAAGCTTCCACTAAATTGTTTGTAGAAGTAGATCAAGTGTTTTTCTTTAGTACATTCCATTACCAGGTTGATCTACAGGTGGGAAATTTCTACATGGTATTAGAGTTGACTTATTTGTAGAAACATTATACAAAATTCTACATGGTATTAGAGTTGACTGATTTGTAGAAAAATTCTACAAAATTCTACATGGTATCAGAGCACAGGTGACCAAGGAGAGAACAATATACTCAGAAGAAATTTCAAAGTTTTGAGTTTTGAGCCGAGAGTTTGTAGAGACGATTTGAAAATTTTTGTAAAAAAATTTCAGAAACAAATAGCAGATTTGGATTCCTTGTGGAAAAATACCCAAAATAAAAATAAAAAAAAATCAGCTGAATTGGAGTTCGGATGAGGGAGATATCGTTGATTTAAAATCAGCTCTTTTTCTAAAAAAAATCGTGACGGCAGGAAAGTGGAAATAGATTGGTGTGCTAGCCCAGAACCTGTATGCACTTGAGGTACAAGATGCATGAAAAGCCTTGAAGAGCAAGGCAAAGGTTAGATACTTGGTGGTTGAGAGGGAGAGTAAATTACCTCTCATCATGCAGCACCGGAAGAAGTCTCAAACGATTGTGGAGGAGCCACGATTGGTGCAGCAGCTTCAGGAGGTTGTGAAGCAGCCACAACAGGAGAAGCTGAGTAGAGATTGAGTAGAGACATATACTCATGTAGAGACCTCCAGTAGGGGGAACTTCGAGCTAGGTGGGTAGAGGGATCACATGCAGCCATACCTCCAGGTAGGAGGTGGGGCGATATAAAGTGATCGTCCCAAGGAGGAGGGGCAGGATCCTTGAGGTACCCAATCTCTTTGATGAGACCTTGCTACGGAAGCCCCGATGTGGAGTAGCAGGAACTGACTGATTGGGTAGAGACAGATACAGATGGAGCAGTAGAGAGAGCTACAGTGCAGGGAATCCCAGGACAGCGCAGAGCATGCAGGCTACAGCAATGCGAGAGGCATAAGTGTGTTGCACAATGAAGGGTAGCACAGAGAAAGGTGCAACGGTGCGAGATGCATGGAGATGTTGCAGTAGTGCAGAGGTCAGAGAGGGAGCACTTATCAGCAGCAGGTAAAGCTTCAACATCAAGGTATGTTTCTAGCCCAACAGAGTGGTCAGTTGGGAGTTTTTTTGTTCTGAGTGTTGCTGGAGCAACCGCACTTGGTAGATGTGTTGCATGCAGTACATTCCAAAGTTACAGGATCGGGTTCGAGAGGAAGCCTTTCTTGTTGAGAGGGAGTGTTGAAAAGTGTGCAACAAGAAATGCCAAATTTTAGAAAGTGCTAAAAATAAAATTGCTAAAAATAGCAGTTTGGCCAATGAGCATTTTGGCCACCTTGGATGAGAGGTGAAATTGATAAAAATAACATCTTCTAAAAATAGATTTTCTGGGTCCCTTCCTATTTATAGCAGTCCCTGGTATATATAGGAAGTAAATTCAAATTTGGTCTTACCAGCAGTTTGGAATATTAATTAATTAATTCCCCATGAGTTAATTAGTTAAGGAAAAGCAAACTTGAAGTCTTTATGAGAACATGCAATTATTTCTCCACTAATTGGGGAATGTTTCCTTGATTTGCTCCACTGATTGAGGAATTAAGGATGAGTTCTATATTGAGAGGATCAGTTGACTTAGTTTAACTTAGTCAAGTTCAATTAGATTAATTTAACAAGTTGTTAAATTAATGAGATATAGTTTGTTGATGCTTGCATGCATGTGACAACTATTATTTTTAGATAATTGTGTATTCACTCATGGATAACTGATGCATGTCAGTTCTATCAGAGACCCAATTGAGATCAGATGTGCGATAGTGTACTATCAGTTGGATGAATATTTTTCCTATAAAGGAATCTCATCCATGATGAGGATTTATCTCCTTCAAGTTTGTGTAGTGAGATCAGAGGTTAGTGAGTGTGTGAAGAGGCAAATTCACACAGGTGGCAGCACTGGACCTCAAGGAAATTACACAAGGAAATAGGAGGCTTGGAGGGTAGAGGAGAAGGTTTGTGAGAAGCATTTGACTGTCTATGAGTAGCAAAGGGATTGTACTGAGAGCTAGATAGCTTCCGAGCTAAGGCTTTGTGTAATCCAGACTATATTTTCACTTGTATGATAATACAGAGATGGGGTTTTAGGCCGGTGCTTTCCCCATGTTATATCTTTTGTGTTATGGTTGATTACTTCTTATTCTCAGTTATATATGTTCATGCTTGATGTTTATCATGGTTGATTAAGCTTCTCCTAAATTGTTTGTAGAAATAGATCAAATTTTTTTCTTTAGTACATTGCATTACCAAGTTGATCTACAAGTGGGAAATTTCTACATGGTATCAGAGTTAACTGATTTGTAGAAACATTATACAAAATTCTACATGGTATCAGAGCTGACTGATTTGTAGATAAATTCTACAAAATTCTACATGGTATCAGAGCACAGGTGATCAAGGAGAGAACAATATACTCAGAGGTGATTTCAAAGTTTTGAGTTTTGGGCCGAGAGTTTGCAGAGCAGATTTGAAAATTTCTGTAAAAAAATTTCAGAAACAAATAGCAGATTTGGATTCCTTGTGGAAAAATACCCAAAATAAAAAAATAAAAAATAAAAAATCGGCTGAATCGGAGTTCGGATGAGGGAGATATCGTTGATTTAAAATCAGCTCTTTTTCTAAAAAAAATTATGACAGCGGGAAAGTGTAAATAGATTGGTGTGCTAGCCCAGAACCTGTATGCACTTGAGGTACAAGATGCATGCAAAGCCTTGAGGAGCAAGGCAAAGGTTAGATACTTGGTGGTTGAGAGGGAGGGTAAATTACTTCTCAACATGCAGCACCAGAAGAAGTCTCAAACGATTGTGGAGGAGCCATGATCGGTGCAACAGCTTCAGGAGGTTGTGGAGCAACCACAACAGGGGAAGCTGAGTGGATATCTAGTAGAGACATCTACTCATACAGAGACCTCTAGTAGGGGGAAAATTCAAGCCAGGTGGGTAGAGGGATCACATGCAGCCATACCTCTAGGTAGGAGGTGGGGCGATATAGAGTGATCATCCCAAGGAGGAGTGGTAGGATCTTTGAGGTACCCAACCTCTTTGATGAGACCTTGCTACGGGAGCCCCGATGTGGAGTAGCAGGAACTGACTGATTGGGTAGAGACAAATACAGATGGAGCGACAGAGGGAGCTACAGTGCTGGGAATCTCAGGACAGCGCAGAGCATGTAGGCTGCAGCAATTGCGAGAGGCACAAGTGTGTTGCACAGTGCAGGGTAGCACAGAGAAAGGCAGGGTAGCACAGAGAAAGGTGCAACGGTGTGAGATGCATGGAGATGTTGCAGTAGCGCAGAGGTCAGAGATGGAGCACTTATCAGCAGCAGGTAGAGCTTCAGCATCAGAGTATGTTTCTAGCCCAATAGAATGGTTAGTTGGGAGTTTTTTTTGTTCCGAGTGTTGCTGGAGCAACCGCACTTGGTAGATGTGTTGCATGCAGTACATTCCAGAGCTACAGGATCAGGTTTGAGAGGAAGCCTTTCTTGTTGAGAGGGAGTGTTGAAAAGTGTGCAACAAGAAATGCCAAATTTAGAAAGTGCTAAAAATAGAATTGCTAAAAATAGCACTTCTAAAAATAGCAGTTTGGCCAATGAGCATTTTGGCCACCTTGGGTGAGAGGTGAAACTGCTACAAATAGCATCTTCTAAAAATAGCATTTATGGGTCCTTTCCTATTTATAGCAGTCCCTAATCTATCTATAGGAAGTAAATTCGAATTTGGTCTTACCAGTAGTTTGGAATATTAATTAATTAATTCTCCATGAGTTAATTAGTTAAAGCAAACTTGAAGTCTTTGTGAGAACATGAAATTATTTCTCCACTAATTGGGAAATGTGTCCTTGATTTGCTCCACTAATTGAGGAATTAAGGATGAGTTCTATATTGAGAGGATCAGTTGACTTAGTTTAACTTAGTCAAGTTCAGTTAAATTAATTTAACAAGTTGTTAAATTAATGAGATATAGTTGGTTGATGCTTGCATGCATGTGACAACTATTATTTTTAGATAATTGTGTATTCACTCATGGATAACTGATGTATGTCAATTCTATCAGGGACCCAGTTGAGATCAAATGTGGGACAGTGTACTACCAGTTGGATGAATATTTTTCCTATAAAGGAATCTCATCCATGATGAGGATTTATCTCCTTCAAGTTTTTGTAGTTAGATCAGAGGTTAGTGAGTGTGTGAAGAGGCAAATTCACACAAGTGGCAGCACTTGACCTCAAGAAAACTGCACAAGGAAATATGAGGCTTGGAGGGCAGAGGAGAAGGTTTGGAGAAGCCTTTGACTGTCTATGAGTCGCAGAGGGATTGTACTGAGAGCTGGATAGCTTCTGAGCTGAGGCTTTGTGTAATCCTGACTATATTTCCACTTGTATGATAATACAAAGATGGGGTTTTAGGCTGGTGCTTTCCCCATGTTATATCTTCTGTGTTATGGTTGATTACTTCTCATTCTCAGTTATATCTGCTCATGCTTGATGTTGCTCATGTTCAATTAAGCTTCTGCTAAGTTTATGGTAGATGTAGATCTAGTATTATGCTTTAGTACATTGCATATATCAGTTGGATCTGTAGGTGAAATTTCTACAAGATATCAGTGAGCTAGTTGATTTGTAGAGAAAATTCTACATGGCATCAGAGCTAGCTGATTTGTAGAAAAATTTGTACATGGTATCAGAGCTAGCTGATTTGTAGAAAAATTCTACAAAATTCTACAAATCGTATACCCTGGATGGCTCTTGTTGACCACTCCATGTCAACTACCTTATAGCAGTGTACATTTTCGCAAGCAGATTCCATCATGCTCAGGCAGTGAAGATTATCCATATTTCATCATCATCTTCAACGATGTTTTTGTAAAAGTTGGCAACCCATTCTACAAGTTTATAATGTAAATTATCCTAGTAAGACCATATATGTATGTAACAACCTAGGTAATCCTGCATTTTTGGTGACAATATATATCCTGTTAGTGTCAGTCTTTGCAGCCTTCCTCCAATGATCAAACATGCTCTTACAAAGTGATTTTAAAGTGTCAAGGTCAAATTTTGTCATTTCAGTGAGTCTTCAAGCAAAATTTGGTCACTAGGCATTAGGTCTAGGGTTTGCTTTTACTCCTGTCAAAGTTGTCCAAATGTCGGTCCATGTCACCATTCAGCTGAGTGTACCATCATTCAGAGGGTTTTCATCATCATGTCAGGGTCTAATGGGTCATTTTACACCTTGTTCATGCTTCAGTTGCGCCTAGGTAAGGTTCATTTCCCTCTCCTAGGGTTTTGAAGGCAATTTCTCTTGAATGGTCAAATCATCAGCAAAACTTGTATCCTGATGTTCATACACCTTCCCCTATCCTTAATTTACTTTATTAAACACTCCCCATCACTGAGATCCCCCAAATTCCTCATTTTTCCACAAACCCTAGTTTCTTGCTACAACTTGACAATTTTCTAGGTTGGGCCTGTGTTTAGCCCTTTTTGAACCCTTCGCCTCGCTCAATCTCTGAAATTCCACTTTCCCCTACTTCCTAACATCCCTCCCTACTTCCAAAAATTTTCTCAAGAATTTAGAAGCCCCTTATCCCCTTCATTTCGCTTCATTTCAACAAATCCCCTATTCCACACAGTGGGGTAGGTTTTACTCAAATGATGTTTCTAAGCAAGAAAAGATGAATTAGAGAAAATGGAGAGAGGTTTTTGTCCACAATAGTCCAAGGAAGAAAAACCTCCTTCACTTTTTACACATGTGTCATGGTTTTGGAGAAATGTCAAAAATACAGTTGCCTAGGGAGAATTTATGCACCTCTGAAGTGACCTTGGGAAAATCAAGTTTTCTCCTAGCTTGGTTGGCCAAATGACTTACTTGATGAGTCAAATGATAACTAGACACAAATATATTTCCAATGAGCTATCATGAGCTCAATTTGGAGTTGAGGAAGACCTTCCAAAGTTGACTACAACAGCACTCTGCCTTGAGGCAGCCTCATTTGCCACATTTTGACTAGTCTTGGGAGATTTAATTTTTGATAGGGAAAATGAACTCAAAATTAAAAAATTCTAGCTGGGTTAGAAATTATACTCGAATACCTTTCCAACGAGCTATCTTTCGCCTAATTTGGACATCGGAAAGGCCTCCAAAAGTCTCCTGCAAAACGCGCTACGCATAGGGCAGGTGGCGCGGCGCACATAACTGGCGTGGCGCATTGGGCTCAAATTTCCAGTGTAAAAATACATTGGCGCGGCGCATAGAGCTGCCAAGGCCGATTTTTTTTTAAAATTTGCTCCAAGATCGCCCAAAACGCATGGATTTCCATTGGTACAAGTAGGTTGAACTTCATTCATGGTTTTTCATCCAAGATTAATGGTTGTTGATGATGTGTATTTCATGATGCTTGTGTAAAACAATCAAACCCTACCTTTTAAATACCTCCAAGAAACTTGCTGCTAGGGTTTCAATTCATTGTTTTGTCACCAAGTTCACTCCCTCATCTTCTTTGTCCTTTGATTTTATCATTCCCTAAGTTCCCCCCTATCCCCTAAAATCACTAAGCCCATGCTCCCAATTCCCAAATCACTTATTCCTAAGTTCTATTATCCCTATTTCTAAACCCTACCATTCCCTATCACTCTCCTTCTCTCATTTCACTTGTAAAATCCTCAAGTCCCCAAACAATCAAGTGACTATCCCATTGTCTCCACATTTGAGACAAATCAGAAGTTTTAAAAAGGGTAAATTTCACTTGGTTACAGTCCTTGTTCCCGCTGTCCTATTTCTCCCACAGTCTTTTCCCTTTGGCACACATTTGGCACATAGTTGGAAATTGGAGATAATGACACCAAGTTCTCATTTCTCATTTTCAAACAAACCAAACATACACTTGACATACACCTTGCAGCACCATGGAGATGGACACTGACACATCATATGACCGAGACAACGACTCTACAACTAAAACTACATACACCAGAAGGGTACTGAGGAGGCGCAAAACACATGATCGGCTCCAAGTCTTGACCGAAGATTCTTTGGCTGAGCATGGCACTTGATGGGGGACCTACAGCCCAAATTTCAAGAAATTTGGAGCAATTTTTGCATTTTGAAATTTTTTGCACTAAAAAACAGGGTTTTCCTCCCTATGCGCCGCGCCACCTGGCGCTCGCTTTTGCTAGAGGCCTCCAAATCTCAAAAACTCAGCATTTTTGGATTTTTCATGAAAAATTACACTTTTCTACCTATGGCCAAGAAATTTGGGCAGGTTTTGAGCACTCAAAAGGTCAAAAAACACTCAAAAAATGACCTCACTGCCCTTATTTTGACACACAGGAAGCAGTCTTGGGAGATTGGACATTTGGAGGGGCAAATGGACACCTAATTTAGAAATTCCACTTGGGTTGGAAAGTAGACAGGTAGGGCTTTCCAACAAGCTATCTTGGGCTCAATTTGGACTTCAGGAAGTGCCTCAAAATCAGCTCCAAAGTGGCGCAATGCATAGAGAATCAGGCGCGGCGCATAGAGGATTTTTGCCTATTTTTCACTGTACAGCTCAGAAATTCGCCCAGTTTTGACCAGCTTTGCTTTTTGATGTTCCTCTTGATATTTCATGATGTAATTTGATAACCATGATGTAATATTGGCACATTTTTACTTGTTCTAGAGGATTCATTCACTAAAATGTGAAAATTAAATGAATGAATCAGTTTCCTAGCATATAGGGGTAAGTTGTTTGATTGCCTAGATTTCAGTTCCTTGTTTAGAATTGGTTGAAACAGCTCCTAGAATGATGATCTCGACCCCTAGAGGCATGGGAAGGAGTTAGGCTTGTCTATATTATGTAATTTCTCAGTCATTTTCATGGTTGGATACTTGGGATTGCTTGGCACTTCATTGTACATTTCATTTCTGCAATTTTGGCAAAGGAAAGACTAGGGTTTTGCAGCACTTGTTGGGATCCATGTGGCTCTATGTTTTGATGGTGTTTTTCTCTATGTATTTGTAAGTTCACTGATGTTTATGTGTATCATTTTCCCTTCTCTTGTCTTCTGCAATTAAACAAATGAGTAATTAAGGTAGAATTCATTGGACTGCTCTGCTCTGCCTTGAAATTTTGTTTAATTTTACATGTTTTCACCTGCTTGAGGAGGACTCTTGAGACCTTCTTGCCCTACTTATCCCCTCACCGATCTGATCTATCCATTCATTCAATCCAAAGCATCAAAACAATTACCTTCCTTGCCCCAATCAGAACTCCACAAAAACTAGGCCTTATCCCCGGACCCAAAATTTGTCTGTCCCTTTTTTCAACAAAACCCCCAAAAACTTAAATAAAATCTTTGCACTTCATACCTAGCCTAATATCAGTTGTTAAATTAGTCATCTCAAGCCCCATCCATTATCTTTCGCTGAGATTGACCCGGAGAGAGCCCTCTCCTGTCCTCGTAGGGCTAGCGACGAGGCTGAGCGTGGTTTGATGTGGACCTAGAACCTTGCCTTTTCAGCCTGAGGAAAATCTAGGCTCTAACATATCCTACGAGGTTTTTTGTCTCACCAATTCATGTATGTTCCTAAACACGGATAATCGGCAGAGTTTTTCCCTCCAACCTCACCCCAAAGCTAAGGTGGGCTTTGTCGACAAGATTTCAAGTAAGTCATAGTGTTCTAGTCGAGTTTTCTGTAAAGTAATTTGAGAGTAATTTAAGTTAATTGGCTAAATTGCTTTATTACAAATTACTTTGTCTACTAGATCATATTTGAATCACAGAATTGGGTAAACGATTAAGAGTCTATAACGAACGGGTGTTCCCCCTTCACGTATTAAATTAAAAATTCTTGATGTAAAAAATATTTTAGTGCATTGTCCCTCATATTTAGACACCATGGCTAAAGTATTTGAGGGTTTGAAAAATTATTAATCCCCTCATGAATCAATAAATTAAATTTTCTGGAAAAATAAATTAAAATTATAAGCCAGAAATTTAATTAATTTCAAGTCCTAGGAAAAATTATTTCTTCGAATTAAAAATTCGTGGGTTCTAGAAGAATTAATTTTTTGAGGTCCCCGGCCAAGGGAATATGGAAAATTTCAAAATATTTTGTACCTTTAGACCTTGGTAGTTAATTCAAAGTCAATTTGTTGAGGAAATCAATTCAAAATAATTAATTTTGAGTTGATTAAAATTCAATTAAATGATATTTTCAAATTTCCTCAAAAAAATCGACGGAGGAGATTAAAAGATAATTAAATATTTTTTAACGGTCAAGATTACTTTGACGGGGATCAAAGCAACTAACCCTTGGATAATTAATCTATAACTTAGATTTTATTTGTCATTCAAATTATCCAATCATTGAATCGTGTACTAGCCCTTGAAGCTCTTGTAAACGTTTCTGGAATAACACAACGTAAAGTCTTCGTGGTTTTTACTTGATGGCATTGTTTTTACCTAAAAAAAATACAAGTTAAATACAAGTTACCATAAAATACTAGGCTTTTTGGATTTTTTTGGATTTGATTTAAGTTTTTTAAGTAAGCTTTAGGCATTTAAAAAAAAATCCAAAAATTTTCATAAAAGACTTACCTTAACGCCTTCATTCAAATTTCATTTTGATTTTTGGGTTCAACCTTTGAAAACAATTAAAAAAATTTTAAATTTTGATTTAAATTTTTTAAGTGGCCTTTGGCCCATAAAAAATTTAAAATTTTTCCACATTAAAAAATTTTTGGCCCATTAAAATATCAATTAATTAAAAAAAATCCACATCAAAAAACATTTATCACATTAATTTTAATAAAGGTGTGACTAAAGTTCATTTTTTTGTATTTTTATGATAAAGGTTTTGGGGCCTTTAAATCCTTAAAAAATATTGTGGTAAAAAATTTAAAATTTTTCCTATAGTCAAAGTAACTTAAATTTTAAATTATCTCTAAGTTTGATTATAAGAGGAAAAATAAATATTTTCTGGATTGGAGTTATTTAAGAAAATAATTTAATTCCAAAATTGCTTGAAGAAGTATTTATTTGATTAACATTTAAATTTCATGGTTTTTCCTAGTAATTAATTATCGAAATTTAAGTGCTTAAGCATTTTGTATGCTTCAGCTAAGTTTCATGATCATTAACATTGGATTTTAAATATTTTTAATCACTCGAAGTGTGGGTTTATTTACTTGAACTATTGGATATTTCTTGCATATTTAGTTTGGAAATTTTCAAAGTAATTGTAATCAACATTTTTATTGAATACTCTATCATGGATTAGTGGAAAATTGTATATCTTTCATTTCCTAAATTGAGTATTTTGAATGTAACAACCCTCGTGAAAATTCCATGTAAGAAAACTTAAAAAATAATAACTACGGTTGATGGGACACTTATTCCAAGTTGAATGTTAGGCAAACCATTGTAGTGGATGTTCATTTGGTTTATTATGGCTAAGGAAATTGGCAAAGGCAATGGCTAAGGCTTTGGAAAGGAAAAATGACATTTTTTGCACATTTATTTATGAAAATAATGGAAATTAGGAGAAAATGAAGGTGAAAGGTCATAGGTTGCATGTGAAGAGGAAATTGAAGGAAAATAATGGAAAATGAAGAAAATAGAGGCCTAATTGATAAAAAAGGCTTCTAAGGGTCAGTTTGTAGCTTTTTATCAGTTCAATTTTGGAGCTCTCTCATTATTTTCTCTCTCTCTCTCTCTCACTCTTAGACACTTAGATTTTTCTTGGAGCACTTTGGCATTGGATCAAGAAAGGAAAAGAAGGCAAGAGGCAGGAAGGAACAAGCAATGAAGAGAAGGATCAAGTAGCTACAACAGGATTCTTTGCAGGTATTGATTTGCATGTGTGACTTCCTTGATGGATTTGGCATGCATGGTATTGCATGTGGTTCTTTTATGTCATGGCATGGGTTTTCCCAGGTGTGACAGTGTTTTCAACCTAGCCTTTCCATTTCCGAATAGCGTTGATGAGATGGGTTCTCATACTTCGGTTGAGCTAGATTGCATGATGGATTTGAATCTGAGTGAGGTGGATCTATGAAATGAAAAACACATGGCCTAGTGGTCCCTGAATCAGACTGTGGATCACGATAAAGCCACTAGCCTAGTAACCCCGAGCCAAACTGTGGGTTGAGGTAAAGTCAGGATTGTGTGCCTCGGTGGGCTTAGGAATCCTTGCCTGTGAATGGCAGGCTATACAACAAAGACAAGAGGTGGATTGATCTTCATTGGGCCTAGTAGTCCCGTGATGGGATGTACGGTAAATCCTGGAGAGTGGGTCTTGGTGTAGAGCCTAGTGATCCCTGGATCAGAATGTGGATTACGGTAAAGCCTAAGAGACTAGGAGGCACTAAAATTCCTGACGGTGTGGGTGGAGAACTCTAGTAGGTAGCATACATTCTTTTTTGGTTCCTTTTTTGTTGGTTATGAGTCCCACATTCATGCTTGGAAAATGGAACGGGGGTGAATGGATGAAGAGAGATTTGGCTCAGCCATTCTATGGTCGGGTGAAACGTGGTAATACCATCCGCAGTTGATTTCAACATTCATTAATGAGAAATTCATTCCCTTGGTTTTTCATGTGTAAATGTATTGGTTTATATGTAGATCATATGGTTGTAATTTCCTTTGTATTTATGTTTCTATTATGTTGGTTATGTATATGTTTTATGACGATGGATATGTATGGCTCTCATCATGTTTTTACTTGTAAATGAATGAACAATGTATCTATGACCTAGTAGATGATTATGCAGCAAATGACATAAGGGAATAATGCTTCATAGTGATTCTCAGATAAGTATGAGACCCCTATGCCTAAATATGTTGTTTACACTTGTAGATTACATATTTGTGATATGTTTGACGAAATTCCTGTCAAGGCTAGTAGGGGTCTGGTTAAGGGATTATTCAAGTATTTGCATTTGCATCATTGTTTCATTGTTATATTTATGTTCTGAAGGTGTCATTCAATTATGGGCAGTGTTGGGTGTGTGTTATATTCTTTCCAAGACTACCCCACATGTGAAGGGGTGATAGCCCCCCCTGTATGTTGTGTCTGGCACAATAGGGGGGTCACAGGGAGTGCGGCGACCCCCCCTATCGAGGGGTTTGCAGGGGGGGAAGTAGCCCCCCTACACGAGGTCTAAGGTAGGGGTTCTAACCCTATATTAGGTGGGCAGACGTACCTATGGTTTTGTGCTTGGATTCGCTCATGGTTGGGCATGATGGTTTTTTGTCTATGTTATTTTGTAGATCTGGTCAAGGGAACTATGGTTATATTCTAATCCAGGGTTAATGGATTGGGATTTATGGATGCTTCGACATGTATATATATGTATTGTAACATTGAAAGGAATATAATGAAAAATAAATCTAGTAGTCTTGGTTTTGGGATCCAGGGAAAAATATCCGTGTATATTTGTTTTATGTTTTATGCTCACGCCAATGTTTATTTTTTGTTTTTTAGAATTTGTATGCAGGTAATTTCTTTTTTTTTTTAACATGATCGGATACTCATATATTATAAAAAACTGATGGGACCAAGTCCTGTTACATCCGGGAAGAGAAGTGAAAGAGAAGAAGGAGGATTCCAAAATGGGTTCGCAGCCCCTGGCTCCTTGTTGCTTGAGTTGAAATACAGATTGAAGAGGAAACGGCTATATTGCCTTACATATGAGCTTGCTAATAGACAAAATTTACAAGACATTAGACAAATTACTCATGCTGGTTGACCGAATCATCATACTGCAGTTCTTGCTTTGCGCTGGCTCTGGTAGAATTCTCCACTTGCATACTTTGAGTGAGCGTTTTGATGTGGGCGAGTGCCTCCTCCATGTGTTTACATTTTTCCTTTAATTCTTCAATTTCCACTTTCTGTTTTTCCAATTTCTTTCTCTTAGATCTACAGTCAGCCTGAAAATCTTCTTTGAGCTCGTTGAAATGTTTCACAAACCGGGCTATCATAAAGCAATGAGCCTTACAGAGCGTACAAGAGCTGTTCGTGATTACTCTGTCCAAGGGATTCTCGGCATGTTCATCATTTTCCGGATTTGAGGCCATCTCAGAGGTGATGTTAAGAGAAGAGGAACGAAGAGAAGGAGCTCTGAGAGATAGAGGAAAACGAGAAATGGGAGAGCAGAGGGGATGAAGGCAGGAATCGGCGCTAGGAGAGATCGGCCAATTTGCGAAAAGAACCAAAATACAGGACTGATTATGATAAAGAAACCAAAGATGCGAAATGCTGAGTATACCTTTATGGATTGCAGATGATAATTTCGCTGAAGAGATGTGCTGGAATCGACCATTGTTGCTGCCAAACTCCTGAGGCTGAATGCTAGGAGCTGTTTCTTTCCTTTGTTGTTGAAGAGGAGGTGTGAATCTGAGATGGGCAAAGAGGGGAAAGATTTGAAACTTAGGGGAACAGGACTGCTGTCCTCTACTATTGCTGCGGGCTTCCAGGAGCAGAGAACCAAACACTGCTCCTCTACTTTGCTTCTGTGAGGGCGAAAGAGATTTGGGATGAGCGAGGGGAGTGAGGAGTATATAACACATCAAGGTAGGCTGAGCCAGAGGGTGGTACAGGATATGCTCATGGATTTGGGCAGGCTCTAAATCATTCATAGTATCAGTGATGCAGTCGATAAGGATTATGAAGGGACACAAACCAGAATTCCGAGAGGTGGAATCACGTGAAACATGGTGTGATCGGGTCTCTAGAGCGAGCCAGGGTGCGGACTGGGAGAGAGATGTAACACAATTCTCGAGGGGGCGGATTGAGATCAGCTTGCCAGGATTGAGGCAGAAAAAATCTAGATATGAGTGATGACTGAAGTGACTTGGTTTCAGAAGCGTGCTGATGTTGTTGTTCAAAGACTTTGGTGAACAGCTTGGTCTGCTATGGGATTGCTTTGTCGTAGATGTGCTCATTTTCTCTGATTTGTCCACTTTGTCTGCTGGTGGCCTTAGAGGCGTAAAAGTCTGCTTCGGTGTTGTTTTCTCTTAAAACGTGCTTGAACGTCGTGTCTCCCATATTTATGAGGTTATCCTGTATCCTGAACTTTATATTGCTAAGGGCTGCTTTATTGAATTCTGCTCCCGAGACCAAGGCTGCTATAATGATGGCCGAGTCCCCCAAAATGATTGGATTTCTGATTCCCAGCCTATTCAGAATAGTGGTGCCTAGAAGGAGGCTATATGCTTCAGCCACATTGTTAGATACTTTCCCCAGACCCCATTCATAGCTTACGATAGTTTTCCCAAGATGATCTTTTATGATACCCCCTGCTCCAGCGTTCCCTGGGTTGTTCTTAGAAGCGCCATCGAAGTGCAGAGTAGGGCGCTTCTGATCTATGATCCACTGATTAACTTCATCCTTGGATCCTCTGAGTTTCCAGTGCATCCTTTTTTTGTGTGCTTTTGTTTGGGAATGGTAGTTGTTGGTATAACTGAGACTAAATTTATTGTACCAATCCATCTCTTCTTGGCGCCAGCTTGACTGATCTAGGAGGGCGATGAGATTTGTGCTTATTGTTTCTGAGATGATGGTTGTTGTTTTAGCTAGGATACTGGCCGGATTGGGCTTTTTATTGTTGAAGACGTAGTTATTCCTTGCTAGCCAAATTTGCCAGCATAGTGTGGCTGGGATGCATTTCCACAATCTGCTGATATTGTGATTGCCTTTTCTGGAGAAGGGATAACATTTCCCCCAATTTTTTTGAAGAGAGGAGATCTGGTCAAAATTTTCGCCAATTTCCAGGGGGCTTATCACCTGCTTCCAGCAGCTTTGGGCAAAGGGGCAGAGTAAGAAAATGTGCTGAATGCTTTCCTCCTCTGCTCGACAGAAGCAACACATTGATGGGCCCAAAATTCTTCTTTTCCTTAAATTCTCAGCGGTAAGGGTCTTACCTTTAAGAAGAGTTCAATTGAAGTGTTTGATCTTTGGGAGACACTCTGAATTCCAGACAGTTGTGGAAAGGTTCCAGTTTGTTGTTTGGGTAGTGGCCTGTAGTGCTTTGTACCCCTCTTTTACCGTGAATTTTCCTCCACTGGGATCCCAGATATACCTGTCTTCAGTCCCAATATTAGTGGGTGCAGAACCAGAGAGAGAGGACTTGAGATTGGACCAGAGATCTCTAAGATCGTTGGGGATTTGAAGATCCTTCCAGTCTTGCCAATTGTTATGATTCCATATTGATATATCAAACAAAGTGGTTAAGTTTCTTTCCTCCATCCAGATCTGCAAAGGTCGGAGAGCTTGGAGTAGATTTCTCGGCTTAGAGCCCATAATTCTATCTGACCAAATGTTAATATCTTTGTCGTTTCCAGGGAATTTGGATGTGTTTTCTCTGAATTGGTGGAGCACTTTTTTAATGAGTTTCCACACCGGGGTGCAAGGTCTTTCGGCTATTGGTTCAAAGAGAAGATTAGAGTTCGGGCCCCTGAGATATTTCCTTTTTATGACCTCCACCCACCACGATCCTTTGCCAGTAAGGATTCTCCAGATCAACTTAAAACCCAAAGCCCGATTGGAGAGGCTCGGAATTTTGATGGATAGCCCTCCCTTTTCATATGGTAGGGTTACCTGATCCCATTTGACAAGGCTAAATTTCTTGGTCTCCTGTTTTCCTCCCTGCCAGAGGAAACTTCGCAAGATGAGTTCCATGTGTTTATGGATGCTGGCCGGGGCCATAGTAACCGCATATTGATAAATTGGAAGAGCAGAGAGGATGGCCTTAATGAGAATCGATCTCCCTGCCAAGTTTAGCCAAGACACTCCCCAACTCTGCAGGAGGCCTCTCATCTTTTCTATGTGTTTGACCCAGATCTCTGCCTTGACTGTTTCTTTGGCTAATGGCAGACCTAAATAAGAGAAGAAACTCTAGTTCCTTTGCACTGTAATGTCCAGAATCAAGGATATTCTTTGCCGGATTTGGAGAGGGACATTCTAGGTATAGATCTTGCATTTTCTGTTGTTCAACTTCCCTCCTGAGACTGCTAGAAATGCATCCAACACTTTCTTGAATATTTTTGCCATTAAGCTTGAAGCTCCCCCAATGAGTAGGGTATCATCCGCGAAGAGCGAATGGTTGATCTCTTTGGTCCCTCTTTCTATCCGTATTCCAGTGATCTCTTTTTGCCTGCGAAGGTTTTCTAGATGAATGCTCAAAGTCTCTGCCATTATGATGTATAAGAAGGGAGAGAGAGGACAACCTTGTCTCAACCCCCTAGAGCTTCTGAAATATTTTCTAGAGCGACCATTAATCAAGGGAGCGATCCAAGGGTTAGAGATGCACCCATTGATAATGCTTATGAAGTTTTTTGAGATCCCGAATTTTTTTAGAACTGCTATTAAAAAGGAATGGTCGACTCTATCAAAAGCATTTTCCATGTCAAGTTTGATTATCATTCCTCTTTATCCTCTGTTGAAGCTGTTGTGAATAGCTTCTTGGATCAAAATGACATTGTCTGTTATTTGCCTGCTCGGGACAAAACCTCCCTGGTTCTCAGAGATTAAGTGAG
The DNA here is from genome assembly GCA_031772625.1 of Pinus tabuliformis. Lineage (NCBI taxonomy): Eukaryota > Viridiplantae > Streptophyta > Pinopsida > Pinales > Pinaceae > Pinus > Pinus tabuliformis. The sequence goes on along the minus strand of CM062816.1, from coordinate 449,620,260 downwards.
GAAGAAGTTTTTTGAGCCTGTTGGCTAGAATTTTGGTTACAATCTTGTAAGATACATTACATAGGGATATGTGGCGGAACCGGTCAAAAGAGAGAGGATTCACTTCCTTAGGGATGAGAGCTATGTGAGAAGACTTAGTATTTTCTCCCATCTTGTGATTTTTGAATACATTCTTTACCATCTGCACAAAGTCTTTTTTTATTGTTTTCCAATGATTTCGATAGAAGGCGACCGTGAACCCATCCAGACCCGGGGCCTTGTCCTGCTGCATACTGAAGGTTGCTGCTCGGATTTCCTCTTCTGAAATGTCCTGATCCAACTCCTTATTTTGAGAATCTGATATTTTGCTCTCTACTGCACTAAGAAAGTCGGAGTTGTCCGTTTGCTGAGGAGCAGCAGATAGTAGAGATTTGAAGTGGTTATATGCTGCTTCTTTAATTTCTTCTTGGTCACTAATCTCTTTTCCTTCAGCTTCTATTTTGTCTATCTGGTTTCCAACTCGCCTGAGCTTTATATTGTTATGGAAAAAGGATGTATTTTTGTCTTCGGCTTTCAGCCAAAGACATCGGGATTTTTGTCTTTGATCCTCTTCCTCTACTCTATTTTGTCTAAAGAGTTCCCTGTACATTTCTTTTTCATAATCTAAGTCTTCACTTGTATATTGAGTGTTCTCTTTAACCTTATTCCACTGCTCCATCTTCTTGAGCAGATCTGATTTTTTTTTTTATTTTCCAAAAGTGTTGCTTCCTTTGCCCACTGTTTGATGACTGCTCTTAGAGATTTTAACTTTGTTTCCCAAATGTAATAGGGCGATCCATATACTTCCTTGGCCCATTGATTTTGAATGAGAGTGCGAAATTCTTCTTTGAGATCCCACGTTTTGTTATATTTGAAGGGGAGAGGCCCCAAGTTTCTGCCTTTGTCCAGATTTAAAACCACAGGTTTGTGGTCGGAGGCCGAAGCATGAATTAATTTGCTCTTAATAGACTGGAAACTTGCTGCGATTCTTTCCTGGAGTAGAAATCTGTCCAATCTCTCTTTAATATTGTAGGAGCCAGTTCTTTTGTTACTCCATGTATATTTCCCGTTGGATAGGGGAATATCAATCAGATTGTGTGTCTGAATTATGGATTCCAGCATGTCTCTTGAAGGGTCTGCATGGTAGTTCCCTCCTAACTTTTCTTCCACATTTCTTATTACATTCAAGTCTCCTCCCAGGATTATATTCCTGTTTTGCACGGACTGAAGATCTGAGGATATGGTGTCCCAACAGCGGCCTTTGTCCCTATAATGATTTGGGGCGTATATGTTGTAAATAGAGTAGATTTCCTGAGATCCTTTGTTTTTTAGATCTGTTCTTACCCACCAGTTGCAAAATTGTGAATTAGTGATGTCCCATTTATTCTTATTCCATATTGTTCCTATTCCTCCTGAGGCACCTTCTGAGCCTATTGATACTCCTGTGAAGTTTTTGAAGCTTTGGATTTGATTTTGAAAGTCTTGTTCAGAGATTTTGGTCTCCTGGATGAGAAGAAAGTCTAGCTGCTCCTGTTTTAATAAATCCCTGATTGCTTTTATTTTTAAGGGAGAGCCCATCCCCCTACAATTCCAAGAGACCAAGATCATTATTTACCAATTGTCGGGTGAGGTCCACTCCTCTCTTTTGCTTTTTCTCCGCTTCCTTTTAGTTTTCCTAGATATGAGTCCATTGGTTGCTGTGCTCCCGTTGCCATCTCTTTTTCTGTTGTTTCATCTCTGAGCTCTTTGTTTGACTTTCAGCCAGCTTTTCTCGGGGGGTCTGTGGATTGACTTGCTTCTTTTGATTTGTTTCTGGTGAGGATTCTCTCTATGGTTGGAGGGGGGAAGGGAGGGGGATCATACGGGAGGGAGAGATAACTGCTCGAGGGGAAGAGGGGGGGGAAGAAGGTTCTTCAACGGACAGAGATTCGAAGGGGTTGGAGGATGAAGGGAGAGCTGAGCTGGGAGGGGGAGGGGGAGGGGGAGGGGGGGATTCTGGAGGGGGTTTAGAGCTGGGTCCTTGGGTGGAGGAAGGTTTTTTCCTTTTTACTGGTTCCCATGTACCCTCAGGGTTTTCCTCGTTATCAGTAGCTTCATTTATTTTTTACTTACTACATCTATTTGCGAAATGACCATACTCATGGCATACCTTGCATTTGAAGGGAAGCTACTCGTAGTCCAGCTGCTGGATATGCGTCCATTGGTCTACCTTGATCTTGATAGCTTCCTGCAGACCTTTCCCTAGGTCCACTTCCACGCAAATCCTGGCGCACGCATGCATGTTCTCCCTTGGCTCAGATCTGTCGATGTATTTGCCTACTGTGTTCCCTATTGCCTTTACCGATTTGTCTCCCCAACAATGAAGCGGAAAATGAGGGAGTCGGACCCAAACTGGTACTGCATTTGGAATTTCCATTTCCGGATCAAAGTCCGGAGTCCATCTATTCAAGTAAAGTCCTCTTGAATCCATGAAGTAGGGGCCGTTTCTGAAGATGAGATTCTTGTCTTCTTTTGTTTCAAAGAGGAATGTGAAATAGCCTCTTCCGCAGAATCTGATGGCTATTTTCCCTTGTAACATCGCGCTCCAATTGCGCTCTACCCATTTCTGGACTGATCTCGGAGAGGGCCAGAGGCCAGTGAACTGGCCTACTAGCCCTCTTTCCGCGAGTATTATTGCTGACTTCCTTGGAAGGGATGGAGGAAGGTTAACCTCAGGGATTTCATCGAGTTTTTTGATGAACTTGGTCACTGTGGGACGGGGACGGGGATTAGCCGATTCAGAAAAGAGGGAGGCGAAAATTTCCTCATTGTTCTCAGAGTCTGGAGGGGGGGGAGCGAGCCCGGCCATTCAAGAGGTGAATGGCCAGCGGGAGATAGCGTGAGGAGACCAGCGCGGGACGGGAGGTAGAGGCTGGGCCCCAACGGGGCAGGGACCAGCGGAACAGTCCAAAGCAAGAGAGGGGATCGAGGTGCAGCAGCCCTGCCAGGCAGGGCCTGGGGAGTAGGAACAGGCGAGCGCGGGAGGCCGATTCAAAAATCGCCAGAGCTCAGAAAAGACCTATGCAAATCGTCCGGAAACTTCAGTATGCAGGTAATTTCTATATGGGGTTAAAACCTACATTTGGTATCAGAGATTTTGGCTTCAAGGGGATGCCTTTGCTACTAAAGGGTTTTTCTCAGGCCTATGGTGGACCCTGTTCAGTGGGAGATTTGTGGGATCGATTCTTGTGGTGAAAGAAAATGGTGAGTAGTGGAAAGATAGAGATTGAGAAATTTAATGATCAGATTTTTGAGTTGTGGAAACTCAAGATGGAGGATCTATTGATGGATAAAGGTTAGTGGATTGCGGTAGATCTGGTACTAAACCAACAACAATTTCAGTTGAAGACTGGGCAAAGTTGGATCGGACGAAAAAGAGAATAATACGATTATGTGTCTCAGATTCAATATTGTTGAATGTATTAGGGGAAGCTTTAGCAAAGGATTTGTGGGACAAGTTAGGAACTTTGTAACAATCTAAGTCTCTGATGAATAAATTGTTCCTACGGAAAAAGTTGTATAACCTGAGGATGAAATATGGATACTCGGTGACAGAGCATTTGAACACCTTTAATACTATGGTAAGCTAGTTATTATCTGTTGACATTAAAATCTCAGATGAAGATAAGTGCATCAGTTTGTTGTGTTTTCTTCCATATTCATGGGATAGTCTATTTGTTGCAATAGGTAGCAATGCAACTCCCTTACAGTTTGATGAAATAGTATCCTCTTTGCTCTCCAAGAAGATGAGGTAGAAAAATATGGAGGGCGAGAATGGTGATGCCTTGTATATACAAGGATGGTCCTAGAACAAAAATAAAAATAAGTCCTAGAGTGGGAGATCTAAATCTCCAGGAAAACTTGTAAAGGTGTACTGGAAATGCAAAAAAGAAGGGCACTTCAAAAGGGTTATAAATCTAAATCTCCTGATAGAAGAAAGGGATATGATGATGCTCCTTCTGCAGAGGCAAAAACCACCTCAGATGAAGGTGGGGATGTGTACTTGGCTTCTTCTTCAAGTACACATGTAGATCATGAGGCATGGTTGATTGACTTAGGAGCATCCTTTCACTTCACTCCCCATAGAGAGTGGTTCTGCGAGTATGAGAAATATGATGGTGGTGGTGTCTTCTTAAGGGATGACAGGAAGGCTAGAATCATTGGTCGAGGAAAAGTCAAGTTGAATTTGCAAGGTTGAAGGATTAGAACACTTTTGCGTGTTCTGCATATTTATGCATTGGCTAGAAATATGATTTCTGTAAGAAAGTTGGATGATGCAGGTGTAAAAACAGTGTTCGAGAAAGATACCTACGAGATGGTTCAAGAAGCACTGATATTGATGCGGGGATTTCGGATTGGAACTCTGTAAAGCTTCAAGGTAGCACTGTTATTGATGGGTGCAGCAGTTTTGTGGTTCCTAAAAGTGGAGCAGAAAATCTAGTGGTTTCTAGAGAAAAGACCATGATATGGCATTAAAGGCTTAGACATATTGGAGAGAAGGGCCTATGGATACTTCATGGTAATAGTATGGTAGAAGGTATGTCTAATTTCTCTCTAGATTTTGATTTCTATGAAAATTGGTTAGATGGGAAGTAGAATCGGGTGAGTTTCCCCTCTGACGCTAAGAGGGCGAAACGAATATTAGAGTTTGTGCACAGTGATGTGTTTGAACCTGTGTCGGTTCCATCATTGAGTAAGTTTGTGTACTATATATCATTTATAGATAAATTCTCAAGGAATACATGGATATATTTCCTTAGGAAGAAATATGAATTCTTTGATAGGTTTAAAGAAATTTAAGGCTCTAGTGAAAAACCAGATAGAGAAGAAGATAAAGGTGTCGAGCACAGATAACGGTGGAGAGTTTTGCAAGAAGGAATTTGAAAATTTCTATAAGAAGTGTGGTATAGCATGGAAGAAGACTACTCCATACACACCTCAGCAAAATGGAGTTGTAGAAAGAATGAATAGGACATTGATGGAAAAGGAAAGAAGCATGCTCGGTGTTGCCAGGTTAGGACAAGAATTCCGGGCAGAGGCAATGGAGACTGCATATTACCTGGTCAACAGATCACCTTCATCAGCATTGGAGGATAAGACTTCACAAGAGGTATGGACTAGTAATAAACCTTCTCTTTCACATCTGAGGGTATTTGGATGTGATGCATATGTACATGTTCCAAAGGAGAAAAGAACAAAGTTGGATAGTAAATCTGAAAGGTGCATCTTTATTGGGTGTAAGGATGGTTTAAAAGGTTATAAGCTTTGGAACCCAGAAACAAGGAAAGATGTGTACAACCGAGATGTAGTGTTTAGAGAGGTGAAAGATGTTATTACACATGAAATCATATCAAAGGAACCTGAGAAGATAGAGTTTGATCTAAAGGAGGAATAATCAGACTCTACAGCAGAAGAGGAATTAGAAGATCAAAAGACACAAACTCCAAGTGTAAAAAGATCAGTTCGAGAAAGAAGGAAGCCAGAAAGGTATAGTACATCTGCTTTATGTTCAATTTTTGCTTTATCTATTACTGATGATGATCTTAGAACTATGAAGGAAGCAATAGATTCAGGTGATGGAAAACTTTGGAAAGAGGCCACGGTTGATGAAATGGCATCTTTACACAAAAATGAGGCTTGGGATCTAGTGGAGTTGCCAACTGGAAGGCAAACTATTGGAAGAAAATTGGTGTTTAAGAAGAAGATGAATGCAGAAGGCAAGGTGGAGAAATACAAAGTTTGATTGGTAGCAAAAGGTTATTCCCAAGTGTCAGGAATTGATTTTGGTGATATTTTTTCTCCTGCTGCCAAGGTCGCTTCTATTATATTACTTTTATCTGTTGTTGTTTCTTTTGATTTTGAAGTAGAACAGATGAATGTGAAGACAACATTTCTTCATGGGGATCTGGAAGAAGAGATCTACATGAACCAACCTGAAGGTTTTACGGTGAAGGGTAAGAAAGAATTGGTATGCAAGATAAAAAAGTCTTTGTATGGGTTAAAACAGTCATCAAGGATGTGGTATCAGAAATTTGATACATTTATATGGGGACTTGGATTCACCAGAAGCAAAACAGATTACTGTGTGTATTTTAAATTAATTGGTGACCATGTTATTTATCTCTTCTTGTATGTGGATGATATGTTGTTGGTTGGAAATGAAAAAGAAATTATCCAAGATTTGAAGACCCAAATGTCCTCCAAATTCGACATGAAATATCTTCGTACAGTAAACTATATTTTGGGCATGGAAATTAAACGAGATTGGATAAAGAGGAAGCTCTGGTTAAACCAGAGGAAGTATGTAGAGACAACAATGTAGAAGTTTAATATGCAAGATAGTAAACCGGTGAAGGTTCCTATTCCTGTAGGTTATTTGCTAAACAGTGTCCCGAGACACAAGAAGAGGAAGAGGACATGTCTCGTGTTCCATATGCAAGTGCATTCGGTAGCTAGATGTATGCAATGATGTGTACTAGACCAAACATTACACATGTAGTGGGAATATTGAGCAACTTTATGTCAAAACTAGGGAAGGAGCATTGGACAACAGTGAAGCGGGTTTTCAGGTATTTGCATGGCACTAGTAAATATGGTTTGAGTTACCAAGGAAGACTAGGATTGGACAAATTTTTAGACATCCATGGATTTGTTGATGTAGACCTGGGCTGGAGATCTAGATCAGAGAATATCTACAAGTGGGTACATGTTTAACCCATTTGAAGGTGTAGTCAGTTGGATGAGTAAGAGACAGTCTGTAGTGGCACTTTCAACTACAGAGGCAGAATACATGGTAGCCACTCATGCAAGCAAGGAAGCAGTTTGGGTTTGGTTGCATAGATTATGTTCAAGTATGGGGTTAGTACAATGAGATATAAGGATGGATTGTGACAGCCAAAGTGCAATTTTCTTGGAAATAACCCTGCTTATCATTCAAAGACAAAGCACTTTGATGTTCAGTATCAATTTGTGAGGGATATGGTTGAGGATAAAAAGGTGTTGCTAGTAAAGGTGGACACTTTGAAGAATACTACAAATGCATTGACAAAGTCTGTAAGCACTAAGAATTTCTATTAGTGTAGAGAAACAATGGGAATTGCAAGGTTGGACCAATGACTAAGCTCTCTTGTGGCCCCCTGTTGAAAGAAAACAACAAGTGGTAGAATTTTGGGTGTGTGTTATATTCTTTCCACGACTACCCCACACGTGGGGGGGGGTCAGAAGGGGGTAGTAGCCCCCCCTGTCGGGGAGTTTGTAGGGGGGCGGTAGCCCCCTTTGCATGGGTCCAGGGCAACACCCTGGGAAAATTTTGTTTAGACCCTATGTTAGGTGGGAAGACCTACCTATGGTTTTGTGCATGGATTTCGCACATGGTTTTGGGCATGATGGTTTTCTGTCCATGGTATTTTGTAGATTCGGTCAAGGGAACTACGGTTATGTTATAATCAAGGGTTAATGGGTTGGGGTTTATGGATGCTTCGTCATGTATATATATGTATTGTAATATTGAAAGGAATATAATGAAAAATCAATCTAGTAGTCCCGGTTTTTGGTTCCAGGGGAAAATCTCTGTGTATAACTGTTTTATGTTTTATGCTCTCACCCTTGTTTATTTCTATTTTTGAGAATTCGTATGCAGGTAATTTTTGTATGGGGTTAAAACCTACATGTAGTGACTTGGGCTATGAGCCTAAAAGAGTGGCTCAAATATCGGCGACGCTAGCACGAAATTGAGAAAAATAGTCCCTGGACGTTGGCATGCCTTGTCATGAGAGCATCTAGAGCCTCCTAGATGTTGTTAGCCCCATAGCATGGGAGCGTCTAGAGGAAAAGTGGTTTAAAGCCTTAGTGGGACTTAAGGGCTAGCTACCTGAGTGGTTGGGATGGTTCCTGGGAGTCCTCTAGTTGATGTGGAAGGTTTGTATGTTGTGTTTCCATCAATTCCACTTCCTTAAGGTCACATAGGAGGTTGAATCCAATCATAGTAGCCTCTTATCACATGTTTACCTTGGTTGGTAGGTTATTTGGATAGATGTGGGGGGAGGGTGTTACAGAGTATGGTTCACCCCTTGGAATGGATGGGAGGTGTGTTGGTCATGCATTCATGTCACTTGCACATGTGTTTTCATCCTTGTGGTCTATGTGCTTGTTGCACATGCATGGTGACGGTTAGTGTTGTAGTGATGTTTCCATGTGAAAGAGGATGTTGTTGATGGAAAGTGTGTCGCCATGGGTGTGTGATTGGTTACATGTTATTATATGTTGCTTACATGTATCGTTTTTGTATGCTTGGTTACATGTTTCTAACTGTTGTTACAAGTATTTTATGTTTATGCTTGAGTATATGCGTTTATGTGTGTGTGTTTTCCATGTTTATGCTGGTGTGTTGTCCACGTGTATGTTGGTATATCATCTATGTTTATGATTGTGTATTGTCCACATACATTGGTATGGCTGATGTAATCATGCATGAGGTCTTAGTATGTGTAGTGATATGGTCATGTAGTGATGACTTGACTCTAGCTAGAATGATGTTATGAATTGGCACACTTAGTTGTTATATGTTTATATGCTTTTATGATTATTTTTATACATGTATCACACTAACTTGGATAATCTTGCAGATGAGATATCATCCCAAAATTATACTAAGGTACATTGGTTTATTATGATTTGGTTTAGATGACATATTATGTCTTGCAAGAGAAAGATCAAAATGAATAACAAGATGGTAGACTACAAAGACTCTCCCTATGAATAAGATGAGCAGCGTGGTGGGCACTCTTCTAATTTGGCAGACAGATTGAGAAACTTGAATGAAGAAATAAGGAGTTGTAAGGCATATAATGACATGATCATACAGGGGCAAGAGAAATAAGAAGATGTTAATGCAATACTTCTTTAGAGTGTGTCAGAATTGCAGCCACAAGGGCCACTTCGGATCAGCCATGGGCAAGAAAACATAACTAATGGGGCATATGGCAGTAGGTCTCTTGGTAGACATAGGTCAGATAGAGATGACATGGTGAGATATCGTAGACTGTTGGACACTCCAGATAGAAGGCATGATGAGTACATGTACTATTCTAGTTATCATTAGGTTAGACATCATGATTGTCATCATTATCATCCGTACAGGAGGAGTGATAGGGGATACTTTCCAGATGAATTTAAGAAAGAAAAGCCACCTACTTTTGATGGATATGTGAAGAAGCCAAAATATGCAGAGGCTTGGATACTTGGGATAAACAAATTCTTTGAGTTGCATGAGTATAAAAATAACATGAAGGCTAGAATTGTTATCTTCACCCTGAAAGTTAAAGCAGACATATGGTGGGAAGATGTGAAGTGGGTCAGAGACATCAGGATAGAGGAGTTGACTTGGCATGAGTTCAAGATGATTTTCAGGAAGAAATACTTGTCAGAAAGGTACTACAATAATAAGGCCAAAGAATTTTATGAGCTAAAGATGGGACCAATGACAGATGAAGAGTACAAGGCCAAGCTTCTAAAGCTATTGAGGTATGTACTATATCTTAAAGATGAAAAGGCTAAAGTTTAGTGATTTGTTAGTGGTTTTCCATTAACATTTAGAGATTGGATTGATTATGATGAGCCCCGGTCACTTGAGGAAGTCATTGGGAAATTGAAGCATTGTTATGAACAGTCAAAGTGTAAGAATGAATCTCAGCAAGGTTGGAAAGGGAAAGACAAAGGTAAAGGTAAATGTCACCCTAAGAGAGCAAGGCCTCAAAATGTAGAGGAGAAAGAAAATGTGGCACCTCAAAACAAATTAATGCTGCTAGATAGGGACATGGATCACATCAGTAGCACAGAGGTAATGGTACTGGACAGTTGGAGTGTTGGACATGTGGTGAGGAACACCTCAGGAGGGATTGTCCGCAGAATCAAGGTGGTAGGCCTAAGATATACAATGCACATGAGGCGCAAATTGTTGGGGATGTTGGGAAGAGCATTCATTGTATTTATGTAGTCGTGGACAACATACAGGAAGAGTACCATGCATCTATCATTGAGATGGATGGTAAGCTTTGTGATCAAGTTATTTCTATTTTGATTAACCCTAGATCTAATTATAACTATGTTAGTCCTGAATTTGTGGATATGTGTGGTTTGAATAAGGAAATGCATGTAGAATATTGGTTAGTGAAGTTGGTTATAGGTACAAAGAAGTGAGTTCATCATTAGGTAAGAGCTTGTGCATTTGATTTGAATAGTATGCCTACCGTAACACATTTGAATATATTGCCATTGGGATCATACAGTATGTTGTTAGACATGGATTAGTTGTATCTTCATATAACCAAGGTGGATTGTTATGACAAAGCACTTGATTGCGTGGATGAAAATGGGAAACCGTGAGTCTTACAGGGAAAAATGAAAGCCACATAAGTTAGGAAGGTGACAGCTATGCAGGAAAAGCATAGTCGCGGCAAAGGGTGTGTGTTATTCGTAGTGCACATTTATAGTGACAAAGTTAAGGATGTTGAGGATGCATATATTTTGAGTAGGTACCCATTTCTACAATAGTTTAAAGATGTATTTCCTGAGGACATTTCAAAGTTTCCACCTCACAGGGAGGTAGACTTTTTTATTGAGTTAGTGCTAGGGGTAGCTCCGAAATTAAAAGTGCCTTACAGGATGAGCACCCCTGAGTTGGTAGAGTTGAAGTTGCAGTTGAAGGAAATGTTGGACAAGGGATACATTAGGCCAAGTGTATCACCTTGGGGCGCATCGGTATTGTTTGTGAAGAAGAAGGATGGTACTCTCAGATTGTGCATTGATTACAAGTAGTTGAACAAAGTGACCATCAATAACAGGTACCCATTACCGAGGATTGATGATTTGTTTGATCAACTGAAGGGAGCAACGATGTTCTCTAAGATCAACTTGAGGTCAGGATACCATCGGGTATGTATCAAAGAAGAGGACATTTACAAGACCACATTTAGAACCAAGTATGGGCATTATGAGTTTGTTGTATTTCCATTCGGTTTGACTAAGGCCCCAACTACATTTATGTGCTTGAAGAATAGTGTGTTGCGCCCGTATTTGGATAAGTTTGTTATTGTGTTCATTGATTTCATATTGGTATATTCTAAAAATGAGGAAGAGCATGTCGAGCATTTAGCAACAATGTTGAGGTTGTTGAGAGAGCATCATTTGTAGGCTAATCTCAACAAATGCAGTTTCTTCCAGACTGAGGTACATTACTTGGGACATGTTGTCTCCAAGGAGGGAACTGCAGTAGATCTAGAAACGATAAGGGTCATCATGGAGTGGGTAGTTCCTATAAATGTAGATGAGGTGATATCCTTCATGGGGTTGGCAGGATATTACCAGAGGTTCATTAGGAACTTCTCATAGATTTCTTATCCAATTACATCATTGCAGAGGAAAGGTAATAAGTTTGACTGGACAGAGGAGTGTGAGGCCAGTTATGAGCAACTTAAGCAATTGTTGACACATGCTCCAGTGTTAAATATTGCAAATCCGGACAAAGAGTTTCTAGTATGTACAAATGCTTGCAAGAGAGGACTTGGTGGAGTCCTTATGTAGGATGGATAGGTGGCATGCTATGAGTCACGGAAACTAAAAAAGCACGAGAATTCTTGACTTAGCAGTGATCATACATGCATTGAAGATGTGGAGGCACTATATTCTTGGCAAGAGGTTTGTACTAATGAGTAATCACATTGGGTTGAGGTATTTGTTTGGCCAACCCAATCTGAACACCGAACATGCTAGATGGTTGGCCACGATCAGTGAGTTTGACTTCGAGATCAGGTACATCAAAGGAAAGGAGAATAGGGTGGCATATGCTCATAGCAACCGGGTACAAGTGAATCACTTAGAAGCTATGCGTTCTTATAGGACCGACTTACAGGATAGGATGTTGCAGGAAGGTCAGTGGGATGCCAAGTATATGGATATTGTGCACAAGTTGCAGTAATGTACAGGTACAGGTACATATATAGGTTCCACTGTACAATATTTGGACTACCATCTCACAACAAATGGATTGGTCATATTTAGAGACAGGATATACATGTCATACAACAGTGAGCTCAAGAAGGTGATCTTGAGGGAGTTTCATGCAAAACCATATTAGGGTTACCTAGGCTATCAGAAGACATTGACTACAGTGAATAGGTTATATTATTGGCCGAATCTAAAGAACGATGTGGCAGAGTTTGTGGCTAGGTGTTCTGATTGTCAGTGGGTGAAGGCAGAGTGTAAGAATCCAGGAGGACTGCTACAGATGATTGTGATTCCAGAGTGGAAATGGGAGGTCATTTCCATGGACTTTATCATATTATTATCGAGGATAGTGAAACATCATGATTCCATCATGGTTGTTGTGGACAGGTTGACAAAGGTTGTGCAATTCATTCCAGTGAAGTCTACATTCTCAGCTAGTGACGTAGCACAAGTATTCATCAAATATGTGGTCAAATTGCATGGATTTTCAAAGAAGATTGTGTCAGACAGGGAAACAAAGTTCACTTCCAAGTCTTGGAAGGATTTGTTTGCAGGTTTAGCCTTCAGTACAACTTATCGCGTAGACAGATGGGAAGACTGAGGGATATTGGAGGACATGTTCAGGATGTACGTGATGCATCAGTAGTGAAGGTGGGAAGAGTATATTCCACTGGTAGAGTTTGCTTACAACAATGGGTATCGGGAATCTTTAAATATGAGTCTGTTTGAAGCACTGTATGGGCAGAGTTTCAATACTCCCATCAATTGGAGTGATCCAGTTAACAGGGTGTTGATCAGACTGGACATGTTGGAGGAGAAGGAAAAAGAAATGTAGTTTATAAAGAAGAATCTAAGGGTAGCACATGATAGGAAGAAGAACTATGCAGATCAAAACAAGTTGTTCAAGGAGTTCTAGGTTGGGGAACATGTGTACTTGCGCATCAAACCGAAGAAGAGTTCCTTACGGATTGGATCATGTGCCAAGCTGACACCTCGGTTTGGACCCTTCAGTATTATTGAGAGGATTGGGCCAGTATCCTATCAACTTGCACTACCTCTGACAGTGAAATTTCATGATGTTTTCCATGTGTCATTGCTTAAGAAGTATGTTAAATATGTTGATCATGTGATTGACTGGTCTATCTTGTAGGTGGAACCAGATGGAGAAATCCAGCCAGAGCCTTAGTGTATATTGCAGAAAAAGGTGCTCATGCTCCGAAACCAAGAAATTGAGCAAGTTAAAGTGCAGTGGAAGAACTTTGGGCCTGATAAAGCTACATGGGAGATGGTGGATCAGATGTAGGCTATGTATCCTTCATTTTTTGCCAGTTGAGGCAAAGCAGTTTTGGTATGGTGTTTTGGTACATGTTTGATGATATTTTGGAATATGTACATATGCATATGGATGTAAATACCTCCATGAGCTATGTTATAAAGCTCCAATAGGCAGTATGGGTGTCATGTTAGTATAATTATCATGTTGTGATGAAGTCATGTTGTTATGTTATCATGATGGTTTGCTTTCAGCAGGGTGATTATTATAAATATTGCATCAAGCTATGATATAAATCTCCATGAGAAGTATGTTTTCTTTTAAGTGGATTTGCTGAGATATATGTGTGATTGAAAATTGAGGGTGGTGTCCCCCAAGGGATAGGGTTCTGTAACATCCCTAGTGAAAATTCCATGTAATAAAAGTTAAAAAATAATAACCACAGTTGATGGGACACTTATTCCAAGCTGAATGTTGAGCAAAACATCCTAGTGGGTGTTCATTTGGTTTATTATGCCTAAGAAAATTGGCAAAGGAAATGGTTAAGGCTTTGGAAAGGAAAAATGGCATTTTTGGCCCATTTATTTATGAAAATAATAGAAATTAGGAGAAAAGGAAGGTGAAAGGTCACAAGTTTCATGTGAGGAGTAAATTGAAGGAAAATAATGGAAAATGAAGAAAATAGAGGCCTAATTGATAAAAAGGATTATGAGGATCAATTTGTAATATTTTCTCAGTTCAGTTGTGGAGCTCTCTCATTATTCTCTCTCTCTCTTGCACTCTTGGAAACTTAGAGTTTTCTTGAAGCACTTTGGCATTGGATCAAGAAAGGAAAAGAAGGCAAGCGAAAGGAAGGAACAAGAAAGCAAGAGTAGGATCAAGCAACTACAATAGGATTCTTTACAGGTATTTATTTGCATGTGTGATTTCCTTGATAGATTTGGCATGCATGGTATTGCATGTGGTTCTTTTATGTCATCACATGGGTTTGTCCAGGTGTGATAGTGTTTTCAACCTAACCTTTCCATTTCCAGATAGCCTTGATGAGATGGTTTCTCATACTTTGATTGAGATGGATTGCGGGATGGATTCGAAGTTGAGTGAGGTGGATATCCGAAATGACAAACACATGGCCTAGTGGTCACTGAACCATACTGTGGATCACGGTAAATCCACTGGCATAGTAACCCCTGAGCCAGACTGTGGGTTGAGGTAAATCCAGGATTGTGTGCCTCGGTGGGCCTAGTAATCCTTTCCGGTGAATGGCGGGATATATGGTAAATACAAAAGGTGGATTTCTCTCCATTAGGCCTAGTAGTCCCAGGATGGGATGTACAGTAAATCTTGGAGAGCGGGTCTCGGTGTAGGGACTAGTGATCCCTAGATTGGACTATGGATTACTGTAAACCCTGAGAGACTAGGAGGCACTAAAATTCCTCACAGTGTAGGTGGAGAACTCTGGTAGCATCCATGCTTGTTTGGTTCTTTTTGGTTGGTTATGAGTCCCACATTCATGCTTGGAATATGGCACGGTGGTGAATGGTTGAAAAGAGATTTGGCTCAGCCATTCTATGGTCTGGTGGAATGTGGTAGTCCCATCCCTAGTTGGTTTCTACATTCATTAATGAGAAATTCATTCTCTTGGTTTTTCATGTGTGAATGTACGGGTTTATGTGTGGGTCATATGGATGTAATTTCCTTGGTATTTCTATTGCTATTATGTTAGTTATGTATATGTTTTATGAAAGTGGCTACGTATGGCTCTCATCATGTTTTTACTTGTAAATGAATGAACACTGTATCTATGACCTAGTAGATGATTATTCAGCAAATGATATAAGTGAAAAATGCTTCATAGTGATTCTTAGATAAGTATGACCCCTATACTTAAATATGTTGTTTAAACCTGTAGATTACATATTTTTGATATGTTTTACGAAATGCCTGTCATGGCTATTAGGGGTCTGGTTAAGGGCTTTTTCAAGTATTTGCATTTGCATCATTTTTTCCTTGTTATCTTTCTGTTTTGAAGGTGTCATTCAATTTTGGGTAGTGGTCTGGGCTCTAGGCTTGAAAAAGTGGCTCAAATCTTGGGGACGCTGGCACAACACTGAGAAAAATAGTCTCTGGAGGTTGGCATGCCTTGCCATGAGAGAGTCCAAAGCCTCCTGGACATTGTCAAGCCCATAGCATGGGAGCATCCAAAGGCCAAGTGGTTTAAAACCTTAGTGGGACCTAGGGGCTGGCTACCTGAGTGGTTGGAATGGTTCCTAGGAGTCTTGTAGCTGAAGTGGAAGGTATGTATGTTGTGTTTCCATTGATTTCGCTTCCTTAAGGTCAAATAGGAGGTTGAATGCAATCATAGTAGCCGCTCGTCACATGTTTACGTCGGTTTCTCAGTTACTTGGGTAAATGTGGGAGGAGGGTGTTACATTAAGCATCTACATAATTGGAATTATCTTGGAAAATTCCTAAGGAGAGGTTGACCTTGAAGAATTGTGAAGAATTTTTTGTTCTCTTTGAGCTATAATTGCATTGGAAAGAATCTAGATAAATTGAAGTGATAAGCTTGTGATTTAATTTCATATTGGGCATTATACTGTGATATTTTAAGCACATTGTTGAGCTGAATGTTTTAAGAAGTTTATCTTTCAATCACTGTCTTGTGAAGTGAATATTTATTTTGGAAGTTAAGGCTTTGGAATATAACACATAAATAAATCATCATATAAGTGCTTTCTATCCTTGATATAGCTTCATCTCGCTCCATCTTCTAATCATCTTGTGCACTTGCATATTAAGTTAGTCTTGCATAATCAAAATTTACTTCCAAGCATGATCTTGGTCGATAAAAAGATAGGTACCCATACATATTTGCTTGAGAATTATGTTTCTCTTAGTACTTAAAACAGTGACCTTGCAATTGTCAAAGCCACAGTTCTCTGCAGCGCTGGAGGCACTGTGTATGTTAGATTTTCAGGAGAGGTATTGTTAATCACACCTTAGTGTGCTTCACCTCATCTTCTCTCTACCACTTACTATAGAACTAGGCTCAATATAGAAAGGATCGAAGGGCTAAAACTTAGATAAGCATTTAACTAAAACTAACCAAGATTCCTGCATCTCACATCAGTTTTAGAATATGCATTTCATATAAGATAATTATTCATCCAAGTGGCAGTTGCTCATCAATTACTTGGTCCTAAATTTCCTATCAAGATAGTTTACTCCATAAGGCGTTGGTATCAATCGTCTAAATCTAATAGAATCATATAAGTCTTGCTAAATCTAAAACAAGTACTTGGTCACTTAACTGTGTCTCCCAAATTGGTTGGTTCCCAACTGTTTCTCCTTCATTCCATTTCTGTAGAGAATACCCCCTTTAGTATTTTGTTGGGAGACCGCTTAAACGGAGAGATTGGGGATCAGTGTGACAACCCCCGATCTGAGCCGTTGTCGCAGTGCCTAGACATTTTGTGAGACAACATTTTTTGGCATCATTGTCGAGGACAAAGTTTTTTATGTCCTTGATCCTCGCGACATTTTTCTAATCATCTAATATTTTCCACCATTCATTATCCCACCAAGAAACACAACATTTTTTGGCATCATTCATTTCATTCATTTTCATCTTCTTGTATTTCATCTCGAGTTCTAAGTTAGATTTTTGTCCGAGTGGTGAGTCCACTTATTCCATTTTCTACAGGAGTGTGTACTGGGAGAAATCCAAGTAGCTTGGTTAATATTGCTCTGGATCCTGAAAAGGTTTTCAAAGTCTAATTACACAAGATCTCTTCTCGTACACTTCTTGATAATCTCGGTTGGGAAGCTCTCTCTGATATCCATTCACTCTTCCTTGACCATCTCCAACAAGATATCATGGATATCATTGCCCCATGTAACTTTGCTAACATTCAGGGTTATACACGTGATTTCCCTCAAAATGGCATCGATAAGTTGCCTTCTTTTCAAGGAAATAATGCAGTTAGTATCAAATCCCATCTAAGCACTTGTTGTGGTTGGTGGGGTAAGTGGTCTAGAGGTAATAATCAAGAGGATGTAAAAATGACACTTTTTGTTCTTACCTTAGAGCAAGATGCTTTGGAATGGTTTATAGAGAAGCCCGATAACACGTTCGATTCTTTTCAATCAATTGTGAATGCCTTCAAAGATAAATTTGGAGATAAAAAAGAAGAAAGGAATTTGGTTAAGGCTATCAGTATCATAAAAAAGAAAGAGAATGAGATGGTTGAAGAGTTTTATAGGATATTTAATGGTATTATTAAGGAAATATATCAAGATTATAATCCTCCTGATAAATCTCTTCTGGATTTTTACATCGATTCTTTTAATCTTGATACCTCATATGATTTAAGATGAGCTAAAAATGGTGATTATAAAGTTTTCCAAGCTTTAGCAGAAGAGCTGGAAAAGGATAAAAAGGCATCAGGGAAGTCTGAAATTCCTGGCTTTGATAGGGCTGCAACTAAATTAAAAGAGCCTAAGGGTAAAGAAGTTAAAGAATCTGATGATGACCCTATGCAAAGATTAATGCAAAAACTTGAAAGCATGGAGCTTAACCAAGTGAAATTAATCTTTGACCATGCTAAGGAAATAAGTACTTTGTAGTCTAGGTTGATCCAAATGGAAAGATCTCAAGCATAGAATTTCCAACCTAGGAATAACAATAATAATCGAAGCAATAATACTTGGCAGAGAAAAGGCAAATCTAGTGAGTAGAGACCTCCAAATCTACTTGAAGCTGCAAATCAAGTGAATGAGGCTCCACCTTATTGCAGGGCATGCAATGCTTTTCATCAAGAAGCCACTTGTCCCACTAGTAGGAGAACCATTGATAATTGAATGTTTGGGACAAATAATCAAGTCAATGTTGTTGGTAAAGAATATCATTTGTCTCAGCAAAATTGGGCAGAAGTTAAAGAGCATAGTCAAGAAGTTAGACCTTTTACATCTTCCTATAGTATCAATAACTTTGGCCATGAGAAGGATGTGTTAGTTAAATTATTTGGTGAAAATCCTTCACCGGAGCAAGTTTTGGAAATCTCTAAAGATAAAGGGTTGACCTATCAAAGGAGAAATAATGATCAAAATGATAATCAAATTAATTATCTAAGTTTCAACCCTGGGTCAAGCTTTGGATTAAATATTGATTTGGGAAGATGGTTGAATAATTCAAAAATTTTGGTTCTTGTCACTGAAATAATGAATATTCCCTCCCAAAAGGCCAAGTTATTAAGTGTCATTGAAGGTAATCATATCAATGTTGCTCAAATAGAAGCCCTTGAGGTTATTTATCAAGATTCTCCTATATATTTGCAACATATGGACTCACATAATAAAAAACATCAACCTTTATTTATTACTTTGCTTGTGAATGGATATAGATTGTATAATTGCATGTTAGACTCTGGTGCTTTGGCTTGTGTTATGACCGAGTTATGGAACAACTTAACTTAAGAAATTCTAGGCCTTATTACAACATATGTGCCATGGATTCTAGGAAGATTGAAGTGCATGCGTTTATTAAAGACTTGCAAGTGCACCTGTCTATCTACCCTGACATTATGATTGTTATGTACATTGTTGTTGTTGATGTGCATGATGCTCGGGGTATGCTATTATCTAGAAAATGGACCTATGATCTAGGAGGAAGCATTCAGATGAATTGGTCATATGCTATGATCCCTTCTCCTAGAGGTGATGGATTTGATAGAATCACTTGAGAGCCCAGAAGGAGATTCCATGTGGAAGATCCTAAGATTCCCACAATGAAATAATAAAGGAACAACCAAGCCTTGGGAATTATGTTATCTTGTCTAAATATATAATTCCCCCAAAGGTCAAGGTTGATGAGAAAATGTGTAATTTGAAAGATAAAGTATGGACATGTATTTTGAAAGTGCATCATCTAGGCATGGTAAAGGTGCTGGAATAGTATTAAAATCTCCGCTTGGTCATGTTTTCAAAATTTCCTATAGATTGGAGTTCTAAGAGACAACAATGTTGTCAAATATGAAGCTTTGTTATTGGGTCTTGAGTTGGCAAAGGATTTAAGAGTTAAGTTTCTTAGTATCAAGGGATATTCTGACTTAGTTATCATGCAGATTAAAAATAAATTTACATTTAAAAATCAAAGGTTGAAGAACAATTGATTTTTTAGAGCTCTGGGTATGAGGGTTTTGAGAATAGATGACTTTTGAGAAGGGTGGTGATTGAAGAAGGCATGAAGATAACAATCAGTGTGGGTTTTTCTTCTATAAAATTTATGTTAAAGGGAGCCATTAGGGAGCCTTGGTTAATGAGGACATCTAAGAATGGAAGGGATTTATCAGATTTGATTTCCATTGTGAATTGGATATAAGGGGAAATACTATTAAGATAGGAATGAAAGGTGTCAAGCACAGACCGACCATGTTTTCAAATGAAAAAAGTGTCGTCAACAAATCAGAACCAGTGCTTGGGTTTGAGATGCTAAGAGTTAAGACCTTTGGATTCAAAGTGTTCTAAAAATATTTTAGCAACCACTGGAGAGAGAGGGGAACCCATAGTTGTACCTTTCATTTGCTCATAGATGGTACCTTTAAAATAAAATAAAAGAAAGTAGACGTGAGGCAAATTTGAATTAGGTTCAGAGTTTCAATTTCTACTAATTAAGAGATTAGGTTCAAAGCTTCAGGGACTGATATCTTAGTGAAAAGGGAAATGAGCTTAAAGATCCAAAACTTCTTCCCTATGAAGGGTAAAATTAAGGTCACTACCCAATATGAGATTAGGTCTCATTAACAGAAAGGAGCTAAATAATTTCTCCTAGAACTACAACTTACCATCACAAGGCTTGTGCAAGTTAAACATACTGGACATCTCCCCAATCCATTTGTGTTCCACCTCTGTAAGAAGACCCGAGGAGATGGCAGACAAGTTGACTATATTTTCCTACCCCATGTGCCATCTCAAAGCCCCAAGAAGAACCATTTTGGCATTCCCCAACCCAAAGAGTATAGAAATATTTTCCTGTCACTTGTGCGATCTCCCCCCACCCAAAGAATATAGAAATATTTTTTTATCACCCACCCAAAGAATATAGAAATGTTTTCATCTCACTTCTGTGATTTGTTATGGGTTCACCTTCACAGCATATAGATGATACAAAATCACAAATAGGAGAGGAATTCACTAACTTACATAGCGTACGGCAAAGGGTACACGATCTAGTGGGAGTGAGGAAGGCCCTTCTAAATTTTTGAGAGAAGTAATACCCAAAAATCCATCTTGAATTCCAAATTTTAAACGGTCGAAAACCTTACTTGATATCATCATAATAATTGCATGTCAAGTGGGAGATTTTTTCCACAATGGTCTTGGAGTTGATGGTGGTGTCAATCGATCTGAGGATTCGATATGTTATTTCACAGTCTTGTGGCCTACGGTTCGTTGTCCATAGGTTTTTTTTAATGTAAGCTCTATTCATATCTTTGGATGGTGAATATTTTATTGGAATGCACTTGGTGCATATCCATAATGAAAGTTTTTTGGAGCATCTCCACTCTTTTCTTGTCGGTCAAAGTATCTTTCGACATTGATTTTTCTTATCGGTCAGAGTATCTTCCAACATTGTTTCTTGGTGGTTAGAGTTTCTTCCGAAATATTCCATTGTAATGTGTGGCTGCCCATTTGGGCTTATCTAGTGCACCCTACGAGGTTCTTTGATGGGCATGCATGCCTTATTTTATGTTTATTATCACAATGTGATGGCTAGCCTATGGCTTGTTGTCTCCAAGTTATTTGTAGAAAGAAAGAAAATAAAGAAAATTATTTTAACGTCCATCAGGCTAAAGATAGCCTATGGGATAGATTTCTTCTTCATCTAGTTGATGTATTCATCCCTTTTCCAGTGAAGCCTCACAATAAATGCTCCCAGCTTCTTGAAAAACCCCTCGCTTAATATTATCCCAAGAACTAGCTCCCAGAATATCTGCATAACATTCTTTGTTGTATTTGAAGGCCTCACAAAAATTATTTTATGTTTCCACTTTTCCGTAAGAACAAAAAATACACACTCTTTCCTCCCACACTTCTTTTGGCCTTTTCTAGCACCCTATTTCACAATGGAGTTGTTGAAAATTAGTCCTTCACTCAGCAATAAGAAGTTTGGCTCTCCAAGAAATATTGGCCTCTATGTATGCTTTTTTTTTATGATTATGAGTGGTATTAAACACTTCAATATAGTATTTTTTCTTTCTCCCTAGCTCCTTATCCCAAGTACACTTGTGGAACTTATCCATGACAAGAGATTTTATATCTTTATTGTTTATAAGATATGCGTTTAAGCAAAAACCCATTTGCTAAACCATTTTTTGTTTTGCTGCATCCAAGTCTTCTTTCTTTAACTAATAGAAAATAAACAATATTTTATTAAAAATTAGCTTTAAAGTGAAAATTATTAATTACTAAAATAAAAACCATAACTAAAATTGTTGGTTTTCTCTTTTTGGAAAAAAATAAAAAATGGTCAGACACCTTCCCAACCTTAATTAATGTGATAGACAGATCCATAGAAACTGAAAAAGGCTACTTAAAGTGAGTTGGACCATCAAAAATCTAGGATTAGTTTGATCCAACAAAGACTCAGTGTTTAATTTCCTTGATTGAAATGAAGCCAACCCCAATTCCTTGGTCAAGCCTCCGAGTCCATTTCCTTTTCTCAAATGTGGCATTGCAATGGAGGAGGATATGCTCTAAAAAGGGCACATCTATGTAATTGATGTTCTGAGGAATGGAGTGGCCTTCAATAACTTCTATGGAATCAAATAAACTCTCGCAAACATCCAATTCCACTAGAACCTGGGCTACTGAGCAATGGTTGTTCTGCAAAACATTATAATTCACAGCCAAAGTACGAACTCACTGGATTTTTTTTCAGAGAGAAAAACAGTATAGATTATATTAAGAGCATATAATGATCAAGTTACATAGTGAGAAAGGGCCTCAGCCACATGAGCGGAAACAGTAAGCAGATCAATGTGTATGGGAAAAAAAAGATCCCCAAAAATTCTAGACATGTTGATCAGAAGGTAGCAAAAGAGATCTGGTAAGTAGCATGATAGAGACATGCGCAGATTGACACAGAATAGCTGGAAACATATGCAGAACATATCAGAAGATTACATAAGAGATAGAGGGCCAGCTCAGTCCAGCGGCATAGAGCCCAGAATAGTAGACAATATGGAGTCCAGCGGCAAAACGCATCCCTGAAAAATCCGACCATTCCTCCACTTCCAGATGTGCCAGCAAGTTAGAATGAAGAGAGCATGCCAGTTGGAGCATTGAAAGCCCCACCATGAGAAAGCTTCCTGAACAGAAGAGAAACACCGGTGAGGGAAAACATAAATCAAGGAGAGCTCATACCAGATAGCAGAGGAGGCAGCGCATTGAAATAACATATGGTAGTTCGTTCACCAATGGCCTTAATCGCAGGACTCTCCACTATTCCAAATGGATTCCAAGGAGTTTGACCCAGACGGTCGACCGATCTAGAAAAAACCCATTCGCATCAAATAAAGTGAACTATGATTTAATGACTAGAAAAACAGAATCCCAAAACTAGAGTCCTTTTATAATCTTCATTGCATATGATTTTTCTTTGAAGATAAAACCCAATCATCCATGAGCTAGGGAATGATATACAGGAGCATACCCTAGCACTCGAAAACAATTATCTGGGAGCCAAGAACCCAAAGAATCCAACGACATTCAACGACCGAAAAATTTCTCGATGACGATTCACCAATCCAAATCCATAAATCTTCTCCAACCCAATGTCCTTGTCCATAACCAGAGAAATTCCACTCCCCTTATTCCTCAAAGTATTCGATCGTTTGCGTCTAGAACAATACTTCTCTTTTCACCAAAACTGCCCCAAAAAAGAGACAGATCTAGTGATTCACCAATCCTAAAAGACCAGGTTATTGGGATATCGTGGAAACTTCAAAACCAGGCTAGTGACATGGGGAAATAGCGTTGTGTCCAGTGTTTGAAATGGTGTTTGATTAACACTTGCAGAGGATCCATCATTGAAACCCTTGTTATACATTCTCATTTCCCAAGTGGGCAGTGTAACTCTAGACTTAAGGATTGGAGTGGAGGTGCCACTAGCTGGTCGATCCTTGACCTCAAAAGATGGCCACCCAGGAACCGGATTGTGGGGAGTAGATATTAAAAGTTTCCAGGTAGAAATTTCCAAACCCCACCAAACTATCATTGTCATGACGCAACCTATCAACCAAATCCAGTATCGAGGGTTGTGAGTACTGGACAAAGATTTTTCTTTCTGCAGTTGATCCAGCCACAAGCTCTACCATCTTAGCAAACAAGGGGCTGAATGCTAAGGTTGTCTACTGAGGCATCAATTTTGCTCGGAACACAAAAAAATGGAAGGAATCCAATCATTTTTTTAACAAAAAAAACTAACATTAGAGTGTTTGAATCCTAATTTTTTATAGTTGAAATTGATTCAACACAATAAAAAAACTCTGGACACCCAAAATCTTGAAAATTGACAATAACCTTGAATTCCAAAAATTTCGACTGCATTTTATCAAAATCAAAACTTTGGACACCAAAATCTTGAAAGTTGACAATTGTAACCCAGAATTCCAAAAAATTCCATAAGATTTTATCAAAATCATGCCATATTTTTCATGGTTTTTTTGGTGAAAATTATGCACGATAGACTACGCTCCAATGCTCCAATTTAATGTGAGATGCAAATCACTGTCAGCCTGCAAAACCCTAGATCCGCCATCCAAAATCCATTTAGTTTAAATATCTCTCACACACATAAAATATGCTCTTTGATGCTCTTCTCTCAAAGTTTTTTTTTTTTTAATTTTCTTCTTTAAATATCAATCAATCCTTTGTTTACAAAGCTCTTCAGCGGCATGGTAGAAAATAGAATCAGTGGGTGGGCATAAATAAAATAGAAGAGGGCAAAAGGGCAAGAAGGTTATAGGCCGAAACGTTCTATAGTAGATCAGGTATCAGGTTGAGACACATTATTCAAAAGGTTTGGGTGGGAAAAGAATAAGTATTTTTCCGCTTTGTTGAATTCAAAAAGACATTTGACACAATCCCTAAAGATAAGTTGTGGAGTAGAATGGAAGAACTTGAAATTCCTTTGCATTATAGAGTTGTTGTCCAAAGTATTTATGAAGAGGTGAAAATCAAAATTAAAAATTCAGCAAACATTTCATAAATCTTTACAAGTGACATCGGAATCAAGCAGGGATTCCCTTTATCCCCTACTCTTTTTGGTTTATATATTGATAAATTGGAAGAGTGTTTAAATCTGCAAGGTGGGGATGGTGTTCGGTTGTGGGGGTTTGTGATAAAGATTATTTTATATGCTAATGACCTTGTATTAATTGCTAAATCGTCCTAAGGATCACAAATGCACCTATATGCCCTTGAGCATTTTTGTAAAGCATTGGGGATGCAATTCAATACCAGCAAAACCAAAATAATTATTTTCTTAGATAAAAACAAGCAGAATTAGCATACATTCTTCTTTGAAGGCAACATTCATGAAGAAGTAAATGAATACAAGTACCTCGGGATTGATTTCAACAACAAGCTTAATTGGGAGGACTAGAGAAGGAAGAGAACTGTAGAAGGGTGGAAAGCATTAGATGCCCTTCAAAACAGATGTAGAGAGGTAGAGTTATGGGATTGGAAAACGATTAAAGTGCTTTTTGCGCTCCTAGTTTGTACAGTGGTATTATATGGGTGTGAAATGTGGGCTAGCAGCATCCCTGTCTCAAAATGGAAGCAAATTGAGAAAATCCAAAAACCCTTGATCATGAGCAAGTTTAAAATAAAAACTTTGCTTCCTTATGAGATAATGATGAGTGAAACAAGAGCAACTCCCATCGAAGCAATTTTTATGGCGTGTCTCATAAGGTACATAAAAATAATTGAGAAAATGGGAGAAGGTAGATGGCCTAAAGTTATATTCAATGAAATAATGAGTAAAAAAAATAAATCATGGATGAGACAAAACAAAAAATGGATGAAAAAATGGAATATTTGCCTCAATGCTTGTCACACAAATAGCAAGGAGTAAAATGTAAGGTCCCAAACCTTAAAAATTTTAATAGATGTAGCACACTATAGTGTTCTAATTAACATAAGATTTTAACAAAAACGAGAACACATAAGGGATTAAGAACTGCAACCACTTTATTTAATTAGTTACTGCAAATAACACATGCCAGAATAATTAACACTAGAAACCCTCACCAATGGCATGCAAAGTTGCTCATCAAATGAGAAATCACAACATTGAAGAACAATCATATACCATGGATGGGTCTTGTTGACCACTCCACGTCAACTACCTTATAACAATGTACATTTTCACAAGAATATTCCATCAGGCTTGGGCAGTGAAGATTATCCAGATTTCATCATCATCTTCAGTGATGTTTTTGTAAAAGTTGTCAACCCATTCTGCAATTTTATAATGTGAATGATCCTAGTAAGACCATTTATGTATGTAACAACCTAGGTAATCCTACCTTTTTGGTGATGATTTCTATCCTATGAGGTTTTTTGTCTCAACGATTCATGTGTGTTTCTTAACAAGGATGATCGACAGAGTTTGTTGAGAAATGGAAATAAGAAATTCCAATTTAAATTTGTCCTTGAATTTAAACTGTGAATTAAAACCAAATTCTATTCTCATAGCAACTTGTAAATAGTTAATTAAGTTTAATTAACTTAATTAGCTTAGGAATTTCAAGTTGGAAGTCTTTCTGAAGTCATGTATATGTTCTCCCTAAGTTTTAGGGGTCCAAAATGAGTTTAATTGTGAGTTGTAATTAGATAACTCAGTTTACTGAGTTATGTTCAGTTAAATTAGTTCCAAACTGTTTGTGGAACTAATAGAGAGTTAACAGTGAGTTGGTGCTCTAGTGCATCCACAAGTTTCACTCTATTTAACTGAAGATTCATTCATCAGAAACTCATGCATGTCGATTCTGAGAAAAGCCCAGTTGAGACTAGAGTGCAGGGACAGTGTACTATCATTTGTATGATTTACTAAGTTGTATAGATCATGTATGCAATCAGGAACTCGACTTAGTTTTGATTGCGCAGTTTTAGAAGCACTGGATTCCCATTAATATGGGCTATTCAGCCATAGGAATTGTGCAAGGAAATAGGGGCTTGGTAGGTAGTGGAAATTGGCTAAGCGTTGGTTAAGAGCTGGCATGTGAGGCAAAGAGTTGAGCATACTTGTGCGGAATTGTTCTAGTGAGAACAAGCTTTGTGTCTTCACTCATATTTTTGATTAATGCAATACAAATAGGCGAGGTTTTTTGAGAAATGGATTTCCCCATTGATTTATCTTCTTCTTGTTCATATTTTTTTCATTGGTCTATTGGCTTCCACTGGTTGAAAGTAGAAGTAGATTCTTGTCCTATGTTTTAGTAAATTGCATGAGCTTGTGAATCTACAGGATTTTCTACATGGTGTCGGAGCTGAAGACAGTATACTAGAGGTGATTTTGATGTTTTGAGTTTTGGGTTACAAGTGAAATTCGAATTTGCAAAACATACTTCAGGATCAACAAATGACGTTCTACGGTTTGCGGTTCAAGTATGCCTTAGAAGGTAGCTCGAATTTTATAGCCTAGAGGTACATAATGGACGTTTTGTTGGAGGATAATGGCTTGAAGGAATTCACTGATCAAGAAATTCCTAAGCCAACAACGTCAAATGCAAAAAATTTGGCCGAATGGGAGAAGTGCGTGGCGAAGGCGAGGCACCTAATCCTTGAGGGAGTTCAAGAGCACATTGTCTCAAGTCTCTATGGTAAGGAAACTCTATATGCTATGTGGAAAGAATTGACGGACTTGCATCAAAACAATAGTGACCAAAGGAAATTAGCATCGATGTACAAACTTTGAAAAATCAAAATGGAGAAAGGCGAGACTATTCCAAAATACTTGACCAAGTTCACTCAATGTCGTGATGAACTTGGAAGTGTTGGAATCACGGCTTTCAAGGATGATATGGTAAGTCTTGCTCTTCTATGACTCCTAAAGAGTTGGTATAGTTATCAGGACTCTGTCAATGGTCGAGAGAAGTTTCTAGATTGGGAACAACTTTGGTCGGATTTGATGTAGGAGGAGATCAGGTGGAACACGAGGGATGGATCTTCATCAAAGACTGGAGATGAAGAGGACTGTGCCTTAGCGATTAAGGTGAAGAAAGGGAAAGGGAAAGCTTCCCATTCCAAATCAGGGTCTTATCATGGAGGTAAGAATAAATACATGACGAAAGTTGAGTGCTTTCATTGTCACAAGCTAGGCCATTTTGCTACAAATTGTCCACTCAAGAAGTCCAAGAAGAAGTCCTCAGGAGGAGCGGCAGGTGAGGCTTTGGGTTCTCAATTCGAGATGGACTTTTCCATCATTGCATGCATGGTGTCATCAATGATGGGAAGTGTATGGTACTTAGACAGTGGAGCTTCAATCCACATGACTGGCGACAAGGAGTTATTCAGTGACCTGGAGGAGAAAGATCTCTAGATGCATATCGAGATGGGTGACGACGGGAGGTATAGTGCTACTGGATTGGGCACAGTTACTTTTTCAGAGGGAGCATGGGACTCTACTCACCTTGAAGAATGTTATGTATATGCCCAGGCTGAAGAATAACTTGGTATCTGTTGCCATGATTGAGGACAGAGGCTATGATGTGATCTTATACAAAGGAAAGGTGTTCCTTCGACACATAGCCACGGGTCAAGTAAAAAGATAGAGATTCGAGTGAAGAATCTCTATAAGATGGAGGTAGACGAGTGTGTTTCTTTGAGCACAAAAGAAGAAAGGATCCATAGCCAAGACATTAGCGAGTTGTGGCACAGGCGATTGGGCCACTTGCATCATGGGGCTTTGAAGATATTGCACAAATCTCTACGGGTCTTCTTAAAGGTACGCTTGAGAAAGTTGATACATGTAAGGGGTGTACTTTGGGAAAATACAACAAGTATTCCTTTCATGACAGAGACATTCAAACAAAGGCTATTCTAGAGTGAGTCCATTCATATGTGTGTGGACCATTCTCGACAGCATCTACGGCCAAACACAGGTATTATGTTATATTTTTTGATGACTTTTCTCGAAAACGTTGGATAATTTTCATGTTGAAAAATGATCAAACCTTCACAAATTTTGTGAGTTTAAAGCATTGGTGGAGAAAGAGTTGGGCAAAAAGGTTAAATATCTACGGAGTGATAACAGTGGTGAGTATGTCTCAAATGATTGTAAGAACTTCTGTGCAGTGGAAGGGATTAAACAAGAGTTGACATCACCCCATAACCCTTAGCAAAATGGGGTGGCCGAGAGGAAAAACTGACGCATAGTAAGGGAAGCAAGGGCGATGTTGCATGATCAGGGCCTACCACTACACTTGTGGGCTGAGGCATGCAACACAATGGTTTATGTTCAAAACCGTAGCCCACATCAGATACTTGGGATGAAGACACAAAATGAGGCTTATTCTAGTAAGAGGCCAGATGTTGGTCACTTCAGGATTTTTGGGTCATCAGTATATTTCCATGTGACCAAAGATGCACGGAAGAATCTTGAGCTGACAACAAAGTTGGAGATATTTGTGGGGTACATTGATACACCTCACAAATATCGGGTGTACTTGCCGACCAACAATATGGCAGTGGTTCGTAGGGATGTCAAGTTTGATAAGCTGAAGGCCATGCGAGTTTCCCTTGAGAGGGAGTTACAGCTACATGCAGTTGAAGAACTTTTGGTTCCTAAGATTGAGGAGACTCATATTGCATGTGGAGCAGCCACATGCATAGGATCTGGGAGTGGAGACATCCACTCAGGTAGAGTCTTCCAGAGAGGGAAGAAATCGCACTAGAGAGGCTAAAAGATTGTTGGATGATGCTCGAGAGAATGTGGGAGCACCCACTTCTCAACGTACGCAGAGGAGGTCACCTGAGAGGTACACTGGGTACATGGCTCTTATGGGTGAATGTGTTGTGATAGATCCATATTCCTTTAAGGAAGTAGTGCAGCAACCAGTTTGGGTTGATGCCATGGTGGAGGAGTATGACTCCATAGTTTGTAACAGTGTTTGGGATGTGGTCCTGAGACCGGAGGACAAGTCAGTGGTGAGCTCCTGTTGGCTTTACAAGGTAAAGCAAGTTGCAGATCGTAGTGTGGAAAAACATAAGGCCAGATTTGTGGCTCATGGCTTTTCACGAGTAGAGGGGATTGACTATTATGAAACATTTTCTCATGTTGCAAGGTACTCATCGATCAGATCTATATTGGCACTATCAGCACAGATGGTTTGGAAGATACATCAGATCGATGTAAATACAACCTTCCTTAATGGCATGATTGAGGAAGAGGTGTACATAGAGCAGCGTAAAGGTTTTGAGACCTTTGACCGTGAGTTGCATGTGTGTTGGCTAAAGAGAGTGTTGTATGGGCTGAAGCAAGCACCCTGTGCTTGGTACACCATGATAGATAGCTACTTCACTAGGTTTGGCTTCATGAAGAGTGAAGTGGATGTGAACCGTACCACATGGTGGTGGAAGGTAAATTGTTGATCATTGTACTTTATGTTGATGATCTCATACTAACAGGCGATGATCAACTGATCAAATCTTGCAAGAGAGTTTGAAATGAAGGGCATGATGACCTTGCAAGAGAGTTTGAAATGAAGGGCATGGGGCTCATGCATTTCTTTCTTAGCATGGAGGTATGGCAGGGAAATGGGGAGTGTATGTATCTCAGGGAAAGTATGCCAGCGAGATACTCGAGAGATTCTGCATGGAGAGAAGCAAACCCATGGAGACTCCTCTAGTACGCAACTAGAGGAGAGATGATGCTACTTTAGGGGAAGTAGTGGAAGCTATTGTTTACAGGTAGCTTGTGGGTTCACTCATGTACTTGGTGAACACATGATCGGATATGTTCTATGCAGTTAACCAGCTTAGTCAAGCGATGGTTAGGCCTACCAAGTTGTATTGGAAGGCGGCAAAGCATGTGTTGAGATACCTCAGGGGCATTTATCAGTATGGATTATGGTGCAGAAGGACAAAGGGAGTGAAGCTTCAAGGCTTCACTGATGCAGATTGGGCAAGGAGTCCATTCGACCAGAAGAGCACCTCAGGAGAGATCTTCAATATTGGGTCAGGGACAGTTTCTTGGTACAACAAGAAACAAAGATCGGTCGGACTCAGTTCGGTAGAGGCAGAGTACATGGCTGTGAGTCAGCAGCATATGAGGCCATCTAGATGAGGAAAATCCTAGTTGATTTGTTTGATCAGAGGATAGATCCAACTTTTATTTACTGCGATAATCAGAGTTGTATCAAACTCTCTGAAAATCCAGTTTTTCATGTTCAGTCTAAGCATATTGATCTCTGATATCATCATCTCAAAGATTGTGTATTGAGGAGGATTATGTTGTTAGGGTACATTCCCATGGAGGAGCAAGACGCTGACATTTTGACAAAGGCATTGTCAAGATGTAAATTCGAGTTTCACAAAGATAGGATCGGGGTCATTGATAATCCTTTTCTTGTTGAGAGGGAGCATTGAGAAATGGCAACAAGAAATTTCAATTTAAATTTGTCCTTGAATTTAAACTGTGAATTAAAATTGAATTATATTCTCATAGCAATTTGTAAATAGTTAATTAAGTTTAGTTAACTTAATTAGCATAGGAATTTCGAGTTAGAAGTCTTTCTGAAGTTATGTATTTGTTCTCCCTAAGTTTTAGGGGTCAAAAATGAGTTTAATTGTGAGTTGTAATTAGATAAATCAGTTTACTGAGTTATGTTCAGTTAAATTAGTTCCAAACTATTTGTGGAACTAATAGAGAGTTAACAGTTAGTTGGTGCACTTTTGCATCCACAAGTGTCACTCTAGTTAATTAAATATTCCCTCATCAAAAACCCATGCATGTCGATTATGAGAAAGACCCAATTGAGACTAGAGTGAAGGGACGGTGTACTATCAATTGTATGATTTATTGAGTTGTATAGATCATGCATGCAATCAAGAACTAAACCTAGTTTGGATTGTGCAGTTTTGGAAGCACTAGATTCCCATTAATATGGGCTATTCAACCATAGGAATTTCACAAGGAATAGGGGCTTGGCAGGTAGTGGAAATTGGCTAAGTGTTGGATAAGAGTGGGATTTTGAGGCGGAGAGCTGAGCATACTTGTGTGGAATTGTTTTAATGAGAATA
The DNA here is from genome assembly GCA_031772625.1 of Pinus tabuliformis. Classification (NCBI taxonomy): domain Eukaryota; kingdom Viridiplantae; phylum Streptophyta; class Pinopsida; order Pinales; family Pinaceae; genus Pinus; species Pinus tabuliformis. Next base: position 449,588,618 of record CM062816.1, on the reverse strand, counting down.
AGCTTTGTATCTTCACTCATATTTTTTATTAATGCAATACAGATAGGTGGGGTTTTGAGCAATGGATTTCCCAAGATACATCTTTTGTTATGTGCCATTGATTTATCTCCTTTTTGTTCATATCGTTTTCATCGATCTATTGGCTTCCGCTAGTTGAAGGTAGAAGTAGATTCTTGTCCTGTGCTTTAGTAAATTGCATGAGCTTGTGAATCTAAAGGATTTTCTACAAATCACAACACTGAAGCACAATCATATACCCTGGATGGGTCTTGTTGACCACTCCGTATCATCTACCTTATAGCAGTATACATTTTCGCAAGCAGATGCCATCATACTCGGGCAGTGAAGATTATCCAAATTTCATCATCATCTTCAGTGATCTTTTGTAAAAGTTTTCAACTCATTCTATAAGTTTATAATGTAAATGATCCTAGTAAGACCATATATGTAGGTAACAACCTAGGTAATCTTACCTTTTTAGTGATGATTTCTATCCTAGGAGGTTTTTTATCTCAACGATTCATGTGTGTTTCTAAACAAGGATGATCGGAAAAATATTTCTCTCCAACCTTACCCCAAAGCTACGGTGGATTTTGTCGTCAAGATTTTAGGTAAGTCATAGTGTTCTAGCCGAATCTTCTGTAAAGTAATTTGGGAGTAATTTAAACTAATTGACTAAATTTCTTTATTACAAATCAATTTGTCTACTATATCATATTTAAGTCGCAGAATTGAGTAAATGATTGAGGGCCTATAACGAATGAGTGTTCCTTCTTCATGTATTATATTGTAAATTATTGATGTAAAAATTATTTTAGTGCATGGTCCCTCATATTTAGACACCATGGCTAAATTATTTTAGAGTTGACAAAATTATTAATCCCCTCATGAGTCAATTAATTAAATTTTCTGGCAAAAATAAATTTAAATTATAAGCCAGAAATTTAATTAATTTTAAGTCCTAGGAAAAATTAATTCCCCAAATTAAAAATTTGTGGGTTCTAAAAGAATTAATTTTTGGAGGTCCCAGTGGCAATATTGAAAATTTCAAGAGATTTTTAACCCTTGGGCCTTGGTAGTTAAGTGAAAGTCAATTTTTTTATAAAATCAACTCAAGTTGATTAAAATTCAATTAAATGAAAATTTCAAATTTCCTCAAAAAACAAAATAATTTCAACAAAGGAGATTAAAAGATAATTAAATTTTTTTAACGATCGATATTACTTTGACGGGGATCAAGGTAACTAGCGATTGAAGAATTAATCTATAAATCAGAGGTCAGTTGTCATTCAAATTATCTGATCATTGAATCATGTACTCTCTCTTGAAGCTCTTGTAAACTTTTCTGGAATAATACAATGCAAAGTCTTTGGGGTTTTACTTGATGGCAGTGTTCCTCTCTGATATTTTGTGGTAATTTGTATTTAAAGTTTTGTTGATCTTATTTATAAGTTGTTGGTTAATAGCTCTTCTAAATAAATCTATTGCACAGGTGTGTTGTTTAGGTTGTTGGGTTTTAAGATAGCATTAAGATTTTTAATTGATTAGCAGGTATCTATACTCTTTAAAGATTTAATAGTTAGTTATTTTATACCTCTATTGGTTTATCAACTTATTTTATAAGTGTGCAGGAATCATTTGATTTCAGAAATTTTGGGCATTTGGGGAAGTTATCGGTTGAGCAGTCGATTACATAAGATCTGGAGAGTCTTCCGGATTAAAATTTCTATATTATCTAACAAATTATATCTTGCAGGGATGTCCTCGGGTAGTGCCTAAAACTTTAAAAAAAAAAAATTATCTTCAAAATATTGTGCTAAATTGTTAAATCTGATTAGAAAGAGTTTCAAATTTACAGATCTGGGAGCACAGTTGGACTCATACTCCCTTTCATCTCCATTGCTCCCTTTCTTAACCTGCGTGTGGGTTTCTCCTTTGCTGTCCGTCCATCGAGCCTGCATTCCAACCTTACCCTCATTCGTTGCACTTTTGACTTAGCTTCATTCGATTTATTTCTTTTAGGTAAGCTTTGGGCATTTAGAAAAAAAAAAAATCTAAAATTTTTCATAAAAAGCTTACCTTAAAGCCTTCATTCGAATTTCATTTCGATTTTTGGGTTTGACCTTTGAAAATAATTAAACTTTTATAAACATTTAATATGAATTTTGTAAATGGCCTTTGGCCCATAAAAAATTTAAAATTTAAAAATTTTCCACATTAAAAAGTTTTTGTGCCATTAAAATATCAATTAGTTAATTTATTTATTTTTCCGCATCAAAAATCATTTATCACATTAATTTTAATAAAGGTGTGACTAAAGTTCTTTTTTTTGTTTTTTGTTTTATAAAAGTTGTGGGGCTTCTAAATATTTAAAAAAATTTATGGTAAAAAATTTAATTTTTTTCCTTATAGTGAAAGTAACTTAAATTTTAAATCATCTCTAAGTTTGACTATATGAAGAAAAATAAATATTTTCTGGATTGGAATTCTTTAAGAAAATCATTTAATTCTAGAATTTTTTGAAGAAGTGTTTATTTGATTAACATTTAAATTTCATAGTTTTCTCTCATAATTAATTTTTGAAATTTAAGTGCTTAAACCTTTTGCATGCTTCAGTTAAGTTTCATGATCATTGGCATTGGATTTTAAATATTTTTAATCGCTCTAAGTGTGGGTTTATTTATTTGAATTATTGGATATTTCTTGCATATTTAGTTTGGAAATTTTCAAAGTAATTGTGATCAACATTTTATTGAATACTCTATCATGGACTTGTGGAAAATTGTATATCTTTAGTTTCCTAAATTGAGTATTTTAAACATCTACATAATTGATATTATCTTGGAAAATTTCTAAGGAAAAGGTGATCTTGAAAAATTGTGAAAAAATTTTGTTTTCTTTGAACTATAATTGCATTGGAAAGTATCTAAATAAATTGAAGTGATAAGCTTGTGATTTAATTTTATATTGGGCATTATACTGTGATATTTTAAGCACATTGTTGAATTGAATGTTCTAAGAAGTTTATCTTTCAGTAACTGTCTTGCGAAGTGAATATTTATTTTGGAAATTAACGCTTTGGCATATAACTTAGAAATAAATCATGATATAAGCACTTTCAATCCTTGATCTAGCGTCATCTTGTTCCATCTTCTAATTATCTTGTGCACTTGCATATTAAATTAGTTATGCATAATTAAAATTTACTTCCAAGCATAATCTTAGTTAATAGAAAAATAAGTACTCATCCATATTTGCTTGAGAAACATGTTTCTCTTAGTACTTAAAACAGTGACCTTGTAGTCGTCAGAGCCACAGTTCTCTAGAGCACCAGAGACATTGGGTATGTTAGATTTTTGGGAGAGGTATCGTTAATCACACCTTAATATGCTTAACCTCATCTTTTCTCTACCACTTACTAAAGAATCAGGCTCAATGTAGAAAAAATCGAAGAGTTAAAATTTATATAGGCATTTAACTAAAATTAACCAAGATTCTTGCATGTCACATTAGTTTTGGATCTGCATTTCATATAAGCTAGTTATTCATCCAAGCAGTAGTTTCTCATTAATTACTTGGTCCTAAATTTCCTAGCAAGATAGTTGACTCCATAAGGCACTGGTATCAATCGTCTAAATCTAATCGAATCATATAAGTCTTGATAAATCTAAAACAAGTACTTGGTCGCTTAATTGTGTTTCACAAACTGGTTGGTTCCCAACTACTTCCCCTTCATTCCATTTCTGTGGGGTCTATCCCCCTTAGCCTGTTGTTGGGAGACAACTTAAACGGAGAGATTGGGGATCAAGGTGACAGCCCTCGATCTAAGTCATTGTCACGGTGCCTAGACATTTTGTGCGACAACATGTCTACCAAACAAGTTACTCCCATGGGGTTTTCGTACCTGAAATCAAACCAGAACTGGCCTTGCTAAGTTCTCAACAAATACAAAATAGATGGATAACTTAGGATGATCCCAATGCCTAGATTCTATCCCCTTTTGTAGGCTTGATGGATTCTCTTGAAGCTTATTTTATTATTTTCTTCGAAAAACAAAGGAAAATACCATGGGTAGATTCCGTCCATTTTGATCATATCCAGAAAAGGGAATATTACAAATCCTCCCACCCAAAGATTGTTTGTCCTCAAGTAATCCACTTCTATCCACAACAAAAGCATTTGTGTACTGATATTGGGATCCCATACAAACAAGTGTGTTATCCCATGCCTCCATGCTAAATGATCTTGAATGGGTCTTTCGATCCCTGGATCCCAAACAATCATTCGGCCAATCCTACCCTCAATAGATTCACCTAGGTCCCAATGCCACCTAAGTCTGGACCTGTGGGTTATCATACCACCTCATCCCTCCATTACTTCCCGTGCCTAAGGATCTGAACTACAATATGCCCATGGTTATGGGTGTCCCCCTAGGAATCAACCTGTCAATAGAGTTCCAACTGATAATCTCTCGCCAATCCATCCCATGGGAAGGATCTAATGCATGGATGTCTGCACATGGAGTAAGCCCACTATGTTGATGTTGCATGTTGCTCAACTCATGTTGCTCCACTTGGTCATCCAACATGATCCATTTAGAGAATTCTACCCTACTCTCCCCATGTATAAAGGCAGGTTAGTAGTGTTGCAAGCTTTATCTACGTACTCCTATAGAGGGTTGCTTTGGAACTCCTAACTATATTCCTCCTGCTGCCTTGTGAGGGACTTGAGACGTTCCTCTACACTAGACAACTTGGCTACTGACTTGGAACATACCTCTATGAGATCCTCAATTTTTCTGTTCTCCTGTAGGATAGTGTCTCAAACTGTCCGAACTCTTTTCTTCAACATCATAAGATTTGTCTTGAAATTTATTATCTTTCCCTGAAAGTCCTTTACGGGTGATTTTGGTGCCCTGTTGAATGCCTATGTACTTATTTGCATCGGATGCCCCACGACCACAACTTTAACTTGAGCCTTTGACTGGTTCTTTGGGAATGGTTCATCGTGCACATTATGTTTGTCATGCTCCCCTTCATGATCATGCTTAGCATGTTGGTTTACCATTACTGGTTCCTCATTTAAGTCTCCTTGAATGCCTTCTTCCTGGCCTTCTCCACCTGTGGGGACAATCTGTTGTCCATCCTCTCTACTTTTCAAACATAGATGCACCGGTAGATTCTTATTTATACTTTCTTGCTCATACTCTTCATGGATGTATCCAGTTCTACAAAAGTCTACCACATTGTTAGGAAGAATTACCTCCTTCCTTTCCTCATGTATTTTCTCAAGTTGATTGATTATCATCGACTTGTCCTACAAGTTTCTTTGAATAACATTGTGTTGTTGTTCATCATCTGTACTTGACTACTCGGATCCTTTAGATGAATCCTCATGGTCTAAAGGAATCTCTTTTTGTTTTGTCCTTGTTGACTCCTTCCTTTCACCTGAACATGAATGGTTAAGTGCCCAAGATCCCTTATAGATAAAGCATAGTCCTCTCCTTCTTAGTTCATTCTTGCTACAAGTTATATTTTCTTTGTTCTTGCTGCCTCCAATCCTTTTCATCTCCTTCCTAATCAGCACTCTTCTGAACAATTTTATGTTTTGCGTGACCAAATTTTCAACTAAATCACAGGCGGTTGGTGATACAATTAGTTCCTTTCTCCAAATGATCAACAATTTGGATCTTAGTATCTCGCAGAGGTCAGCATCTCCTTCTAAAAATAATGAGATAATATTATGCATGCTTGTTTTGACACGTTATGGATGAGATGATGTAATCCTGGTGTAAAAGTTCTGGAACACCTGAAAGATTAAGTCCTCACATTCCAGATTTAGCATGAATGTGCCAAAGTTGAACTCTGCCATGAGTTCTAAAATTTTGTGCCGCTTCTGAAAAGCAGGAAGCATGATTTTGTTAAATCCTTGAAGGGCTTCTACTATTAGCTGCAATATTTCCCTCGTGATATCATTATTGTAAGGTAGTAGAGGTGATGTTAAATCTATGATTCGGCTAAGACAAGAGGCAACTATGAGCCTGACCTCTTCACAAATATGCTCCCAAAGTTTGGGTTGTATTAATGCAAACACGGATGGCTTGACAGGCCAACTGAGTTTCTTCCATTTTGGCTGCCCCATCTTGGAAAAACATGTGTCTAGTTCCTCCAACTTATGAAGGTCTATGGCTGACTTTGTTTGCTGCAATTCAGATCCAAGTGCGAAGAGCTTAGCCCCTCTTCCCTATCCTTCATTCACTTCCCATGGGTGCTTCCGCTGCAAAATAGCATAGACTCTTTTCGAGAAAGGTTCACTGCTTTGATCATTATTGTTGTCTAAGGAGGTATTGTTGTCTAAAAGACCATATATTCTCACTAGTTCATCAAGAAGTTTTTGGGCGTTTTCCAAGATCTCTTCAAGACGATCCATCTTGGCCCATACCAAAGCAAAAAAATATGCAAGAATACTATAAGCAAAAACCCTTATATCTCCATTTTTTTTTTGGTGTAGAGAAATAGAAAGTTTACAGCAGTGTATTAATAGTATATCAGCCTCATGATGTATATTCAGCCATTAAACATCAACATCACAGGTTTCTATATGGTTGTCTTTGGCTATCAATGAGAAAGTATGTCTTGGCACAACGCCAATTCAGCCTCCTTGATAATTAACTTAACATCTGATGCTACAACACTTGTAATGCCAAGGAAATCAATGGAAATCTCCATCCAAACACAAAATAAAACTTCAGAAAATATTCTGCTACTGTTGGTCACAATTGACCCCCTGAAATGGACACTCGGCCTTTGTTAAGTGATGAATCCCCAGAAATTTGCATGCCAAACTTAAAAAAACTTGGAGAGGAATTTCATCCTCCCTTAAGATAAAACTCAGCCTTTGTTGACTGATCACAAACCCTGCTCTGAGGACAACAATCAATTATGCAATTCAGATTTGGAACAGTGTGTTAGGCTGAGCGAATATCCTAGTTGATTCGGCCCTTAATATGAATGTTTCGATCTGCCAATTAAAGGGAGAAACACACCCTGATATGCTTCAATTCGCAGCCTGTCACTTGATGAGAATCACGCCCAGGAAGTGACAAATCATTGATTTCCAAATGAGGGTGAACACGTTCAGAAATGCAATTATTCTTGATCAGCCACACAGTGATAATCATGCTCAGAAAATGAAGTGACTCGAACCTTAATGATTAGCTCCTGAAACCAGTCCTCCAGTCACTTGGTATCCGACCCTCTTGAAGGAAATAAATTCGGCCCTTGAAGTTTAATATAGCCCTGCAAACAATGCTGAAGTTTCTCTGCAAACAATCCCAATTAGATTTTCAGAAATAAGCCCTGAAACAATCCAACTAGGGTGGAAAATAGTGTCCACCGAAGGAGGAGTAGGACTAGCTAGGGTGGCAAGAGATCCACCGAAACTAGTGTGAGGATTTCGCTTGAAACCCTCAAGTCTGAAACTCGCTTGAGTCTCTCACCAGTGACAACAAGATATAATGGAATGGACTGATGCAATAAACTGGGCAGCTCGGCCTTAATACAAGCTCCAATAAACCATTCTTGGGCCCTCTAGAAATTGCACCGATCAACTCTGGTTACAAGAGCATTCGGTCTCCTTATCTTGATAAATAATATCCTAGAACAATTGTAATTTAAATTTCTGAGCGTCTTGAACCCTTTATATACTCGGTCTCTTGTTACAAAACTCGGTCCTCATAGTGCTGATCCAATATTCAACTCGGCCCTTCTATTTTTCCTGAACACGTCCTCTAGCAATGGATGTGGCAACAAACTTGGCCTTGAGGAATACTTCAGAAAATCGTTCACCCAATCTTTGGTATCCAGCCCTGTTGAAGGAGATGAACTCGACCCTTGAAGATAGTATAGCCCTGCAAAACGATAAACTTCTGAAGAGTAATAACCCAATTAGGGTGGCCACAGAGAACCGCCACAATTGCTGAGATTTTAGCTAGGGGGATTCTGAAAGATCACAGAATATTAGTTCCTCTTAAACTTTTCATCTTTCTCAAGGTTGATCTGCAATAAAACCCTCGAGCCCACAGGAAAACCTGGCTCTATGTCACTGTAAGATCCCAAATCTTAAAAAATTTAACAGAGTTAACACACTATAGTGTTCTAATTAACATAAGTTTACAACAAAAAGAGAACACACAAGGGATTAAGAACTGCATCCACTTTATTTAATTAATTACTGCAAATAACACATGTTAGAACAATTAACACCAAAAACCCTCGCCAATGGCAGGCAATGTTGTTCATCAAATGAGAAATCACAACACTGAAGCACAATCGTAGACCTTGAATGAGTTTACCAGACAAATTACTCCCACAGGGTTTTCGTCCCTTGGATCAAACTAGAACTGGCCTTGCCATGTTTTTAACAAAGACAAAATATATGGATAACTGAGGATTATCCAAATGCCTAGTTTCTATCCCCTTTTATAGGCGTGATGGATTCTCTAGAAGCTTTATTTTATTATTTCCCTCGAAAAACGAAAGATAATACTACGGGAAGATACCATGGGAAAATACCACAATGAATACCATAGGTAGATTCCGTCCATTTTGACCATATGCAGAAAAGGGAATATTACATTAAAAAAATTTGTTATGGAGAAGTTTCGTAAGCATATATGGGAAAAGAGCTAGGTAGAAAGAAGACACTAGGTAGAAAGAAGAAGTATTATGTTCAGAAATTCAACCCCACTTATGGTCTCCAACAAAAAAAAGTACATTGGAGCTAGCATTTCATGGAGAGAGAGATTATTATTGCTCAATTAAGAACTAACTCGCATCAACTTTGGTACTAAACGGGTCCGTGGAAAAGAACTAAAGAAGCTTGGGAAGAACGGGTGTGTACTTTTTGCACTTATGGAGCAGTGGAATCGGAAAAACATTTCATTTTAGAATGTGATGCTTTCAAAGACATCAAAGACAATTAAAACAGTATGTTAACATCGAGAGCATTGTCTTTTCAATAAAAAAAACTGTTAAAAGATTAGATCAGTTTATTATTAATTTGAGTAATAAAAAAATTCAATTGAAAAAGAGGAAAACCAAAAAAATTAATGGTTCCAAGACTATTTCTAATCTCAAACGTTAAAATTTCATTCTTTATTGATGATGCTTCCGATGCCCTCACTACACGCTCGACCAACGTAAAACCAAATGCAACAAAGCCATTAAGGACATTCTAGACCATTTCGTTGAAGCTAACTAAAAAAATTGAAAATATGGGAAACCGTTAGTGTAGCAATTTAGACGCATTAAGACAGTCCGAATGCCTCATGAGCACTCGCGTCTCAATGTTTGGCAGCGATTCGAGGCTTTGAAAGGCGAAATGTTTGCAGTTAGGGGAGCCTCCAATGAAGGGATGTGTATAAATCTGCTCTGTATCAGCTGAGGCATCCTCAATTAGGAGATGAATTCTTTGCTGTGACTCTGAACCAATCGTTATTGAATATAAACATATACACTCATGTACATACTCTTGGATTTGCGGATTTTAAAGGTTGTTAAACTTGTCAGGTTATAAAGATTTCACCCACCTTTATCCCTCAATCTTTGGCATATAAACATATATGCCCATGTACATACTCTTATAGTATGCATGCCTATTCATTCCTTTATATTACATTTCTCAAGTAACATAAGCTAATTCTAAAATCAATAGCAAGATGTAACTATCAAGATCCATTTGAAATAGAGATCTAAAGTGTTTGCACGTAATTTAATTCATGTTCTTCGAAAGTTTTGTCTCAATTTTAGGTGTTGAATATAATTTTGCAAATTTAAAAATAAAAATAAAAACATCAATTTCTTTCTCTTTTTGAAATAGTTTGATTTAATTTTTGTAAAATAAATTCATTGTACTTTTAAAATATAGATCCTTAAAATTCTCGTGGGAAAGGAGAGCTCTGAAAATAGAGGAAGTCAAAATGATTTTTTGTTCATTCTTGTCTGTGTCTTGTGCAAGTTATTTTTATGGAGGATGGCATGGGATACTTTTTCATGGTTAGAAAAATTGAATCTTAGATTTAGGGTAGAAGGGAGAAATTTGGCTTCAAGCTTGAACTGTAGTGCAAATGTTGAGATGGAATGGACGTGATGATTGACAACTAAAAACACCTAAAATTGCATGTTACTGTTGCGGCTTACAGTCCCTCAAAATTGTTTTGTCACCTCTTCAACTAGAAGGATGGATTAGGAAGCAGGGGGTGGTATTTGATGGAGAAGGGGCACCGTGATAGTAGAGGCAAAGGTTTGATGGGGTGTATGTGAGTTCTATAATCAAATTATTCCGGATAATGAAGCATTTCTAGCGAAGAGAATAGGTCGAAAAATGTAGATGTTTTATTCTACTCATCGTTGGACACCTAGAGATGAGATCTTTTTTATTTTCCTTTCAAAATTATAGCGAAAGTATGATAGAGAAAGTCTAAGTTTTGTAAAAACCAACTTTGAAGACCATTTGTAGTAAGGCTTGAAGGGTGATGGTCAGACAAAAGAAAAAGAAATGGAAACTTGATTAGACGAAACCAAGCCATGGAAAAGCAAAGAGAGAGACTTATGAGATGCTTAACTATACGAGCCTAACATAAGAATATAATATTGTGCCCCTACTATGATCAGGACACTTGATTAACTAATATTAATGATCCTTTTCATTTTCCTGAGAAAATTTCGTGAAATTACCACCTTCCCCCAAATATTTAGATGGAGGACAATGTCAACCACCAAATACAAGGTGGTTGATAACATTGTGTGATTAGACCTTTGCACTAACATGCCTTTGGTAGATGGCTAAATCAATTAAGTTAAACCTTGGGACTATCAATTATACTATATTAATAAATATCAAAATGATTTTAATTGAACTAAGTAAGGCTAAATCAATTGAGTTAAACCTTGGGACTATCCATTATACTATATTATACTATATTAATAAATAATTGATTTAAACCTTGGGACTATCAATTATACTATATTAATAAATAATTAATTTAAACCTTGGGACTATCAATTATACTATATTAATAAATAGTAAAACGTTTTTAATTGAACTATATAAAAGTAGGGCTATGACCATTGGTTCACAAAAAGGCATGCTAAAATATACATTAATATAAAACTAGGGCCATGACCACTAGTTTGCTAAAGGGCATGCTATAATATATATTTGCAACTCTGTTATATCAATAATTAATCATTACTGTTATATGGTACTTTTACCTTTTTGGGGATATTTGTCTTTATTTTCTAGGCAGGTGCTTATGAATTTGCTTTATAGTTCGTTATGATTAGTTAGGCGGTAACATACAAGCCAGAATTTTATGAACAAGGGTCATGCCTTGGTATAGAAAATATGTGAGTTATCTTTTGTGAGACTTTTTGGAAGTTTTTTCGGTGGGCTTTCTGGTGGGTTTTCCCGTCTAATTTCTCTATAATCTGGTAGGAATTTATTGAAATCACAAGCTTGATGGTTAACCCCCGCACAATCGAAGTGTCCTAGGGGTTTTTCAGGGTGCTGAATCCATATATATAGTAAAAAAACCAGTTTAGATAACACAAATCAAGATTTCACCTCAAATTTTCCGTTGGATTCCGGCACCGGAAAGTCCAAAAAGTCGCACTAAAGACAACTCCGAAAAGATGTGTCCTTGACTGATTTTTTGTTTATCTTTTTATTTTTTTTGAATGACTCATCTTTAACTTCCTAAATAGATTTGTGACAAAACACCCTAATTCCCAACCTATCATGATCTTTATACTAATAGGAGTGTCCAAAGAGATAGTGGTCCTACTATTAACATAATGGTGGATGGATGAATATATGTGTTTGCTCCTCTCCTTTCTTAAATGTGTTGTGTATGCGAGTAATATAAATATAATAAAAAAGACTTAGAAATGCTATGTTTGGCAGCTTGGAATAGTTTCAGTTACTTTAAAATCTCCTCCCTTTTTGAGCATTATAAGGTCATTTAATAACTATTGAGAATGTTGAAATTTGGTACCGGGGGACAGGTGGTTCCCTAAGGCTTTGATCTTTGGCCTAGGGAAAAGTGTCCAAAAGAATTTAATTTTTCTCCTAAAGTAACTTTATAATTTTTATAAAGTTAAATCTAATTTAAAAGTGACTTTAAGTGATAAAGTTACTAAGTCTAATTTTAAAATGACTTTTATAAAGTCAATGAAAAATTAGAAAGGAAAAGTGACTTTGGAAATAAATGACTAAGTGGGTCTTTATTAAAGTGGGGTGAATTAAAAAATAGAAAGTGAGATTTAAATGAGCATTTAATTTCAGCCATTGATCTAAATCTATTTAAGCCATTGGATTTAGAGATCACCCAAAAGTCATTTAGGGTTGGGTTAAGGGAGGAAAGGGAGGAAAAGATCATTCATTCTTTCATGAGCAGATTGGGAGAAGGAGAGCAAGAGAGCAAGGGAGATTTCTGGGCAAGGAGGAGAAAGAGGCAGCAGTTTGGCACACAAACCAAGGCAGCACTTCAGCAAATCCGTACAGCTCAAAGAACAAGCAGATAAAGGCAGATTTTTGTGAGCAAACATGGAAAAAATTATTTTCAGGCACGAATATCGAGGAGGCGATTTTCTGCACAATTTTCGAGGTCTGTCTGTACAAGTCCGTACGGCTGTACGTACAGTCCGTACGGTCCGTACAGCTCATACAACATTTTTCAGATTGTCTGTAAGGCTGAAAACAGATAAGTTTTGCTTGCTGGAAATTTTTGTTTTGCTGAAATTTATTCGCTGAAAATTTTCTCACTGTAAAAGGCATTTTCTAGAAATAAAGAAGAGCTCTCAAACTGGTTTTCCCCAAGAGTTGTAGGGGGTTTTTCCAGGGTCAAGTTGACCAAAAATATCTGTGTTTAAATGTGTTTTAATGGCTGTTTGTTACTGCTGATTTTTATTTCTGCAATTTCCAGCATTCTGTAAAATTTCCAGAATTTGTGTTTTCAGCAAATTTATTTTTTCCAGCTTGTTGAATGTATGGTTATGGGAAAGGGCATTTAACTACATGGGAGAAATAAGGTGAAACTGAAAACCGGGGTGGGAAAACAAAAATTTCTACATGGTATCAGAGCTTGAGTGCTGAAGGGCAGTTTGGGACAGCAAAAAGAAAAATTACAGCTGCTGATTTTTTCACTCAGAAGATTCTAGCAAGCTGATTTTTCATAAACAGCAGTTTTATCTTTACCACAACAGTGCTATTTTTCAGTTTTAGGACAGCAAGATATCATTGGGATTGAGGGTGGAGGATAGGTTGGATGGGCATACAAATTACAGCGCTTGGAAGGAGAGAATGCAGAGTATCTTTGAGGAGGCAGAAGTCTGGGATATCATGGTGCATACAGCACAGAACCCTGTTGTTGTGCCTACTGATGCTACTCAGTTGGCTGCTTATAATAAAAAGAACAACAAGGGTAAGTGACTGATTCTAGACGGAATCAAAGACCATTGCATTCCTCATGTGAGAGGAAAGAGCAATGCCCATGAGATGTGGACAGCATTGTCCAATCTCTACCAGAGTACCAATGAGAACCGAAAAATGGTCCTGAAGGAGAAGTTGAAGAACATTAAGATGGGTAATGATAGTGCGGCTGGATATCTCACAAAGATTACTAATGTGAGAGATGAGTTGACAGCGATTGGAGAGGCCATTCCACCCACTGAGTTGGCGCGGATTGCAGTGAATGGCCTCCCCCGTTCATGGTTGAACTTTGCTGATGGGGTTTGTGCACGTGAGACCCTTCCCACATGGGAGAAGTTTTGGGATGATTGCATTCAGACAGAGATCAGGAAAGGACAGCTTGGGGCAGCCAAGCTAGTTGAGCAGGATGAGAACGTAGCACTGGTGGCAGGAGGCAAGAAAGGCAAAGGGAAGAAGCAGGCTTCCACAAGCGGTGGTGGGGGTAAAGGCAAAGGTAAAGGTAAACAGGGGAACACACAGAAGGACTATTCCAAGGTGAAGTGTTGGAATTGTCAGAAGATGGGACACTATGCAGTTGTGTGTCCGGAGAAGAAGAAGAAGAAGAAGGGGAAGAACCAGGACGTGGCAGCTTCAGCAGAGATTGAGGACTTTGTAGGTCGGTTTGACCGGGAGTTTGCGTTCACTACGTGTGAGTCCTCTAGTGCAGGATCACCTGCCACACAGGTTCAGAGGGAGCATGCTTTTCCCTCGATTAGCGAAGCATCTTCAGGTATCTGGTATGTGGAAAGTGGGGCTTCACGTCACATGACAGGAGTCCGTGAGTACTTCTCAGAGCTTTCAAAGAGTGGCACTGATATAGAGGTAGTACTCGGTGATGACAGAGTTGTTAGAGCAGTCGGGTTGGGGACACTGACATTTCAGAGGGAGTCCAAACCTCCCTTGAAAGTGTCAGATGTTCTTTATGTGCCAGGGTTGAGGAAGAACCTCATATCCGTTTCAGCTTTGGAGGACAGAGGATATGAGGTACTGTTCAGGGGAGGACAGGTGTTGATGTATCCCAGGGGCGCTCCAGCTGATTCAGCTAGAGTGATAGGTGTACGCCATGCAAAGGTGTACAGGTTTGCATTTCAGCCCCTTTTGGCATTGAGCAGTAGTACCGACAACAGAGCTAACAGTTCTGAGCTGTGTGAGATTTGACACCGCAAGATGGGACACATGTATCATGGAGCCTTGAGGACATTGCGGGAGATCACTAAAAGTGTGCCAGATTTCAGTACTGATCACTTTGATACTTGCAGAGGTTGTGCGATGGGCAAGTTTGCCAAATCCCCTTTTCCCAGCAGTGACAGCAGAGCGACTGGGATACTTGATTTGATTCATTCCGATGTGAGCGGTCGGATGTCTCATGTTTCCTTGAGTGGATATGAGTACTATGTTTTATTCATTGATGATCACTCTAGGAGGACCTGGATTTATTTCTTGAAGACCAAGAGTGAGGTCTTCAAGCGGTTTCAGGAGTTTAGAGCTCTTGTGGAGACACAGACAGGTCGGAAGATCAAGTCCCTGAGGTCGGACAATGGAGGAGAGTACACCCTTGGAGAGTTTGTTGACTATTGTGCGGAGGCAGGCATTAGGAGGGAGTTCACTGTTCCTTACAACCCCCAGCAGAATGGGGTTGCGGAGAGGAAGAACAGATCCATCATAGGGGCTGCCAAAGCCATGTTACATGATCAGGGGTTGCCATTGTTCTTGTGGGCAGAGGCCTGCAACATAGCTATTTACTTGCAGAACAGGAGTCCGCATCGTGCCTTGGGGCGCATGACTCCGGAGGAGGCTTTCTCTGGGAAGAAGCCTGATATTGGTCATCTTCATATCTTTGGATGCATTACATACTCCTATATACCCAAGGAGAAGAGGACCAAACTAGAGCCCACCGCAAAGAAGGGTATCTTTGTGGGCTACAGTGAGACCTCAAAGGCCTTTCGGATTTACATTCCTGCACAGAGGAGAGTTGTTGTCAGACGGGATGTGAAGTTCGAGGAGGACAGAGCCTTTAGAAGGTCACGGGAGTTAGAGTATCTGGATCAGCCAGACCCTCAGCAGCAGTTGAGTCAGTCGCAGGGATCCAGTGGGCAGGGATCAGGAGGATCCAGAGGTACATCTATGAGGATGTCAGGTCCATCAGTGAGTAGTGGCTCGCTGAGCCAGAGGGGTGGTGCTCCGGGCAGCATGCAGAGCAATTCACAGAGTAGTTCACTAGGGAGTCCACTGATGGACAGTTCACACGGTACCTCAGCTTCTACAGGTTCAGGTGCAGGCAGGAGGACAGCAGACAGACAGTCAGGAGTCCAGGCTACTAATGGTGATGAGGAGGAGGAGTTTCATTCTCCTATGGGAGAAGCATGCTCAGGGAAGAGGAAGCCCAAGTGGCTTCAGGACATCTTGAGAGATGCCACATCTGTTGCTGAGCCGAAGAAGCCGGTCAGAGAGAGTAGACCACCTGAGAAGTTTTGTAGTTATATGGCGATGGTTACCAGCATCCTTGACTCTGAGCCTTCTAGCTATGAGGAGGCAGCTAGCCAGCAGGTCTGGAGAGAGGCCATGCAGGAGGAGTATTCTTCTATCATGAAGAATGATGTTTGGGAGGTGGTGCCGAGGCCTGAGGGCAAATCCGTGGTTACTTCCAGATGGCTTTACAAGGTAAAGCATGCTGCAGATGGCAGCATTGATAAATTCAAAGCAAGGTTTGTGGCTAGAGGGTTCTCCCAGGTAGAGGGAGTTGATTATGAGGAGACCTTCGCTCCCGTGGCTCGATATACTTCGATCCGCTCCATTATATCGATAGCAGCAGAGATGGGTTGGAAGATCCACCAGATGGATGTGAAGACCGCATTTCTCAATGGCTTCATACAGGAGGAGGTGTACATTGAGCAGCCACAGGGCTTTGAGGTGCATGGGAAGGAGTCCCATGTGTGCAGATTGAAGAAGGCCCTTTATGGCCTGAAGCAAGCTCCCAGAGCTTGGTACTCCAGGATAGATACATACTTGCAGGGGATGGGTTTCACAAAGAGAGGCAGATCCGAACCTTTACTTTATTGTGATTGGTGAGGAGCCTCTCATTCTGGTGTTGTATGTGGATGACTTGGTCATTACAGGTGCAGAGAGACTCAGAGCACTGCAAGAGAGATCTTGCGGCGGAGTTTGAGATGAAGGACATCGGCTTGATGCATTACTTTTTGGGTTTGGAGGTGTGGCAGGAGGAGGGGCATTTCTTCCTGGGGCAGGGGAAGTATATTGTGGACATCCTTAACAGATTCCACATGGAGGATTGTAGACCCATGTCGACACCGATGATCACCAACTGGAAGAAGCTTCATGCTTCGGATTCCGAGTTGGTGGATCCCACATTGTACAGGCAGCTGATTGGTTCCTTGATGTATTTGGTCAACACTAGACCAGATATCTGTTTTGCAGTCAACACGATGAGTCAGTTTATGTGTGAGCCTAGGAAGGTTCACTGGGTGGCTGCATAACACATTTTGCGGTACTTGCAGGGGACAGTGGATTACGATCTGGACTACAGGTAGGGAGATGGAGTGAGATTGGCAGGATACACTGATTCTGATTGGGCAGGTTGTGCTTCTGATAGGAAGAGCACTTCAGGGTGCTGTTTTGGGTTGGGTTCAGCAGTGGTGTCATGGTTCAGCTGGAAGCAGCAGTCAGTAGCACTGAGTTCAGCGGAAGCAGAGTATATGGCAGCCAGTCTAGCTAGTTGTGAGGCCATCTGGCTTCGCAAGATGTTGTTTGGCTTATTTGGTCAGCCGTTGAGACCTTCAGTGATTTACTGTGATAATCAGAGTTGCATTAAACTCACGGAGAATCCAGTATTTCATGACAGGTCAAAGCATATAGGGATCAGATATCATTTCATCAGAGACTATGTTCAGAAGGGAGCTGTGAAGCTTGAGTATATTTCCACTGATGAGCAGGTTGCAGATATTCTTACCAAAGCCTTACCATGGGGCAAGCATGTCTACTTCAGAGACAAGATGGGTGTGGTGAGGAACACCTTCCTCGGTAAGAGGGAGTGTTGAAATTTGGTACCGGAGGACAGGTGGTTCCCTAAGGCTTTGATCTTTGGCCTAGGGAAAAGTGTCCAAAAGAATTTAATTTTTCTCCTAAAGTAACTTTATAATTTTTATAAAGTTAAATCTAATTTAAAAGTGACTTTAAGTGATAAAGTTACTAAGTCTAATTTTAAAATGACTTTTATAAAGTCAATGAAAAATTAGAAAGGAAAAGTGACTTTGGAAATAAATGACTAAGTGGGTCTTTATTAAAGTGGGGTGAATTAAAAAATAGAAAGTGAGATTTAAATGAGCATTTAATCTCAGCCATTGATCTAAATCTATTTAAGCCATTGGATTTAGGGATCACCCAAAAGTCATTTAGGATTGGGTTAAGGGAGGAAAATGAGGAAAAGATCATCCATTCTTTCATGAGCAGATTGGGAGAAGGAGAGCAAGAGAGCAAGGGAGATTTCTGGGCAAGGAGGAGAAAGAGGCAGCAGTTTGGCACACAAACCAAGGCAGCACTTCAGCAAATCCGTACAGCTCAAAGAACAAGCAGATAAAGGCAGATTTTTGTGAGCAAACAGGGAAAAATTGATTTTCAGGCACGAATATCGAGGAGGCGATTTTCTGCACAATTTTCGAGGTCTGTCCGTACAAGTCCGTACGGCCGTCCGTACATCCGTACGTCCGTACAGTCTGTACATCCGTACGGTCCGTACAGCTCGTACAACATTTTTCAGATTGTCTGTAAGGCTGAAAACAGATAAGTTTTGCTTGCTGGAAATTTCTGTTTTGCTGAAATTTATTTGCTGAAAATTTTCTCACTGTAAAAGGCATTTTCTAGAAATAAAGAAGAGCTCTCAAACTGGTTTTCCCCAAGAGTTGTAGGGGGTTTTTCTAGGGTCAAGTTGACCAAAAATATCTGTGTTTAAATGTGTTTTAATGGTTGTTTGTTACTGCTGATTTTTATTTCTGCAATTTCCAGCATTCTGTAAAATTTCCAGAATTTGTGTTTTCAGCAAATTTATTTTTTCTAGCTTGTTGAATGTATGGTTATGGGAAAATTGGAAATGGCATTTAATTACATGGGAGAAATAATGTGAAACTGAAAACCGGGGTGGGAAAACAAAAATTTCTACAGAGAAAAGCTAAAAAAAGGTGATACATTAAGGACCAATGCCTAGATGACAAGACTGTAGGTATAAAGGACTCAATGCAAAATAATAAGAAGAAATACATCTATAACTCATAACAATTCCACCCTACAGTGTCTCCAAATGTGTATGTTTCTTGTAAGATGACAGTGATTTGCTAACTATGGCTTCTGCGTAAAAGTGATAGAAGCACCTTTGTCAAAGTGCATGTGCTAGCAAGAGGATATTGACGTGGATAAGATCCATGTATGCGATTTGATAGACAGGAGCACAATATAGTTAGCTATTTGTAATGAAGTAAAATCAAAATTGTAGTATTATTGCCAAGATGCCGCCAAAGAGGAGAGGTATTATGAAGAGGAGATATCAATTTTCAAAGCCTTAAAAGAATATGATGAGCTAGAGGGTCTTTTTGGCAGAGTTGCTTGAAAGGTTTTCTTCTCACACCTTAATTTGAAGACCAAGTTCCACTGGATGATAATGCAAACCCACCTGGAGAAGTTCCAATGGATTCTGTAAAAGACTTCTCCAATGGATCCTGTAAAAGATATCATCTGATTAGAGAATCTTGTTCAGCAATTTCCCATCAATTTGGGTTTTATTTCGGTTATTTTCATGGGACATTTGTCCTGGAATTTTTTCCCTGATTGGGTTATGTACAGACATAGCAAAACCTATTTAAAAGGTTTATCTTGCTGAGTTATGCTCTGGCCGGAGACCACTGATTTTTGTGGTCACATAAATTTTAGAATTTTCTTCCCTAATTGGCTTATGTACCGACTAAGAAAACGCTATGTACAACATTTATGCTTCTGAGTTACACTATGGCTAGGAAACAACTGATCTTTGGGGTCAGATATTATCATTTATGTTTGCGTAAAACGAAGTACCTTTTAATTTAAAATTATTATCTATTGAAAGATTATGTCAAACGACAGCATATTATAAATAGACTTCCCTAAATTGTTCAAACAATTTATTTATTTTTCCAAAGAAAAAATCAGGGATTCAGGATTTCTATTCATATAAAGAATGGAAATTACATTTTCAGGTGGGTTCTTTTCTGCACTTCGAATACACCATGGAATGAGTAGACTAGTTTCTGCAAAAAAAATCATCTTCCAACCTATAAGCTTAAAAGATAAACTAACGAAAAAAGATATTTCACTGTCCTTTCACTATTTACGACATATCTTTGCTGAATAAAACATTTAGAGTCCAGAAACATTCAAAAAATACTTCCATACTTCTTCCTCCTAGCGGCCCATAGCCAAAAGAACACATGATAAAAATATATAAAGACCATTTAGAAACTAATCAATATGAGAGGACAAACAATCCATCTTGACTTCTTCCACAGCCATAGATCCCCCAGCCAGCAATTGTCCATCTTGTGATAAGGAATCTGCTTGCTCATTCAGTTCTTGGGAGATACGAGTAAAAGAATTTCATCAAATGAGGCGGTCACGTCTTTAACTGTTCACCAATTGGTTTGAGCATAATATTATGCAATTGTGTGCTCCCATTCATTTAATTTATGACGGGAGAAATCTCCGAAGACTTGGAAAAGTTTGATTTGGGAGATATGAGTAAAAAGAATTCTTCAAAGGAGGCTGCCACGTCTTTAACTGTTCACTAAATGTTCTGAGCATGATATTATGCAGTTATGTGCTCTCATTCATTCAATTTATGACGGGAGGAATCTCCAAAGATGTGGAAATGTTTGATTTGGGAGATATGAGTAAAAAGACTTCTTCAAAGGAGGCTACCACGTCTTTACCTGTTCACCAATTCGTCTGAGCATAATATTATGCAATTGTATGCTCCCATTTATTCAATTTATGACAGGGGAGGAATCTCCAAAAATGTGGAAGTGTTTGATATTTTTCTCTACTGCGCAGTTAAGAAGAAATCTCAAACCCATAAATTCAGAAAAATTATAGGAACCCATCCCCAAGCCAGCATCAAACTTTACAGAATATGAATTAGATATGAACAAAACTGGTCCAGCACTGCTAGACTCCGCTGGACCTTGCCTGGCTCCATCAAAGAAGCACCAAGCATGGGACTTGTCTATTACCAGCTCACCTATTTGGCGTGGAATGCCTTGATTTACAGTCATTTTGCAGCTTGAAAACAGAGCTGTAACTCGAGAGGAAATTTGAAAGTAGGAATCTGTCTATCTTCAAGAATCCGTGAGTTTCTGGCCAGTGATATTCATAAATCAATTAAGCATGGTGAAGCTCTATCTTTCCCCAATTAATTAAGCATGGTAAAGCTCTATATTGTTTCAAAACTTTGCATGTTAAACCAAGCCCTCAGACTTTGCAGATTCATTCCACATTTCCACAATCTACTAGAAATGAACAAGATTGCTTCCGAAATCAATATTATCACATCTTACCATCCATATTTAGAACAGATAGACATTTGTTGTTGTTACATGTTCTGCTGCTCATCTAGGTGCATTTTTGTATGGCACCTGTTTTGTCATTGCAACATACATTGTATTTTGAGGAATATTGAACTTCCATGGTAGACATAAATAAAAGGTCATTTAAAAAAGTCCCCATATTTGTTGTAAGCTCTTGTGACCTTTTTTTTACTGATAACAATGGCAACATGGCTAAGCTCGTTATGATGAAAATGTATTTTATAGTTCATATCACTCAATATCACCAATAGTCCCCACAGGAACATTCTCCTCCTTTGAAATGATGGTAACGGTTAGCATCCCTGACAATGATTTCTCTGGCTACGATCTTCGAGATGAATTTGATTGCTGTGTGGCAATCACCACATACTCGAAGATTTTTGATAACTCGAATAACTTCTCCAGGGCTTGTGTTTAATAGCCCAAATGCTATTGCTAGCTTCTCACTGTGGTGGGAAATAATTTGTTCCTTCTCTTCCTCCTTGACATCATTGAGAACAAACTTTGTGTTAGGAACATACCCTGCCTCCTTCATCGCCCAAGACAATCTCTCCAATTCTGCATAGATGTCTTGCAATTGTGGGTGTGACCTGTCTCCTACAAGAAAAGCATGCACCTGTTTATTGATCTCAATCCAACTGCATCCAGGTGTCTTTCTTATGCCCTTGTCTTTCATCATTTTACGCACCTTTTCAATATCATCCCACCGGCCAGCTGCAGCATAAATGTTTGAGAGAAGCACATAAGCTGTAACATTTTTTTCATCCAGCTCTAGAACACTCTCTGCAACAAGTTTGCCTAGCTTCATATTGTTATGTATTCTACAGGCTCCAAGCAAGCAACTCCACACGGTAGCATCAGGTTTTATTGGCATTTTGTTGATGAAGTCATGTGCTTCTTCCAGTTGTCCAGCACGACCAAGAAGGTCAACCATGCATCTATAATGCTCCATTGCAGGTGTGATATGATAACATTCACTCATGGAATTAAAGTATTGATAACCCTCATCCACTAAGCCTGCATGACTGCATGCTGATAGAACACTAACTAAAGTGACATGATTTGGTCTCATGCCAGAACATTTCATTTGTTCAAAGAGTGTAAGGGCCTCCCGGCCACAGCCATGCATGGCATATCCTGCAATCATCGCTGTCCAGGAGAAAACATTCTGCTGATGCATTTTGTCAAATAATTCCCGTGCTTTTACTATACATCCACATTTTGCATACATGTCTATTAGGGCATTGACTACAACTGCTTCTGATTGAAATCCATTTCTAATTATATTTTCATGGATCTCCATACCCTGTTGCAGAGCTGCCAAATTAGCACATACCGGGAGAATACTGGCAAAAGTCTTTGAATCTTGCATAACATCTGATAGTTGCATTTGTCTAAAAAGATCCAGTGCCTCTTCACCATATCCGTTCTGTGCAAATCCTGCAATCATCGCATTCCATGAAACAATACTCCGTTTAGGCATTTCCTTAAAAAGCTTTAGGGCATCATCAACAAGCCCATTCTGTGCAAATCCTGCAATCATAGCAGTCCAGGAAAATACATCTTTTTGAGGCATTTCTTGAAAGAGCTTCAGGGCGTCATGAATCAACCCATTCTGTGCAAATCCTGCAATCATTGCTGTCCAGGAGACCATGTCTCGTTGAGGCATCTCTTTAAAGAGTTTCAGGGCCTCATCAACAATTCCATTCTGCACATAGCCCGCAATCATTGCATTCCATGAGGCCATGTCTCGGTGAGGCATTTCATTAAAGAGTTTCAATGCCTTATCAACAAATCCATTCTGTGTAAATCCTGCAATCATTGTATTCCACGAAACCACATTTCGTTGAGGCATTTGCTCAAACAATTCCAGAGCCTCATCAATAAACCCATGCTGTGCATACCCAACAATCAGGGCATTCCATGACACAACATTTCGCTGTGGCATTTCTATAAACAGCTTTCGAGCCTCATCAACATTCCCATGTTGTGCATATCCTGCAATCATCGTATTCCACGAGACTACATTTCGTTGATGCATTTTGTCAAATACTTCACGAGCCTTATCGAGGTTTCCGCATTTAGCATACATGTCTATAAGAGCATTAAGCACAACCACATCCGAGTGAAATCCATATCTAATTATTTGCTGGTGAATTTCCATGCCCTGTTCCAAGGATGCCAAGCTTGCGCATGCAGGCAGAACACTGGAATAGGTGAATTGATTAGGTTGAAGGTCTTGTGGCATTTGGTCAAAGAGTGCCAACGCTTCCTCGGGAGGACCATGGCGTGAGTAAGCAGCAATCATGACAGTCCATGAGCATGCATCTCGGAGAGGCATGTGGTCGAACACTCTGCGAGCGTCCACCACACTGCCACACTTGACATACATGTTGAGAAGGGTGTTCTGTAAAAGTTTGTTTCCAACGAATCCAATCTGATTGATGCGAGCATGAATCAACTTACCATTCCATAACGCTTTCTTCTGAATGCAACCCTTTAAGAGCGAGACATAGGCGGAAGAGTTTACATGGCTGTCTGTGTTATGCGAAATGTTATCAAGCGTCCCAGGATAGTCCACAGATATAGTACTGTCATGGAACACCGGTTGCGTATGTGTAGTAGAAATGAGAATTGCGGGATGAGTGGAAAATATCGGCTCAAAGAGCAAAACCATTACAGTGATCATTTTCTTGTGATATTTGAAGGGCCAAACCATCATGCTCACTTACTGTTGTGACTACATTGCGACTTAATTTTTGAAAGTCGCAGCGTCTCGATTTCTGTCATTGCGCTTTGCAGCTCTTTAAAATAGATCAGAGAATCAAGTGTTTACATGCTTTTTAGGTGATGCAAATAAATTGACCAGAAGATCCTTTGCATTGCAGGATTCGTTGCACGGCATAACAATCATGACCTGTATATGCAGGATTTTCAGAGTCAGATTTACAAATCTTAAAAATTATCGAAACAAGGTGGGATCATAGCAACAAATTAAGTCACATTACCACATTTTTGGGTTCCAATTTACGCATTGAGTTAAGTCCAGTCCTGCGACAGTGGGAAGGTTTATGTGAAAAACAAGACTAAGATGATATTAAGACCAAAGTCACAGGACTTTCACCTGGCATTTTGGCAAAAGAGTCATAATTATAAGTTGGCCCTATAACTTAGGGTTGAAAGAAGAGAGTTGATAGAGTTGACAGAAACTTCCTATACATATTTATTTAAGTCGAAGCAAAGTTTACTAAGTCAAACCCAATGAATCAAGTTAAATGGCTTTGGTTAGATTTGGAAATTTTCATCTAACTTGACTTAGTTTTGGGGCTAAGCCCGGATAAATGAAGTAGGATAATTAATTAACAAAAATGTATATTTTCTTACTAACCATATTCAACAAAAAAGCATCATAGAATTGATCCCAAATCGGTTGATAGGACAAATAAATTAAGAAGTGTCAAAAAAAAAAATATGAAGATATTCAAAATGTACTAATTAGATTTCACCATTTTAACAATGTAAAATTGAATTTATTATAACAATGTAAAATTCAATTTTACTCAATTCTCAAAAGAAGACACTATAGATTTTAATTCACTCAATTCTCATTAAAAAAACCACAAAAAAAACACAAGAAGAAGACATTATAGATCATTCATTCCGTTGACATAAAAGATAAATGGTTAGATATGATTTGAATGAACAAAGTCTTGTGATATTATTTAGAAAATATATTGTGATTTATGATTTTATGGTTAATCTAATGTTTCAAATGGCACATGGTAAGATAATCTCATGTTATCGTTTTTATTTTTTATCTTCTTTTTTTTTCTCTTTTCTTCTCAAGGAAATATCTAGGCAAATTCACCCGAAGGTATCACATCCGGTCGACTTATTAGTAGAACCTAACCCTGAGGAAGTTGACGAGAATTGACATGTGACCTCCTATTAGCGAGGTATTTTAGCGATGAGAACTCGACAAATTGAGCTAACCCTCAAGGCTACATCTTCATTTTTTTAAAATAGACATTATCTATAAATATTTTCAAATTTGACTAACTTATAATTTTGGGATTTATACATGAGGGTTTCAATATGGGCACAATAATGTCCTATTTCAAATTTTAAACCATAATGTATGCTTTATTTTCTAATTTCTTGTGTAAATATGTTTTTTCTTCAGAAGCTATTACAAGTTATAATAATGACAACACTTCAATTGATATTATTGTTGGGTTGTGTTATATTATTTCCACAACTAGCCCATGTAGTCAATTGGGAGGCCCCCCCTTCATTGCGCCGATTATGCAACAGGGGGGTCACAGGTGGGGTGGCAACCCCCCCTCTCCAGGGGGTTTGAGGGGGACGACATTGTATTAGGTTGGACGGACCTAACTATGGTTTTGTGCATGGTTTTCGCACACGGTTTTGGACGCGATGGTTTTTGGTCCATAGTTTTGGATGCTTCGGCATGTATAAATATGTATTGTAACATTGAAAGGAACATAATGAAAAATCAAGCTAGTAGTTCCTGTTTTGGGATCCAGGGGAAAATCTCTGTGTATATGTGTTTTATGTGTTATGTTCTCGCATTGTTTATTTTCTATGTTTTAGAATTTGTATGCAGGTAATTTCTGTAGGGGGTTAAAACCTACATTTGGTATTAGAGTCGTTTTGGCTTCAAGGGGACGCCTTTGTTGCTGAGGGGTTTCACTCAAGCCTGTGGTAGACCCTGTTCAGTGGGAGATCCGCGGGATCGATTCTGGTGGTGAAAGAAGATGGCAAGTAGTGGAAAGATAGAGATAGAGAAATTTAATGGTCAGAGTTTTGAGTTATGGAAAGATGGAGGATCTGTTGGTGGATAAAGATGAGTGGATCGTGGTAGATCCATGTACTAAACCAACGGGAGTGTCCGATGAAGAATGGAAGAAGTTGGATCGGAAGGCTAAGAGCACAATACAATTGTGTGTCTCAGATTCAGTATTGTTGAATGTATCAAGGGAAGCTACGACGAAGGCTTTGTGGGACAAGTTAGGCACTTTGTACCTATCTAAGTCTCTGGTGAATAAATTGTTCCTACGAAAAAAGTTGTATAACTTGAGGATGAAAGATGGAGACTCGGTGACAGAACATCAGAATGCATTTAATACTGTGGTAAGTTGGTTATTATCTGTTGATATTAAAATTTCAGATGAATATAAGTTCATCAGTTTGTTTTGTTCTCTACCAGATTCGTGGGATAGTTTGTTTATTGCAATAGGTAGCAATGTAACTGCCTTGCAGTTTGATGAAATAATCTCATCCTTACTAACGGAGGAGATGAGATGAAAAAATATGGAGAGCAGAATCATGATGCCTTGTCTGTACGAGGACGGTCCCAGAACATAAACAAAAATAAGTCATCAAGTGGGAGAGCTAAATCTAGAGGGAGATCTAAATCTCCAGGAAAACCTGTAAAGGTGGTGTGCTGGAAATGCGGAAAGGAATGGCACTACAAAAAGGAATGTAAATCTAAAGCTCCTAACAAAGGAAAGGGATCTGATGACGCTCCTTCTGCATAGGCGAAAACCGCCTCAGATGAAGGTGGGGATGTGTACTTGGCCTCTTCAAGTACACATGTAGATCATGAGGCATGGTTGATTGACTCAGGTGCATCCTTTCACTTCACTCCCCATAGAGAGTGGTTCTGTGAGTATGAGAAATATGATGGTGGTGATGTCTTCTTGGGGGATGAAAGGAAGACTAGAATCGTTGGTCACGGAAAAGTAAAGTTGAAGTTGCAAGGTGGAAGGGTTAGAACACTTCTGGGTGTTCTGCATATTCCTGCATTAGCCAGAAATCTGATTTCTGTAAGCAAGCTATATGATGCAGGTGTAAAAACAGTGTTCGAGAAGGATACCTGCAAGATGGTTTGGGGAGCACTGATATTGATGCGGGGAGTTTGGATTGGAACTCTATACAAGCTGCAAGGTAGCATTATTGTTGATGGGTGCAACAGTTCTGTGGTTCCTGAAAGTGGAGCACAAAATCTAGTGGTCTCTGGAGAGAAGACCATGTTGTGGCATCAAAGGCTTGGACATATTAGAGAGAAGGGCCTTCGAATACTTCATGGTAAAGGTATGATAGAAGGTATGAGTAATAGCTCTCTGGATTTTTATTTCTGTGAAAATTGTGTATATGGGAAGCAGAATCGGGTGAGTTTCCCCTCTGGTGGTAAGAGGGAAAAACAAATATTAGAGCTTGTGCATAGTGATGTGTTTGGACCTGTGAAGGTTCTATCAATGGATAAGTCTATGTACTATGTATCATTTATAGTTGACTTCTCAAGGAATACATGGATATATTTCCTTAAGAAGAAATCTGAAGTCTTTGACAGGTTTAAAAAATTTAAGGCTCTGGTGGAAAACTAGACAGAGAAGAAGATAAAGGTGTTGAAGTCGGATAACGATGGAGAGTTTTGCAGCAAGGAATTTGAAGAATTTTGTAAGAAGTGTCGTATAGCACGACATAAGACTACTCCATACACACTTGAGCAAAATGGAGTTGCAGAAAGAATGAAAAAGACGTTGATGGAAAGGGAAAGAAGAATGCTCAGTGGTGTCGGGTTAGGACAGGAATTCTGGGTGGAGGTGGTGGAGACAGCATGTTACCTGGTCCATAGATTACCTTCATCAGCATTGTAGGATAAGACTCCACAAGAGGTATGGACTGGTAAGAAACCCTCTCTTTGACATCTGAGGGTATTTGGATGTGATGCATATGTACATGTTCCAAAGGAGAAAAGAACCAAGTTGGATAGTAAATCTGAAAAGTGCATCTTTATTGGGTATAAGGATGGTTTAAAGGGTTATAAGCTTTGGAACCCAGTAACAAGGAAGGTTGTGTATAGCCGAGATGTGGTGTTCACAGAGGTCAAAGATGTTATTAAACATGAAGTCCAACCAAAGGAATATGAGAAGATAGAGTTTGAGCTTAAGGAGGAAGAATCAAACTCTACAGCAGAAGATGAATTAGAAAATGGAGAGCCACAAACCCCAGGTGTGAGAAGACCAGTTCAAGAAAGAAGGTAGCCATAAAGGTATAGTCCATCTGCTTTCTGTTCAAATTTTTCTTTATCTATTACTGATGGTGATCCCAGAACTGTGAAGGAAGCAATAGATTCAAAGGATGGCAAACTCTGGAAAGAGGCCATGGTTGATTAAATGAAATCTTTGCACAAAAATGAGGCATGGGATCTGGTGGAGTTTCTGGTTGGAAGGAAACCCATTGGCAACAAATGGGTGTTCAAGAATAAGATAAATGCAAAAGGAAAGGTGGACAAATACAAAGCTCAGTTGGTAGCAAAAGGTTTTTCACAGGTGTCGAGAATTGATTTTGGTGATATTTTTTCTCCTATTGCCAAGGTAACTTCTATTAGATTACTTTTATCTGTTGTTGTGGCTTTTGATTTTAAGGTAGAACAGATGGATGTGAAGACAACATTTCTTCATAAGGATTTGGAAGATGAGATCTACATGAAGCAACCTGAAGGCTTTGTGGTGAAGGGTAAGAAAGAACTAGTATGCAAGTTAAATAAGTCTCTATATGGGTTAAAACAGTCACCAAGGATGTGGTATCAGAAATTTGATACATTTATATGGGGACTTGGCTTCACCAGAAGCAAAGCATATCACTATGTGTATTTTAAATTAATTGGTGGCTGTGTTATTTATCTGGTCTTGTATGTGGATGATATGTTGTTGGTTGGAAATGACAAAGAAATTATCCAGGATTTGAAGACCCAATTGTCCTCCAAATTCGACATGAAAGATCTTGGTGCTGCAAACTATATTTTGGGCATGGAAATTAAAAGAGATTGGGCAAAGAGGAAGCTCTAGTTAAACCAGAGGAAGTATGTCGAGACAATACTGCATAGGTTTAATATGCAGGATAGTAAACTGGTGAAGGTCCCTATTCATGTTGGTGTAAAGTTACCTGTTGACTAGTGTCCCAAGACACAAGAAGAGGAAGAGGACATGTCCCGTGTTCCATATGCAAGTGCAGTCGGTAGCCTGATGTATTCAATGGTCTGTACTAGACCAGAAATTGCACATGCAGTGGGAGTATTGAGCAGGTTTATGTCAAAACCAGGAAAGGAGCATTGGACAGCAGTGAAGTGGGTTTTCAGGTATTTGTGTGGCACTAGTAATTATGGTTTGTGCTACCAAAGAAGACCATGATTGGACAAAGTTTTGGATATCTGTGGCTTTGTTGATGCAGACTAGGCTGGAGATCTGGATTAAAGAAGATCTACAAATGGGTATGTGTCTAACCTATTTGGAGGTGCAGTCAGCTGGATGAGAAAGAAAAATATATACTGGCATTATCAACTACAGAGGCAGAATACATGACAGTCACTCATGCAAGTAAGGAAGTAGTTTGGTTGCAAAGATTGTGTTCAAGTATGGGGTTAGTACAGGGAGCTATAAGGATAGACTATGAAAACCAAAGTGAAACTTTCTTGGCAAAGAACCCTGCTTATCATTCAAATACAAAGCACATTGATGTTCAGTATCACTCTGTGAGGGATATGATAGAAGACAAAAAGGTGTTGCTAGTAAAGGTGGACACTTTGAAGAATATTGTAGATGCATTGACAAAATATGTGAGCTCTGAGAAGTTCTCTTGGTATAGAGAAATAATGGGCGTTGCAGGGTTGGATAAATGACTAAGCTCTCTTCTGGCCCCTTGTGGAAAGAAAACAACAAGTGGGAGAATGTTGGGTTGTGTTATATTATTTCCACGACTAGCCCATGTAGTTAATCGGGGGGTTAGTGGGGGCGCGAAGCCCCCCCTTTCATTGCGTCGATCGTGCAGCGAGGGGGGTCACAGGGGATTTGAGGGGGGCAGGTGGCCCCCCTCTACAGGGTCTGGGGTAGCGCCCGAGAAAAAAAAATTGGACCCTATATTAGGTTGGGCGGACCTACTTATGGTTTTGTGCATGGTTTTTGCACATGCTTTTGGATGCGATGGTTTTCGGTCCATGGTTTTGGACACGATGGTTTTCGGTCCATGGTATTGGATGCTTCAACAAGCATAAATATGTATTGTAACATTGAAAGGAACATAATGAAAAATCAAGCTAGTAGTCCCGGTTTTGGGATCCAGGGGAAAATCTTTGTGTATATGTGTTTTGTGTTATGCTCTCGCATTGTTTATTTTCTGTGTTTTAGAATTCGTATGCAGGTAATTTCTGTACAGGGTTAAAACCTACAATTATTAAGAGCTTGAGTGGGCCTAATGGGTAAGAATATGTATTTCCTCCTAAGAGGTCATAGGTTCAAATCCAGAGGGGGTTAGAGTATGTACACCTCTGTAAACTTTAGCAATCAAATTGATATGCAGAGGCGAATCCCTTATCCCACAAACGAGGGGGTCTCCTACAATAATTTGTTGTTTGGCTTGGCCATGACCTTATTATTATTATTATTATAAAAGGCATGCAACTTTGAAAAATAATAATCTAAAAATTGCATGAAATAGTAATTTTATGATCAATCAAAAAACAAAGGGGAAACTAGTATTTTTGGCATGAAATCTATTAGGATCAACATAATTGCATATATTATATGTTAACATTGCACAATTTTGTTGCAATGGGGTATTCAAGAGTGGTGAATCCATTTCTATATTAGAAGCAACAATCTCATGAATAAAGAATTGTAAATTTAACAACGACTACCTAACTAGAATTTAGTGATGGCAAAAGAAAACAAATCAAATTCATAGAATGTTTGGCCTTTCTCCTTTAGTAATATAAGTAATCCAAAATCATAGAGTCCAAGTTTTCTACCAAAAGATAGGGAGAGTGATTTGAGATTACAACTAACCATTTCGGAAATTAGGACCTGTAGCATATGGATTATGAACTTTGTATTGACTATAGGCATATCAAGTTAGATTTTAGTGTGTGGGGTATCTCATAATGTCTTGCCTCTTTAAGGTAACTGCCTTAAAGACATACACTGCCAAGTGTGATGTTGTTGCATTTACGAGGTTCCTATTCTAACACATCATATCCAAGGTTTTTGCTCTCCTACACTCCATCATACACTTGTGATTCATATTCATGTCACAATTATATCTTAAAGAATATACTATATCTTAAAGACATTATGCAATTATACTATCATATCAATTGGACAAAGTTTTTACTGGCAACAAGCGCCTCATAATTTCATACTCATTGCAACATTTAGAGCAAGGATGGGAGATTGAAGACTCCTAAAAGATGTGGTAATATGGGAGGTTGAAGGCTCCTAAAGGACGTGGTAAGTCTACCTTTTCAATTTCTTTCTTTCTAGATTCATTCTCTCAAAAATGTCACATCTCTTTGAAGTCGTTATTACCTAGATTTGATTATATTTTTGCTTACCCTTTATGGAGATGGACACATGATTCGATTTGGATACAAATCAAATAAGTTCCTATATTTAGACAAAAAAACAAAAGAAATAGAACATTTCAATTATTGGAGATTTAGTTTGAATGGCAGGATGATTACATTTTTTAGGACTCGGTGTGGAGCTTGGATCATGATTTGAATTTTTACAGATTATGAGAGCATGAAAGTTTTGGCTTATTTTTAGCATGATGGCTATATTTTTTGGAACTTGAAGTGGTGTATAGCAAGGTTTTAATTTTAAGCCATTGCAAGGAGTTTGATTTTTCAAGGTCCAAATCACTTT
The DNA here is from genome assembly GCA_031772625.1 of Pinus tabuliformis. NCBI lineage: Eukaryota > Viridiplantae > Streptophyta > Pinopsida > Pinales > Pinaceae > Pinus > Pinus tabuliformis. The sequence goes on along the minus strand of CM062816.1, from coordinate 449,556,739 downwards.
GAGAACTTCTAAAGGATTCTTGGTGGTTTCCACATGAGCTATACTTGCCATATTTGGGGAATATAAAAGTGCATTAAACCTTGTGGTTTCTTATGAGTTTGACCTAGGTCACACTTATTAAGAAGTTGTCCGTGCAACATATTTTTTGGGATCCATATTATTTTACCCTAAAAGAGTGTGCCCTACTTATAATCCTACCTATAATTTTTTATGCCTAGTATTATTACACTTTAGTTGAGCTATAATTATAAAAGTATACTTCTAGTTTGAAGTGCATTGTCAATTTTGAGTTTCATATATTTAAGGGTTTGCTATTTTAAGAAACTAGAGCACTTTTCATGATGAGAATCCCTAGGTTTTACATGTCATATTAAACGTTAAGTATATCCTACAAATATGTATCCCCTTTGGAGGATGAGTGTATTGAAATTCACTATATTTATCATGTCATACACTAAGCTGCCTATTTTTTTTCACTGCCTTGCACTCCAAGTTTAGACCTTGCTTTTCCCTTAGTAAAACTATTGTTTTTGCCTAAAAAAATGTGCCCTCAAAAAAGATTATCTCATCCTTATCACTTCATCATGCATCATTTTATTTGGAGATGAGGTACTTATAAATTTACTTTTAGCTATGGAATATTTCACTTGAGGATTAATTTTAGAACCTATTCATGGATTTGGAGGTTTGTCTTGGACTACTCTATCTTTAGCCCACCTTTCTTATCATTGTTTATTTTAGATAAATTATTGTACAAATAATGAAAGGGTTATTGAGTGTTTTCCCCTCACTTCATATTTTCTTCTAGAGAGTGGTGATCAAGAGCTAGCCATATAATGTAGGCATTGGTTGAATGAATTTGTAGCCATTATCATGATTGTTTCTAATCCCACATGAAGTAGAGAAATTGAAGAGTATTAGATTTCCCAATCTTTGAGAGTGATTTTCGTGGTCCTTCCTATCAAGGACCTTGTTTTCAAACTACTCTTAATAATAAAGAGTTACTAATGAATTTCTTAGCAACCAATATTCGTGTTCAAATGTGTAAGAAATTCTATAATTCATATATTCTTATTTGTTTTTATTTTTTTCCGAGGAAAAAATCTGTAACTTTTTATTAAAGAAATGAAAAGTTACAATTGCAGATGCATGATGCATTTCCGAAAGCTGCCCAATGGGCTCGAGTGCCATGGCACCCTACGCAACGTTACTGGAGTAACGTGCAAAAAAATGATGAGAAAGAATAGAGAGAAAAGGAGAGAAAAGAGAGAGGGAAAGAGGGAAGAGAGATGAAGGCAAAACTGAATTACATGTGTGAGTGAAACTCACGCTTCAGGTTTTCCTTCCTTTTTTCTTTTCGACCTTGCGCCATCCTCCTTGAGTGGGCTCGATCGAGGCTACGACTAACTGTGTTTCTGCTTTCTGCGTGCCTGAATCCTTGTCTGAATCTGATGTGTCTGAATGGTGGTGCCGCTTTATCCCACCCATGTTCTGTTCATCATTTGTCTTTTCTGCCTGATTTGGGTGGTGTTGTGAAACCTTGGAATCTGTTGTGGTTTCCTTCTGTTTCCCCGTTTCTTGGGGGACCTCAGCTGTCTCTGCGGTAGTATCTTCCTCTTCGGCTTCTGATTCTTCATCTTCTGAGACCGGAGGGGAAAAGAACCATCCTTTCTTCTGCTTCCCTTTCTGCTTTCTTTTGCTGTTTACTTTTTTGGCTTCTGGACATGTGCTTTGCAGGTGTCCTGTTTGTCTGCATAGCCTACACCTAAAGGCAGTATTTTCATAGTCTAGTGCTTGCAACCAGTTTTGTTGTTTATAGATCAGCCTTATGTTGTCAGGCAGCCCTTTACTTAAATCCACTTCCACACAAATTCGTGCGAAAGTGAAAATCCTCTCATCAATCCTTTCCATATCTGTTTTGATGTATTTCCCAATGCTGTTCCCGATTCCTTCCAGGGCTCGTTCACTCCAGAAATGAAGGGGGAGTTTGTAAAGATGAACCCATACCGGCACTTTGGAGACTGTCATTTTGTTTGGGTCGAAATCTGTAAACCATGGGGTTATAAACAACCCTGTTGTTCCCCAGAACCAAGGCCCAGCATTGATAATTATATCCCTGACTTCCCTGGATGCAAATCTGACTATGAAAAACCCTTTAGAGCATAAGTGTATTTCGCATTCCATGGTCCAATTTTTGAAGATCCAGTGGAATAGATTCGTTGGTGTTGGCCAAAAGCTATTGAATCGGCATATGAGGGCCTGCGATTCATATGACTTAACATAGTCATCCAGCCCTGTGGAGTCGAAATTAAGGGTTGGAGTTTGCCCTAGCTGTTCAACTATGTAAGGCCGAGGTGTGTATCCGCCTTGATCTGGGGAGGAGCCTGACTCTCTGTTCCCTTGGAGAATGTTTTTATATGATGAAGCTCCCTTGGGTTTTTGCTGGGGTACTGATTTCCCCTTTTCCCCTCCTAGACTGCTTGGCTGTCCCTGAGATGGTGCCCCTCCTCGCAGCCTGAGATTCAAGACAATGGTTTCTCCTGGGCTGATCTCGTAGCTTTCCAGGTTTCTGTGGTCCTGGAGAGACCACCTACCACTGACTAGGTGTTGGATCTGGCCTGGATAGCCAGTCAGGGCACAAATTTGCTGCTTTAGCAGCGAAACAGAACTATCACCACTGACCCATACTAAGAAAGATTTCTTCTCAGGGGTTTTAATAAAAATCTGAAAACTATTTTTGGTTACCTGATGTATGCGCTCTGGCTGAGCTCTGCCTGAAACAGTGTCTACACTGGTTATCAGATGATCTTGCTGTGTACGTTCTTCCAGATCTTGCCTCTTATTGGGTTGATCTGCCTTTTGTATGGCGAGGAAGGCGTGTCCTCTGATCGTTCGGTGCCTATTCCCGCCGATCTGAAGACTGGGTGCCGAATAGTCTTGAAAATTACTCCATTCTGTTAGATCCGGCCTGGATCTGAGGGGTTTGAACCATGCAATTGTGTGATGGTTCGGATCTGCTGCATGCAGTCCCTCTTTCTTGCATGCAAAGGACAACAGTGGGGATAGCGGCCTGATGAACAGCCAGCAGGCTATGCCGGCATAGATCGACCCGAACCCTGTCGAGTCTCCGCCCCTGAAATAGATTCTGTGCCAAAAGGCAGAGATTGTCTGCCGATCTCTGTCCACATTCAACTTCCCGGTCTTATCCTTCCGATCTACCTTAAATTCGTTCAGTCCTTCAATCATTTCTGCTATGGCAGTGGCGTCGGGGTCCTCCCTAGCAATGGACCGGATAATCGCACCCTTCCGTGTTGATCGATGGGGTTTCGGGGCCTCCTTCAGCACGCGCTTGTGGCCGAGACTGCAGCGACCAGGGCCTATGGCCTTCCCTTCCGCGCTGCCTCCAACCCTCATCCAGACAGCGACTCCATTCCCAGCGTAGAGAAAGCACGCTTCAGTGGCCATCTTCCGTCCGGCGATCGAGTCCTCTCCCGTCCCGTTTCCACTTAGTCTTCGTATTTGTTTTTATTACATTCTTAATAGGAGTTAATTGAATAGTAAAAATTAAATAACTTTCAATTTCCATATCAACCTCGCTTCATTCATTACTCAATTCTGCATAACATAGAAGTTAACTTACTATGTTACTCTAATCATTCAAAACAAGTTTATTCAATTTCACTCAATTCCCATGCACTCTTGGATATAAAATCAAATAGGTTAGTTTATTTTCATTCATTTTCCTTAGTTCTTTGTCAAAAAATCAACAAGCTTAACTCGTTATTTTTTTGACATTTATCGTAAAAAGAGAAAGGTGTTACAACTCTTTATTATTTTGCATGCACAAGAAAACCTCTAAAATACAAAAATAACATTTAATTATTGATTTCCCACATAAAAAAAACACCAATGTGTTGTTCAACTCTTTTTACATAGTAATCAATATTTTCCAATGTAGTTTGCTTGGGTTTACATGCCAAGCTTTACTTGGTTCTTTTTGCTTTGTTTTATTTGAGTTTTAAGCATTTTTAAAGTTTTTTAAGATTTGTCAACTCTATGATTTACTCAAATTTTTGCATGGAACATCAACATTTTTAATAATTTGAGGCATTATTAATCATTGTAATTTTTATTTGACCCCTTAGGTCATCTACGGATATCCTTATGAAGATAGCACAAAAATCTCTTTGAAGTAATAGGAATTAGGTGAGATAAAAATGGCTTGTTTCTTGTCGTTATCTAGGTTCCACTTACCTTTTGTGAGAATGAAATTTCAGGTGATAACTCTACCCTCCACTCATCTGTTGGTATCATGCTTTACAATTTAATATCTATAGGCTCCCTCATCCCCTTCGTTTAACTAATTCTCTCATAGTTATACCTAGTGGTTGGCCACACTTGAACTATATTCTCTACAATTTTGTCACCTCTCTTATGTGTTAATGCCTATTCCTTTATGAGAGCTTCTCTCTCGTTCTCTTTGTTGCAATAACTTGCCCCATGCTTCATTATCTTCTTTATAACGAGTGAATAAAATATTTTCCTTGGCTTCATGTTTTCCTCCTTTCTCTTTATGTCCTTTCACTCGTAGGTTACTTCTCCAACCACTCACGTAGGGCTCCAATCCCTACGTGTGTGTGGCCTTCCTCATAATGGCAACCACTACCCTCATCTCTCATTGAATTTTCTTCACATGGCCTCCATGTACTAACCACATGGCCACACAATGCTTCATCTTCTCATTCGTAATAGAATACAATGTCCAAACCTCCACCTAGACAATACAAGTTTTTCCCTCTCTCTTTACTAACTAATACACTCATGTGCATCCCTCTAGAACTTTGCTTATATTCCCACAAATACTTCCTCATTGTCAAGCACCAATGTAATTGAACAACTCTACTTTTTGCATAGGTGTTTGGTACCTCATTTCCATCCTTCGACCAATGGTTCCAAGGGATGAGGATCAACCTAGATCACATTGATTTTTGTCCTTAAACGAGCCTCCTTTGGATTTTAAGCTTTGCTAACAAGAAACCATATCAACTATGTCAACCACTCATTTGCACAACTATGTCTCTCATTTGTCCTCATCACCCTTGCTTGTGCTTTATAGGATGTATAAATATTTTCTTGCATCAAAATACCCATGTAGAAAGATCTGCAACCTTGTGTTATGGATGTCTCCCACATCTTTTTTCCACTCCAAAACTAACAAATCATGTTTTTATACTTACCCACTAGGATTTTTATCATGGCTTATCAAGCCCTACTCTACTACAATATTTAGTCTCACTAAGTGACACAACTCCATGCACTCATGTTTGGTTCTCTTCATCTTCATCATTGTGCTTTTTTAGTGCCTCATCCCTTCACTTGCTTATGTTTCTTTGAGAATCATCACCAAAATATGATGTTGCGTGGAAAACACAGTGTTCCTTCCAATATCTCAAAATATCTTCTATTGAGATAATCTCCTCTAATTATATCCTTCTACATATCCACCCATTGGTGGTTTTATCTATGCTTCATGATCCTTGACATGGACACTTCTTAAATGTACTCCTTTATGAGAATGTTCTCTTCCAAATCAAACATTTGTAGAACCCACGAGTTCCCTTTTTCATTCTTCAGACTCTTTTATATGCACACTTCTTCACAATGTTTTATCTCCTCTTTTGTGGTTGCAAATACCATGACTACAACCTCCAAGTTATTCTTGCACCTCCTCCCACGATGTTTTTTCCATCACCACACTCGACTAAAACTAAAACTTGATCAACACTCTAGCTTATATTATCATCTAACACTTCAAGCATAAGTTGTGCATCATCCCTCATGACTATAATCTCTCCATTGTCACCACTACTAGTGGAATCACCTTTGTTGGACTCACTTTACATGTCCACCCATTAGAGTCCTTTTGCATGTTCCTTGTTCTCTTACATTGTCTTCTTCATCATTGTAACCTTCATGGTTGAATGTTCCATCTCTATTGGACTTCAACCCTAGCATATTTTGCTTTGACCATCATCATGCTTGCATGCAAAAAATTGGCTTCAACAAGCTCATCCATAGTCATGAGTTATTCTTCCTTGAGTATTACATTGCACCCACTACATTTAGTTGCAACAACAACAACATAACATAGTTTAGGGGAAATAACATTCTTCACCAAAAATTATATTAATGTTGACTCTCCTTCTACTCCACCTTTCTGCAACTACACACCTGCAATCAAAACACAAGAGTTATCAATGAAATCAAAAGATTTCAAATGTTCCTCTTCCATTGATGCCTCTTCCATAAATATGTTGAGTTCAAATGAAAGTTGATGTGTCTTTTCTCTAAGTTCCAAACGAGAGTTGTTGTGTCTTTTATCTAAGTTCCCATTGAGAGGAGTTGGGTCTCCTTAGAGACGTCTCTTCCCATTCATCTTCACCTTCATAAGCCAAACTCTAAGACTTTCTTCTTTGGTGAGTATTTTCCAAGACAATCAAATGTGCAAGAAAATTTTGCCCCTCCTTCTTGACCTCATCCTCATCTTTGGAAAGCTTGTTAGTTCCTCCACTGACATTTGTGCTTCCTCTTGGTGCCACACCGTAACTCATTAAGAAGTACTCCTATTCACACAAGCACATACAACTTTTCCAATGTTACAACTGGAACTTTTTATTTCTTGTGCAACTCTCTCATATACTTCTATTCAACAAACCTCAAATAATTATACCGAACAACTTTGTTGGAATTGTTTCCTCTTCAACAATAACTTTACCCAAAAATGCTCCCTATTGAATTTATTCTAATTTCTTCAAAATATGCAAATTTCATATCTACTCATCAACCTCTCACAACATCTACCTAGTATCATCATTACAAGAGTCATTTCTACAACTCAGACAACTTTACCCAACCCTTCTCTTTGTTGGAGCTACCATTCATGATGTACATATTTCATATCTACACCTCAATCTCTTTTCCATTGTGAATCTTCCTTCAATGTGTGTGTAACCCACCAAAAGTGGGTACCCCTAGGAGAATTTTTCTCCTAATATTCTTCTTCCAACTGACAGCTAGAAACCTCTGATAGCCACCTTGTTGCCAATGTGACGTGTCATTTTATCTCTGCCACCTCCATTAGCCATATGTTTCCTCGCCCACTTGTCAAGAGCACATGTTAGAAGGTGGGAAATCATATCCAAAAGGTATGTTATTCATTATGCAATCGAGTGATTTTGTTGTTTTTCATTTGGGCATTTGACATGGATTATTGGTTGGCTTGGAAAAATAAGGGGTTTTGATCGTGATTTTCTTCCTTCAGCTTGAATGGGAGGTTAATCATCAATCCTAGCCTAGTGGGACCTCTCCTAATTTCCCATGAATTTATGAAGGGCACTACTGAAGATAATTAAATGAAAACAAAATAATATCAGAGAGACTAAAAGCATGGTGGAAAAGGCTTTTAAGCGTCAATGTATGTATATTCACAAAGAATGATGATACAATATATATACATCAAGCTATGTCTCGAGATAGTTAGTATATCTTGGACATGCAATCTCTTGGTTGAGTTAACATCTGAACCATACAGTAACCTAGGAGGCTAACTAGTTGGAGAGAATCTCTCAACCAACTAGACCTCAACAAACTCCCAAGTATTAGGAACAGACTCATTCTAGAATTGATGAGCACATCAAAGACAAGTAGGAATTATATTTTCCAAGTTTCATAATTTTATTATTTTGGACTTATTGATTATGAGTATGAGGCTAACATTCCCCCCCCCCCCAACCAATCATAAGTCTAGAGTAAGAACTTGGTATCATCTCCAATCTTTATGTTGAAACTGCTGAGTTGAGGCTCAATGAAAAATTGCATGAAAAACTGCCAAAACTAGATGCTGAAAACTCCAATATGAAGAGAGTGAACCAAGAGAAGTGAATCAACTGCAAGTCTGACACATCCTTGAAAATTCTTGACAACTCAATCTAATGCCAAGCTACAATGCAATGATCTATCTATCCTTTGTTAGGTTCAATGACCATCCAAGTGAACGAAAATTCCCATATTTGCTCTCAATCAACATCCCAATCGCTTGTCCATTGACAAATTTTTATTCCCCTTGGAAAATTGCATCATTGTCGAAACTTTTAGTGTGATAACCATTATCATCAATTCAATTTCAATTTCATCATCAATTCCCCCCTTTGTTGACTGAAAGGAGAGACCATAACCATTTTCATTTATTTTGAACTCCCCCTCCTCCCCCCCTTCATATGTAGAAGAGTTTCACTATTGTACTCCCTCTTTCAGGTGCATGAGAGTACCATCTTTTCACTATTGGTTGCAATATTTGTTTTCATGTGAGATTGAATTCTGCGGTAAAACATATACAATCGTTTGACCGTAGATAACCACTCCCAAGGATCAATCCATGCATAATTAATTTTCAATCTGGATGGTTGGTTTCGTTTTCAACATCTCTCTCATGAGTGATTCTCCTTGCCAGAATGGTGATAAGGATGGACATAAAAACAATAATCTTCCATATGACCAGTTCTTTGACAATGTTGACATTTTGGCTTTTCTTCAACTTTATCACTGATTTTTGATATTGCTTAATCAATAAATCCTCCATTGATGAACTTTATTGGTTTTGAATAATCAGGAATATGCAAAATGTTGTCATCTTTTTCATATCCTAAACCACGTCAATTTTTGTTTCATTTAATTTCTTCCCATGGTTTGATGATTGGCTTGGAAAAAGAAGGTTGAACTTGTTCATGTACAACTTCGACACTTGAAGTTGTATCATTGAGTGGCTTGGAATCATCTTCATCATTTGAAGTTGTGTTGTTGAATGGCTCAGAAACATGACTCTTTTGTTGCAACTCATCACATTTTAGTTGTGATTCAAGTTGGAGAAACTCAACTGTCTTATGTACATAATGTAAATGCCTTTTAATATCAACAAGAATGTTTTTGTTGATTTTCACTATGTCCTCAACAGTGGATAGTATTAGATTGTTCAGAAAATCTAACAATTGAATATTTTTCTCCATTTGAACTCGCTTGCTTGAACTCTTGAAATCACTCGCTTGAGCTTAGATTTGTATGTTTCTTCTTTTAATTTCAGGTTCACTTGATTTCGTTTTAACAAGCTTAGGGTGTCAACTACTCTTACACATCATTTTGTCGCATTAGGCAAATAATCATTAGTTTGGATCTTTCGCTATCCATCAAAGTGTTCCAAACCATCCCAAAGAGAATGAAATTCCTTGATCCCAAGGCTCAAAAACCTATTTTTGGCTTCCTGCACAGTTCCCTAGTCCATTCTTGCGCATATGCAAAAGAGTCCATTAGAAACTACGCAAAAGTGTGCTTTGTCTGATATTATGGTCTGCGCACATGACTTAACCCAAGTAAAAATAAAAAGTAAAGTCTAGAAGCATTTTTAGTCAAATATTTCCCAACTAAAAAGCTTTGAATGGATGCCTATTCACCCCTGATCCATCCCATTATGGAGCTACTTCCCTCTCTTTGTGGAACCCCTATCCCACAATTTGTGGATCTCATCCCTTAGGAAATGGATCCCAAAACTCCTCCTCTTGGCCTATAAAGAAAACACAGGCCTGAGGATTGGGGAGGACCATTGAAGGTAGGCTTATACTGTAAAAATAAGGCTAGGAGGCTTTTCATCCAAGGAGAGGGTTGGAGATTGTGAGAAGAGGCTTGTAACATCAAGGCTTTGAGGTTGTAAGTTTTTTCTCCATTTTATTTAATAAAAAGCAACTGTTATTTCCTAATTATGTCTTTTCTGATATCATTTTTGGGATTCCTTGATCACTCACATAGGTTATGATTGGTTATTGATTCAATTTATGATATATGTTGAGTTAAGTAGTTCATTTATCTTTCATTCTATATACTAGATGCTTTGATCCTTTGTGTGTTTCTGTCTATGCAGATCTCCTTTGAGACATCATGGAGAAGTTGTGGGAAGCGTTGGAATGGTCTCTAAAGCATCAAGGGGAAGTTAACTGTCGAAGGCACTGAAAGGGACTTCAACAGGCATTTCGATAAAATGGTAAGTGATCTCTCTCATATTGTTTGTTTCAATCAATCGTAAGCTAAGGAAAGGTAGAAGTCATTTCTTGTTTGTTACTAGATTTCTTTGAGGTCTAGGGAGATCCATCTTGTCCACAAGAGGGATTAGTCCGCCTAACAAATTGGCGACTCCATTGGGGAACGTCTCACTCTCCATCATTCTCTTTGTTTTGACCTTTGATCCTTCTGTCATAACCCTCTCTAAGTGTTTGGAAATATTGAAAATCTAGATTTTATGATTTATTTGACTTGTTTTTTACTTTTCTAAAAATTTCCCGTTGTGTGCACTTTATATTTAGGCACAAAGCATATATCTATGCACTTGTCTCTTTGCAATAGTGCATATGCGCACTGGATTGTTCTATTGCCTGCACACATACCTGTAATTTTTTAAAATTTTAATTTTCTCCTCATTAAGTCCAGAAATTTTGGTTTTTCCTATTTAATTACACTTGTTTACCTTCTGGAAATCTCCTCCTTATTTTGATTTGGATTTCTGGGTTGATTTTTGAAGGATTCTTTACTTTTTCAAATTAGGGTTCGAAGTTTTACTTGGTGAATTTCTGATTAATCAATAGAAGGACTAGTCATTGTTGAGGTAGTTTGAGTCTGTCCTTTTATGTCAATGCATCAGATTAAGTACTTTGTTTTCTCAACTGCAAAGTGTCACTAATATTAGGAAAATATAGGATTTTTCAAGAAATCACTTGTGGTTGGAAGTTTGTTGTTTTGCCAAAGTGATTAATGATTATTTATTTCTATAATACAATATAATCTTCTGCTTACAATGGTTTGCAACTAATTATGTCAAATTGAAATTATAGCTTATGTATGTTGAAGGAACGATTTGTTGATTGTTTTTGGGTATGTAAAAAGTTGATAAGTTCAAAATTTTATTTATTGTAACTTATATTTTGAGGAAGTTAGGTTTCATTTCTTGGGGAAGAGCCAAGAGTCATGTATTATGCATTCTCTTTGATTTGTGTCTTGAAAATGATTCATTGATTCTTGTATTTTTTAAAAGTTAATGAAACATCTTCCCTTATTTTAGTTTCAATTCATCGAAAATAAAAGATTACATTTTCATGTTCGATTGCATTAAGGTTTTTTGTCAAGTCATAACACCATCAATTTCACATCCATTTACCTTTGAGTAATTAACAACTCTTAAAAATAGGCTAATAAAATCAATCTAGAAATTTTTATTCTCTTAGGGCTCTTTTCCACCTACATTAGATCAGGTTGTAGGGATTTGGAATAGGGAAGTGAGTTAACTTTCCGAAGCTACAAACAAACATTAGAATCTTGTGATAGGGAGTAAATCCATTTACTGCAATTTGGCTCTGGGAAGCTCCCCTTACAAAGGAGTTAAGCATGAGATCATGTCGGACCCAATGGAGTGATTGACCCCACTTCATTGGTTATGGTAGAGTGATTTACACGTATTAAAACAGTTTCGAATGGTACTTGGGATTCACTTGGAAGTAAACCTCAAATTAACCATGTTAAGGAACTTTCAAGGGGATTGAGCTTTGTTACTTTTCCCTTGTGTGTACGTCTAATCTGCGACTGTCCCCCTAGGTTAAATTGTTTTACGTGGTAACCTTAGAGACCATAATCTTAGGGCTATTACCCGAGGTGACAGTGGAGGGGAAGTCTCTATTGTACCTGGAACAAACGTTGGCTAGACTCACTTGGACCTTTTTGGAGGGTATTCTTCACTCGAGATGGCATAAGTGAAGATTACTTGCACCAGATCATGTACATTAAGCAAGTTGTCAGTGTAACTGGTTCCACCCGCTCTATCTTTAGCCACTTTTCACATTGATCTATGCGACATTATATTTCATCACCAAATAGTGATTTCACTGTGAAAATATTATTTGCATGGTTTGATTCCTTAGATTTTCTAGCGTGTGTTATTTGCTTGTTTTTAACTTTTTACAGACCTTAGGTGTGGATTGTGATTTTCAATTGTTAATATTGATAGTAAATTTATCTAAGTTGAATCTAATGGCATCAATGCCAAAAGTTACTAATAAATAACCCCCTTTTAATAGGAACCCTGATCCTCTCCCTGATTTTTCAAATGTTGGTCCTCCTTATATGGATATGTTTGTCACTTCCCGGATTTATGATAAGTTTACCAGTGTGGTTGTTTTCAACTTCTTTGATCCCAAATACCCAAACTATTCCACATCAATCGATTCCATCATCTCAACATCACCAACCTCGCGTTGAATCTTTAACTTCTTCACCCAACATGTCCTCCTCTCTTTCTTCTTCTTCGCTTGGTAAAAGCCTTGATGCTTCTAACTAAGTGACTAAGAAGAATAAGAAAGGGAAGAAGAAGCAAGGTAAGAAAGATGTCAACCAACCAACCATGATTGTAGGTAATGGTAATGTTGAAGAAACTTCCAACATGCATTGCAAGCCCAGATACTCTTGCAAGATTTGTAAGGGTTACCACTTCCTTATTGATTGTCCTGGTATTCCTAAGGTCTTGTAAGTATGTAAACAAAATTATTATCAACCTATTGTTGATCCATCAACATGTGATTGTGAGGATCTTGGGAAAAAGGGTAAAGTTAGGTTTCATTTTAGATTATGCAAAGGGATTCATCATAGTCACATTTTCCCTCATATCTATGAAGCCTCAAAATTGTTGGAAAAACTTATTGTTTCACGGAAACAACTTCCAACTGTTACTGTAAACTTTCTCCCAACCTACCATTATTTGATGAAGTGATTGATCTAATTTGACCAAGTACAGTCAATCCCTCTTCCATTGGAGAGTGAAACACATATCGCTAAGGTTGACGAGCCATTGGTTGATCAAGTGGTCAACTTGATACCATTTTCAGTTGATCCCACTCTCCCTTTAGAGAGTGAATTCAATATCACTTAGGTTCTTTTGGTCACTTCAGAATATTCTACACATGGGGGAATTTCACCTGTTTCCATTGATCCCCCTCCAAGTAATGAGGTTATTTCCTTTGATTGGAGTAGGCTGACATGACCTTATCTTCCTTCTTCCACCCATTTCCAAATCATTGTGAAAGCGTATGGTAAGAATGTGTGGCGCACAAATGTAGATTAAGGTGCTTCTGTTAGTATTTTATCCTCATCTGCTTCGCAAGATTTGGTTTCCCCTCAGCTTGTGCCTGTTACACAAAATATTTTGGATTTTTACCTATTACTATGGAAGGTAAAAATGTCTATATCGATCTTATGGTAGTACAAGGCCCCCATGAAATTTGTCGTATCGACACTCTTTCACCTGATGTATTTTTCCCACAATGGAAACATAACATTGTGACTATTGACCAACTTTCATTCGTTGATCTTGAGTTGATTACCAACCATCTGGCATACCTGAATGTTCCTTATGTGAAAGTGGTATCTACCTTGCCACGTGTTAATTATGTGGCAACCAGTCCCATGTTTTCAGTTACCGATGCAAGCAAGCCTCTCACTGTTTGCTCGACTTCTTATGACTTAGATCCTATAATTGATATAGGTAACTTTATGGGGAAATTTGAAATGGATTTTCTTACCTATCTTGATTCTCTTCACATGTATTCCTTCCAGAGAGTTATTTTTCCTTCTGATGAATATCTCGTGGAAGCCATGGTTGGGAAGTATCCCTTGGCATGTGTTTCTTCCAAATGGAAGTCATGCTCTAGGTCACTAAGAGGATGGTTCTTTTACTGTGTCAACCTCATTAAAAAATGAAACAAGTCCTTACAAGCATTGTTATTTTTGTTTCAAGCTCGTATAAACATGAAACAATCACTAAGGATGGTTCTACTACTGTGTCAACCTCGTTAAAAAATGAAACAAATTCTTATTAGGATGGCTCTTTTACTATGTCAACCTTGCTAGAAAATGAAACAAATACTTGAGAGGATGGTTCTTTTACTATGTCAACCTCATTAAAAAATGAAACAGATCCTTGTGAGGATGGTTATTTCACTGTGTCAACCTCGTTAAAAAATGAAACAAGTCCCTATGAACATAGTTATTCTCTTGTGTCAAGCTCGTTAAAAAATGAAACAATACCCATGAGCATAGTTCTTTTTCTTATTTCAAGCTCATTAAAAAATGAAACAAGGTTCTGTGAGCATGGTTATTTTTCTGTGTCAAGATTGTTAAAAATTTAAACAAATCCTCCCCTAATTAAGTCGAGTATTTCACTTTATCTTGTAAATGAACCTTCATTTCATCCACTTATTAGTAACCAGTAGTCTACTCAAGCGAATGAAACAAATCTTGGGCAGCAAGTGCCTATGTCGGTATGATGGGGGCATGAGAACTTATCTCAAGCACAATTTCCTCTTTGTTTCAATCTTGTGTAAAAATGAAACCTCTAAAGCACAGTTTCCTCTTTTTTTCAAGCTTCTGTAAAAATGAAACCACTCTCAAGCATAGTTTTTCTCTGTTTCAAGCTTGTATAAAAATGAAACCTACTTAGAGTCCATTTTGGTTATTATTTTCAAGACTTGTTAAACTCATGAAAATCCCGAGCGTCTTTTAGTATCTTTTCATGCTCGTAAAATGTATATGAAAATGTCAAGTTCTTTCTATATTTTGCTGCTCATTAATTAAATTGAAAGTCGGTGATATGAGTACACCTTTATCACTTTTTTGAACTTGTTAAAACTTATGAAAAAACGAAACCAAGGAATTCTCTTTACGCCCTTTTCAGACTCCCTAAACATGAAAATATTGTTGAGTACTTGATTATTCTAACTCATAAAAGTAGATGAACAGTCATATATTCAGTATAAGTTTACCCCTTTTACGAACTAAACTAGACTATTTACGAAAAAGGTATAAATTGACTAATCATGGTCAATAGAGTTCTCTCCTGCATTATTTTACCCTTTTTCCGGGCTTGAGGGACTAAATATACGAAAAAAGATATTTCAGAGTCTACTTATGTTTTTTTCCTGACTCTCTAAAAATGAAAAACACCAAACTTTTCTTTCTCTGGGATCATTAAAATTTTACATTGAAAGAACTAAACTAGTTTTATTTTCATGTCTTTTCAAAATACTTAAACATGAAAACGACATCGAGTTATCCCTTCACTGGACTCATAAAACTTAAACAGTGTGGGACTCGTCAATCATAACGGGACCGAACCGTTCCTTCCTAGGGTTCGTCGAAGGACTCATCCGAAGTATGAGAATAAAGGACAAACATATGTTATCCTCCTCAAGCTTGCCAAGAATAAAGAGGTTCTTGCTAGTAATGGTTGGGAAATTTTTGGAAAGAACCTTTGTTTTTATATTGTAAAAGGTAGTATGTCACTCTTGAACATGACACTCCATCACTTTTGTGTCCGGGTTGGAAAATCCATTTGCCTCTTAGTTCACCATACCTTATTGAAAGTCTTCAGTTGGTTTGGGTATTATTTTGGAGTCAAATTTTGCCAAGACAAAATGTTGTTTTGCCAATATGTTCAAGATAATTCCAACCTCAGTTCAAATTACTTTTCCATTCATAGTCTTTAATCGCATCGACCATCCCTGAGTAAGTCATGGATTATTCCAAAGTGTTGTTCTTTAAAACTTGACATGATTTTCATGTCATAGGCCCTCCTGCGACAGGTCACTTCCTATCGACTTCAGCTCACTATCTAGGAAGTTGATCTAGAAACCTTCAGTACCTTGGAGCCTGCATGCCTTAATGGCAGGTTTCTCATCTTCAACGACAAGTTCTCATCATTGACCTTTGATTGAATGATTCTATGAGTGTTCAACTTCAAGACATATTTTCACACTTCATAGATTGTATTGGAAGTACCTTGAGAGCATTTTAATTATTGGTGGTTTCTGTCGCGCTTATTAACGGCTCACATCATTGACCGATAATCAAGTGGTTTCTACCATGTTCAACTACGAGACATTCACTCACATGGTTAGATTCGTACTACAGATCGAGATATGGAGATCAAGATCCTGGATCTAGTTTCATCCATCCAAGCTGCATGAAGTTATTAAATATTCATGATTGTAAACATAGAGCCATTGATGGTTGTGTCCATACTGTATCTTCTATTGACATGGATATTTGAGACATTTATGCTCTAAGTATGGGAATACCTACCTCAGCGATGATTTTATATTGCATTGTAACATTTGATTGATTATGTCAGGTCTCTGACTGCAGTCTTTAACCCGAACCTTGGCATGATAAAGCACTATAGTCATCAAACATCTCTTATGACTTTGCCTTTATGGGGCAATCTGTTACACATCATTTTGTCGCATTAGGCAGATGATCAACAGTTTGGATCTTTCACTATCCATCAAAGTGTTCCAAAGCATCCCCTTGCAAGGCTAGAACCCAAACCATCCCAAAGAGAATGAAATTCCTGGATCCCAAGGCTCAAAAACCTATTTTTGGCTTCCTGCACAGTTCCCTAGTCCATTTCTGTGCATACACAGAAGAGTCCATTAGAAACTGCACAAAAGTGCGCTTTGTTTGACACTATGGCCTGCACACATGACTTAATGCAAGTAAAAATAAAAAGTAAAGTCTAGAAGCATTGTTAGTCAAATCTTTCCCAACTAACAAGCTTTGAATGGATGCTTATTTAACCTTGATCCCTCTCATGATTGAGCTACTTCCCTCTCTTTATGGAACCCCTATCCCACCATTTGTGCATCTCATCCCTTAGAAAATGGATCCCAAACCTCCTCCTTTTGGCCTATAAAGAAAACACAATCCTGATGATTGGGGAGGACCATTGAAGGTAGGCTTATGCTGTAAAAATAAGTTTAGGAGGATTTTCATCCAAGGAGAGGGTTGGAGATTGTGAGAAGAGGCTTGTAACATCAAGGCTTTGAGGTTATAAGTTTGTTCTCCATTTTATTTAATAAAAATCAATTGTTCTTTCCTAATTATTTCTTTACTGATATCATTTGTGGGATTCCTTGATCACTCACATAGGTTATGATTGGTTATTGATTCAATTTATGATATATGTTGAGTTAAGTAGTTCATTTATCTTTCATTCTATATACTAGATGCTTTGATCCTTTGTGTGTTTCTATTTATGCAGATCTCCTTTGAAACATCATGGAGAAGTTGTGAGAAGCACTAGAATGGTCTCTAAAGCATAAAGGGGAAGCTAATTGTCGAAGGCACTGAAAGGGACTTCAAAAAGTATTTCAATAAAATGGTAAGTGATCTCTCTCATATTGTTTGTTTCAATCAATCGAAAGATAAGGAAAGGTAGAAGTTTTTTCTTGTTTATTACTAGATTTTTGTGAGGTCTAGGGAAATCCATCTTGTCCACAACAAGGATTAGTCCGCCTAACAGCCACCACCGAAAATGCACCCAAGTTAATGATATTACAAGTTCAAATGACTTCTTATGACTTTTAAAGAACTCAACCCCTTATCAATTTGACTTAATGACTAGCTTGGGTGTCGGGTTGAATCGAGAATGCACCCTTATTGTTACAACATGACAATGACAACTTCATCATTATGAGCTTTTACTTGACTTCAATTTGATTTTTGACTCATTCAATCAAAAAAATATTTCCTTTGACTCCTGACATTAATGACCCTCAAAGACATGACTTTGACTCTTTCTAGTCGACTTACTTTAGATAGGTGCTTCAAAGATAATGTTTCAACTTTGATTTTATAAAAATTTAACTAGACAACAATATATTTTTGACTCACACCTTATCACTCCAAAATTACAAAAATCACTCCAGAAGTATAAATAACAAGGAGAGCTGCGAAGCAGCAAGTCCTTGCCAATGTCAAGTAGATTGTAATGTATTTTTGAATAATAATGTCAACTCTAAGTAAGGTAATTTGGGTAAACTGTCATGAATCAATCCAATGAAAAGTTGAAAACCACAGTAATTTAGAAATAAAAACACAAAAAATGACTGCAATCCAGACCGTTGATGGATATGTAGAGCACTCAGCCAATTCATGTTCAGACTGAATCAATGACCCTGACTCAAATTAAGTTTGGCAGTGTGATTGACTTGCCATTTCATTAATATGTGCAATGTCTCTGACTCAATAAACTTTGGCATGCTTGAAAAATAAGAAGTCATTTCTTGGCCAACACAGCAAGATAAAATGACGTGGATCAGAAAAGATTCATATATGCATTGTGACTATCTTGCCTCTGATCTGTTTGAATTATCTTCAAATAAGATAAGTTTTACTTAATCCATGGTTTATTTAATACCCGCATGCTACTCGAGTTTCAATCAACCCTTCCTAAAACATTAATCGTCGCTTGGTATTATTCCAAGAACTGGGTGCTCTCGTAAAAGCTCTTTAAACACAAAATTAAAAGATGATCCAATTCAGACTTAATTCAGACTTCAGAATTAATATTGGTCCATGGTGGTGTATCTGTAAATATTGCTACTGTTGTTGCATTATTTACCCGGTCTTCTCGTCCTGACTTCGTTCCCTTCTCCTGCCTCGATCTCTCCTGGTTTTTCCATTCCCAGATTTTTTGAATTATCCCTTTTCTAGCCATTTGATGGACATGACGTAAGATGGTGCGGTGATTAGTCTCTTTCAATTGAATATATGTCGCCGTCACTGTTGTTTTCCATGTACAGTATCATATTTTGACACATAATCCCTCTTAATTGATGTCTGAATGTGAAGCTTCTTTGGATTCGATATCCATTTTTTGATGCTTCCGTACGCTGTAATTCATAAGGGTTTTCCAGATGACTGGCTTTTAGTACCATTTTCACACATATCTTCCTTGACTTTGTGTCCTCTGGACTTTGATATTTTCTTTCCATTTATACCTGGTGGTCCTTTGTCCTATCCTATATCTTCTCGGGATTATGTTTTGATCCTTTTTTGGGTTGGTGGTTGTCATTATTTATGGAACCTCTCTTTGATGTGTCAGTTGCATCGGCCATGGTGAGGGCCACCATGGCTGCCGAGAGGTCTTTTGCCAGATCAGATAAAGTTGCTGATTGGAAATCCTCTTTGGCAAAGGAATTACTCCCTCACATTCCTATCTCTGACCTAGACCCTAAAGCTGGAGGGTCTGTTTTCCCACCACGTCAAAAGAATCTGCGTCCAGTGAAAACTTCACCTCCTCCTGCTGCTATAAACCTGGACTGCTCCTTTTTATCTGATAGGATATCGAGCCTTCAAAAGAGGTCTCTGGTCGGTCGGTGGCATTTCCTGACGATGGAGGATGCACAGATGCGATCCTGGGTTGGTTCCAAATGGACTTCGTTGTTGGGATATATCCCGACTATCGTTCGTTTAATGAACAATTGGTACAGTTTTCACTTTCTTCGTGACCGAGATTTGGAGATTATCTTGGCTATTCCATGGGTACATGACAAAAGCTTTCTCGCTTTACACAAATGGTTCATTGGTTTCAATCCCCTTCGTTGCACCCCTCAAAACAATTATATCTGGGTAAATTTGTCGGGACTGCCCATAGAGCTTTGGACTAAGCAGACTCTGGCGGATATTGGAAATGCTATTGGTCGTTTCATTTACATCAACCCAAAATGCCTCGGTGCCAAGGATAAGCGGGTTGCATGGGTTCTTATTGAAACACAATACGGGGGGGTTTTCCCAACTGCATTGACCTTTTTTGGGGAAGCTCCAATATCCAGCAGAAGCTAGATTATTGGGGTGTTCCATTCAGATGCTCCATTTGTCATAAGACTGGTCACCTCAAATTCCTCTGCCCTCGTCGTGCTGGTGGTAGATATAAGGAACGTAAGCAATTTAAAAGGTCCCATGTACACCCATTGGGTGTATCTACCGAAGAGCAAAATTATAATCCTGATATGGATCGGGTTTCAGGTGGTTGGGAAGCTCAGCTGTCTTCTCCTCATGGTAATTCCCATGGACGATCCTCAAGTATATCTCTTAAAAGATCTCAATTGGTTGAGGTCATTCGTGATAATCTCAGACCAAACGTTGAGAGCAGTGGCCACCTCTGATCTGCATCTAGGAACATGTCCCCGTTTCAATCTCATATCTCCCCCTCTGGTAGACGGGTTCAATTCTCCGTCATCCCTTCGCCCCTTGATCCTAGTCCGAATATTGCTATCCCTCTCCCCCTTCTATTCCTCCCCCTCTCGCGATATTCCATCTGATGAGCCCCAAATTTGGTAACATTTTGGGCTCATTTGGCCTAACTACCCTTGCTCAACCCTTCATTTTTCATAACTTATGCATCATTTTTTAGTATATTTATGTCATTTGTACGAATAAGGGCAGTCACTATTCCTAGGTGGCTAACACGTGCTTATTTCAGGTTTTTTGACATTTAATGGAGCAAAACCACGCAGATGAGGGCTAGGAGACAGCCAAGATGGGGTTGAGGATTCGTAGGAGGGTTGTCCACAGCATTAAATGGCCTTCCTCGGGATTTTCACCCCCAACTCCGAGCTCTGACAGCCACCACAACAGGACCTAGAAGGCAGCCAAACAGATTTTGAGGAAGCAGCAGTTCACTCTTAGTTTGGTCAGCCAAGCCCCATTGATTTAGGAGGCCAGCTTGGGGCCTCGAGATGTATAAATGATAGGGCTTTAGCCTTCGAAAAGGACTTTTGAAACCTTGTTGCACATTCTGAACTACGAGCTGCTAGCTCTGTTTTGCTCTTTTGTAGCCATCATTGGCATGTTATTTGACTTATGATTATTATCTTTTAATGGAAAGCAGGCAGATTTGAGTTCAGTTCTGAGTTCTTAAAGGAGCCATAGCTCTCGGGGTTGGGCCCAACCTGAGAGCCTAAGGCCTCCTTCCTTTGTATTGTTATCTTTCTTTCAACATTATGGTTTTTATCTACATGCATTTGAAACACAGTTGTTGAATCAGATTTCTTGGTATGGTTAAGTAGGTCATTGGTAGAAGATAGAGTTGCTTTAGTTGTTTAGAATAAATTGGAGAGATTAGAGTTGATAAAGGTTCCAGAAAAGGGTTGCTTGCACACTCATTTTCACCTCTTTCTAGGGGCTGGAATTGCAGACAGTGCTGCCCACCAAAACCATTGGTTTACACGTTCATGCAATCTTTGATGCAATATTTTTGTTTGTAGAAGTGTCCATGCGTTCAGATCTCTTGGAATGTTTCTTTGTTTCAGTGCCATGCATGCTTCTCCTTAGAAATAACGTTGATGTTCATTGATTTTATTAAATAGTTAGAATAGGTTAATAATATTTCGGTTATGTGCAGGACGTGGATGATTTGTTTTGTTTACACTGTGCAGTGCCACTCCCCTCACTTTCTCATCCTTCTAAGCCTTGCTCAGGCCAACTACTCATCTCCCAACTAGACCTCTTGTCTTTCAGCCACTCTACTACCCACGTTATTCTACCTTCTCGGCCTTCCATTCCCTCTACCCTCCTTTAGACAAACCAGCTTTGCACACCCCCCTCTTCATCTCATCTCTCTGTCCCTAAGTCATTACAAACCCCTCTCCTACCTCCCTACCTACCCATGCAGCCTCTTCCACTCACCCATCACCTTAAAATCCGATTATAGAACATCCTGTAGGAATTACTGAACTTCCTGTAGAAATTTTGAACATCCTGTAGAACCCCTGCAGACTTCTTGTAGAAGCTCATAAACGCGGTTGCTTGGCATCCAAACTTTGTGGAACTCTCTGGAAGGATGTTAGGGACTCCTTAGACCCTCTTTGAGCCTTCCAAACCTCTTCCAAGCATTTCCCCCCTTGATCTACCCCTGCACAGTAAAGACCCAGTTAGAAGCACATGCATAATAACTCCAACAACTTGAACAAAAATATAAAAATATGTTCTCTTCAGATCAAAGTAGTCTAAACACCTGCATTTCACCTTCGTAGAAGTAATGGCATCGCTTTGAGTAGTTTGCATCCCCATCTCTGCATCGGTAAGACTAGCTGGTAGAATTAGGGTTTGCTAGGGTTTGCGTTTCTTGTTGGCTTTTAGTTCTTTTTGCAAATAGATTAGCTTCCTTTGAGTTAGCTTTCGTCCATCAGTTAAAAAGCTTCTTCTGAGAACTCATAGAAGTTGGCTTGAGCCCCTAGCGGACTTGTGCTAGCTGACCAAGTGACAGCTGCGACAAGAGCTAGTACTTGTGCATACAGCACCATCGCTTCCAAGTTTGTTACGAACTACCGAGTTGATAAAATTAGAGAAGGAAGCTCCAGGAATTGTAGCATTATTGCTACAATACTGGAGCCCACCATCTTTTTGGCGCCATTGCCGGGGAAGCGTCAAAGTATTAGTAATTGTTGCTTTTCTTCTATTTTTCTACTCTCGCCTTCTGCTAAGTAGTATTTCATTTCCATTCTGCAATTTCCTTTCTGCAAAAGTAGTATAGACATTTCCTGCTTTCATAGATTAACATTTCAATTCCGCAATTTCATTTCTGCAAGCGTAGATTAGCATTTCAATTCTGCAAGCGTAGCTTAGCATTTCATTTCTGCAATTTCATTTGAGCAAAATAGATTAGTTCTTTCATGCTTTCATTTCAATTCCGCATTTCCATTTCAGCAAGATAGTTAGTTGCAGTTCAATCTATTTTAGTTTTGCAGGTACCAGAAAAACAAAAGCAATCAGAAGTCTTTTCATTTCATGCCTCGTAGAAACCGAGATAAAACAGGCAAATTCTTACCCAACACCCCCACCACATCACTGAGTCACCCTTCTCTCTTCTTTGGTGACAGTGATCCAGAAGAACCTATAGGTGAACCTCCTGAGATATACGAAGATCCTATAGCAGAAGAAGAGTTAGAGACCACTCCATCTGAAGCTATGGCTGACAATAGGGGAGAAGATGAGAGAATTGAAGGTGCCTTCCCCATCTGAGAGACCAATGGAGACATGAAAATGAAGAACATCAGTCCCTCCGCTTTACCTCACTTCCATGGACTGACTACTGAAGACCCTGATACCTTCCTATTTGAGTTTGCTGTCCTTTGTCGAACCTATGACTATACTGAAGATGAGCAGAAACTGAAACTCTTCCCCTCAACCCTTAAGGATGCAGCATTACGCTGGTTCATGGGCTTACCTGGGAACAGTATCACCACTTGGGCTCAGATGCAACAAGCTTTCAATACCAAGTACAGGGACTACTGTAGGTCTAAGGAAACCAAGGGAGAAATCTTTCGGATGACCATGGGGAATGATGAGTCTTTAGAAGATTACGAGGAAAGGTTCCAACTCAGCTATAAACGGGCTAGGTGCACACTTGACCCTGAATCCCTCAAGTTGGTCCTGCTCCGAGGAGTCCCTGAAGACCTCTTAGATACCCTTCACATGCTAGCTGGAGGAGATATTTACCAACTGCCTTATGAGGACATAAAGACTGTGTTTAGAAACCACTCTAGGGCAGCCCGGAAAAGAGGTAGAGGAAACCTCCTCTCCGCTAGTATTCCTTTCTCCAAACATGAGTTTGCAAATCAATTAGAGGATCTCAAGAGTGAGGTGAGACAGAACATTGCCATGCAACTTGATACATTCCGAATCTAGCAGAAGAAAGAGGAAGCTGAGAGGGCTTTGGCTATTTTCTGCCCTAGGTGTACAAGGAAACACCCTAAGAATGAGTGCCCATTACATTCGGTTGAGGTATGTTTTGTCTGTGAGGAGGACCACCCCACAAACCAATGTCCAACCTTACCTGGGCTTAAAGCCATGTATCAAGGGACAGAAGCGCCCACTGAACCTCTCTATTTCCTCAACCAAAGAAGGACACATGGACCTAGACCTTACCAACAGGGGATGCAAGGGACACCCCAAACCTATTACAGCCCCAACCAATCTGCTCCTATGCCTTCTTGGGGGCCCCCTGTTCATCCTTCCTGGTCTATACCTCCTCCATGGTCTTACCCACCTCAGTACCATACTCAGCCCACTACTCCTTTGTTTCACTCACATGCCCAGCCACAACCTCAGTGGAATGCACCTCAACCGGGGTGGAGGCCCCAGTACAATACTCCTCCCGCCATTCTTCCTCCACCACCAGCTCAACCACAACCATTACCTCCTGCTCCTCCAAGGCAACCCCAAATGCCTGCTCAACCGAACCCGAACCCCAACAACAGACAGGCCCAGCAGGTATATACTGGGGAAACATCATGCCCTACCTATGCTGTGGAGATCCAGGAGATCAATCTGCGATCGGGGAAGACTCTTCCGGATCGCCAACCTCCTCCCCCAGAGGACGAGGAAGATAAGCAGGAAAGTGAACCAAAGGCTATTCCACCCTTTCCTGAGAGACTAACGACCACCACACAACCCAACCCAGAGGAGGATGAGCTTCTGGGGGAACTCAAACAGTTGTGTGTGAGAATACCACTTCTCCAAGCCATCAAAGATGTACCGATATACAACAAACTGGAAAAGTGTTTCAGACACCCAGGCAGACGAAAAAGAGATGCTTCAACCATCAATGTCATAGGACAACTGTCTGATCTTATGTTGGGACAAGTCATCTGCCCAAAGTATTTGGATCCTAGGAGTCCTGTAGTGGATGTCCACATCAATGGCACCATCATACCTCACACATTGCTTGATCTGGGGGCTGCCATTAACGTGATGACTAGGGACACCATGCTCAAACTCAACCTCCAGGGTTCCTTGAGAAAGACCTCGACAGTCCTACAACTAGCAGATCGCTCCAGTGTGACTCCCGAAGGGATCGTAGAGGATGTCTTGGTCTCGGTTGACTCTTGGGATTACCCTGCAGACTTCTTGGTTCTGCAACCAAAGGAAAAGCTTACTGGATACCCTCTCATTTTTGGAAGGCCTTGGTTAGCCACTGCAGATGCTTACATAAGCTGTCGTGCAGGAAACATGACCATCAAAAATGGTCCTATGTCCAAGCAGCTAGTCCTGTACCCTCCTGCCCAACCCTTATTAGAGCATGACTTACCACTTTGGTTGGAGGAAGAAGAGGATGAGGTGTACTCAGCACCTTTGTGCACCCTAGACACCACTAGGGGAGGCCTCCCAACCGAAGATGATTTGATTGAGACCTTGATCCAGACTCCACCTCCCAGTGCATTGTCCTTAGAAGAATTGGTGGAAGATGCCCAAGCCAGCACCTTGGTGGACCTTTGTGTGACCGACCCTATCACTCCCAGAGTCAAAAATGTGGATTTCGGTCCTGAGAGAACGTTAAAGATCAGCTCCTCCCTATCTCCTTCCCAGGAAAAGGAGCTGTGTAGTCTGTTGGCCAGTCATCTAGATGCTTTTGCTTGGAGTTATAAGGAGATGAAAGGAGTCCATCCTTCGGTCTGTACCCATCACATCTACATCAAAGAAGGCTGTAAACCGGTTAGGCAACCCCAAAGGAGAATGAATCCAGCCCTTAAGGACATCGTCAAGGAGGAATTACAAAAACTGTTAGATGCCGGATTCATTTACCCCATCTCGGATAGCGAATGGGTGTCCCCTTTGGTGTTGGTTCCCAAGAAAAACGGGAAGTGGAGAATCTGTGTGGATTACCGAGAACTGAACAAAGCTACCAAGAAAGACCATTTTCCTCTACCTTTCATAGATCAAGTGTTGGATGGACTGGCAGGAAAGAAGTTTTTCTCTTTCCTGGATGGGTTTAGCGGGTATAACCAGATCCAAATCAGCCCGGAAGACCAAGATAAGACCACCTTCACTTGTCCTTGGGGTACCTTTGCTTACCGAGTTCTTCCCTTTGGACTATGCAATGCTCCTGCCACCTTCCAGAGAGCCGTATTGAGCATCTTTTCTGAGCTGGTCCATGATTCGGTGGAAATCTATATGGATGACTTCACTCCTTATGGGTCCAACTTCCAGGAAGCATTGTCCAATCTGGGAAAAATCCTAACCAAGTGCATTGAGATGAACCTGTCCCTTAGTCCTGAAAAGTGTGAATTCTTGATGACTGAAGGGACCGTGCTAGGCCATTCCATTTCTTGCCAAGGGTTACAGGTGGATCCTAACAAAATTGCTCTCATCAAGAAGGTTCCACCTCATTAGAAGGTAAGAGATGTTCGAAGTTTCTTAGGATTAGCGGGATATTATAGGAGATTCATTAAAGACTTCAGCAAGCTAGCCTCACCATTTTTTAGCCTCTTGGCAAAAGATGTTGAGTTTAAATGGACTGACGATTGTCAGAAGGCTCTGAATGAATTAAAGGACAAGTTGGTGTCTGCCCCGATCTTGAGAGGTCCAAACTGGGCCCTACCTTTCCACATCCACACTGATGCCTCGAACAAAGCCATAGGGGAAGCCTTAGGACAAGTTGAACAAAAACTTCCATATGCCATCTACTTTGTCAGCAAAAATTTATCCAAGGCAGAACTGAATTACACTGTAACTGAGAAAGAATTCTTGGCCGTGGTCCATGCACTGAACAAGTTCCGACATTATATCACTGGCTATCAAACATTTGTACATACTGATCATGCTGCATTTAGATATTTAATGAATAAACCAGATGTGAATGCTCGTATTATTAGATGGTTACTTTTTTTGCAGCAGTTTGATTTGACTATCGTTGACAAACCAGGTAAAGAAAATGTTGTTGCTGACTTTTTGTCTAGATTGGATTTATCTGCAGATGAGGATGGAACAGTGGATGACCAGATGCCCGATGAACATCTGTTTGCTATTTCGGTACTCTCTCCATGGTTTGCTGATATAGCAAACTACCTTGTTTCAGCACAGTTCCCTCCGCACCTATCCTCAAGAGAGAAGAGTAGGATCATACGGAAGAGTGCCTCATTCACTTGGATCGGGGGCAACCTGTTCAAGCTTGGCCCTGATCAGATCTTAAGGCGTTGTGTAAGGGAGGAGGAAGTCTTTGATATCCTCCTCACCTGTCATGACGGGCCTTGTGGAGGACATTTTGCAGCAAAGCGGACTGCCTTCAAAATCCTGCAGGCAGGCTACTATTGGCCCACGCTTCATCAAGATGTCAGAAGGTATATCAGCCAATGTGACTGATGCCAAAGGATGGGGAAACTGACTCCAAGGGAGGAAATGCCTCTCCAACCTCAAGTGACTCTTGAGCCATTTGAGAAGTGGGGTATGGATTTTGTGGGTCCAATCAATCCTCCTTCGAGGCAGAGGTCTTACATCATTGTGTGCACAGACTACCTGACAAAGTGGGCAGAAACCAAGGCCATCAAAGCAGCGACAGAAGAAAAGGTGGCCGAGTTCTTAAGAGAAAACATCTTCTACAAATTTGGCTACCCAAGAGAGTTAGTCACCGATCAAGGAAGCCAGTTCACATCCAACTTAATTGAAGACCTACTCGCTCATCACAAAATCAAGCATAGGACTTCCACCCCCTATCATCCTCAAGCAAATGGGCAAGTGGAAGTCACCAATAGAGCACTAGAAGGGATCTTGACTAAGGTGGTGAGCAGCAGTAGAAAAGATTGGGCAGATCGCCTGGTTGAGGCCACATGGGCTTACAACACCACTTGGAAGACCACAACCGGCTTCACACCTTATGAGCTGGTCTATGGGAAGAAAGCTTTGCTGTCAATTGAGTTTGAATACAACACCTTGAGGATGGCAGCTCAGCTGGACCTAGATCTCAGCCATGCCCAACAAGAAAGGTTATTGCAGCTGAATGGATTGGACGAGCACCGAATGCAGACCCTTCTTCACTTAGAAGTGGTTCAACTTCAGAGGAAGGTGTGGCATGACCAACACCTCAATGACAAACAATTTTAGCCGGGAGATTGGGCGCTGTTGTATGATTCCAGGCATAAAGATTTCAAGGGGAAGCTGAGAACCAGATGGCTGGGACCATATGCAGTGGAAAAATTTCATGACAATGGATCTGTTCTTATTCAGACCATTGATGAGGAGGCCATCCCTATGCTTGTCAATGGGCATCGATTGAAGATCTACAGGAAACCTCTCTCAAGACAAGAATTCATCAAAACTGTGGAAAAATCAGTGCTAGTCATAGATCAGGGTTCTGCCTCTGTTTTGGGCACACCCTGAAGATCTTAAAATAATAATAATAATAATAAAGATCCTTGGGTGAAAACCTTTCTGAGGCTCCCAAGGCAGATGGTAGGGGTGAAAACCTCATTGAGGCACCCATGCTGTCTTTCAAAAAAAAGAAGAAAAAAGAGGTTTGAAAAAGACCCTTGAGTGAAAACCTCTCTGAGGCGCTCAAGGCAGATGGTAAGGGTGAAAACCTCATGGATGCGCCCCTGCTGTCTTTCAAAAAAAAAAGGGAAAAACAAAAAAAAACATGGACAACAAGTTCACAATGTGGCAATGCATGCAGGTTGCAGGTATTCTATGAAGGAAAGGAGGTCCCTCAACTCAAAGCCAAGGGTCCTTATTATGCTACCAGGTGACCTCACCAGCACCCCCTCCAAGAACACTCATCTTCTCCAAGGTCTGGGCACGATTTGATCACAGTTCAGTCTTCTACAGGAAGCTACAGACTTTCTACAGGAAGTTCTGTATTTCTACAGGAAACTTCCTGTAGAAGTTTTGGACGGCCCAGAACTAATTGTGTGGGGAGATATAACGACCGAGGTCCGGCATGGAGGCATGCAAGCTACTATTTTCTCCATCACACACTGCTGTCGCCTCCTTCTACCACCCCAGTTGCCATGCAATGAAAATACCTGCACAGTCAAAACAGAACATTGAATTATCAGAGGAAGCACTTCGCAAATGGAAAAAAGATGCAGAGATACCATGCAATACTTATCAAAGCCATCTGAGGGCCCTGCGACCATGGCTGTGATGCCACCATCTCCACTGTCTCAGCATGCACCCGAGGAGGAAAAACTGCTACAGGACATCCTACAGGAATCCCGTAGCAGTTCATCCAGCTAGAGTGTACACCATTAATTCGCCTGCAACATGCAATAATAGAGCGGGCACATGCAGCCGAGTCACAAGCTTCGTCATCAGCGGCAGTCTGCAAGGAAGGACCCCCAGGCTTGTGCAAATAGCAGCAGCGAGCAAATTTAATCGCCATCGTCCTGAAACCTGGAAAATCATGTCGCGGTCGCACAGGGAAGTGCCTCGCCCTTTCTTTTGTCAAATTACATGAATACTACTCTAGAATGTTTGCAAGTATGAAATGAACGGGTTGAGCAGTCGAATGGCCATTCAACTGGCCACGACGACCAGTCAGATGGTCTAGTTGGATTTGTAAAGTGGTGGTCGTGGCAAGAAAAATGGGTAGTAGACACGTGAGAAGCGTCCAGTCGGGGAGAAGCACGTTTTAACAGAAATGACGGCAGCAGATCTGCGGAGAATGATGCGGCAGTCAGGGAAACTCGCAGTGGAATGAGTAGGTGACGTCGTCCAATAGTCCGGCAAGGACAGCTCACCCCCGCGCCATGAATTTTGCTGGGATTCAAATCTATCGGCTAGATCGCCACCGCACGCATTTATCATCAGCCGTTTTGAAGTCGAGTGAGCGTCCGAATTTCTCTGAAGCTCATTACTCCAAGTCTTCGGCTTGTTCGAACGTCTGGTAGTGGCACAGAAGGCGCAGAACCACTGCCGTGCTCTCCAGAACCCGTGCGTTGCTTCTCCAGGAAAGCTACGCTACAGGAAGCTCACTACCACGAGGAAAATTGGTCTCTTCACGTCAAAGGTGGCGAATTGGAAAAGGTAAGCCTGAACCTGTTCCTCCCATGCAATTGGTTTCGAGGGTGGCGGAGTCGACGTTCTCAAAAACGTAAAACTACAGTCTGATCATAAAAATTGCAAGCGTTGTCTTCCTTTTGCATGAATTGTCGTCGAAGTATATGTGGGGTTTTCTACAGGATGTGATTTGTAATTAAGCCCTGTTAAGGCTCATCTGTAGATAGTCTTCGCGAATTGTGTGCGTGGCAGAGGCGTAGTTCTACGCTCTGTCCCAAAAGGCTAGTTTTTGATACGCACCCGCCACCTCCAGCTAACATAGCAGGTTTTCACCATGCCGGGTGGATTCATCAGAAAGGAACCGACCGACTCAAAGAAACTAAGGGAGAACCCTGAGGTGGTAGAACTGTTCACTCGTGCGCGATGGATGTCATTCTGCGACAAACTTCAAGGATATGATGATGAGGTGGCAGAGGAGTTCTTGCGAGCTCTGAAGCCAAAATAAAAAACGCTGGCCACCGTCAATTTCAGGGGTTTGAGTCTCAGACTCACCCCACAGTTCATCAGCCGAGTCACTGAGCTCCCAATGGGGGTACCGTGGGACAAGGAGGAGAGGAAATTAGGCCAAAAGGCTAAAAGGGAGTTCTTCCCACCAGAGGAGAAATTCTCAGAGGATAAGAACGGGGTTCGCAGAACTAGCTTACAGCCACTTTGGAGTGAGGTCAGCCTCCAAATTATGAAATACATCACATGCAAAGGATGGTTCCATTTTCGGCTACTCACAGAATTAAGGCATCAGATGGACCTACCTGCAGAAAACAAACTAAGTATTCCCTACTTTCTACTGCAGTCTATGACAGAATGTGCCACCAAGTTAAAAGAAGGCACGCCAGACCAGGTAGCCCACCATGGGCTCATTAAGCTCCTTGTGGAGGATGCACTCCACACATACAAAGTCCCTCTCTTGTGGGAAGCCTTTCGAAATCTGACTAAGGATGGCGATATAAAAATGTTGACCGAAGAGCTTGGTTCCTCCAGTAGCGAGGAGAAGGAGTCAGTACCCACAGAGAAGAAGGGAAAAGGCCAAGAACCCCCGGCCAAAGCACCGAAGAAAGAACAAAAAGGGAAACAAGAGAAAAAGGTTGCCGAAGAAAAGGATGACAAATCCACATTGACACCCAGGGAGAAAAGGTTACAAAGTAGGGTGGACAAGACTGAGCCAGTCCACGTCAGTAAAGGCACCTCGACAGCAGCTTCAGCAAAGTCAAAAAGCACAACACCCGCAGTCAAACAAGCTAAAACGGTGCCACCTATTTCTACAGGAAAACCAAAAACGGCTTCTACAGGAAGCCAGAAATCAGCTGATAAAGGGCCTTCTATAGGAAGCCCTGAGAAAGGAAAACCAAAGGAAAAGAGAGTCGACATTTTTGCAAGGGAGGCAGCCGCCGTGCTGGCCGCCCTTAGTACACCTCCTAAGCCGAAAGAAAAACGAAAGAGGGAGATCCCTCTGTATTTCAAAGCCCAGAGAAGTGTGAGAATCAAAACAGGGAGGCCACAGCCTCCATCCAGCAGCCCAATTACTATAGAGGATGCCCCTACTTCGCCCAGGGAGAGGTCCCCCTCAAAAATATCAGTCACTTATGAGCGGGGGAGCCCGAAGACAACCACGTGGAAAGAAAGAATGGACAGGTTGGCTTCAAAAGACCGGCTACAGGATGCTGAGGCCGCTCTACAGGAAACCTTGGCCCGGCTTAAGGAGACAGAGAGGATGGAGGGAGAGGCACCCTCATCACCACTGAGGGAAGACGAAGTAGAGCCGCCAAGAGAAGAAGAGAAAGAGCATATTCCGGAGCCTAGTCCTCAGCCAAGTCTGAGCTCATATTATAACTTCTTAGAAGCTGGAAAAATTATACCACAGAAATTCACTGTGCCACTTTTCTTTGCATTGGAGGAAGAAAGGGTGAGAACCCACACGTGGATGAAAATAACCAAATCAAAAGGTGTGGCAGATATAGGCCCCTTGGAGGAACAACTCAAGGAGGCACGAAAAGAATTAGCTATGGCTAAACACGTGGCAAACTGCCAGCGGGTGTTCCTACAGGAAGAAAACGAGAAACTTAGATTGCAGCTACAGGAGCTGAAGAAGGAAAAGGGCACATCCTCAGGGGACACTACAACAGAACATCAAGGCAGAGAAGGACTGCAAGTCGGTCTTGGGGATCCAACCTCGCATCTACAGGAAGGGGAGCTGCAAGCACAAATCGAGATACAAGCTCTCAAACAGCAGTTGCAGCAAAAAGAGGCACAACTCGCTTGCATGGCCAGCTGGGCCATGGGTGCTCTACAATGCAGACAACCAGCCAAATCCTATGGCCTGTACCTATGAGACCAGTGGCTGCAATTTCAGATAAATGCATTGGCACAGAGGGGTATCTCCCAGCTCCAAGACCCCCAGCAGTTCACAACATTATGTACTAGCAGTTCATTAGAGGATAAGGCCAAACTCTCGGAGTTCTATCTCCATAATTTGGCCCTTCCTAACGTGACTACATGGGATCCCAACAAAGTTGTAGGGGATATGCAATTGATGGCATTTGCCTCATGGTTGAACCATGAAGAAAAGAGGGCAGCAGAAGTCAAGGAGGTCATGGACCGAGAATTACATGAGCCACTGATGATCAGAGCAGAGCGAGGGGATCCCACTGCGTTGATATCGGCCCACCAACACTTAGCCACCAACCCTCAAACTTTATTGAAATACATGGATCAGCAGGCACATGCCATAGCACATTTCGAGGATATGGAGCGACTGTTAGGGGACAACTGTGTTCATGCTTGCACCCGCCAATGGAACACATTGTCCCACAGCCTTAAAATCAGAGAATATCATACTCCAACTCGAATGAGGGAAGCTCTAGCACGAGTGCCCCTCTACAAAATGTCCATACAGAACCTTCAAGCCAGCTGGATTGGCCTCAAGCTAAGCCCATCTCTGCTGTTAGGATTGATGGAAGGCAACACAGAAAAAGAAGAGAAAAAGCAGTGGGAAGAGGTGGAAAGGAAGGCTGGGTTCCATGCCAGTGAGGAGGAGACCACTTCAGAGGCCTGGGATGTGAAGGTGGCAGTGAAAGCAATGAAGGACGAGGAGCTGGACTAGTTGCTCAAGGATGAGCAATCATTTTAGCTGGGGGGTGATGATGAGCCCCAAATTTGGTAACATTTTGGGCTCATTTGGCCTAACTACCCTTGCTCAACCCTTCATTTTTCATAACTTATGCATCATTTTTTAGTATATTTATGTCATTTGTACGAATAAGGGCAGTCATTATTCCTAGGTGGCTAACACGTGCTTATTTCAGGTTTTTTGACATTTAATGGAGCAAAACCACGCAGATGAGGGCTAGGAGACAGCCAAGATGGGGTTGAGGATTCGTAGGAGGGTTGTCCACAACATTAAATGGCCTTCCTCGGGATTTTCACCCCCAACTCCGAGCTCTGACAGCCACCACAACCGGATCTAGAAGGCAGCCAAACGGATTTTGAGGAAGCAGCAGTTCACTCTTAGTTTGGTCAGCAAAGCCCCACTGATTTAGGAGGCCAGCTTGGGGCCTCGAGATGTATAAATGATAGGGCTTTAGCCTTCGAAAAGGACTTTTGAAACCTTGTTGCACATTCTGAACTACGAGCTGCTAGCTCTGTTTTGCTCTTTTGTAGCCATCATTGGCATGTTATTTGACTTATGATTATTATCTTTTAATGGAAAGCAGGCAGATTTGAGTTCAGTTCTGAGTTCTTAAAGGAGCCATAGCTCTCGGGGTTGGGCCCAACCTGAGAGCCTAAGGCCTCCTTCCTTTGTATTGTTATCTTTCTTTCAACATTATGGTTTTTATCTACATGCATTTGAAACACAGTTGTTGAATCAGATTTCTTGGTATGGTTAAGTAGGTCATTGGTAGAAGATAGAGTTGCTTTAGCTGTTTAGAATAAATTGGAGAGATTAGAGTTGATAAAGGTTCCAGAAAAGGGTTGCTTGCACACTCATTTTCACCTCTTT
This sequence comes from Pinus tabuliformis, assembly GCA_031772625.1. Lineage (NCBI taxonomy): Eukaryota > Viridiplantae > Streptophyta > Pinopsida > Pinales > Pinaceae > Pinus > Pinus tabuliformis. The sequence continues at coordinate 449,522,991 of CM062816.1, read as the reverse complement.
CTAGGGGCTGGAATTGCAGACAGTGCTGCCCACCAAAACCATTGGTTTACACGTTCATGCAATCTTTGATGCAATATTTTTGTTTGTAGAAGTGTCCATGCATTCAGATCTCTTGGAATGTTTCTTTGTTTCAGTGCCATGCATGCTTCTCCTTAGAAATAACGTTGTTTTTCATTGATTTTATTAAATAGTTAGAATATGTTAATAATATTTCGGTTATGTGCAAGACGTGGATGATTTGTTTCGTTTACACTGTGCAGTGCCACTCCCCTCACTCTCTCATCCTTCTAAGCCTTGCTCAGGCCAACTACTCATCTCCCAACTAGACCTCTTGTCTTTCAGCCACTCTACTACCCACGTTATTCTACCTTCTCGGCCTTCCATTCCCTCTACCCTCCTTTAGACAAACCAGCTTTGCACACCCCCCTCTTCATCTCATCTCTCTGTCCCTAAGTCATCACAAACCCCTCTCCTACCTCCCTATCCACCCATGCAGCCTCTTCCACTCACCCATCACCTTAAAATCCGATTATAGAACATCTTGTAGGAATTACTGAACTTCCTGTAGAAATTCTGAACATCCTGTAGAACCCCTGCAGACTTCCTGTAGAAGCTCATAAACGCGGTTGCTTGGCATCCAAACTTTGTGGAACTCTCTGGAAGGATGTTAGGGACTCCTTAGACCCTCTCTGAGCCTTCCTGACCTCTTCCAAGCATTTCCCCCCTTGATCTACCCCTGCACAGTAAAGACCCAGTTAGAAGCACATGCATAATAACTCCAACAACTTGAACAAAAATATAAAAATATGTTCTCTTCAGATCAAAGTAGTCTAAACACCTACATTTCACCTTCGTAGAAGTAATGGCATCGCTTTCAGTAGTTTGCATCCCCATCTCTGCATCGGTAAGACTAGCTGGTAGAATTAGGGTTTTCTAGGGTTTGTGTTTCTTGTTGGCTTTCAGTTCTTTTTGCAAATAGATTAGCTTCCTTTGAGTTAGCTTTCATCCATCAGTTAAAAAGCTTCTTCTAAGAACTCATAGAAGTTGGCTTGAGCCCCTAGCGGACTTGTGCCAGCTGACCAAGTGACAGTTGCGACAAGAGCTAGTACTTGTGCATACAGCACCGTCGCTTCCAAGTTTGTTACGAACTACCGGGTTGATAAAATTAGAGAAGGAAGCTCCAGGAGTTGTAGCATTATTGCTACAATACTGGAGCCCACCACCATCCGCCTCCCACATTACTTATATATCATCTTCCCCTCAATCTCCCCCTCGGCATCTCCCTCCTACTCATAGGCTTCCTTCTCCCCCCCCCTTTTTCAATTCCCCTCAACCCTTCAAATCCTGCCTTAGACCCTAAAGGAAAAGCCCCTTGTATAATGGCCACCACATTAAATTCTCCTATATCATTGCCTATTAATTCTATTGAATGTGATCGTGACCTCCTTCTTAAACATGAATCCCTCAATCTTCACCCTCTAACTGTCCATAAGCCTTATCGATCTCCATCCCCTATCATCAACCCTACCTCTACTGGTAATATTACAGTAAGACATAAACAGAATAGGGGAAGCAAACATTTCAGGGGCAGGAAAGGCCAGCTGGAACTAAATATTAGGGACCTCTCCTTGGTCGACATCCCTATCTCTGAAATTGTAGTTCATGTTTTATCTTATTCAAGGCTGCTTAGAGCATGTAGGCCAGAGGATGTGTCAAAATGATTAACATTCTCTCGATGAATATCAGGGGCCTAGGGGTAGGCCTAAAATTCTTGGCCCTAAGGGAACTTTTTCTTTTTTCTAAGTGCAAGATTCTCTTGATCCAGGAGACCATGCATGATGATCATGAATCTATATCATACTTCAGATGTATGTTTCCTAGCTAGCATATGGTGGCGACAAATGCTGTTGGTCTATCTGGGGGACTAGCGGTTATGTGGGACCCGACCTGGATCTCGGCCGTTGCTTTCCATTGTTTTGTTGGCATCCTGCTTCATGCCTATATTAGGGGTTCTCTGGGTCCTGTACATATATTAAATGTCTATGCCCCCTACAAGGAACGATCTCGATTCTGGGATCGTTTTTTATCTTCTGAACTTCTTGAGCTAGACACACTTCTGATTGGAGGGAATTTAAATTGCACACTGTGTATGGGTGAAATTTGGGGTAGGGGTAGATCATATGGTCCGGTGGGGGTTTTGATTAGAGAAGAAATCTTACAACATAACTTTGTGGATGTTCAACCCATAAAAATGGGTCCCACTTGGGACAATGGGAGATTGAATGACGCATATATTGCAAAGAGACTCGATCGATTTCTCATGCATGATAAATTGATTGATCGTTTTGGCATTCGAATGGTGAATACTATTCCATGTTTCATTTCGGACCATAGACCTATTTCAATGCAATGGAAGCTCACTGGTCACAAGCATGGTTACTCGTTCAAGTTCAATCGGATTTGGCTTGAGGATGTTCAGTTTAATAAACTGATTCATCAGTTATGGCATTCTCCGTCCTCTGAGGAACATCCATTTCCTTTCCTTGATCATCTATCAACTCTTAGGAATGATGTTAAAAGGTGATAGTGCGAAAAGACCATTACCAACAAGACTGCTTTGAGAGATATTAACAAGAAGTTGGAAAAATTATCAGTTTTCTTTAATTCTCCTTGCATGCCTCAAGCAATACGTGCTCAAATCTAGAAATTGGAGAGAGAGAGAGAAAAAAAAAAACTATCAATTGAAGAGGCCTCCTGGCGATTAAAGAGTAGAGCCATATGGCTCCAGGAGGGCGACAAAAATACAAAATTCTTCCACAGGTTTGCAAATAAATGGAGGGAAACTAATTCTATTTGGGAGATCAAGAATGAGGAGGGAATTTCGCTCACATCACAGGAACAGATCTCTGAGGAAGCAATTAAATATTTTCGGCATGCATACAACAGTTTAGGGGGCAGTGAATTTGAGGACATTTTATGGGGAATTGAGCCATATCCTTCCATGTTTGATGTTGAACAGAATGAACTTCTATATTCTCCTGTATCTGAGGAGGAGCTTTTGTCTACCATGAAATCTTTTCAAAAGGACAAATGCCCGGGTCCGGATGGATGGACCATTGACTTTTTCATACATTTCTTTGATTTATTCAAGAATGATCTTCTTAATATGGTTGAGAACTCCAGGATTAATGGCACTATTTTCCAAAATGTTATCTCCACATACATTGCCTTAATCCCTAAAAAGAAGGAATCTCTTACTTTTCAGGACTTCAGGCCTATATCCCTGTGCAACATTCTTTATAAGATTATCTCAAAGACTATTGTTGTTAGGCTGCGGAACATTCTTTCTATATATTTGACTCCAGAACAACATGGCTTCCTGAAGGATAGAAATATATTGGAGGCGGTGGCCCTCACCCAGGAATGTCTCCACTCCATGCATGCCAGGAAGATTGATGCTGCTCTATTAAAAATTGATTTGAAAAAAGCATACGATTGTATCGACTGGGGATTTCTTAGATGCCTCCTGACCAAGATTGGCCTTGACAGCAAATGTTCCCATTGGATTATGGCATGCGTTACAGATGTTAATTATGCAGTGCTTATAAATGGTATTCCTACCAGGTTTTTCTCGGCTGCCAGAGGATTGCGACAGGGTTGTTCCTTGTCTCCTCTCTTATTCATTCTGGTAATGGACTCTTTGAGTCTTCACATTAAAAGGGTAGTGCATGAAAAAAATTGCAAGCCATTGGCTATCAGCAGGGACATATCCATTTCACATAATTTATTTGTTGACGACATCCTTTTATCTGCTATGCTTTGTAAAGTATCATGGATATGTTTACATGATATTTTAAAAAGGTTCCAAAAAGCTACGGGGATGTGTATAAACGAGGGAAAATCATCTTTCCATCTGGAGGACATTCACGGGGATCTTATTTCCTTCCTATCACAACTTTTCAACATTAAAGCTATTCCTATCAATGAAGGTCTACAATACATGGGTTTTCAACTAAAACTTGTGGGATACTCCCCGGCGGATTGGTCATGGATCTATGATTGTTTTTACAAGAGAATTTCCGGATGGGAATACAAGTGTTTATCTATCGCTGGGAGAGCGATATTAACGCAGATAGTGTTGGCCCAAATTATGATTTATTGGGTTCATCTTTTCTTTATTCCTGCCTCCATTATAAACAAACTCAACAAATTGTCAGCCAATTTTATCTGGGGATGTAGCAAGGAATATAAAAAATATCACCTTACAAAGCTATCTAAGTTGGTTCGTCCAAAAAAGATGGGGGGGTGAGGTATAATGAATCTAAACTTATTCCGCAAAGCTCTCCTGCAAAGATGGGGGGTTGGGGTCTTAATGCAGAATTGGCTCATCAATGGGCCCATACCTCATCGAATATGAGGCACAGAGGTATATTTAGAACTGAGGCAGAGGACAAGCTCATATGGAAGGGTATTGGAGGTAGATCGCCTATAAATGTAAAACATATCTATCTACAGCTACATCTCACGAAACAAGACCAACTAATGTTCATATTCCCATCCACATTATGGAAATCGGGTTGCTCTCTCATGATCATCATTTTTGCTTGGTTAGTATTCCACAACAAAAATCTCACATGGGATAACCTCCAAAAAAGGCACTGGTATGGGCTAGCTATATGTCCATTATGCATATCGAACACTGAAACCAATTTTCACATTTTTCTAAATTGCCCCCAATCAATAATGATTTGGCAATCTCTGGCTATCCATTTTGGAATCGGAAGGATCATTTTGCCATCCATTCTGGAAGCATTCAAATGGTGGGGCAATATGAGAATTGAATGGAGACCTATTCCTTTACTGACACTATGGGCCATATGGAAATGGCGGAACAGGGCTCTGTTTCATGCTATTTTGGACAAAAATTCAAATGTCTTCGAATCAATTATCTCCCAATTCAACAATCTCCTTTCCACCAAAAAGACTTTGAGAATGAGTGGCAAGAAGTCTCAAGCTATGAATCCCTCCGGTATCCCATGGGCCTACTTTGATGGTGCCGCCCAACATGGATGTTGTGTCTGTGGGGTATATATTATTCCATCAGAGGGTCAGCAAATTAAATTTTTTTGGAATGGAGGTAAGAGGTCCAATAATAAAGCTGAGGTTATGGCGTTGGCAAGGCTTCTCTACATCTGTGATTTTCTCAACATCCAAAATTTGCAGATATATGGGGATTCTAAGGTGATTATAGATCATGTTCAGTCCATTCATGTCATTGAAAACATAAATCTTTTGGGATGGCTAAACATGATTGCCTCTATAAAGAAACACAGGAAAGATTATTTTATAGATCACATTGACAGGGAAAAGAACAGTGTGGCTGATGTGCTATCAAAAAAGGGACTATCCTCTCAATATGATGTCTGGATGATGAGTATAACTGTGGAAAACAAAACTCACCACATTGAAGAGTTTAATATGCCACGTCTATAACTATTCTCAATTCCTGTTGGAAGAATCACCGCACCTCTATAGAATCCGTAATTTCCACCCTGGGGATCCTAGTTATTGGCTTGTAATGTTTACCAACACCTGCAGGTTTTGGTGTAATGTACACCAACAATTCCTCGACACCAATCTGGTACATCTGGCCTTTTTTCTATGATTGCTTTTTTGGATGGTTTTTCATCTATTCGGTCTTGTTTATCCGGGGATACTACATTTTCTGCCTACATATGGTTAAGGAATTTCGTATGTTTGTTTTTAATGATTGGGGGCTGTCAATGCCACCCACTACATCAACTGATAAGTAAAAGATCTGCATATATATGTAAGCATCAATATAGGGATATGCTGTAAATATTTTTTCTCATAATGAAGTAACAGTTATATAGCTTTTTCATGCTGAAAAAGGGAACACAAAATCATACCGCCCACAATATCACAAGAGGACAACCAAGCAATATTTCAAATTCTACTAAACACGCGGTTTCCTTCTGAAAATGATTCCTACCATCCGCAATACAGTAAATTGAGGACTTATATTCATACAGAGAAGTCTCAACCGGGGATTTGCACTCATTGCATAAAAATTCATTGTCACTAAAATTTAGGACCATTCCTTCATCAAAACTGGTAAAATTGTGATCAATTTTGTGAACACGACAAACCTGATTTAGCTACGGGCGGATCGCTTAAGAACTTCGCTGAAATTTTCCCCTAATCTGGAACCCAGATGTCAGGAGTATAAGGCCATTGTTCCTGCAAGTCCCCACTATTTTCGCTGATTGGGACTAGTGAAAAACAAGGAGGGTTTCAGACGATTTGAAGGAATTTAAAAGATTGAGAAGTGTTTCCCCCTTATCTCCTTTCTCAATGTTTGTTCGATAAGTGTTTATAGCCCAGCTAGGTTTATGGCGTGTGCCACATAGACTTTCAGTTTGATAAGAAAGGGAGAAAACCTCAAGAGAGAATGCTGGTGGGATTGGCAGAGTATTACTTGAAAAGGTAGACCCGGTGCCATATTGAAATTGGTCTTTACGTGTAAAATGACAATACATGATTTTTAATATGATTATGATTGCTTCGTCTTCATTCATTATTATACTTTGGCATTTTATTATACCTTGGCATCAGTGAACTATTTTACAGCCAAGTGTCCACTAAAATATCTTCGACCTCCCAATGCCCGCATTATTTTATAGCCACACGTTCATTTAATGTCTTCAAATCCCGCATGGTGATCTTTCTATCACAACGACCAAGACAAATGACATTTGTAAACACGGGTTCAACATTGCATGCAGAAAACCAAAAACAAGATGAACAGGTATTGTGGCCTTCATTTTCATTTTGGTGACTGTTTCATTATTGTGGCCTTCTCCTTCGTTTCGTCTAGTCTTCATTCGTTGGGGCAAGTCTCTGCGGGATAGATGATTGATAGAAATTAGTCTTTGCAGACAAGGTCCTAAGGTGTTTGCAGGATCCATTTCTCTGATACCCACATGCAGATAGGATTCTCATTTGTTTCGAGTCTGTTTTCTAAATGCCTGTCTGCTCATTTGGCTATAAGCTTAATTTGATTGATACTGGCCACCATGAAGCTGGTGAATTCTCGATGGCTGTTGTTTTGGGTTCTACTATCCTTCGTGTCAAGCTTCCTTCGTCAGGCGGGTTCTGTCGGTCAAGCCTGGGGTTCATTCCAGCCGGGGGTTGGTTTGGGTCAGAACTGTTAAGCCTTAGAGAAGAGAAGCAGCTGATTGGATCATCCTACCTTTACCTTGCAAAAGAGTCAACTTGAATCTAGTTCGCTGAGTGCAACAGAATACGGTCACCATGACACGCTTGTAGGAATATGGGTTTTCGGAATATGGGTTGTCGGATGAGAGAAAGAAATCTGGAAACTAGACTTATTAGTTATGGTGTTCTTGATATCAGTCCTCCGGCCATAAACGACACGTCCATGCTGATATTATTCGCTGCCACAAGGACTCTGGAAACGAAGGTGCCCGACAAGGACTCTGGAAACGAAGCCGCCCGAAAAAGTATTGGATGAAAGAAGAACGGTGAGCTACATAGAATGCCACAAAAAACATGCTCTGAATCTGGGCAGGCACCCGATGGACGGGTATCGTGAATTCGTGCCAGGTGGGGAGAAGGGGGTGTCAGAGTCCCTCAATTGCGTTCTCTACAAATGTCACCGCAATTTCCACAAGCAGAAAGTGGAGCGAGTAATCACCTTTTTCTGCACCTCCAGAGTAGGCCGCCTCACAATTTTTTGTTTTGTTTAATTCTTATGTATATAATATCTGCACCTCGAGAGCAGCCGCCTCATTATTTTGTATCTTTGTTTAATTCCTATACATATAATGTCTGAATTGTGCTTTCTGTGGCGGCCAGGCGTGCGTGCGTAACGGAGAACATAAGTACAAAACCAGAACATAGAAACTCTCACCCTAGTTGTAGTGTTGAAGGCCGCAACATCTCTTGCATAAATTTCAAAAGAACTTTCAGATTTCCTTGTATTATTTCATTCCCCTGGTTTGTTGTTATGTTCCCTGCACACGGTAAGCATCTGCGGTGCACTCTCTCATCAGCTCCAAACTTCTGTCATTTTTCATGTCATGTCTCATGGATTTTGTCATTTTTCACATCATGTCCCATGAATTTACATAAGCCACAGAACAGAGTCCTCGCAGAAGTCTGATATTTCTACAGCTGATATTTCTGCAGCATAGGACACTGAGTCGACGCATGGCCCCAAGCTTTACATATTTCACACCACTGCAATCCTCCAGCAGGGGGAACAGATTCGACGCGGCTGTGGAAGCAGTCTAATTTCCAAGGTTTTGGCATTCATAGTATGTACTCCGGGTTCCAGCCAGCAACAGGACAGTATCAGGTTCCTCAAAACTCCAAGCCAGCAACATGTTCCACAAAACTCCAAGCCTCAAAACTCCAAGCCAGCAACAGGATAGTATCAGGTTCCTCAGAATTGCAATGAAGCATGCCTCGTGGCAGGCAATGAAGGTTGCCTCGTGGCAGGCGGGCATATAGGGTTTTTTTTGAAGTGGCGGAAGAAACGTGTAAACCAAAACAAGAAGTCGCGTAGTGGTAGAATAGGAAACATGCCCCGCCCCGTGTACCAGGAAATGGAAATTTGTCATGTGGCTTCATGCTCTCAAGCCGCTTGTCTACAGATAACGTCACAATAGATCAAGAGATTATTGTAATAACGACACAATAGATCAAGAGATGATTTACAATCATCGACAGATAAGCAGCCTAACACAATAGATAAGAGATGAGCAGCCCTCTTTGACAGATGATGAGCAACCTGCATTGAGATGTCTGATAACAGTTAATTTCATTTTAAGCCTAACACAATAGATAAGAGATGAGCAGCCCTCTCGACAGATGATGAGCAACCTGCATTGAGATCTCTGATAACATTTAATTTCATTTTAAGCCCAAGTTTGGGAAGAGGCCAAATAAAAACTCAAAACTCAAAGCATTTGATTGTTTAACATAATTTCATTTTAAGCCTAACACAATAGATGAGAGATGAGCAGCCCCCTCTTGACAGATGATGAGCAACCTGCATTGAGATGTCTGATAACATTTAATTTCATTTTAAGCCCAAGTTTGGGAAGAGGCCAAATAAAAACCCAAAGCAATTGATTGTTTAACATAAAACAATGGCTACTCAATTAATCATAAAGTTTCAAAAAAACAATTAATCTATAAAGTTTCAAAAAAAAAATCAAAAAATTTCATTTTAAGCCAAAGTTTCAAAAAAATCAATAAATTTTAAGGCAAAGTTTCAATTAATCTATAAAGTTTAAAAAAAACAATTAATCTATAAAGTTTAAAAAAAAAATCAATAAATTTCATTATTTTAAGCCAAAATTTCAAAAAAATCAATTTTAAGCCAAAGTTTCGTGACCCCCTCGGAGAGAAGCCAAATAAAAACTCAAAGCATTTGATTGGTTAACATAAAACAATTAGGTTCGATCTCGGGGAGAGGTCAAATAAAAACTCAAAACATTTGATTTGTTAACATAAAACAATAGCATTATTTAATAGGTTGATGATTTGTTAACATAAAACAATAGCATTATTTAATAGGTTGAGAAAAAAGCAAGAAACACATCTACAACAAAAGTTTGCCTAATTTGAATTTAAACATCAATTTTTTTTAATATCAGTTTTTTTTGTCCGCCAATTTACCAAAACATTTCTATTACAAGAGTCCCTGCCCAACCCTTTGGGCAGGGACTAAAAACCACACATTTCTCCGCACCTTACATACTCTCCAATTTCTTCACACCTTATCTCTCCATTAAAAAAAACTGTTGGGAATTTTTGATAATTCCAAACAAAATGAAACTGAACAGAATAGAGAAAAATGCTCTGTTTTAACCCAGGAAAACTGAAAAAAATAAAAATAAATTGTTTGCTGAAGACAGAGATTCACACACACACACACAAAAGCTTTCTATTCATTTATAAAACTGACTATTACAAAAGATTCTTCCTCTATCAGAGGGATTTCACCAACAGAACTGCTTCAGATGCAGTAAAAAAGATTTACTCTGTCTCTACAACATAGTACAATACTATGTCTCCTCTGAGAAATAGAAAAACTGTTGTGTCTGCACTGATATGCTTCCGCTTCTGCGTCTCTGATATTACATTGCATTACAAGAAAAAAACATTACATTCGCTCCTCTCTACTTTTGCGCTGCTGCCCCAACTAGCATTACATATACGCTGCTGCATTTTTTTTCATTACATATTCCAGAGCAAAAACCAACATTATATAGTCGACGGACAACAAAAAAAAATTACATTCATTTTTACTTGTGCCCTAAAACAAAAACTCGTGTGCATTAAAAAAAACAATAAAATAAAAAACTTTTACCAACATTCTACGACCATAATAAATTACATTAATTTCTTTACCAAAAAAGGATTGTCCATCAATGAAAAACACTTCACATCAAGTAATATGGTGCAGGCCTGTACATTAAAGCTTGATTCAATCGGATGGCTTCAAACCTTGATTTCAATCGAACGGCTATCAGCAATTCCCCGAAGGTCCCTTTCAAATGAGCTTTACGCACCGGGAGATGGTGATTTTGGAACAATGCTTGTGGCCACGTGTCAGCCGGTGTACCTGCTCACTACCTCCCCAAGAAATACCATCATACAACAAAAGCAGTGTGGGCAAGTCTGGTTGTTTTGCGGTCGCGGTTTACTGGCGGCTTTGACCTGCACGGCAGTTGAAATTACCATTTCAACACTCCCCTTTAATTTCAACTGCTGGGTTATCAGTCATACTCAGATATTTCCTCAAAAACTCAAAATTTTTCTGCCCCAATGGTTTGGTCAGAATGTCTGCAACCTGCTCCTGAGTTTTGCAGTGTTGTAAAACAATTTCTCCATTGTTTACCGATACCTTGATGTAATGAAACTTTGTGTCAATGTGTTTCGTTCTTTTATGAAACACAACATTCTTGGATAATGCAATAGCTGAGCTATTGTCACAAAAAATTACAGTTCCTTTTGCTTGCTCTTGGCATAAGCTCCTTAACATCCTTCTCATCCAAATTGCTTGACACGCTGCTGCTGTAGCTGCCACATATTCTGCCTCTTCTTTGAGCGTTTGCTGGACTGTTTCTTCCACCTCTGTTTTGGCTTCTACCTCTTCGAAATGAACAGGGTCATCAACATGACAATATAAAGCAAACAAAGAGTTCATACCTTCATTTGCTGCCTCTTGTTCATAAATGTCACTTAAATTTTTGAACTTCTTACTTCTTTCATTTGGCGTACAAGTGCTTGAGGAAGCCCTTGAATTTCCTCCTTGTGGTGTGCTTGGAGAGGCACTTTCATTTCTCCTTAAGGGTGTCTCTTGCTGCCCTTGTATTGGTGCTGCTGTTTGGGGATGTATTTCAGCCTTCTCCTCATCATCTTCATCATGTGACAAAGAGTTTTTAACATTCATTTTTTTCTCTATGCTTCCATCCCAAGCGTCCTCCTCAATGAACTGAACATCTCTACTCACAATAATTTTCTTGGTGGATGGGTTATACAACCTGTAAGCTTTGAATTCTTCACTGTATCCAATGAAAATACATTTCTCCCCTTTGTTGTCCAACTTCTTCCTTAGCTGATCTGGAACGTGTGCATAAGCCACACATCCAAAAACTTTCATGTGGGTGACTCCTTGTTTTGTCCCACTCCATGCTTCTTCCGGTACTCTGTTCATGACTGCTTTTGTAGGGCATCTATTTAAAATGTACGCTGCACAATGTACAACTTCAGCCCAATAATCATTTGGCAAATGCTTTACCTTTAACATACTCCTTGCCATATCCATGATTGTCCTATTCTTCCTTTCGGCAACTCCATTTTGCTGCGGAGTGTACCTAGTGGTAAACTGCTTATGAATTCCATTTTCTCTACAAAAATGTAGAAATTCTTTGTAGATATACTCACCTCCTCTATCAGTTTTTAGAACTTTGATATGCAACCCGCTTTGGTTTTCTACAAGTGCTTTGAAATTGCAAAATCTTTCAAACACTTCACTTTTGTTCTTCAGGGAATAAACCCAAGTTTTTCTAGTAAAGTCATCAATAAATGTTAGTATGTAGTGGCTACCTGCAAGTGATGGAGTTTGCATCGGTCCACATAAATTTGAGTGGACAATCTCTAAGGGTGTTTTTGCCCTTATGCTTTTCCCAGATGGAAAACTTTCTCTGTGTTGTTTCCCCAAGATACAACCTTCACAAAGGCTATCTGGTTTCTCTATCAATGGTAATCCTCTTACCATTCCTTTTAAGTTCAACAAGTTAAGACCTCCAAAGTTGAGATGTCCAAATCTCAAGTGCCACAACCAATTTTCATCCTTTGGTTCGCTTTGGAAAGCCTCTTGTGTCACTGCTGCTATTTCTTCTTTATTTTTTAAATCTGCTTTCATCCTGAGAGGGAACATCCTGTTCCTTGTCATTTTCACTTCAACAATACCTTCTTTGCTGGGTGCTTTATCCATGATGGTGCATACATCATCCACAAAGAAAACATTGTACCCCTTTTGAACAAGTTGTCCAATACTTAAGAAGTTACATTTCATTCCAGGAACATAATAAACATCTGTTATGGTTTTCTTTACACTTTTCCTTGTTAAGACATTTACTTCTCCTTTTCCCATAACAGAAACTTTATTATCAGTCCCTAGTGTGACTTGTGACTTCACACTTTGATCCAACATAGAAAACAGGGCTATGTTTCCTGTAATATGATTACTGCAACTGGAGTCTAGGAACCATACATCTTCACTCTTTTCTTCAGCCATATTACAAGCTAAAAACAAATTATTTTGGCTGATATTTTCTCTAGTGAAATTTGCACTAGTTCTATTACTCATATCATGCTGCTTCTTCCTACATTCATTTGCATAATGCTCATTTTTTTTACAATAGTGACATTGGACATTGGATTTATCATACCTTTGTCCTTGAGCATGATGTTGTCCACTTTGTTGGCTGCTTCCTTGGTCTTGGTTCTGATTTGGATCGCTGCCTCTTCCTTGAGCATTTGTTGGACTGTTTCTTCCACCTCTGTTTTGGCTTTTGCCTCTTCCTCTCTTGTTTCCTCTGCCTTGACCTCTTCCTCTTTCAAAGAACATCTGGGTCTTAAAGGCATGCTCTAGAGATGATTTTTCATTCCTACTCAATCTTTGCTCATGTGTTATCAGTGATGCATGTAGTTCATCAACTGATAAGTTTGTGAGATCCTTTGTCTCTTCTATGGTGGTGACAATCACATCGAACCTTGAGGGTAAGATCCTCAATAGTTTCTCCACAATCCTCCTTTCTTCAAGAATCTCTCCATGAGACCTTATCTGTGTGACCAAACCAATCACCTGTGTGAAGAATGAGTCAATATTATCTGACTCCTTCATGCAAAGATTATCAAAATCTCTCATCAGCAATTGTAGTTTTGTTGTCTTCACTTTCTCCATGCCTTGATAGGCTATCTTGAGAGTTTTCCATGCTTCTTTGGATGTCTTGGCTGTTGTTATCCTTGGAAACACACTCTCATGCACTGCTTGATACCAAAAGTAGAGGACTTTTGAATCCTTCTTCTTATAGCTCTTCAACAGTTCTTTCTCTGCCTGAATTAAATTATTAAACTCATCTTTATCTGCTGGTTCTTCAAAACCATCCTCAACAAATTCCCATAAGTCTTGGGAAGCAAGCAGAGCTTTCATAGTTATTGCCCAATAGTCATAGTTTTTTCCATTAAATTGTGAGAGCTGAGTATTAAAGATACCCATGTTAGTGCTGGCTCCAGCCATTCTTGCACTCTTAACTAAGCTTCAAAATACTTGACTGTGTATTTAAAATCACTGACTATCCTCAACAGTAACACAAAAACTAACTTGAGAAATACCTTAGATTCTTTCTTGACTGAGTCTTCACTCTGCTGGAGAAGCTGCTGCAACAAGAAATCCTTCCTTCAGCTTCTTTGACACCTTTAAAGAGCCTGGACAAGCTCTGATTCCATGTTGGGAATTTCTGATAATTCCAAACAAAATGAAACTGAACAAAACAGAGAAAAATACTTTGTTTTAACCCAGGAAAACTGAAAAAAAAAATTGTTTGCTGAAGACAGAGATTCACACACACACACACAAAAGCTTTCTATTCATTTATAAAACTAACTATTACAAAAGATTCTTCCTTTATCAGAGGGATTTCACCAACAAAACTGCTTTAGATGCAGTAAAAAAGATTTACTCTGTCTCTGCAACATAGTGCAATACTCTGTCTCCTCTAAGAAATAAAAACACTGCTGTGTCTGCACTGATATGCTTCCGCTGCTGCATCTCTGATACTACATTGCATTACAAGACAAAAACATTACATTCGCTCCTCTCTACTTTTGCGTTGCTGCCCCAACTAGCATTACATATACGCTGCTGCGTTTTTTTTCATTACATATTCCAGAACAAAAACCAACATTACATAGTCAACGGACAACAAAAAAAAATTACATTCGTTTTTACTTGTGCCCTAAAACAAAAACTCCCGTGCATTAAAAAAACAATAAAATAAAAAACTTTTACCAACATTCTACGACCATAATAAATTTTACATTAATTTCTTTACCAAAAAAGCATTGTTCGTCAAAGAAAAAACACTTCACGTCAAGTAATATGGTGCAGGCCTGTACATTAAAGCTTGATTCAATCGGACGGCTTCAAACCTTGATTTCAATCGAACGGCTATCAACAATTCCTTGGAGGTCCCTTTCAAATGAGCTTTACGCGCCGGGGATGGTGGTTTTGGAACAGTGCTTGTGGCCACGTGTCAGCCAGTGTACCTGCTCACTGCCTCCCCAAGAAATACCATCATACAACAAAAGCGGTGCGGAAAAGTCTGGCTGTTTTGCGGTCGTGGTTTACTGGCGGCTTTGACCTGCACGGAAGTTGAAATTACCATTTCAACGAAAACTTTATAATCACTTTGACATACTCCCCATTAAAACAATTTAATAATTTTTATTAAATTACATTATAAAAGTAATTTAAGGAGCCTTAAAAAATTTAAACTTGTATGCACATAAAAGTGAAACTTTTATGTACTCATGGTAGTCCCTAGTGTAAAAGAACCATGCGAGGACCTTGTCGAAGAGATTCTGCAGACGCCACTGAAGGTGAGGTCAAGGTGTTTTGTCTAAGAGTTTCCACAGACGCCACTGAAGGTGAGGTCAAGGTGGGTTGGTCCTGGTCTTGCTATGTGTCTTTAAGCAAGTCCTCCTCCATGTTGGACACTTTCACCACAACAAATTTAACGCAGATTTTCAGGAACCTTCCACAGACCTTCATGCAAAGCTCTTCAACAGGGCTTCTTTTTCACACAGGTTCTGTAATCCACGTAGATCCTTTAAAGTTGCTTCCTTGCTTAGAAGTCACAGGTGGATGGTGGTTCCGCCTCCATTCTAGCACATTATAGCGCCATTAAATATTTAAAAAACTCTTTCAAATGCGTAATTGGAGAATATGTGACTTCTTTTCCGATGATTTTAAAATCGTTCTTTTGGCAGACACATAAATGGATTTTGACAATACTTGAATAGAATTCTGGACAGATAATTGAATGCAACGATAACTGTGGATGCGGATATGCCAGAGGGTTGTTCGAGGGTCTTATTCCTACTTTATCAAGGGAAGTACCTGGAAATGTTGTTATATTTGGTGTGTACGGGGGCGTGTTCGAAGGCCTGCTTGAATAACAATCTTTAACAACATCAATTGAGAATACAAATAACTAGAAATCCACACTAGAATCCGACCAGCTGTAAGCCACTAATTCATACAAGGGAGACACTGTACCACGGGGATAGACATTGAGGGCCACCAAGAGAATTACGCTGAGGGGATCATGCTGGGAAATTGGCAAGATTTGCTTGGAGATTCAATCAAGATTTATTTTGTCACAGAGCGTGGTGCACATGGATTAAAACTGGTTTGGTATTTCTTTCACATAGAATGCCTGTAACAATTATGTCAATTCTGCAAACAACTAACAGTGGAATTCTATCTAAAACAACAAAATGCAATTAATTGTGCAACGAATAAAAAACCTGCATCCATCCAACAAATTCTTGTCGCTTAGCACCGGTCAAAGGATAACAGAACACGCTCAAAGAACCAGATCTGCTGGCTTCGCTAGAAATGTAGACATTTATAAAGCACCATCAAAGTGTTTCTTTTAGTGAACTTACCACGCTATTCTCACTAAAGATGCCCTTGGCTACAAATTGCCTCAATATTGAATAGTCTCTCCCACACAATAGTTCCTTCAATGTCAAATAAAAATGCAACAACAATCACACCAGAGAACTTTTCACTTCTCACGATTCTACACGCAATAGTTCCTTCAATGTCAAATAAAAACGCAACAACAATCACACCGAAGAACTTTTCACTTCTCACTATTCTACCCTCGTGCCCCAAGCACTGAGTGACTCCAAACGATGAGACGCTTTAACAATGACGCAGGTGTGTCTACTAATCCGGCTCCACGCAAGTGGCTTCACACTACTTCCTTACGTAGCTGATCTGGAGAGACAAGAAAATTTGGCGCTGTAGCTTTTTTTTAGCAGTCTGAAATCACACTCAACTCTTACGAACTCTCTGCAAGGTGAGATTCCGATCAGGTCACTATGATTCCTGGGCGAGGTTGCTTCGTTTCTTGAAACTGTTCATTGACCCCTCCTCACAAGACCGTTTAGAACACTATCGTGCCTCTGTTGTGCTTTTCTGATCAGGGGCGCCGCATGCTGCATTCTTCCACTTGTGCCATCCCTTGCCTCCGTCCACCACCTCCCATTCCCATTCATGCTGCTTATGCGAACGAAGCCATTGCAAAGAGAATTGAAATGGTGGAGGCAGAAGAGCTGATCAAAACGGATGGACTCCAAAGGTAGATCGGGCATGAGGAGCGTCCAGTTCAATTTTCTGGGCGTCAAAATTGCCGAGGGTGATCTTTGATGGCTAAGACTTTATTCGATCTGCGAAATTTTCACAAACCAATTAAATTCCATTCAATCTACGGAACTTCCACAAACTTATCATCACAACGTATTTTTATTCCAGTCTTTCACTTTAGCCTGACCAGACTTCCACAAACTTATCATCACACCGTATTTTTATTCCAGTCTTTCACTTTAGCCTGACCAGACTTTCACTGTGGCAGGAAGCACACTGGACAGCGAATGGTGGAGGCCATAGGATACTGGAGCCAGTGGATAGCGTTAACTCGCCCTATCGAATCCGAATTAGCCGAATTATTAACCGAACCGAACCGTATTGGCAAATTTCTGTATTTTTGTTGGCCAATACGGCGAAAATTTGTAACTATGCTGCATTAAGATGTCAACCATAAACGCTCTTTCACACACTTAAATTCATAACACTTCACATTTAAACAGGCGAGCCACTTCTCTTCGTGGGAAAATAGAAGAATAACAAAAATGGCTCTACTCCAGCGACTTCAAGGTTACGTTTCATACTAGAGAAACCCTCCCTTGAGATGGATGGTGAATAAGAGATGGAATTCTTTCATTACCAGGATTCACCGCCATATCTTCACCTATGCATTCAAGAATTCATCTCACTTGGCTATGTGTCATCTTCTTCAATTTCTGCAACGCTGGATTCTATTTAACAGGTCCTTGTATGCAGCCACACTTTGTTGTGACCTCAAAAATAGATCTATTCATGTAGCTTGCAATCACCCAGTTGTGACGACAAAAATAGATTTATTCATGTAGCTTGCAATCACCCAATAGGGAAAGCACACTGTAACTTTTCTATTACAAATTTCTCAACTTTATCTATTAGACCTAAAGAATTGAACACTCTGATACCAATTGAAGATAATTAAATGAAAACAAAATAATCTAAGAAAGACTAGAAACATGGAGGAAAATGATTTTAAGCTTGAATGTATGTATATTCACAAAGAATGATGATACAATATATATACATCAAGCTATGCATCGAGATAGTTAGTTTATCTTGGACATGCAATCTCTTAGTTGAGTGAATATCTCAACCACACACTAATCTAGGAGGCTAACTAGTTAGAGAGAATCTCTCAACCAATTAGACCTCAACAAACTCTCAAGTATTAGGAACAGACTCATTCTAGAATTGATGAGCACATCAAAGACAAGTAGGAATTATATTTTCCAAGTTTCATAATTTTATTATTTGGACTTATTGATTGTGAGTATGAGGCGAACAACTACTTGGGAAACCCTGATTGAGATAGTGTAGTTTCATTTTCCCTATTCCATACTTATCACTCCCCACGGTATATTATCAGCCATATACTCTACCCCCCATCTCTAAGACCACTGGGTTCTAACACAACCCCCTCCCCTTGTTTATATGTCTGGGTCAAGCCTTGAAATGTTGCCCTGGGAGGTTGATACAGCTAAAAAAGGTAAAAAGCATACCATGGTCACAAGAAAGAAACAAAAGAAAAGAAGATTATAAAATGCAAAAGATGGCCAGGACATCAACATTATCAGGTGGGAAAAAACCAAGCATGAGATTTGTTAGGTTCCTATAATACTAGTGATTCCCTCATTACTATTGTCGTTGTATCTCTTATTGTTATTGTTGTGCCCCTATTGTCCCCATATTGTTATTATTGTGCTCCATAGAAGCCCACTATTGTTATTTTTGTGTCTTTATATTATTATTGTTAGGTCAGCTTGGTTATATTGTGACCCCTTAGACTCTTATATATAAAAAGAAGGTTTTGTCATTTGAATCATCTAAGAATTGTTCATTTGTGTAATGTAAAGAAGGTTGCCCCCTCAAAGAGGCTAAATTCTAAGTCGTTGATCTATCTTTTCTATCTTTTTGTGAGCTGGTTTCATAACATTTAGTATCAGAACTTTGGATTATAGGGTTTCGTTGCTCCAAACAGGTCATGGTGGAATTTTCGCTATAATTTTTTTCTGCAATATTTCAGAAGCTAAACAAAAAACCCATTTGAGACGAAATCTCCCTGAACTTCGAGTCCAAATTTCAGATCTTAGCTCGTTATATTTTCGGAGATATGATGTGAGGAAGTTAAGGTTTTTCCAAGCTCTAGAATTTCATCTAAAACATGTCATTGTGGAATTTTCGGTATAACTCTTTCACTATGAAGTTTCTGAAGCTAAAAATACCATTTGAGAAGCAATTTATCTGAACCTCGGCTCTGAATTTCAGATCCTGTATCACTATATTTTCGAAGATATAATCTGAGGAAGTTAGGGTTTTTGCAGACCCCCGAATTACATTCAAAACAGGTCACCTTGGGAAAATCATCATAACTTTCGCTCTAAGCATCAGATTGAATTTTCGTAAGAAGTTGTAGAAAGAAGACAGACTGTAGTCATTTGGGTATCATTTTCAGAACCTACGATTGAAACAGTGACCCGCAGCACATCGTACAAGTTCGTTTTACTGAACTAGTCTATACTCAGGTCATCGTGGGAGATTTGGCAAACCCTTCATTGGATAATCCAATATTGATCAGACTTGTGGGGTTAGAAAGATTACTCAGAGGGTTACTGTAGGAATAAATTTCAGACCTTAGAGATCCAAAATTACAGAGATACATCAGATTCAATATCGAGCTCCTACAAAGTGAAAAAAGGTCTGTAGTTTTGTTTTTAACTTTTTGCATAAGCTTGGTTTAAAAAATTAGTTTGAAGGAATTGAAAGGGAATAGTGAAGCATTATTATCAGTAATTGATGCCCCGAAGAAAGAAAATGGAAACACCTAGTAAGCAACCTGAAAGCTCTAGCATGACTCATGAAGAAGAGGAAGAAATGCAACATGATATATCAAAATTATGAGACCAAGTGCAACAAATCACTCGAACAAAAAGTAACAGAAGCTAAGATGGATGATTTAAAGAAAGATGTAGAAGCTAAGATGTATGGCGTGGAAACTAAGATGGACGGTTTAAATAAAGGCGTGGAAGCTAAGATGGATGGCGTGGAAGTTAAGATAGATGATTTAAAGAAAGGCATGGAATATTTGAAGACAGATTTGAAACATTTTCTACAATAAATGCTTACTAATGGCAAAAGGGTAGTAAAGGAAACTCATAATGAGAACAAAATAAATGTTAATCATAATTTCATAGACTCTAATGTTGGATCGAAGAACCACCATGTTCTAAAGATCGATATGAGGAAGTTTGATGGAAAGGATCCCGGAATATGGATACTACAAATGGAGCAATTTTTCGATCTCCATAATGTGCAAAAGACACAAAAGGTACGCATTGCAACTTTATATTTGGAACCAGATCAGTTTGTATGGTATTGATGGCTTTTCTCTCGTAAACGAATTGTCACTTGGGCTATTTTTACAGATGAAATGATAGTACATTATGAGGATACAAAAAGAAACACTTTTTTTAGCCAATTGATAAATCTCAAACAAAAAGGTTCAATGATGGAGCGCATTGAGGACTTCCAAAAATTGAATATAAGGGTAAAAGATATTCTATAGAAGCATAGGATTGATTTGTTCATAGGGACTTTAAAGGATAACATCCAACATGAGGTTCGCCTTTGGAAACCAAATTCATTGGAGAAGGCATTCAGGTTGGCAAGAAAAATAGAAAGAAAAATTATGGCAACAAGGAAGCCTATCACTCACAATCATAAAGATGGAAGTGTTGCTGCCCCTAGCCATCCACAACCTACAAGGTTGACACCACAACAATTGGAAGAAAAAAAGAGCAAAAGGGCTTTGTTACAGTTGTGATAGAAAATACACTAAAGGTCATAAGTGTTTCAAGAAGAAATTATTTTACATAGAGTGTGAAGAGGAGGAAAAAAAAGGAACAAGAAACGTCAAAAGAATAGGATATACACCAGGAACAAACCCTAGAAAAAAATAAGAGATGAATCTAACGATATCTTGTAATGCATTGGCTGGAATTACCACCCCTCAAACTATCAAGATAGAAGGGCATATCAAGAAGAAAAAGGTAATAGTGTTGATTGATTTGGGAAGTACCCCTAATTTTATTCATTGTAAGATAGCCAAGGAATTAAATTGCTTCCTATATCCAGCACCAGAGTGTCAAGTGATGGTTGCAAGTGGAAGAACCATAAATTTCTTAGGAAAGTGACATAATATCAAGCTATCCATGGGAGAATATGTATTGAATAGCCAATTGCTTTCCATTCCAATGGGTGGTGTTGATGTTGTAATAGGAGTCCAATGGCTACAATCCTTGGGTACAATAGCTTTTAATTTTCAAGAACTTTTCATGAAATTCTCTTCAGAAGGAAAGGAAGTTGAATTAAGGGGTATCACAAGGAAACCGGGAAAGATAATCAACTCTAACAGAATGACAAAGCTTCTAAAGAAAGAACAACGAGGCATAATTGCACAATTATGTTCACTAGAGGTTCCCACATCGAAATCATCCATTTCTCCAGATCTCCAAAAAGTCTTGGAAAATCATTCCAAGGTATTTGAGACTCCCAAAGTCCTCCCATCTATTCGTGTTCCTCCAAACATCAAGCCTTACAAATATCCCTATGTCCAAAAGAGTGAAATTGAATATATGGTTGCAGAAATGCTAGAGGCTAGTATAATTCAACCTAGTCAAAGTTATTTCTCTGCTCCAGTAGTATTGGTTCACAAGAAGGATGGATCATGGTGCATGTGCCCAGATTATAGGGAACTCAACAAGCTCACTATTAGAGAGAAATTTCCATTCCTATCATTGATGAATTATTGGATGAATTGCATGGACCAATTTACTTCACCAAGTTGGATCTTCGTTCAAGATATCATCAAATCAGAATGAAGACTGAAGACATTCCAAAAAACAATATTTAGAACTCATGAGGGTCATTATGAATTTTTGGTCATACCTTTTGGCCTTACTAATGCACCTTCTACATTTCAAGGTTTGATGAATTCCATTTTCAAAACCTTCCTTAGAAAATTTGTGTTAGTATTTTTTGATGATATACTAATCTACAACAAGTCTTGGAAGGATCATGTTCAACATGTTGACATGGTGCTCAAACTATTGGAGGAGAAACAATTATATGCAAAAATCTCCAAATGTTTCTTTGGAGTACAAGAGGTGGAATATCTGGGTCATATTGTATCTCATGAAGGTGTTAAGGTAGACCCTAGCAAAATTAAAACCATTAAGGAATGGAAATCCCCACATCCATAAAGGATCTACGAGGATTTCTTGGGTTGACAGGGTATTATCGCAAGTTTGTTAAGAATTATGGGAGAATAGCAGCACCTCTAACAACATTATTGAAGAAAGATGCATTTTCATGGATTCCAGAAGTAACAAAGGCTTTTGAACATCTTAAAGAGGAAATGTGCCAAGCACCAATCTTAGCTACACCGGATTTCCCAAAAACCTTTATTGTGGAATGTGATGCCTCAGGAAATGGAATTGGTGTTGTTTTAATGCAAGAAGAAAGACCCATTGCTTTCGAAATTCGTCCAATCAAAGGAAAGTATTTACACAAAGCTATTTATGAGAAGGAAATGTTAGCAATACTACATGCACTTAAGAAATAACGACCCTACCTAATGGGAAGGCACTTCAAAGTAAAAACAGATCATGATAGTCTTAGATACTTTTTAGAACAAAGATTATCTTCAGAAGAGCAGCAAAAATGGCTCACAAAGATGTTGGGTTATGACTTTGAAATCATCTACAAAAAAGGGAAGCAAAATGTTGTGGCAGATGCACTCTCAAGAAACGATGAGGATGTGGAAGCATTTCTTTGCGCCATTTCTATTATCCAACTAGATTGGATAAACAAAGCAAGGGATGAATAGAAGAATGACGAGGGAGTGTGGGCACTCATTCAAAAGATACAACAAGATCCCAATGCATCTGATACATTTAGCTGGAAAAATGATTTGTTATGGTACAAGGATTGGTTATACCTATGCAAGAATTCCCAACTCAAACAAAATATTCTTAGGGAATTGCACACCTCTCCCTTAGGAAGGCACTCAGCATTTCTAAAAACCTACCACAGGGTTAAGAAGGATTTTTTTTGAGATGGCCTTAAATCAGATATTCAAAAGTTTGTGGCGGAATGTTTGGTTTGCCAACAAAATAAAGTTGAAACAATTAAGACCCCAAGACTATTACAACCTTTATCCATTCCAAGCTAATGTTGGGAGGAAGTTTCAATGGATTTTATCACAGGTTTACCCAAGTCCGCAGGAAAGAGTGTTATAATGGTGGTAGTTAACATACTTACCAAGTATGCACACTTTTGTGCATTATCTCATCCATTTAAAGCGAGTACAGTTTCTACTACATTTATGGAAACAATTCAAAAGCTACATGGAAATCCAAAGACTATTGTAAGCGACAAAGATCCCATTTTCACTGGAAATTTTTGGACATAATTATTTTCTTGTCTTGATACTCAATTAGCTCATAGCTCATCTTATCATCCTCAATTTGATGGGAAAAATAAGATAATAAACAAATGTTTGGAAGGATATCTTCATTGCTTTGTATCTGATAAATAGACACAATGGGTCAAATAGTTGCCTCTGGCTGAATGATGGTATAACACTTCCTTCCATACTGCAACAAAAATGACCCCATTTATGGCACTTTATGGATATCATCCACCATTCATCACATCATATTTAAGAGAAAATTCTAAGGTTCAAGCAGTGGAAGATCACATCAAGCATCAGCAACAAGTTCTCCAACTCTTAAAGGATAACCTCACCTTGGCGTAGAATAGAATGAAACAGCAGGAAGATCAACATCGCAGCAAAAGAAGTTTTGATGTAGGTGATTGGGTATTCCTACGACTACAACCATATAAACAAATGTCCCTAAAGCAAGCTAAGAAGAATAATAAATTATCATTGAAGTATTATGGTTCGTACAAGGTGTTGCAAAAGATAGGTACTATGGCATACAAATTGGAGCTTCCCGCAGCTTCCTGAGTGCACCCAATTTTCCATGTTTCATGCTTAAAGAAGGTTATAGGTGACAAGTTTCTAGTTCAAACAATATTGCCAGAACTTGATGAGGAAGGAAAAATCATATTGGAACCTGAAGCAGTCAAAGAAACAAGAACTTGACAGCTACGAAATCGATCAATTTTAGAGTATCTCATCAAGTGGAAGAAATTACGCGTTGAAGATTCCACATGGGAGGATGAGAATTTTATACATAAGCATCGAGAACTACTCAAGCGTTGAGGACAACACTTTTTTGAAGGAGAGGGGCATGTTATGTCCCTATAATACTAGTGATTTTCCCATTACTATTTTCTTTGTATCCCTTATTGTTATTGTTGGAGAGGTAAATCCCCTCTACGGATAGAGGCGATCCCTACTAGCCCAGCAAGGGTCTAGCAACAATCAGTCAATGCTACTACGCATGTTCCTAATTGCAATTAAAAAAGAGGTAAAGAGCACCTACTTGGATTCTAGCGTTGTTGTTTGACGAAGAGATGCCGCCTTCGCTCCTTCACTTTGGCTGGTCACAATCCTCCGCGATCTCCGCGAATAGATACCTGCACACACGAAGAGGAAACAAACACAAGCGTGAAATCTAATAAAAGCAACCATACATCAGTCAGAAAATATGTAATTCACATTTAACCATTGCATAGACAAATGAGAATGGAACAATAATAGCAGTCATCTATTATTAATCAAACAGAGAAGAGTACAACCATTTGTTCTGACGTCGGTAACCTTCTCAGGAGGGGCCGGTCAACAAGTGTCTCAAGCATTCACCTTTGGAAATGATTCTCCCAAGACAAGCAACTCTCTCTCTCACACAAGCAACACAAAACAACCTTCCCTAAGTAATCAATCACTTCCACACCTAGCACACCAAATACCTATAGTAGCAGCAATCTGAGCACTATAAGCTCTATACAATCCAAGCTATTCCAAAAACTAGCTGCTCATGGTAATGGTGGAAGTTTATATAGGAGAAGGAGCCTCCTAAAAGGGTGGAAGGATGAGCTTATCCTCAAGGGAAGTGGTTGCAAAGGGTCGAACAGACATGCCATAGAAGGGAGTCGATACTCACAAAGCCAACAACCAAGCCTGGAGTTATCTGGAAGGCTGGTTGTTGGAACAAATTCGCTCAAACAGGATCAGCGCGGATTATAAGGTAACTGACGCGCTGACGTCGTGCCTCAATAACTAGGAAAGTCATGTCAGCGCGACCCAATACAAAGGAGAGGTGCGCTGGCTCAAGAAATGCAACCAGCGCGGAAAAGTGATGTGCTTCCGCGCTGGCAGCGCACTGAATACACTACGAGCTGCCGGTCATCGCGGATATTTTAGAAACAGACGCGCTGATGAGGAAAACTTTGGAAAAATGGGTTTTTGGCCAGTTCAGAAGGCATGAAATTGATTATTGTGAATTCTTGACACAGTAAGGTGACTGACAGGGAGACAGTGACAAATGGAGGTATGACACTTGATTTTTGAGTTTTTTAATGTTTTTGATTTTTTATGTACATGTCTTGATAAATGTCACGGTGCGCAGATGTGGGACCTGTTAGACCCATCGGCCTAGCCCCAGAGGCACGGAGAGAGGGGCAAGGAGCTGGAGCCCTGGCCTTAGTCCCTCCAGGAGTTGATACTTCAGAGGCGATAGCTCGCAACCTTGAGGGTTTGCTGGAGGGTGTGCCAGACTACCAGGGAGTTGAGGAGGTTCCCATAGAGCACCAGATCCACACAGTGGGGGTGGCACCTAGGGTGCACCGCTTGTTGAGGCGGGTGGCACGAGCAGCTGTGTGCTATAGAGAGCACAACCCAGCACAGTAGTCGCCTAGGTTTCCTTTTGATGTTTTGAGAAACATATGTCTCGAATGTATGGAGAACAGTGACTCTTATTTTTGACACATACACTTATTTTTGAGCGCCTCAGTGCGCCACACGATATATATATATATATATATATATATATATATATACATACCGATTTTTGGATGGATCTTGTTACATGTGATGATGTTTCGTTTATGTTATGCAAGTGTTCAGTACAAATGTGATCTTATGTATGAATTGCACAACACATGACCCATATATTTTAATGTTTTTAATGCAAGTTTAAAAGCACACATGCACGCATGCAAACTATGCTTGAGAAAATATCTTATGTACATATGTTTTACTCTACTTTGCTTTCTATGTCTTCTTGTATGATGTTTATCTATTTCGCGAATGTCTGTCTAACACATGATTTGCCAATGCATCAGTCAACGTGTTTAATCGTCTCGGAATATGTTGATATGTGATATAGTCAAAATTCCTTTCTAACAATCTGACACGTAGATACAACCTTAGGATACGTTGGTCTCTGACGGAATATCGCTCGTTGAGTTGATGAACGACAAGCTGGGAGTCCAGGTTTACCATTATTGCACGAATGCCGAGATCAACTGCTTCGGCTAGTAGCTCAATTACGGCACTGTATTCGGCAACATTATTAGTGGTACGACCGAGGCAGACTCCTTGAAGATCTAGCAACTCTCCGTGAGGATCATAGATCGCCCACGCCGCAGAGGACAAATTGCAGGTACTACGGCAGGCGCCATCAGCGAAACCAACATAAGGTGCACTAGACATCTGCACAAGAAGAAGAAAACACAATAAGAGGCAAACACGTCTTCACACCAAAGCAAAACATGAAATCATGCACACAAAACACACTAAACACGCGTATGTACACACTGAGTGCACGAAGTCATGCATAATATTTCTTCAGATACAGCCCGTTGCGGGGCTTGTCAAGAGGATTTCCTTCGTAATCAATCAACTCATATGCGCCCTTTTGTAAAACTCTTTTCACGATATAGGGACCTAGCCACATGGATTCGAGTTTTCCTGCCCCCAGCTTATCTTTAGCTTGATCGTAGAGCAGTACTAGATCTCCCTCAACGAAGGAACGAGGATGAATGTTCTGGTCAAAGTGAGCTTTGACTCTCTTCTTTTGTGCTTCGATAGCCAGAGAAGCTAAACGACGAGTCTCGTCTAACCGTTCTAGGTACAGAAGCCGTTCCTCCACCGGAGTGGTGTTGGGAAGCAACTCGACAGCTAATTTCAACGAAGGAATCTCACATTCGACGGGAAGGGTGGCCTCCAGTCCATAAACCAACTGAAACGGAGTGAAACCGGTGGCGTCCTTCACAGAAGTCCGGTAGGCCCACAAGGCTGGGAACAACATCAGATGCCAATTAGACTTGTGCGTATTGACGGTGCGTTGAAGCATGGTGATCAAAACTTTGTTCACTGCCTCAACTTGTCCGTTGGATTGTGGATAGTACGGTGTCGAACTATCTTGACGCAAGCCTAGTTGGGTCGTTAGTTCCGTCATCATGTGATTACGGAAATGCTTTCCGTGATCCGTGACAATAGCCTGAGGGACTCCGAAACGAGTAATGACATGATTGAATAAAAACTGCGCCGCTGTGTAACCGTCCTCGTTTAATGTAGGCATCGCTTCGGCCCACTTGGTGAAATAATCCACAGCAACGATGATGTACCCATGCCCCCCGGCCGAACGAGGGTTACAGGACGTGTAATCGATGCCCCATTTGGCAAATGGACCTACGGTGACAACAGGGTGCAGTGGTGCAACAGGTGCACGCATCTTCCGGTGGTAAACCTGGCATTCATGACATGCACGTACAGCAAGGATGCAATCCTTGAAGATGGAAGGCTAGAAATAACCAGCACGGAGGATCTTCTGGGTGGTAGCATATCCGGACATATGGCCGCCACAAGCGCCAGAGTGGAAGTCATTCAACACCCGCTCAGCCTCCTCGAGAGTCAAGCAACGGTGGAGAACAGAATCAACGCCGAGGCGGTACAGGGTATCGCCCAAAATGCGATAGGGTTGAGCTTGGTGACGAATTCGCCGTCGAGCATCTTTCGATACATTTGGACGGAAAGAAGACGTCTGTAAATATACGATAATGTCCCCGTACCACGGGTCGAGGGTGCTGATGAGAAACAATGTTTCATCCGGGATATGCTCCTCCGAACGAGATGGTGCAGAGTGAGATGGTAAGGAACAGAGCAGTTCAGCAAAGACCAGAGATTTCTTAGACTTGGCCGCAGTGAATTCCAAGTCGAACTCTTGGAGGATTACAATCCACTTTGAGTATTTGCCCCCCAGCAGCTGACGCGACAAAATGTAGGTCATGGGGTTGCAATCAGAGATCACGGTCGTTGTGCGCAACAGGATATAATGCCGGAATCGTTGGACGGCACAGACAGCTGCCAATGCAACCTTCTCGACATATGCGTAGCGAGTTTTCGTATCCAGAAGGTTGCGGCTAAGATAATAGATAACGTGCTCGGTGCCGGCATCATCGTCCTGCACTAGAACCATGCCGATGGTGGTGTCAGCGGCAGCAAGATAGAGAGTGTAATCACGGTGGTAATTCGGAGGTCTTAAGGGCGGAGTTGAGACAAGAAGGTCTTTAAGGCGCTCGAAAGATTCCTGTGCGATAGCATCCCAATGAAAGGGTGTGTCTCGCTTTAACAACCGTGTGAAACCCTTAGCCACCTCGGCATAATTCGAAATGAAACGTCTAAGAAAATTAGCTTTGCCCTGCAAGCTCTGCAATTGCTGCGAAGAGGCAGGGGGAGGAAGATTCAAAATGGCCTCGACTTTGAGGGGATCCAGACGGATGCCTTCCCGGGAGACGATGAACCCGAGTAGTCGGCCAGATTCTACGCAGAAGACACACTTATGCGGATTGAGTCGAATACGGTAGTGTCGACAGTGGAGAAAGATTTCGCGTAGATGAGATGGATGGTCTTGACGTTTAGCTGAATGAGCTGGAAGGTCATCCAGGTAAGGCTGTACGATGTGTCGGATATCATGAAAAGCATACGACATCGCACGCTGGAAAGTGGCACCGGCATTTTTGAGACCGAAAGGTAGCTTCTTATAAGCGAAGGTGCCCCAAGGACAAATGAAAGCTGTCTTATGCTGGTCTGCAGGGGCTATGTTGATCTGGTTATAACCAGAGAAGTCGTCCATAAACGAATAAATCTCACTTCCTGCGCAGTCATCAATAAGCTGATCAATAAAAGGCGTAGGAAAGTTGTCTTTTGGACAGGCACGATTAATATCACGGTAGTCAACACAGACCCGGATAGTGCCCTGCTTTTTGTTCACAGGGACTATATTGGATACCCACTCCGTGAGGGGAATGGCATAGATGAAACCAGCTCGAAGAAGCTTTTCGACTTCGGCCTTGATGGCTGCAGCCTTTCGAGGGTGCACTGGACGTAAGCGCTGACGAACAGGCTTAGCGCCTGGATAAGTAGGTATTTCGTGCACCACAATACTAGGGTCGATGCCGGGCATTTCCTCGTAAGACCATGCGAAGACATCACGAAATTCACGAAATAAAGCGGTATAAAGTTGAACTTCCTCAGGAGTGCACGTGACTCCAACAAAAATATTCTCGACAATCCTTGGTTTGACAGAGATGTCGATAGGCTGGGTCTGCGTGATGTTACCCATATTGCCTTCCGAAGACACTTGATATAGCTGAACAGGTGTTTGGAGAGGCAGAGATGGGACACATGAAGCAAACCGCTCAAGACAAGCGACCATTTCCGAATGCGGAGGGAGAAACGAAGAACGATGGTGGTGATCTAACCAAGGGAGTTCTTCGAGAGACATAGTCTCTATGATGGCCTCATCGGAGGGAAATGATTCCTTCAGGGGATCCGAAGTGGCCTCATCTCCCAACCAAGGGAAGTGATCATATGAATCGGGAACACTGCTTAGAAAAGCAGGTTCAGGAGGGGGAGCCGACGCAGCTACAATCTCGATGTAGTTGAGTTCGGCAGGACTCAACGGCATCATATCACCCCAAGAGTCTTCCTGATTCAAGGGAGGAAGAACCCATGGATCAGAACGCACTGAAATCATGTTGACAGGGGCGAGATTCGGAGGTGGGAGGGGAAAGACTCCCATTAAGGAGGGATCTTTGAATAGTCCAGCACCCACACTCACTAATGACTTGGAGGTATGCTCCACGAACGGCACATTTCCTTCAGAAGAGGAAGCGAAAAAGGACAGCTGGTCCACCGTGACGATTCTTCCTTGGTGGGGGAAGCGGACGACACGGAACAAGGAGGAAGCCACGGCTTGCATGGCGTATGTCTAGCTTCGTCCAAGGAGGAGGTTGTAAGTGAGATTAGCGTCAACAACTTCAACCTCTACTTCTACGGTTTTCCCTTCTAAAGAGATAGGCAATCGTGGGAGGATACCATATGGACGAGATTCTCTTCCATCGAAAGCTTCCAGGGTCGTAGGAGACTGGCTCAGAGCAGGAGAACCAATAGCCTTCCAGCAAGCAACTGACATGATGCAGGTTGAGGCACCTTCATCAATGACTGTACGATGGATCGTTTTGCCGTTGATGAGGACCTGTATAAGGAAAGCCACCTGATGAGGCAGTCTCTGTGTGAAACCCTCGAGATCAAAAGAAATTAAATCCGAATCTGCCGGGTCGATGCCACCAATCGCTGATAGCAGGGACTTCCTCTAGGAGGGGCAGCTCTGGAGGACTTCTAACGCAGACATAGCAGATGGAGCCTGAGCTAAGTCCTCGACAATGCTATAGTGCTGGGTGGCACGAGCATTGGGGTTATAAGATGACTTCCTGAGTACACCTTTAGGAGGGGGTCGGAGGATCGTCTCAGTGCTGGGTCGTTCGATGTGAAGGGGACCAGAACTGGACGGAGGAGCGCTGGAGGGAACCTCCGGCTCTTTCCCGGCTGGAGATGGATAATCTTTCGCTCGAGTTGAAACATGGATGGGAATCGTTCCAGCCATGAACACTTGAGAACCGAACGAGGAAGAGGATTGGGAGGGATCTGCCACCTGATGCGTCTACTGGGAAGGGAAAGGCTCTTTTAGCACAGCAGGAGGGCCCGGAGCACCTTTCAAAAGTCGACTAACCTCGGACCGCCTGGGGAAATCCTTGGTATAGTGATCCTCATCGCAGATGAGACAAGGATACTTAGGTTTCCGCTTAGCTCCTTCCTAGGAGGGAGGTTTAGGAGGGCCCTGCTTGGGTTGTCCGGATTTATCTTTAGCTTTCCCTTTCTTTTTGCCTTTCGAGGATTTGTCCGCCGCGGTGGACTGGACGGCATTTACCTCGGAGGTAGTCCCAGAAATTGATTGGCCTTGAGAAGCATTTTCGTTAGAGGCATTCTGTTTCTACTTCCCAGGGTTCGCGACCGATTTCTTAGATGACGAATTCACAGAACCAATGACTCCATCAACAGAAGGCTTTGGTGGAGCTTTGGGCTGTCCAGGCCTCGGGGCATCTGGAAAATACTCATACAAAGTACCCGACTGCGAGTAAACTAAGTCGAGGTACTGAGCTCGCGCGATTGCTTGCTCTTCAGTTACACACGCTCCCATTGCGATGTCTTTTGCAATCTTAGGGACAAAGGAAGTCGTGAACCAGTCAGTCAGGAGTTGATCAGGAATCCAAAATTTAATCAAGCGACGACGCCTTCTCCATTCATGTATATGATCAGAGATATGCGTAGCCGTATCCTGTTTGAGAGACGTGAGAAGATGTGTCCCAGTCTCGTACCGAATGGGTAATTGAAAATGAGTCAAAAAGGCCATAGCCAACGAGTTGAAATCTTGAAACATGCCACGATTCAGTTCGATGTACCACTTAGCCGCTGAACCAGTGAGAGTCCTCTAAAAGAGGTGAAGCCGGATAGAATCATCAAGCCATGAGTTTGATGAACACCAAAGGTGATAAGTCATTACATGGGCCTGAGGGTCTTCACCAGCTTTGCCGTCAAACTTTGGATAGTCACCTGGTATTTTGGTTGGAACCGGTGGCCAATACGGATTATGCAAAATAGGATCATTTGTTAATTTGGACACATCAGGCAACGCCAACGTTGCTAAGAATGGTAACTGCGGGTTAAAGGACATCTATGGCTGCGGATTCGAGGCGACATTAGGGTTCCAACCAGATGGTGGTTGCCCCCACGAACTCTGTCCGGACGGACCTGGCCCAAAAGGGCCTGGTGCGTAAGAACTTTGTCCCGATGGACCTGGCCCAAAAGGGCCTGGCGCATAGGGATTTTGCCCGTAGGGGTTTTGTCCATACGGATTCTGGCCATATGTGGACGGCTGTCCCTGTGTCTGCCCCCCAGCTCCCCATGTATTAGCAGCTTGCCCCACAGGTGCACCATACTGATAGTTTTGGTAAGGAGTGACCTACGGCTGTTGATAATTTTGATAAGGAGCAAACTGATTTTGCCCCTGGGGTTGCTGGTAGCCATATGGTTGCTGGGCCCCATACTGAGCCTGATAGGGAGGCTGCGTCTGGTAAGAAGGTTGATAACCCGTTTGAGTTTGAGGCCCAGAGTAATGTCCTTGAACCGGCTGGGGTTGAACCATCTGTCCCGAAGGTTGACTTGGTTGGATTTGAGATGGACCTGGTTGGCCAGCAGGATGGACTTGCTGGGTACCAAGTGGTCTGTGCGCCACCAAGAGTTGTCCTTGCGGAACGGATGACTGAGCTGGCTGGATAGCTGGTTGACGCTGAGGTTGGCCAGCTTGTCCAGATGGACGATTAGGGCGGACAGCGGGTTGACCTTGCTGCATAGAAGGTTGGCCCGTTTGCCCCCCAGGGTGAACAGACTGAGCAGAGGGCTGGGCTTGCTGTATAGCGGGCTGCCCTCCTTGGTGCGTAGACTGAGCAGAGGGTTGGCCTTGCTGTATAGCAGGTTGCCCCCCTTGCCCAGAACGATGTATGGATTGAGCAGTGGGTTGACCCTGCTGAACGTAGGGTTGCCCACCCTGCCCAGAAAGATGACCAGACTGGGCGGTAGGTTGGCCCTGCTGTAAGTAGGGTTGCCCCCCCTGCCCAAGAGGATATCCCTGCTGGATTGCTGGTTGATTTTGAGGATTATAAACTGACCCAGTTTGTCCAGATGGGTACCCTTGCTGGAAACCGGGTTGGCCTTGCTGAATGTAAGGCTGCCGTAGTTGTCCAGTTGGGTAACCTTGCTGGGTACCAGGTTGCCCTGGATATCCAGTAGGTTGACCTTGATATGAGTACGACGGACCTCCAACGGCCGAGGGTTGTCCCTGGTAGGGTTGTCCCTGTGGGCCCCCAAATTGTCCCGGGTAAGGCGGGCCATAAAGTGGTTGCCCCTGAGGGGTTTGCACATAAGGTGGCTGACCTTGATTGGGTGGTCCTTGGGGCTGTCTGGGAGGATTCCGGCGCCCATGAAAAACATGAGTAACGGGATCGTACGTAACGTCCAAGGGTTCCTGGTTCTCCTCGAAAGGACGACGAGGCAGGGACGAAACGTTCTCGAGGTACTCGCCGTTCGCATCATAATAAAAGAGTGGACCTTGGTAATCTGGGTCCACAATAGGCTGCCCGTGGGCATCATACGGCCCTGCTCCTGGAATGCCACCAGGAAAGGGCCCAGCTTCAGGGTTTACAGATGAGGATGCTGGTACAGCACTAATGACTGGAGTCGAGCGTGCTACACAAACGGTTGGATTGGTGGGAACTGAGGTAACGGGCGTGTTAAGCCCTGAAGTAAGAGGTGTATTAAGAGGTCGCGAAACAAAGGGCCCGGTGGTGGCAATAAGACTAGGATCCCATATAGTCGTAGAAGTAGTTCTAGCGGCTATCCTATCCCTCATTGACTGATATCGTGGAGGGAGTGGAGAGGAAGCCGGGATCGGAGTCTCAATGTCCGTCACCACGGGTGTCTCACCTGTGCTGGAGGTTGTCTCATCCATGGGGGAAGTAGACATCGGAGACGACATACCGAGAGGAGTACGGGGGGTATTATCGCTGTCAGGCTCCCAGATAGGATTCCAATCTTCTATGTAATCTTCGTCGCCTGGGGCACGTACGTTGATAGGCTGGATACTCGGAACAATGGGAAGAGTACCACTTACAACTGGTACCTCTGGAGCAACAGAAGATGGAGAACCTTGATTACTTGGACCGGGAGTTGACGGGTCAGCCAGGATGACAAGACCCCTTAGAAAACCTAAAGCAAACTAACGATTAAGACCCTACTCAAAACTAACGCACACAAGATCTAATCAGGTGATGTTATCATGGCCGAATTAATTTTAAGACAGAGGAACCAAACTTGACCTTTTCATGTTTCAAGAGTCGAGAAAAGGACGAAAAGATGACTCCAGTCTCCTTCGAATATTTAATGAGCACGAAGTGACAAGACGCTCACAGGCACCTTTTCATTTAGGGAGTCCGAAAAGGATCAAAAGTGACTGCTTTGGAGACTCTAGGTATAAGGTTTACCAAGCGACCCGTAAAACTGCTTATACACCTCAGCAATCGTATGAGAGCCAAGGACTTTCCGTACTGCAGTCAATCTTCCCGAATGTTGTGTTCGGTGCGTTACGGTTCACAAGGCGGCAGACTCGACTTCCTATGGATAAAGGATAAAATCCTAGTGGGGTCTCCCTATATACGCGACGGTACGTGGGAGCGCAGTCCGTGTTAGACCACTATCGAGTCACAGAAGGAGGAATCACCCAACCATAATGTGAAACAACAGTGACTATGTTTAAAGACGCCGGAACACGTCTCTAACCTAGACCTCTAGATGTTTGCGTTTAGTTCCAATGCATTTTTAGATTCATTCGGTTTATTTTATAGTTGATCTTGAAATTAAGTTTCGATTTCAGGTCCTATCGTATGTTCTCTCACAATTACCTAGATGCAAACTACATGCCAAAGAATACCGTTTTGTTCGATGAATTCTAGCTATGAAAGGGTAAAGAGATTTTTAACCAAACAAAACGAATACAAGCAATCAAACAACCTAATGCAGCTAAAGGCAAGGAAAGGAAACTTTTTCTTTTGAAAATGCAAATCAACGAAATGTTCTTTTCCTTTTCAATTCTCAAAAGCAAAGCTACTAGTTTGATTTTCTTTCAATGGCACAAAGCATCTAAATGAATTTGGAGGAACCGGAACACCAAGCAAATCACTCAATGAAAGCACACAAAGCTCCCAAAACATCCAACAAAGGCTTCCAAATCAAAAGGAAGAATTAAGTTCCGCACGAGCTATGTGATCTAAGCTCGGCAAGACAAGCAAGGATTCAAACAAGGAGGAAGCGAGAACCGCTCGGAAACACAACCAAAAACACTTCAACAATCACTGAACAAGTGCAACAACAAATCTGAAGTTGGCTGGTCAACCAAGAAAACAAGATCCCTACGGAAGGCTTGATACGCACACGGCCACTAGATGCCCTAGGGCTAGAATGCGAAATCAAAGGAAAAAGGCAAACACCCGGAGGATAAGAGTCCCAACCAGTCAATTAAAGATTCAACACAAACCAGCAACTGTAAAAGTGATGGCGGAAATACAAACCAAGCAGCGAAAGCAAAGAGGAAGGTATTTGCAAAACTGAAAAATGAGCAAAAAAAGAAACCTTGTGGAGCAAGACTTCGCAAACAAGCAGCTCAGAGTTGAGGTAATGAAAAACAAGTCACAAACCAAGTGGAGAGAAGAGGGGAAAGCTAAAGCAACAAGTTCAGGAGGCTAATCTGGACAAAAATGAATTCTACAGGATCAGCGCGGGTAGCCTTCAGCAATTCGGCGCTGAAAAGAGGAGGCTTGTAGCAACTTTGCGACGTCAGCGCGGAAGTACACGGATAAAGGGCACTGTCTCAAAAAAACGAGGTCAGCGCGACTGTTAATCACACAAGCGCGATGACAGGAAGAACAAAGAAGCAGGTGTGCGACGTCAGCGCGGAAGCACATGGATAAAGCGCGCTGTCTCTAAAAACGAGGTCAATGCGACTATTAATCGTGCAGGCGCGATGACAAGGATAACGAAGAAACAGGGGTGCGACGTCAGCGCGTCTGTTCTGAATTAAACCGCGACGAAGGTGAAAACGAGTAGAATCAAGGCAGAAAACTCCCAAACCAAAGGTAGAAAGTCTTTTAACAGTCAAGACACTTCCCAGATGGACCCAGGAAGGCTACAAGCAGAAAAAACAATCCCCAAAACTCGAAAAGAGAGAAAAATCAAATTCAAGCACAAAGAGTGGACACAAGAGACAAAAAGGCTGATCCCCAGTGGAGTCGCCAAATTGTTGGAGAGGTAAATCCCCTCTACGGATAGAGGCGATCCCTACTAGCCCAGCAAGGGTCTAGCAACAATCAGTCAATGCTACTATGCATGTTCCTAATTACAATTAAACAAGAGGTAAAGAGCACCTACTTGGATTCCAGCGCTGTTGTTTGACGAAGAGATGCCGCCTTCGCTCCTTCACTTTGGCTGGTCACGATCCTCCGCGATCTCCGCGAATAGATACCTGCACACACGAAGAGGAAACAAACACAAGCGTGAAATCTAATAAAAGCAACCATACATCAGTCAGAAAAGATGTAATTCACATTTAACCATTGCATAGACAAATGAGAATGGAACAATAATAGCAGTCATCTATTATTAATCAAACAGAGAAGAGTACAACCAAATGTTCTGACGTCGGTAACCTTCTCAAGAGGGGCCGGTCAGCAAGTGTCTCAAGCATTCACCTTTGGAAATGATTCTCCCAAGACAAGCAACTCTCTCTCTCACACAAGCAACACAAAACAACCTTCCCTAAGCAATCAATCACTTCCACACCTAGCACACCAAATACCTATAGTAGCAGCAATCTGAGCACTATAAGCTCTATACAATCCAAGCTATTCCAAAAACTAGCTGCTCATGGTAATGGTGGAAGTTTATATAGGAGAAGGAGCCTCCTAAAAGGGTGGAAGGATGAGCTTATCCTCGAGGGAAGTGGTTGCAAAGGGTCGAACAGACATGCCATAGAAGGGAGTCGATACTCACAAAGCCAACAACCAAGCCTGGAGTTATCTGGAAGGCTGGCTGTTGGAACAAATTCGCCCAAACAGGATCAGCGCGGATTATAAGGTAACTGACGCGCTGACGCCGCGCCTCAATAACTAGGAAAGTCATGTCAGCGCGACCCAATACAAAGGAGAGGTGCGCTGGCTCAAGAAATGCGACCAGCGCGGAAAAGTGATGTGCTTCCGCGCTGGCAGCGCACTGAATACACTACGAGCCGCCAGTCATCGCGGATATTTTAGAAACAGACGCGCTGATGAGGAAAACTTTGGAAAAATGGGTTTTTGGCCAGTTCAGAAGGCATGAACTTGATTATTGTGAATTCTTGACACAGTAAGGTGACTGACAGGGAGTCAGTGACAAATTACTGTGTAACAGTTATTGTTGTGCCCTTATTGTCCCCATATTGTTACTATTGTGCCCCATAGAATCCCACTATTGTTATTTTTGTACCTTTATATTATTATTGTTAGGTCGGCTTGGTTATATTGTGACCCCTTAGACTCCTATATATAGAAAGGAGGTTTTGTCATTTGGATCATCCAAGAATTGTTCATTTATGTAATGTAAGGGAGGTTGCCCCCTCGAAGAGGTTGAATTCTAGGGCGTTGATCTATCTTTTCTACCTTTTTGTGAGCTGGTTTCATAACAAGATCTACCCCTTATCATTATGGCCATCACCCTGTTCCTAGGGCCAATGTTGCCCTGCCGCATCATTAAAGGAACACTTGCATGTCCCAACCCCTGGTGGGAAATGAAATTCCCCACCTTTAAGGGGGTGATACACTTCTACACACCATTCACAACATGCTCTCATTTTCTATAGCTTCAAGTAGTAATACAAAGAAAAATAAAGAAAAGGAAAAAGGAAATAAGAGGAGTGGAAAAGCAAAGGCCAGAGTAACTCATGCATCCATCATTTCTCCCTCCTCAAGTCTATATGCCTAGAATGTGGATTTCCTCATCATTTCTACCCCTTTGCCCATGGCATATGGCCCTGAGACCCCTTATCTCCTATGTTCCATCATTATTCACATCAAACCTATTGATTAAGGGATATACTTGGGACCTGTCTTCCCCTTAGGAGCTGGGAACACCTAATAATATCGTCGATTAGCCATCCATACCTAGGGAGGTAACACTATTACATGATCAAAGCCCCAAATTTGGAAGTGAAGCCTCATATGAAGTGTCAATTTTCCCTTGACTAGCAAGCTTGGTCCACTTAGATGCATTAATGATTATTGTACCTGATGGTGAATGTTGTCACCCTGGAGACAACCTTTCACTGAAAGGGAGCTAGTGCCTAGGACATCCACAAAATTGTTTGAATTTTTCTAAAAAAAAATTTAAAAACTTATTAAAATGTGCCTAGAGATGATATATTTCCTTGTGTAACAGAACCTAATCTTAGAGATGAATCTTTATACTAGCTTGGCCTTATATTAGCAATTTCAGGATTTAATTAATCTGTTGAAGAGAAGAACTAATGTGGCTCAGGTTTTCAACTTGATCCTTTAAGAGAATTCAACTTTAAAACCCTAAGATGAAAATGTGAATGATTCATAATGAGAATGTATTAAGTTTAGGTATGTTCTATGCTTAGAGCAATTTATTTCAATTTTCATAGTTAACTCAATGCCTTTTCCAAATTAGCAATCACATCAGCATTAAATTAAACTGTATATAGAACATAAACGTAAATCACAGAAGACAAGCCAAGACAAGAGGACACAAGATGTGGCGCTAGCCCGGGATAAACCCCAATGTGGGGAAACCCTTGATCAATTCTTTTTATGTGTTCTTCAATATTTTAGCAGAGAGAGAGAGAGAGAGATAGTACATTTACAACTGAAGTCAACACTTTGACTTATCTAGATAAGAGCATAGATCATCTCTAAGAAGATGATACATGAGATTAGTTGAAGACATGATGTTTCAACTGATTATCCAAGGTGACTCCTTCACCTATCATCGTGCTGCATCTCATCATCATGTTGCGCCTCACCATGCTGCACCATGTTGCACCCATCATCACAATGTTGCATCTCATCATGCTTCATCAATCATGACAGTACCCATCACTGTACTACATCATGTTCCATTGTTGCACCATGTTGCCATACTGACCTATGTGTTTTCTGCACCTAGCTAGGTTGTTGTCCCAAGCATGCTGGTTGTCCCTAGCATGCTTGTTGTCCCTAGCATGCTAGTTGTACTTGTTGCACTAAGTATCATGTTTTTGTCCCAATGTGTTACACTAGCAGCACTAAGAAATTGCTATATCATATTGATGTACCTCACCATTGTGTTGCCCCTCATTATGCTATGATACACTTCATCGATGTACCCATCATGCTGCAGCATTCATCAACATGTTGCTGCAATATATCTGCTACTTGCAACATCATGTTGCTTCAATGTATCATCATTGTTTTCTCCATCCAAGTGATTGTACTATTATCAACACAGTCCTAACATATGTTGCCTTGCTGGACAGACTTCAACATATACCCTTCAGCACTCTTCTCCATGTCATACAAGCCACTTTCAGACCTTCCTTCCTCCATGGCTGTCACTGGGGCATGCTTGAATAGTCTTCCTTTATATCACCTGGAGGACTGCAGTTAGGGCAGCATAGAGCTTCTCCATAGGGCTACATATAGGGAAGCGTAGGGCTCTCCATAGAGCTGCATATAGGGCAGCACTCCAATAGAGTTGTGTATAGGGCAGAGTAGGGCTCTCCATAGAGTTGTGTATAGGGCAGCATAGAGCTCTCCAATAGATTTGTGTATAGGGTAGCATAGGCTCTCCATAAAGTTGTATATAGGGTAGCGTAGGGCTCTCCAATAGATTTGTGTATAGGGCAGCGTAGGGCTCTCCATAGAGCTGTGTATAGGGCAGCATAGGGATCTCCATAGAGCTGTGTATAGGGTAGCGTAGGGCTTCTCTTTTAGACCACCAATTAGATCTCTCCTTGCTGTGTTATGGAGGTTTCCTTCACTGCGTTAAAATCTCATCCATGATAGCATTAGGATCTAGGGCATCCTCTAAGGTAGTGTATCCTCTTTAGATCTCTCCTCCCACCAAAACCCAAAGAAAAGGGGAGAGGAAGAGATCGCTAAAGAGGATGTGTGTCCAAATGACTTTCAAGGCACCTCTATTTATACTAAAATGTTGAGCACAAGTGGGGTTTATTTGGTTGTCAGCCGACCTTGATGAATTGTCCCATAACACAAATAAATTCATATCTCCGTGAATACTTATCGGAATCGGATGATCTTTAGATCAATCCTACACCTCTCGATGAGAGGGATCCAAGAAAAATATCAGTTGCCATTAATAATATGACCCACATGGAGTTTGGCCCTAGTTTCCAATTTTAACACTCCCTCTCAACTAGGGAGAAATCCATCTGTTGATCCATATGTCCAACTGTACTATATCTACCATCAGTTCCCTACACTGCTCTTCTCTGCTAAGCTCTGCTCTGCTCTGTTGAGCTCTGCTCCTATTTGCTCTGCTCTGCTGGACCATGAAGAAGAAGAATTGATCGAGAATGTATCATACCATTCTCTACTGACACGAAGTCAGTTTCAACTAAAGTGAGTGTGTCATATCACTCTTACTGACCCGAAGTCAGTTTTATTGATCCCAGATAAATATCACAAGAGAGTGTCTCAAACCACTCATACTGATCCCAGATCAATTTCATTGATCCCAGATAAATGGAGGTCATCCTAGCATAGGGAGTACAATAGATACAACGATGCATCCATCAATAGTACTACTATGGTCCCTAACCCCATTTCCCTACTCATTGATCAAATGAGAGGTACTTCGCATGAGTCCCAAACTGAATGGGTAGGATGCCTCGACAAGAGAACTAATCATCCTGTCCCATATTAGAACGAATCATCCTGTCCAATAGTCACCACAGGATAACTAATCATCCTAGCACACAGGAGAACTAATCATCTTGTCCCAAAGTCGTCACGGGGTATCACAGGGGAAGGTTGAACCTTTCACCCTGTACATAGTGCACAACCAGGGGAGGGTGAGTCGCCCTGTGGTCGTATGTCGCTCCAGTAAGTACCCCAAGCCCCCAGAGCTCCCAGAGCTCAATGCATGCAACATGCAGGACCCTTATAAGAAGGTCTCTCAATGCCACCAATTCATTTAGGAAAGTCACAGATTTGACCTTTCCTTGGGGCTTTGACAAAATGTCCGCGACTATACATCAATCTCAATGCGATGGAGCCTATTCGCTCATCGAGTTACCATATCCCAGATAAGGTAGTATTTGATGTCTATCTATTGGAGCAATCATCGAATACGGGATTCCTCAACAATCGAATCCCCCCTAGTTGTCACAGAGGATCATGGTGGTATTCATCATATGTACAAACAGCTCACTAAAGAGCTTCTACAACTAGGCAGCTTCATACATGATCATACTCATAGCTATGTATTTGGTCTCGGAGGTGCTTATAGCAACTGACTTTTGCTTCTTTCTCATCCACGATAGCGAAGCAGAACCCAAAGAGAACCAACATTAAGAAGTGCTCTAGTGATCCTCCACACTTCCTGCCCAGTCAACATTCAAATAATCATGCAGCTTCATATTTCCAGCAGTGTATCTCAATCCATGAGAGATTGTGCCCTGAAGATATCTCAAAAGATTCTTGACACCAATCCAGTGAGGCTCAACCAAATATGAGCTCACCATTCTAACTGCAAAACATACGTCTGAATGGAAGTTCACCAAGAACATCAATGCAAATGAGTTTATGAAACTCAGAGGCATTTCCCAAATCTGGTTCAGCATCATCATCATATAACTTATGAAAGTTAAGGTCCTCAAGGTATTCATGGGCTTGCAGTTTACCATTCCACATCTAGAATCCAACTCCCTCTTACTTCTGCAAGTAAGAGGGTCTACACTTGTCTGAAATAGGTTGTCCTCAGAAGGTGCCAGTATGAGAGGTCTATCATCCAAAACCTTCAAACAATGGTTTGGATCAACTTCACTCTTAGTGAATCTCAGCTTCATTTGACAACTATCAATCCTCTCACATCAAACCCGGGGTGATCTGCTTCAAGTCATAAAGGGCTTTCTTCCACTGGCACACATGAGATTCCTGATCATGAATCTCAAACCCCTCGGGTTGTTCCAAACCTGTGGACCTGCTACATGAGGGGAATGGTCCACTTGTAAGATTTTCCCTTCAGTACATCTCAGACATGTACCTTCATGCTCCTTTTGAATTCAGGCATCCCTGTCATCATCTAACTTACAGACCTCAGGTGCTATGTGTAAACTGACATGGTCCCCAATGGACTTCCTACCAACCCTGAACTCAAAGATAAAAGCATCTTTGAAAATTCTATTTCCAAACACGTAACTTTCCATTGATGAATTACACCCTGGAACCTTTTGACTTCCATTGCCAAAATGGACACCAAGTTCTTCTTGCAATCAGGTACATAAAAGAGATTCTTGTAAATTATTCCAAATACCCATATTCAATTGAGGGGTAACATTCCCTACACCCTTTCCAGGATAGGTGGCATCGACTCCAAGTATAATCCCACAGTTGTTTCCATCTCTACCAAATTCAAGAGAGCATCCTTCTATCCGATGAGGTGCCTTGAAGCACTACAATCAATAAGCCAGATTCCCAAAGAATCTGAAGGAGAGGGCCAATACAAGATAACGCTTCTTTATCTTATTAGAAACAACATTTGATTCTT
The DNA here is from genome assembly GCA_031772625.1 of Pinus tabuliformis. Classification (NCBI taxonomy): domain Eukaryota; kingdom Viridiplantae; phylum Streptophyta; class Pinopsida; order Pinales; family Pinaceae; genus Pinus; species Pinus tabuliformis. The sequence goes on along the minus strand of CM062816.1, from coordinate 449,480,212 downwards.
CATGCCTGGGGTTCTTTGCTTTCTCTGAAGAGTCAATCATTTCCTTGATGACTTGCATTACCTGTCATTCCTCTCATCATTGAAGATGTCCCTGGAATGATTGTTATCATCATCAAGTGATGTGTCCCTGCCATTCGGACACTCCTTCGCATAATGGTCAAACTTATTGCAACCAAGGCATCTACCTTTCCTTCCACCCTTAGATCCGAACTTCCCAATGAAGTGATCTTTAGGTAGGCCATCAGAAGCTTCCATTGCACTATTATGATAATATGCTCTGCTTCAATTTCACCCTTGGTGAATTTGAAGAGGGATAAGGAATCCACTGATCCTTTTGTCCTTTTCCAACTGTCTTCGGTGATTTCTCTTTCACTCTTGCTTGGGCTTTGTCTTCACCTCAGCTCTGATACCATGTCATGTTTAGGTATGTTCTATGCTTAGAGCAATTTATTTCAATTTTCATAGTTAGCTCAATATCTTTTCCAGATTAGCAATCACATCAGCATTAAAGTAAACTACAGATAGAACATAAACATAAATCGCAGAAGACAAGCCAAGACAAGAGGACACAAGATGTGGCGCTAGCCAGGGATAAACCCAAATGTGGGGAACCCTTGATCAATTCTTCTTATATGTTCTTCAATAGTTCAGTAGAGAGAGAGAGAGAGAGAGAGAGAGAGAGAGATAGTACATTTACAACTAAAGTCAACACTTTGACTTATCGAGATGAGAGCATAGATCATCTCTAAGAAGATGACACATGAGATCAATTGAAGACATGATGTTTCAACTGATTCTCCAAGATGACTCCTTCACCTATCATTGTGCTGCATCTCATCATCATGCTGCGCCTCACCGTGCTACACCATTCTGCACCCATCATGACAATGCCGCATCTCATCATGATTCATCAATCATGACAGTACTCATCATTGTATTGCATCATGTGCCATTGCTACACCATGTTGCCATACTGACCTATGTGTTTGTTGCACCTAGCTAGCTTGATGTCCCTTGCTTGATTGTTGCCCCGACCATGCTTGTTGTCCCTGGCATGCTAGTTGTCCCTGGCATGCTAGTTGTACTTGCTGCACTAAGTATCATGTTGTTGTCCCAATGTGTTATACTAGCAGCATTATGAACTTGCTATATCATATTGTTGTACCTCACCATTGTGCTGCCCCTCATTATGCTATGATACACTTCATCGTTGTACCCATCATGTTGCATCATTCATCAACATGTTGCTGCACTATAATTGTTGCTTGCAACATCATACTGCTTCAATGTATCATCATTGTTTTCTCCATCCAAGTGATTGTACTATTATCAACACAATCCTAACATACGCTGCCTCGTTAATGAAAAGAATTTCGGAAAAAATCACATTGAGAATATTTGGTCAACGCGTTTCGAACCAGCCAGTGTGGCTCATCTTCTGGACCATATACCCTTCAATGTATACCCTTCAACACTCTTCTCCATGTCATACAAGCCACTTTCAGACCTTCCTTCCTCCAAGGTTGTGACTGGGGCATGCTTGAATAGTCTTCCTTTATATCACCTAGAGGACTACAGTTAGGGCAGGATAGAGCTTCTCCATAGGGTTGCGTATAGGGCAGCGTAGGGCTCTCCAATAGAGTTGTGTATAGGGCAGCATAGGGCTCTCCATAGAGTTGTGTATAGGGAAGCGTAGGGCGCTCCAATAGCGTTGTGTATAGGGC